>CM076686.1:50730693-51958193 GCA_038501925.1 Xenopus petersii | reverse complement strand
CCTTAAAACTACAGAAATTGTACAATGATGCTGTCTGTGGTTATAGGGAGACTAAATAACTAAGGTATAGCAAACTGTCGCTGAGGAACAATGTGCATTTCTGACAAAGCTGGTTACATTTCAATTTCATGTCATAAATGTATTATTATTATTATTATTATTATTTTACCCAGCAGTAAGTCTACTTCTAAAATCTTCCTCCTCTTCATCCTCTTCTTCATTTTGTTCTGCAGATGCCAGTTCAGCTGCCTTCTCTAGAGCCATTTCACTGAGCCGCTGGGCCAATATTAGTCTTTTGGAGCGAGAGGCATACTTAATAGCCAGGTTCATCACGTTCTGAGTCATGAACTCAGCCAGCTCCATGCACCGGAATTCACGCTCTAGTTTGCAAGACAGCTTTAGGAAAGAGAATGGAGAAACAATGAAGGTTTGGAGAAACTTTTTTTTTTTTTTGCACAAAATCTGCATTATAGAACACTTTCTGTTAAAGAGGTGAGGAAGGAAATTACTTTCACTTTCCATTCAGCGCTTACTAGATGTCACTGCACTCACCACATTTCCCCATTCTCTTTACCATTTAATTATATAAACAGGGCATGGGGATGGACATCAGGTCCCTCATTCTGGTGCACAAACAAGATTCTGAGATGATGGAAGGCTTGCCTTAATAACAGTGTCCACAAAATGGTTCCTGCCTGCTTGCTATAATTATGAATTGCCAGACAAAAGGAAATAAGATTCAAAAAAAATTATATAGTGTGATTGAAGTTCATTTTGCTTGACTAACATTATAAAATAATTTAAAATATTTTTTTTTTTTGGTGACAGGTCCCCTTTTAGCAAGTCTTAAAAATGTACTATACACAATTTACTGCAATGTGATAATTGTCTTAACAAATATTACATTGCGACATACTCATTTTTGTTATTTATGCAATTTTCTTTTGCCTTTGTGACATTTTATTGCATTTCCTGGTAAGTGTTCAATTTGTGGTACTGCCCAGAGAGCAAACTGGGAGCAGATGACGGCAAACTTTTCACAAGCGGGGCTTCAGTGAATGGTCCTTTTATTAGGTTAGGTTACACACGATTATACACTGCATTCTGCTCTGGCTTTAGTATGCACTGGCAGGTACAGCATCTGCCTGTCAACGCAAACATGGGGTAGATTTGGCTTTTCTAAAGCACAGTTAACTGATAAAGTAAAAATAATGCATCTTTACATGTAAGATGTTTAATTTTAATTAGACTATTCGCCAACTAAAACCTGCCGAATTACTGTTTAAGTCAATGGGAGGGGTGCAGGTATCAATTTGGAGATGTCTGCAGCCTTCCTGACATTCGTTGTTTAAATTAGTCCGAATTTAAAAAATTTTGATTTTAATAAAGAAGACCAATTGAAAGGTTGCTTAAAATTAACCATTCTATAACATACATATAATTTAATTTAGAGGTGAACCACCCCTTTAAACACTGCAGCCCTACCTGAAATACTCTCTACTGCTGAGTTTGTCTGTGTGTGCCTGCCTGTGCCTGCCTGCCTGCGTGTCTGTCTGTGTGTGTGTGTCTGTCTGTGTGTGTGTGTGTGTCTGTCTGTGTGTGTGTGTGTGTCTGTCTGTGTGTGTGTGTGTGTCTGTCTGTCTGTGTGTGTGTGTGTGTCTGTCTGTGTGTGTCTGTCTGTGTGTGTGTGTCTGTCTGTGTGTGTCTGTCTGTGTGTGTGTGTCTGTCTGTGTGTGTGTGTCTGTCTGTGTGTGTGTGTCTGTGTGTCTGTGTCTGTGTGTGTGTGTGTGTGTCTGTGTGTGTGTGTCTGTGTGTCTGTGTGTGTGTGTCTGTGTGTGTGTGTCTGTGTGTGTGTGTCTGTGTGTGTGTGTCTGTGTGTGTGTCTGTGTGTGTGTGTGTCTGTGTGTGTGTCTGTGTGTGTGTGTGTGTGTGTGTGTGTGTCTGTCTGTGTGTGTGTCTGTCTGTGTGTGTGTCTGTCTGTGTGTGTGTCTGTCTGTGTGTGTGTCTGTCTGTGTGTGTGTCTGTCTGTGTGTGTGTCTGTCTGTGTGTGTGTCTGTCTGTGTGTGTGTCTGTCTGTGTGTGTGTCTGTCTGTGTGTGTGTCTGTCTGTGTGTGTGTCTGTCTGTGTGTGTGTCTGTCTGTGTGTGTGTCTGTCTGTGTGTGTGTCTGTCTGTGTGTGTGTCTGTCTGTGTGTGTGTCTGTCTGTGTGTCTGTCTGTCTGTGTGTCTGTCTGTGTGTGTGTCTGTCTGTGTGTGTGTCTGTCTGTGTGTGTGTCTGTCTGTGTGTGTGTCTGTCTGTGTGTGTGTCTGTCTGTGTGTGTGTGTGTCTGTCTGTGTGTGTGTCTGTCTGTGTGTGTGTCTGTCTGTGTGTCTGTCTGTCTGTGTGTGTGTCTGTCTGTCTGTGTGTGTGTCTGTCTGTGTGTGTGTCTGTCTGTGTGTGTGTCTGTCTGTGTGTGTGTCTGTCTGTGTGTGTGTCTGTGTGTGTCTGTGTGCATGTGTCCGTCCGTCCGTCCGTGTGTCCGTCCGTGTGTCCGTCCGTGTGTGTCAGTCTGTCCGTATGTCTGTCAGTCCGTCCGTCCGTCCGTCCGTCCGTCCGTGCGTCCGTCCGTGCGTCCGTCCGTCCGTCCGTCCGTCCGTCCGTCCGTGCGTGCGTCCGTGCGTGCGTCCGTGCGTCCGTCCGTGCGTCTGTCCGTCCGTGCGTCTGTCCGTCCGTGCGTCTGTCCGTCCGTGCGTCTGTCCGTCCGTGCGTCTGTCCGTCCGTGCGTCTGTCCGTCCGTGCGTCTGTCCGTCCGTGCGTCTGTCCGTCCGTGCGTCTGTCCGTCCGTGCGTCTGTCCGTCCGTGCGTCTGTCCGTCCGTGCGTCCGTCCGTGCGTCTGTCCGTCCGTGCGTCCGTCTGTCCGTGTGTGTCTGTCTGTGTGTGTGTCTGTCTGTGTGTGTGTCTGTCTGTGCGTGTAAATTATAACATAAACCTGGACTGTAACCCTAAACCACTGCAAGGGAGCTTTAAAAAAACTCACATGAATTCCAAATTCGACCCTTGATAAATGTATCTCCAAATGTTATAGCTGTTTGTCTACCACTTGAAATAAATATACTTATAGGGACCATACTGGAATGTCATTAAATAGAGTTATGTTGTTGTGGGACACATCCAAACAAATTTGACTGCAATTTTCTTCATTGAGGAGTAGAGATACACAACATGTTTTGGGCTATGCCCTTTATCCAGTGTTATATAGCCTGAAACATGTTGTACATCGCTACTCCCCAATAAAGAAAATTGCAGTCAAATTTGCTGCCTTTGGACTCAATTTGGGGTCTCATGCACATGATAACCCGTGGGATAAGCCGATAAGAATATTTGGTGAGCCACAGCTGCTTTTCATTTACCATACTGGAATGGTTTTTATCTTGAATGTGTTTACAGAGCCATACATTACATTTCTCTCCTGTTTATCATCATTTAAGTAGTAAGGCTCATGGCATACAGGGTGAATTATCCTCCAGCATTTTTGAGCTGGTGAAGAAGTGCCTGAATGTAGCTAGGCAGCAGGTTGTTTGAAATAATGTAATTCACCCTTTTCACAGCCAATTCCATTAATGCAAATGACAAGCTGAACTATAATATTTGGCCATTTTTCAGCCAGAGGAAAATTAGCCTCATATGTCATGATCTTAAAAACATTGTATTCTAGACAGATTATCTGCAATGCAAATGTAAGCCTTACAACCCAATTAGAACTGCAATTGCATTCTCCATTAGTATACCGTATCTTATTAATGAGCAACACTACATTGTTTGAAGCAAACATGTAATTTATACAATTGTAGGGTATCTGTAAATTATATTTAAATGCATATGAAAATGCTCTAAGATGCCCTTTAAATTAACATATAGCAGGTGACAACGCATTTAATATAAATGTGGAATGCTGAAAGCATACTTAGAAAAAGCAGTAGCAGTGGGGTTGCATTAATTCACTATTGCTAAGCCAATTGAGCAATGGGTAGGACCAAAGGGCATTCTAAGCGTTTTCCTCATTATATACATATACAAACAAAAATAAGAATATCATGATACGCATGTTTTAAATCTCATTTGCATTCTGGTCATTACTCCTTTACTGTTCACTGTATACATCAAAAATATAGATACCGATTAATTAAATGGCATCAAAGTCTACACCACATTCATTTTAATAATGAATCTACTCACAGCAAACATCTTCATTAGCAGCTCCTGCTGCATTTTCTGTGCTTCAGCTTTAAAATTCTCATCACATTCATAACCATGTTTAGACAAATAATCTGAGTGATTACTAAATATCTGAGAGCGCCAGTACTGTTCCTGAGGAGAAAGAAAAATACACACAAAGTATGGGTTAAACTCAAAATATATTGTTCACGTGCTTGTACATATGCATTTTTGTATGTACAGACAAGAATACAAAACATTTCATGAGTGGCTAGTAACTATGGAACTATGAAACCGTTTTAAAGGAATTACAATATATTGTTTCCCTGCACTTGTAAAACAGGTGTGTTTGCTTCAGAAAGACTATAGTTACTATACTATACTATAGTTTATATAAACAAGCTGCTGTGTAGCCATGGGGGCAGCCATTCAAAGGTGAAAAAGGAGAAAAGGCACAGGATACACAGGAGATAACAGATAAGCTCTGTAGTATACAACAGGATTCTTCAGAGCTTATCTGTTATTTTCCAAGTATCCTGTGCTTGAATGGCTGCCAAGATGGCTACACAAGAGCTTGTTCATATAGATTATAGTAGTGTTTCTGAAGCAAACACACCAGTTTTACCAGTGCATTATTTGATCATTCCGTTAAAACACTTTCATTGTTTAGTGTTAAGTTCCTTTAAGAAGAAAAAAAACAATTTAAGGCAATATTATACACAATCAGATTTTTAAAACACAGTGAAAAAGTAATCCTTATATTTTAAAGTGAATAAAGAATAGTTCAAAGCATTAACAACATGTAACCATAGCATCCACAGATTACAGCAAAAGCACTCAGTGTAAGACTTTTCCAATTTATCTCAGGTTAGGCAAGTAATCTAGTGGATAAGTACAAATAAGCAGGAAGAGAAACCCTATTAAATGATTTTTAGCTACTTCAGTCTAAAAATATTTTATCTTGCATTAAATCTACATTTGTTAAAAACCATTATATTTAGATTGATGTAGATATTCTGATAAAATTTGATAATTGGACTTAATTTTTTTGAGGTTTTTAATTATTTAACTTTTTGTTCAGTGGCTCTAGGGTTCATTTTACCCTAGCAACCAGACAGTGATTTGAATGACAGGCTAGAAGAAGAGTAAAAAGTAATAGTAATAAAATAGGGGTCATTTATATCTTTAAGTGCAGTTGCACTCAGTTACACATTAAAGAAGAAGGAAGGTCACCATCACTGAGGGTGCCAAAAGTTAGGCACCCTCCCCCAAAGTTTGTATTTACCTACCTGATACCCAAGGCTTGTGCTACTGTTAGCAGAAAACTAAGGTATAAAATATGCTGTTTGCACTTCTGTATAGTTACACTCCATTCACTGGCCTTCATAATCAGAATAGAGCACATTATTGCTTTTACAGGCGTTGTTCAACTTCCAACACTTTTCTTCAGTTCAGATGGTTTCAGAGGATCACCAGAAATAAAGACTTTTTCCAATTACTTTCTATTTTCTATGTGTGACCGTTTCTTAATATTAAAGTGTAAAGTCTAATTTTTCACCTTTTAAAGCAGCTCTTTGAGGGGGTGGGGTCCCATTTGAGGGGGGTAAATTAATACATTTACTTGATACATTTCTTATATTTGTCCCTGCTGAGCAGAATCCCTGAGTTTCATTAAAGGCAGCTGTTAGAATTGATACAATAGTTGCTAATACAGAGATGTTGCTGGGAAATGTATCAACTAAATGTTGCAAAATTGTAATAGTTTAGAATCTGCACCTGAATTGCTAAACTGCAAGACTGAAACACCAGAGACAGGAACATTAAAGGGGTGAATCACCTTCAAACAACTAGTTGTTTTCAGAAAGATCACCAGAAATAACGACTTTTTCCAATGACTTTCTATTTTCTATATGTGACCGTTTTTCTAATATTGAAGTGTCAAGTGTCTTTTTCACCTGTTAAAGCAGCCATGGGAGGGGGGGGGGGTCGACGACACTGTAAACGGTTTGAAATTGATACATTTAGTTGATACATTTCTTATCTTTGTCCTGCTGAGCAGAATCTCTGGGTTTCATTACAGGCAACTGTTAGAATTGATACAATAGTTGCTAATACTCCAGAGATGCTACTGAGAAATGTATCAACTAATTGTATTACCTAAATGTTGCAAAATTGTAACAGTTCAGAGTCTGTGCCTGAATTACTGAGCTGCCAGACTCAAACACCAGAGACATTCAACTTTAAACTTAAATTTTGGAAAAACAGTAAAAAAAATAAATAATGGAAAGTAATTGGAAAAGTCTTTATTTCTAGGGAACAATCTAAAAACAACTGAATTGAAAAAAGTGTTTGGAAGGTGAACAACCGCTTTAAACTTTAAACGTAGAGTTTAGAAAAACTGTAAAAAATGGAAGGCAATTGAAAAATGCCTTTATTTTTGGAGAACAATTAAACTGAAAGTGTTTGGAATGTGAACAACCCCTTTAATGCATCGGATACCTGGCTCCAGGGTTCCCTGAGCGATTTAAGTCAATAGGTGCAGCTCATTAGTTATTTTTTTTTTTTTTATAAGATTACCTCCATTTGTCCTTTCTCTGTTGTGATTTGACAGTATGGAAGGTTGAAGGGCAGGACTGCTACTGCTGGACGAGGCAGTGTTGGGGGGAATCTTGAACCTTTACATGGAATACATCTGTGTATACAAGGAAGATAACATGTAAAAGGTCTACAGGTCACTCAATTTTTCTTTACATAGGGGTTTCTGTACAAATCTGTTTAGCCTGGAGTACCCCTGACAATGACTTGATCAGATTTTTTCTGTTACTTTTGAAGCAAAACAAATGATTACAAAGGGATGTGTAAAAAAAAGTGAAACAATTTTACATTCTTCCTGGGTTTTTGCAATGGGTGTGTTGCAACTACAGAAAATGTATGTCAAGATTACTTGATGTAAATCAGCCAGTTAGGCTATTACAGGTATGGGATCTGTTATCCAGAAAGCTCAGAATTACAGAAATGCCATCTCCCACAGACTGGATTTTATCAAAATAATCTAGATTTTTAAAAATGATTTCCCTTTTCTTTTCTCTGTAATAATAAAACCATACCAAGTATAAAGATCCAAATTACAGAAAGATCAGTTATCCTGAAAACCCCAGGTCCTGGGCATTCTGTATAACAGGTCCCATGCCTGTATTTCATATAAACTATAATGGACAGAGGTTATTTAAAGGAGAAGGAAAGCTACGGAGGCATTTTATTGCCAATAGATTAGCTGCAATAGTGCAAGCTAGAATGCTATATTTATTCTGTAAAATGTTTTACCATACCTGAGTAAAAAGCTCTACAAACTCTCTGTTTGTTTAGAATAGGAGCTGCAGTATTAACATGGTATGACATCACTTCCTGCCTGAGTCTCTCCCTGCTCTGGGCTCAGATTACAGCAGAGAAGGGAGGGGGTGGGGGGAGAGGAGCAAACTGAGCATGCTCTTGCCCAGGGCAATGAGGTTTAAGCTGAAAACAGGAAGTCTGATACAGAAGCCCATGTGTACACAATAGAAGGAAAGAAATGCAGTGTTTCTTTTGACAGGGGACTCAGAGCAACATTACTTTGGGGGTTTACTGGTATATTTAGATGGACCTTTCTGATAAGGCTTACTTAGTTTTAACCTTTCCTTCTCCTTTAAGGGTTGACATATCATAAATGGATATGTATAAAACTGAATACCCCGAAAACTTTATATCATGACATGCCCTGATAAATATAAAATGCGTGTGATGTGGTTGCAACAATCTAGCCATGCACAAGGTGCTATAGGACAGCACACTACAGGTATGAGACTGAGTATACAAATGGGACCTGGGGTTTTCCAGATATCGGGGCTTTCAGTAATTTGGATCCCCATACCTTAAAGGAGAAAAAAAACTTTTTAAAAAAAAACATACCCTCCTGCCCTACATAGACCCCCCTCCCTCAGCCTAGCTGCTACCCTGTGCAAATGCCCCGAACGCTTTACTTACCCCTCAGTGCAGATTCTGTCCAGCAGAGTTCACGGACGACATCTTCAGCCACTTTGGAAATCTTCGGAATGAGAACGGCGCTTCGGCAATTTTCGTGAGTTTCGGCGCATGCACAGTTTTTGCAAAACAGAAAGTTGCTCCAACTGTGCATGTACCGCTCTGCCGGTCTCATTCCGAAGATTACAGAAGAGAAGAAGATGGCTGCCGTGAACTCTGCTAGACAGAATCTACACGGTGGTGTAAGTAAAGAGTTAGGGGCATGTGCCCGGGGTAGCAGCTAGGCTGGGGGTCTTTTCTATTAAGGGTTTGTTTCTCCTTTACGTCTACTAAGAAATCATTTAAACATTAATTAATTAAACTGAGTAGGATTGATTTGCCTCTAGTAAGGATTAATTATATATTAGTTGAGTACAAGCTACCGTTTTATTATTACAAAGAAAGGTGAAGTTATTTGTAAAAAATTTAATTATTTAATTAAACTGGAGTCTATGTGAGATGACCTTCCCATAACTTGGAGTTTTCTGGATAACAGGTTTCCAGTTAATGGATCCCATACCTGTATATGGTCACCACCACAATCAAACTCTTCATTTGCAATGCAATGTGTCTATACTGGCTTTGATAGCAACAATAATGGTTTGCTGGCTTTCTCATTTTTATTTAGGTGACATCATATCACACACGTATATCATATGCACACATACATATGTAAACAAAATACAACATGTGTTCACATCTCACTTTGTGGCTCCCAGAACAAGATTATACCAAACAAAATCAGTATTATTCTATATATAAATAGCATATGTGGAAACCAACATTGTTGATGAATGTTTTAATTATAAACAGAAAGGAGATTTGATTTACTTTTTGGAACTGGAGTGCTGAAAGGATATTTTGTCCATATGCTTTACTTCTTGTACTTTCTCAAGACAACTGACATGGAGGTCATTAGAGTGCATTTTTAAGAGTTTTGATAGTGAAGGAGTTATGGACTAACAGGTCAGAGTCAACTGTGCATACACATGGACAGAAAATATATAGTATTTCATACTATATAAGTATCATGCTTTCATCTACTTTGGTCTTTTATTCATTGTTATGAAAAGGTTACTATTTTAGTTACTTACCTCAGTTGCTGAGGGTTCTCATGGATACCAACAACCCAATAATGATCTGATTTCCCCTTACAATGCTCCCTGGTGTTACATATAGGGACCCATGTGTCTCCAAGGCTTCGGTTCAGCAACCGCACTATGCCTTCTGAATCCACATAACATGGGCTACCTGAATAAAGAAACCCAGAATGGAATATTAACGCAAGGCAGAAATAGTTTCAAGGCGTCAAACAAGCAAAAGGTCATGTGTAGATTTAGAATTTGGTATGCGTTGCTTTGATGAGTTTGTAAAAGGACCAGTAACATCAAAACATTTTTTAAAAAATGTATTGGTATACCACGAAAAAAAAAACCACCAAGACAAATTAAACTTTTAAATTGCACAGCGTTTATTAAGAAATAACAATGAAACTCCGCTTGCGCTCCTCTTCAGAAAAGGTGATCCATCGTGCAGTGCTCGATTTCTCGCCCCTGTCTTCCTTATAGGAGATAGCCAGGGGAGGAGAAATTGATGGTTGCGCGATGGATCGCTGTCATGTCGCCTTTTCTGAAGAGTTTCTGTAAGTTATTTCTTAATAAAGGCTGTGTGATTTTAAAGTTTAATTTGCCTTGGTGTTTTTTTTTCTTCGTGATATACTAACACATTTTTTTTGATGTTACTGGTCCTTTAAAGAAATTTCAGAACTAAATGAGTTATAAAGACAACATGTCAATTTTTAAGAGCATAATGGAAGAAAATTAGCTATAAAATGAAAAGTGTTCAGAAGTCATATACATGGACCAACACAGCAAAAAAAAGTGAC
Organism: Xenopus petersii; assembly: GCA_038501925.1. Lineage (NCBI taxonomy): Eukaryota > Metazoa > Chordata > Amphibia > Anura > Pipidae > Xenopus > Xenopus petersii. The sequence goes on along the minus strand of CM076686.1, from coordinate 51,948,059 downwards.
ATGACTATGGGTCAGCAACAGATTTAATTTAAATCGCACAGGCTGCTCAATATTTATTCTAACGGCAGAGTGTATGGCACTGAATACTCCATTGATTCAGAATTTGTAACTTTATTCAAGTCCCAACTTAAAAGCCAGCAAATCACCCAAGAAACCATAACACTACCATGCCTAACTGTTGCTTTTAAACATTGAGAATGTATGCTCTCGCTTGGTCACCTCATACAAAAACCAGTGACTTTAAAGGATCTATACTAAAACCCCTAATAAAAGCACGTGACTGGCCTCCTGTTAAAATAATACAAATATCTCTAAATGGGAACTACAAAGTACATTACACATTAAATAAGAAAGCTTTGTTAAAACACCAGATTCAGGCAAATCAAGCAAAGATATTTAAAATCCATCTTACTAAACAGTTAGAAAAAATATAAATGAAGCAGGTTATAATAACTTCCATGAAAAATTTATAGTTGATATTTTGCATTAGAGCAATCTAATTTTTCCATTATTCTTGCAGTTGAGAAAGGACGTTTCTTTAATGAGATTAAGAAGACTTCCTCTTACTAAAATAAAAATTTAGACAAAGGCAGGTTAAACGCTTTTACGCATCAGAGTAAGGTCAGAGATCTGGACAGCAAATGTTTTTGTACAAAGCTTATAAAAAGAAAGCAGCAAAGAAATGCAATCCAATCTTCTGTAGATCTGGCCTTTGCACTAGATTAAATAATGTACTATGTCTATGTGCCAGTTGAATCAAGTATGCTTTTTTTTTTTTTGTGATTTTTTAAATCACAAAAATTCAATGTGAATTATTTACAAAGCAGGGCTGGCAAACAACAAAACATTTCTTAGAAACTGCAAACCAACAAAGAAACTTTTAAATATGTCTTAATAAACAACTATACAAACGATAGTGTGTTAAATCTGAATTTCTTCAATGTGACAGTTGCAAAGATGTTAGAAGTGTAATACTTTACCTTCTGCAGTGAACCCAAGCCAAGAAAGATGACTTTTCCTAGAGAGAGGCAGTGGATCTCCATGCAAGACCTGTTTCTTTTTTTTACCCAGCTCCAGCAACTGTACTCCAAGGCACTGATCTCCATCAAATCCCATACCTATAATTAGATTTGAAGGATTATCACCAAGACCTCGCAGTAAGAAGTGCAAGCACATACCTGGTTTTATTATTACACATGTATTATAAAGCAGCCACACACAAGCTAGTTTTCAGAAATTAGGCAGAGAAGATGCAAGTTGTATAATTTGGATGAACAGATGTTCGGCCGTATTGGCAGTGATTTTCTTGTTCAGCTGATTGAAAAGCGGAAGTAAAAGGGTGGTAGAGCCTGTTATTTAAGGCATATGAATAATTGGTGTTTTGAACGGAATAGACAATGCTCAAAGGAGGAAATGGAGTGGTCAAAATGCCCTAACTTGTCTGAAATTGCCGAAACGAGTTTTCCCAAACAGACAAATAAATTTTTTTTTACAATCTTTTATTGTGCAATTTGTATCAATACAGACCAAAAAATGGTACTTTCTATGATAGTATTGCATCTTTTTTTCTTTTAACCAAATAAAAGAATCTTTACAAACATTAACCAGCATGGTGTAATATTTTTCCTTCAGATTATTACTACAACTCGGGTTTCTTCCAGTTACATATATATTAAATTCCAGTGTTACCTACACTTATTTCCTCCTACTGCAGTTAGCCTAGATCTGAATCCTCCTCTGTCCAGGTTGCCCAAACTTTATTGAATTTCTCTGGACAGCCCCTTCTCATATATATAAGTTTATGCAAGGGGAGTGCTTTGTTAATTAGATGCTCCCAACCATGTGTCGTTGGCCCCCCTCTAGCTTTCCATTTTAATGCTACAGGTTTTTAAACATACATGCATAAACTGATTAGGATCATCATCTGTGCTCTTTTTGGAGATATCTCCTCCATTAGATTTAATATTTATCTCCTCCATCAGATTTAATATTAACACCTTGGGGTCCATTGGAAATGGAACACCTGTTTTTGTGCTGATTATTTGTATTACCTACCTCCAAAATGTCTGCATAACCGGACAGTTCCAAATCATGTGCATAAAGTTCGCTGGTGAGTTTGAAACTCTAGGGCACTCATCCCTTATAGTTGGGTTCATTTTATTTAGCCTATAAGGAGTAAGGTATACTCTGTGCAGATAATTCAGCTGGGTCATTCTGTCCTTACTGCAGATGACCCCTTACAAACTCAACTCTAGGATCTCCTCCCATTCCTCTGGGGCAAGCCCAGGAATATCCTGCTGCCATCTAGTCAAGAGTTTAGTAAGTGAGGGGCTACCAGCCTTGGTCAGTTGAGCATAAAAGTAGGACAGTGGTTTCTTAAGCGCCTCTGTGCGTATACCAATTTCTACCTTCCTGGGGGTAGTATCAATTGGGCCATTTTTAAATTGAGTTTCTATGGCATGCCTCAATTGAAGGTACCGAAAAAACATTGGGTTAGGAAGGGAGGATTTTTGCTTTAATTCCTGAAATGATCTGAGGTTTCCATCTGACAGATACTTAATTTTAAGTCCCACTATTGGGATAGTGCGAAGGTGTTGCAGTTTGGGATTACACCACAGTGGGGAGAATTCTGAACAGTGCGAATGAGGTCTGGGATAAAATTGTGAAATGGTTTGCCACGCTTTGACCATGGTGGACATTAATGGTGACACGTTCTTTATAAGAGAGGTACCCCTATATAGTAAATTCTTTAAACCTTCCCAATAACCCACCAGTTGCGCTTCTAGAAGTGTTGCTGCATTTGTGTGCGACAGAGAAACCCAGTTTCTTGCCACCACCAATTGTGAAGCCAGGTAATACCAGTAGAGGTTAGGAGCTGCCAGACCGCCCTGGACAATAGGGAGTTGTAGAGTGCTCAGAGCTAATCTGGGTGGAGCACTGTTCTAAAACATGGCCAAAATAATTCTTGAGTTTTGTAAAGATAGCTTTGTGTATGCCAATCGGGGACTGTCTTAATACATATGTGCGTTTTGGAAGACAAGTTAATTCTACCTAATAGGGTGAGGGGGAGATGTACCCAAGCTTCCCTTTTTTCCACTATGTATTTTAGTATGGGTTGTATGTTCAGATCAAAGAATTTCTTGAGATCAATATGTATCCATATCACCAAGTATTTACAATTTTCTGCCCACTGAATGCCATGTACGTTCTGAGGTAGATTCGGTGGGAGGGGGTCAATGGAGAAAATCACTGATTTAGACCAATTGATCTACAGCCCTGAGTACCTTGTGTGTACGTTTATTATGGCCAATGCCCCAGTGAGAGCCTGATGTGGGTTAGGTAGGTAAAGGAGTGTGTCATCTGCATACATGGAGATAATTTCCCTTCTTGTACCCAGTTGTAGTCCCTGTACCTCCTGCGAGAGTTTTATTCAGCAGGCCATTGGTTCCATAGCAAGAGTGAACAGGAGAGGGGACAGGGGGTATCCTTGCAAATTATACATTTTACGCAGGGACTGTTTTACCTGCAACTTTGTTGCTTTTAAGTATATAACTCCCACATGGTTGCCCTTTAACTGGCCACCACTGGGATGACCGGACTGTAGTTTTACAACCATCTGGGAAATCTAACCTTGAAAGCAAGCAAGTTGCAGGTTAGTTCTTGTGTAAAATGTATAATGAAGCAGAAGATTTCATAATTAATCAGATGAAAGTGAGGGTATGACTGGCCAGAACAGGGATGATTGACTAGTTGGCCAGAATGAATATTTTACCCTTTTTTAATGGTAAGGCATTTTTTTTAGCAGGTTAAGGCACAAAATGTCTCATTGTCCTTAAAGGAATACTATACCCCCCAAACAATGTAGGTCTCTATTAAAAGATACTGAGTAAAACAGCTCATGTGTAAAACCCTGCTTCATGTAAATGAACCATTATCATAATAATATACTTTAGTAGTATGTGCCATTGGAAAATCATAAATAGAAAATTGCCATTTTAAAAAATAAGGGCCGCCCCCTGAGATCGTACGATTCACTGTGCACACATACAAACCACATGTAAGGTCACATGAGCCAATTAACAGACAGAGTTCTGCCTTTTGCTTCCTCACTTCTTCCTGTTACAGTTAGTGTTGTAGTATTTCTGGTCAGGTGATCTCTGAGGCAGCACAGATAGAGTCACGAAATGGTGGTTCAAGGCAAGAGATGTAAAAGGGCAATATTTATGTAAATATATATTCCAGTTTGGTAAGATTCTTTAATATGTCGTTCTATTTGATATAAACTATCTATTGCTTAAGTATTCATTTTGGGGGTATAGTTTTCCTTTAATATATTTATAATGGGTTGAGTGCAGAGAACCTCTTGTTTTAGTCTGTAGGTTTTTGGATAATTTCTGGTAGGAAAGCCATAGTTAGCATTATTAAATATACTCCAATTGTATTGCTGGGCCAAGGGGGAGAAATTGGTTAGAGGACACAGCTGGGAGCACAAAAAGACTAATTTCAAAGGAGACAGTGTGCATGTGTTAAATAAAGCTACGTGTGATTTTTTTTAAACTGAAAGTGTACTACGTTTTCCATTGAGTAACGCAAGATCATTTAGATACATAAAATAGCCACAAGGGAAGCATTTCTTTTTACAGAAGGAGAGGGAGAAGTAAAATAATGGGCTATGCGTGTAGAAGATCTATGTGAGATTTTTGAGGGACACATTGTCAATATTAACTGCTGGAAAAGTGTCGATTTCGACTAAGGTAAATGAAAAAAACAGTATCTAGGTCTTTTTAATTTCAATATTTTTCTGTCTTATTTTTATCTAATTAAAGAATTGTCTTATACTATATTATCTCTTCTTTTTTTTTAATATAAGTACCTTTATCAGATCTGTGGGAATCTGAACAATACCATATCTATCCAGTCGGTATGCAACAGCTATATTGCAACAGACTGCAATATTCCTACCCTTCCACTTACAGGGTTAAATCAACTGCTTTGCACAATTCAAGCTCCAATAAGTGAGCTGCTCCATACAATCACATTTGAAGTAGTTTAGCTGCTTCCAGGCACTTTAAACACTGAATACCCAAAGAGGAAGCCTGCCCAATAAAATAAAGGCTCCCACATATAATAAACGTTCACAAAATAAATATACAGAAATGCTAAACTAATATGTGTATTAAAATACATTTAGCCAATTATAAAAATTGATAAAATATTCACACATACAGACAGCATGAAAAGATTCACATTAAGTCCATTGAATGAGCAGCTGCCCACCTTAAAGAAGTTAGGGCACAATCAGAGAGCTACAACAATTGGCCAGAACAACACACAATATACACTGTTCTCAGGCTCACTCTAACAAACGTAAACTGTTTTTCTGAGCTACAAATTCAAGCATCTTTAGCAAGCTATTGGCTAGCTTCTTGTGAACGTATCATTAGATATTAAAACAGATATAGACAGATATTAAAAGTAAATACTGGACTAACCTCTATGATAGACCACAATCAGCTGTTCACCATGGCTGGCCATGCAGACAACAGGGCCAAAAAGACTGATCAGCTCCTTCTGAACACCTCCAACTGAGAATATACGGATTAAGAGTGCATTTGTGGCACAAGCCACCCAACCCTGTCCAAGGCAAATGGCTTGAATGTTTTCACCCTTTGGCATGTCCACCATCCACTCCTTACTAGTGTCCCAGGAGCTGAAGTGTAGGCACTGCAATTTGCTGCATTAAAAATAAAAATCTTTAAATACAGTTTGCCATAAAAATTGACTCCACTTCTTGAATTATATATTATTTTTTTATTCCAGTAATATGGCACTTTACTCTTAATAATTACTTACCTGGCTAATTCCTCTGTGCTCTCGCAAGCAAGAAGCACTGCTTCTTGAGAAACATCAGCTAGGGTATGGTTTAGTGAGTTTGTCAGGTGAATGGCATGATGTATGGAAGTGTCGTGAAATTCCACATCAATTGCATTGTCTTGTTCGTCATTATAACATCGGATAACCCCAACTGAGTTCCACACCTAGGAGAGATTATCATAAATTGTCCTGCTATATGCTCATTTAGGTTTTAGTCTATGGAGGCAATCTGATCAAGGCCAATGTCATACTTGCTACAACAAAAAGGAGATTTTGTGTACTCACCGTTAAATCTTTTTCTCTTGGTCACTTGGGGGACACAGGGACAGTGGGGTATAGCTGGTACATCCAGGAGGGCAGGACACAACAGTAGGAAAAACTTAGCCCCTCCTCTACTGGCTATACCCCCAGCAGGCGGAGCTTAGATCAGTTTGTTCCAAAGTCAACAGGAAAAATCTTAAATTAACCGTAAACTTAATATTAAACATGTCTAACGGAAAGATGAGGGCCTCAGTCAAGGGAGGGAAGCCCTGTGTCCCCCAAGTGACCAAGAGAAAAAGATTTAACGGTGAGTACACAAAATCTCCTTTTCTCTAAGTCATCTTGGGGGACACAGGGACAGTGGGGACATACCAAAGCTGTCCCCTTAAATCTCCGGGAGGGAGAGTGAGGCCTATGTGGAAGTAGCCACGGCGGCTTGAAGCACCCTTCTGCCAAAACGAGTGTCAGAAGCCGCAAAGGTATCGAAATGGTAAAACTTTGAAAAGGAGTGGACAGAGGTCCACGTAGCTGCCTTGCACAGCTGTTCTGCTGATGCTTGATTCCTGAACGCCCAGGACGTACTCATTCCCCTAGTAGAGTGGGCTGTGAGTTTAGATGGTGGCGTTCTTCCACGTGCCACGTAGGCTCGTTGAATCGCTTGTTTGATCCATCGTGAAATGGATGATTTTGTGGCCGCGTCTCCTTGGTGAGGGCCTGAAGGAATGACAAGTAGGGAGTCTACTTTGCGGAAGTCCTGTACTCTGTGCAGGTAAAACTTTAAGGCTCTGACAGGATCCAGGGTATGTAGAGCCCTCTCCTTAGGATTGGAAGGTGATGGGCAAAAGGTCGGAATAGTAATCTCTTGGTTTAAATGAAATTCAGATACAACTTTAGGCAAAAAAGATGGAATGGTGCGTAGAACCGCCCTATCATGGTGAAAAACAAGGAAAGGTGGTTTGCATGATAGTGCGCTGAGCTCAGAGACACGTCTTGCAGTGGCAATGGCCAGAAGAAAAGTAATTTTCCAGGTAAGCCAGAGAAGCGGTACAGATCCTAATGGCTCGAAAGGAGGGTCTTGGAGGGCTCGTAGAACTAGAGTGAGATCCCATAGTGGAGCTGGTGCTCGAACTGGAGGAGCCAAATGTAATACTCCCTGCATAAAAGTCTTAACATCAGGTAGGAGAGCAATTCGTCTTTGAAAGAGAACGGATAAGGCAGATACTTGTGACTTTAGAGAACCGAGTGATAGACCCATGGAAAGTCCGTCCTGAAGGAACTCAAGTATGTTTGGAATAGAGAATAGTTTGAACTGTTTCTTATGACAAACACACCATTGGTGGTAGGTAGACCAGACTCTATGGTAAGTTTTTGCCGAGACAGGCTTTCTAGCTGCGCACATGGTATTAGCCACTGACTTGGAAAACCCCTTTTGGGTCAGGATTTCGATTTCAAGAGCCATGCCGTCAAACTTAGATTTGTTGGATTTGGGTGGCAGATTGGTCCTTGAGTTAGGAGGTCGGGGACTTGAGGTAAGGTCCAAGGCTCTGCTACGGACATGTTGAGAAGGTCTGTGTACCAGGAGCGTCTCGGCCATTTTGGAGCTATGAGGATGAGAGTGGTCTGCTCTCGCTGAAGCTTCCTGAGAGTCCTGGGTACTAGAGGTAGTGGTGGAAATGCATAGGCCAGCTGAAATTGCCATCTTGCTGTTAGAGCGTCTGCTGTTATCGCCAGTGGATCTCTGTAACGAGCCATGAACGCTGGTACCCTTCGGTTGTGCCTGGTCGCCATTAGATCCACTTCTGGAGTGCCCCACATCTGTGTTATCTCCTGGAAGATCTCGTCCTTCAATGACCACTCTCCTGGGTCTAGAGATTGTCTGCTTAGATAATCCGCTTCCCAATTTAGTAGGCCTGGAATGTAAACGGCCGACAGATGGGTCTGGTGAGACTCGGCCCATTTGAATATTAGATTGACCTCGTCTAGTGCACCTCTGCTTCTTGTGCCCCCCTGGTGGTTGATATAGGCGACTGCGGTGGCGTTGTCGGACTGTATCTTTATGGCCTGACCCCGAAGAATTTGTTGCCAATGTATTAGGGCTAGACGGATTGCACGAATCTCGAGCAGGTTTATCTGTAATCTCGCTTCCAGTGAGTTCCATTGACCCTGTGCAGAGAGGCCCTCTAGGACTGCCCCCCATCCGAAGAGACTCGCGTCCGTCGTGAGTATGCGCCATGACGGCTCTCCCATGGGTTTGCCCAGGGATAAATGAGTGCTGTCCAACCACCAGAGAAGCGATGCTCTTGTCCTGCCGGACAGTCGAATTTCTTGAACAAGGGATTTCTTCTTCTTCCAAGATCTCAGAATATTCCACTGGAGCTCCCTTAGATGGAATTGTGCGAATGGTACTGCCTCTATAGTGGATACCATGACCCCTAACACCCTCATACAGAACCTGACTGAGTGGTGGGGTCTCTGAAGAAGCGACTTCACTAAGGCTTGGAGATGACTGATCTTCTCTTGAGGTAGGTAAACCCTCTGTGTTTGAGTATTGAATTGCATGCCCAGGAAGACCATGGATCTGCTGGGTGTTAAGGAAGACTTCTCTAGATTTAGGACCCAGCCTAGTTCCTGGAGTTTGTCCATGGATATCTGGAGAGATCTCTGAGCTTCCGAAAAGGAGGGTGCTTTGATTAGCAGGTCGTCCAGATAGGGTGTGATGGAGACTCCGGTATTGCGAATCACTGCAGTTGCTGCTGCCATGATTTTTGTGAAGACCCTCGGGGCGGACATTAACCCGAAGGGAAGGCTTGTGAATTGAAAGTGGCAATTTTGGAAGGCAAAGCGCAAATATTTCTGATGCGGAGGGAAAATGGGAACATGAAGGTAAGCATCCTTTATGTCTAGGGAAATCAGAAATTGCCCTGGGGACATGGCCGCAATTACAGATCTGAGAGACTCCATCTTGAATCTTCGATGACGAAGAAATTTGTTTAATTCCTTGAGATAAAATTCTTACGTCCTATCCTCCTGAGGACACAACAAAAACTGATCTAAGCTCCGCCTGCTGGGGGTATAGCCAGTAGAGGAGGGGCTAAGTTTTTCCTACTGTTGTGTCCTGCCCTCCTGGATGTACCAGCTATACCCCACTGTCCCTGTGTCCCCCAAGATGACTTAGAGAAAACTAATTTTTTGTAATTTCCTCCAATGGCAACAACATTTTTAATACCCCAAAACACCTTTAAAATTCATCAAGGCTAAGGCCATGCTCTCAGTCTGTATATTTTTTTTTAAGGCTGAAAGAAGTGGATCCACTTAGTGCAACATCTCCATTGATTTGAATAAGATGCACTTGTGTTTCTGGGAACTAAAAAGTAAAAGGGTCATATATTCTTACAACAGTTAAATAGTCTAAATGTTGGGATATGGATGGGCAATTTAGCAGTAAAAATCATTCCCAGTTTTGCCAGCATCAGCAAAATGGTGCATCCCTGTCAGTTTACTATTACGTTTATCTAAACTACAGTGGCAAGAGTGCTGAAGGTTCTCTTTTAGTGATGTCTGGTTGCTTGTTAATGCACTTCCCACTGTATAGTCCACCAAATGGCAGAATCCAGAACTTTTAATATGTCAGAAGTGAACATATCCCAACTGCATACCGTAAGCAAATTTTCTAAACTGAAGTTTTAAATTTAATGTTCCGGTCTCTGGAGTTTGAGTCTGGCAGCTCGGTAATCCAGGTGCAGATTCTGAACTGTTACAATTTGCTACATGTCTCAGCATCTTCTGTAGAAAATTTTATTAACTATGACAGTTGCCTTTAATGAAACTCATGGATTCTTCTCAGCAGGAACAAAGATAAGAAATGTATCATCTTATGTGTCAATTTACAACAGTTTACAGAGTCAGCAGCCTGCTTCCCAGAGCTGCTTCAAAAAGACATAAGGTAAAAAAATTTCTGGTGAACTATCTGAAAACAACTTTACAGAAAAAATGTTGGATGGTTAACAACCCCTTTAAATAACACTAAGATTAAATAGAAACATGCACGTTTTAGTTAAAACATTTTTAAATCCTATGTTTTAAAGTAAACTGTCTAGATTATATGATCAAGGTATCTGAAATTTACCATGAATCTGTGCATAAGGTGCACAGGGGTAGAGCCAGACTGGAAAGGCTTTTGTTGAGGTGTGGGCATGGGGCCATTATAAGAAGGCTTAACTGAAGCAACAGATGTAAAGTTTTGCACACTACTAGCTTGATCATCCTCCACTACTGGATTTTCATTACCAACTAGCTTTAGAGATGGAACATCTAGTAAAATAAAAAAAACAGAAGAAAATATTAGCATAAGTAGAAGAAGTATACAGCCATTAAATCACCATGTAACAAATGTTATATATTCAAATGTTATATATAAGTACAGAAGCTACAAAAGTACACAAACATAATTAGCTAGCAATATGGGGTCAGATTGAATCTTTGGAAAATCAAATAGTACAAAATATGGATTCTTTGTGTTCAGAATTATCAGCAAACAATAGTTTAGTAGGCCTTTTGTCATTGTTTTATATAGTCATACTACACTGTATAGCACTCTTTTTATTGAACTGTTAATAAACTGGGACTATGCTTCATGATTCGGTGCCTGGGAGACGAATTCTTGTCCATATAACACCCACATGGGGACTGCATCACAAATATGAGTTTAGTACAGGATTATCTGGAATGCATGGGATTTAGGGGTTTCTGGATAAAGGATCTTTCCAAGTCTGCTTAAAATTAATTTAAACACTAAATAAACCCAATAGGATTGTATAGCCACCAATATGGATTCATGCAACTTTGTTACTATCAAGTACAAGGTGCTGTTTTATTATTTCAGAGAAAATTCATTTTAAAAATTAGATTTATTGAGAATGGACTCTTTGGGAGATGACCTTGTCATAATTTGGAGCTTTCTGAAGAACGGGTTTCCTAATGAGGGATCCCATACTTGTAATATATCTTTGGGCGTATTATATTTGCGTTGATCAAAGATTCACCCATTACACGTTTTTGGAATGTTTTTACCCTCATATTTGGTCTGTCCAATTATCTAAAAAGTTCAAGTAGAGGGAGAGGTTTTACAAGGTAAAAGCTGGCATAAATTGGTAGTTCACCTTAAAATTTACTTTTAGCATAATTAAACAATGGTACTGTGCACATGCCTTTTACGTTTTTCCGATAAGGATTAACTTTTATTTTTCTGTAATAATACTGTATTTAAAAGTATTATATAGATCTGAAATTCCTTTAAGTTGAATAAGATACAAATCACTGAAAAACAGACCTTAAAAAATGGTATCTGCTCTGTGCACATTTATATCACGAAATTTCAACAATGATTGGCAGTCGTTATTCATTTACATGCCATCTTATTACTTTTTGCAGCTTACCTACACAAAATTGAAGATAACTGAGCAAATTCTTATTAAAAAAAAAATAATAAATTGACTAAACACCAATCAGCTGTTTTCTACCTGATGAAATATCATCATCAAATATTGTTCCTCGGTTTCGCGGACGTCCAGTTAAGGCTGTGAAATTGTCATCATCATCTTCATCATTTACAGCCCCTTCATGTCCAATCATGTCTCCATTAAGAAAATCTTCGTCATCATCACCATCAAAGAGTTCATCATAATCCTTGGTTTCTGCACTTGAAACCTAGAAAAAGTGCGCACATTTTGGAATAAGGAATATTGAATGTCTAAAGCACAAATAGACTGAACACTATTAACAGTATAAATTATAAAGCTTTCCATGTGTTTAGTATAAGAAGACTTATACCACCACTGCTCAAGGGAAAATATCTGTAAAATATAATTTAAGGCTAAAACAAATGATATAAAAATAATTTATAGACTTTGCTTTGACCAAGCTTTACAGTCTTCATTAACATTATACAACCATTGCATTAAAGGTTGTTCACCGACAATTTACAATTTGTTTTCATTTTTTATTAATTATGGTTATTGAGTTATTTAGCTTTTTATTCAGCAGATCTCCAAAAAAAAAGTCCCAATGGCATTAAATGTGTAACCTTACAAAGCATTTCTTTTTTAGATGGGGTCAGTGACTCCCATTTGAAATCTGTAAAGAGTTAGATGAAAAAGGTTGCTTAGTATTCAATAACAAACTAAAAGTTAAAGGCGAACCACCGCTTTAAACTACACAAACACTGTCATTGATATTTCTGTTTACTACCTAATAATTCACTAAGGAAACATCAGAAATATATCAGCTGAAGGCTTCTGTCACATCCAGCTGCAATGGCAATTATAAGCATTATGACCACTGTGCTTGCAATGCATTGTAAGTGAAGTACAGTGCATTGGGAAAAATGACAGGTGAAAACCTGTAAATGAAATGTTATTAGAACGGAGCTAATCATTTTACATGCCCATATTTGTAATCACAATGAACACTGACAGCACCATTTTGAAGTTAACAAAGCAAACGTCTAGCCATTATTAAGGTTAAAGATTTAGTGAATTATCAGTTATTATTATTGTTATTATTGTAGAGCTAAAACAATTGCAATGCTATCTCAGTGGATTTTTAACAGATACTTGATAGAGCATAACAAATACTTGAAAGAGCATAAAACATGTGTAATAAGCAAAAGCAACATAAATCGATGTTCTGCATTCAAAGTGGCAATTTGTTAAATTATGCTTTACTGTGACTGATTTAAAATACCTTCATCAGTCCAACACATCAAAGTTGGCTTCTTCAGGCAAATGACAGCTAAGATTTAAGAGAACTTGAACTCAAAAAAATAAATTTTGCTTTATTAAAGACAGCATAATTCTAAGCAACTTTGCAATAAACATTCCTTACACATTTTCTATGGCTTCTAAGTTATTTGTATATGTATTGCTACTGAAAACCGTGTTTGTCCCTTTCTATTCTCTGCCCTGATGGCTCAGACTGTTGATACAATGTAAGAATGAAATTTACTGGGGTAGGGGATAACGAAAAAAATCCAATATTGCAAAAATGGTGAGTAGTAAGGTACACTTACCAATACTAACAGGGGGTCCTGGTGCTCAAGCCCCAGACTTTCAGCTTGGGAGGGTAGTATCAAACATGTAGAATTCAATGGTAAGCTGGCGCAGAAACTGGACTTCACTCCAAAATAGATGCAAATAAAAAGTTTTATTACGCATCTCTGAGATGTTCCTTTTTGCGTAATTAAACTTTTTATTTGCATCTATTTTGGAGTGAAGTCCAGTTTCTTTTTCAGCTTACCATTGAATTCTACAATGCAAGACAAGCCAGCTGATTAACAGATTTGACTTTGCAGGGGAACGAAGATTTTTGCAACATTGTTTAAATAGGAGTTAACACAAATGCTGCTTTCAATAGCAATTGTCTTTACAAATAACTTTAAGAACACTGAAAATTTGTAATAGATGTATATTGGAAAGTTACTTAGAATTATGTATTCTTTTATTACCCACATTTTTATTTTGGGGTTGACTTGTCCTTTAATGAAACCTATATGCTTCCAACAGGGGATGCGGGCTTGTGGGAATCAAAATAGCACTGAACAGCAATTTTATATGGAAAGTGACCTCTCAGTTATGTGCACTTAAGGGGGATTATTAAAATTGCTGTCCTGACTACTACTATTCAGCAAGAAGTGGGTACCAGAGCAGAGACATAAGAATAATACAAATTTCCAGTGTGACATTCGGTTGGTGAAGATACTAATAAGCAAAAATGTAATGGCCAAACGCAGAAAGACAGAGGTTTCCAATTATCAGTTGACTCATGTTCCAAGCAAGTAGGTGTCTACTTTTATTTGTTATTATTTACACTCACTCTACTTTATATGCCCATCTTATTACACCATAATTAACTACTTAAATAATTTTTTTCTAAAGAAAACAAAACACCATTTTTGATTAGAACATATCATTAAGCAGACTACTGCCACTATTTGGTAAAGTTATTTGTATTAACCAAAGGGGGTTATGAAGAACTGTGTGTTACAAGTTATATTGTTCAAACCACTGTTTCCTCTAACGTGAATAAATTAGCAGTGTTTTTCATTTCTATAGTACAGCTGCAGAAGGAAGTTTAATAATAAACAATGATGAATACAATACTTTGGCACTGGGCTGTTTTACATCTCCTTGACAGACATCTTCCAGTAGTCCTAGGTTCCCTTCATTGTCTGTATAGGCAATCTGTGGCAGATGTGGATGCCAGGCAAGAGCACAAATCGTGTAACCTTTTTCATGTTTAATTCTGTCAAAAAAAATAAAATATTAGCAACATAAATCACCCACTATTCACACGGGAAGAGGCAAAAGCTTTAATTCTTGTGTTCTTACGCCAAAGATGAAGGAAGAACCCCACACACACCTGTGCAGACAGCCTAAATAAAATAGAGAACTGCTGATACCAAGGAGGGAAACACTAAACTACCTTTCCAAACATGATTTGGTTGCTATATTCCAGGCCACAATACAACCATCCACACTTCCAGCCACCAGGTACTGTCCACATGGAGACCAGGCCACAATGTTAACGGGCTAGAAGAAACAATTATATTATCAGTAATGAGAGAAATAGATCCAAACATTAAAATGTAATTAAGAATATGTTACTAATGCAGGAAACAAATACTGAACAGTAGCTGTGACAATTCAGCAACAATTTCCCCACATATTTGAGCCTGTTTTTACATCACATAGGTAAATATATAAGGCTAGCAAAAGGCACCTGTCTTTGAAATAAGTGTTTAATTTCTTTACTTACCTTTAACTATTCTGATTTGCAGTAATTCAGTTTTTGTAAGGCATATCACTTTTTGCTCTAATATTTGGAAGAAACTTTTCAAACGGTATGAAAATTCCAATTTCTTCACAAAACAGCATGTCTCTTTATAGGGTTATAAAAAAGCCTACGTGGTTGCTTTGCCAGTACTTTTTGTAAGCTTCTGGTTGACCAAGTCTGTTGGGCTTAGACCCCAAGCCTACCAAATGTGTGATTGGCTATTTAGTAGCTCCTATAGACTAGCTCCCTGTAGCAGATTTTTTTTGTCTTTGTGTCTCCAAAACTTGTCTAAACCTAGAATTTAAAAAAAGAGCACTTGAACTTACCTGTGTTATAAAATCATCTGATAGGGTACAGATATTCTTTAAACTATCTCTGTCATAAAGATGGACTGCTTTTCCAACAGGAATGGCAAGGAACTGTAAGGAGGACACAACAAAAAAGTTTTAAAAAAACTAGAAAATAGTGACTATTCTTCCACTCAATGATTAAACCTCATGTTTAATAAAATATGTTTTAAGGATATTTTATAAAAATCTTTGCAAGTGATATATATTCCAGGGTAACCTGTCTGTAGTCACCTTGATATAGTTTACCGCTTTCTTAAACATGCTTTATTGATTGCTTCTTATACCCATCTTTGAAGTCAGAAAAGATAGGGATTGGCAGACATTATAAAACATCTACATTATTATAGCTTTTACAGGTGTCTTACCATTTTAGCCTGTAAAGAGTAAACACAGTCACAAGTGCAAGCCCTCAATTTGCTCACTTCCTGACAGTCTCCTTTTTCAACTGTATACAAGTGTTAAACCACAAGTAAAAGCTAAATATATTAAGGAATTTAAAATACTGAGCAGATTCATTAGGGTGGAGCAAGTCATCAGCAAAACTGCCATAACTGATCAGCAAGATAAATTGACAAACACTAACTAGCGAATCTGCTGCAACCTACATAGCCCCAAAACATTCACGGTAAGGATACTCGATAGTAAGGTTTACCAACTGTATAAGTGGTGTTAAAGTTGCAACACTATGGAGAAGTTATTTTAAAAAAATCAAGTTTTTGTATTGACACAGGATTAAAGAGTGTAAACAAGGGTAGCATTAAGTCAAGTGTAGTCATATAAAAACTGAACTGACCACTAAATGGAAGGATGCATTTAATTTAAAGGAGAAGGAAAGCTCCAAGACAGTTTATTGCCAATAGATTAGCCACAATAGTGCAAGCTATAACACTATATTTATTCTGCAGAATGCTTTACCATACCTGAGTAATCAGCTCTAGACACTGACTGTTTGTTCAGGATAGAAGCTGCCATATAAGCCTGGTGTGACATCACTTCCTGCCTGAGCCTCTCCCTGCTCCCCTACAGCTACAGCAGGGATGGGAGGAGGGAGGGGGAGAGGAACAAACTGAGCATGCTCAAGGCCGTGCCCTGGAGCTTTAAGCTGAAAACAGGAAGTCTGATACAGAAGCCCATGAGTACACAATAAAAGCAAAGAAATGTGATGTTTCTTTGACAGAGGACTCCGAGCAGAATTACTTTGAGGGTTTACTGGAGTATTTATATAGACCTTTCTGATAAAGCTTACTTACTTTTAGCCTTTCCTTCTCCTTTAACATTCTTAATTAAATATATTTATTGGTTCCTTACCTCATTATTTTATCAATTTTATGTTGATTTATATTGGTAAAGTGCAAAAATTAAATTGCCCACCTTTCCACTTTTAGGTTGCCAGGCTAGACGACATATAGACTTTGCATTAAAGACATCGTTGCACTTCTCTAACAGAGGCAGGACTGCTTCACAGGTCTAGAGGAGGAAAAGCCAAGAATAAAAAACAATTTCCAATAACTCTCTTATTCTTATTTTTGCCACCAAATGCCTTTACAGCACTGCAACTATTCTTACAATAAAACCTACTATTTTAACTATTTCTTTTAATCATGAAATCAAAACTGTCTGCAACTAAGACAAATAAATGAAGACATACTAGTTATTTTGTAATAAAATAAAGCAATGGTAGAAGGAACTTAAAGTGATACTGACACAAAAAAAATGACTTCAAAATATGAATGTACATTAAACGCTACCTATAGGTCATGTTGATCATTTTTCACAGATAGGTCTGCTTTTGTAAGTAATTGTAAATTGAAGAAACTAAACCTGAATGTCCCTTATCACCCTGTCAAATAGAATTTCTAATGAGAAATGACTGATGCACAAATTTCAGCCCCCTCATGGAGGAACATGGGGATCAGATCGCTAATGTAAAAACATAGAACAAATCCTTCTATAGCAAAATTATAAATAACATGAAAATACAATGTTGATGTAAAGAACGGTTTAATTCTGGTATCAGTATCTCTTTAAGTCTTATAGTTAAACAGTAAAAGTAACAAAAGCCTAGAAGTAACCATTCGACACTGTGTACCATTTACTGCATTTATAAGCCTCAGTCATACCTGATCTGTGATTTTCCAGATCCTCACTGATCCATCACAACTTGCAGATGCCTTGTAAGAGGAAAAAACAAAACACACAAGTAAGTTAAAGATTTCACATCTATCTCATATTTTGCAATAACACTCATAACATGAGACTGTCACTATCGGTGAAATCACTTAAAGGAGTTGTTCACCTTCCAAACACTTTTTTCTTCAGTTCAGTTGTATTCAGATGGTTCCCCAGAAATAAAGACTTTTTTCAATTAATTTCCATTATTTAATTTTTACAGTTTTTCCAAAATCTAAGTTTAAAGTTGAATGTTCCTGTCTGAAGCGTTTGAGTCTGGCAGCTCAGTAATTCAGGCACAGACTAATCCGTTACAATTTTGCAACATTTCATTGATACATTTCTCAGCAGCATCTCTGAAGTATTAGGAACTATTGTATCAATTCCAAGAGCTGCCTGTAATGAAACCCAGAGATTCTGCTCAGCAGGGACAAAGATCAGAAATGTATCAACTAAATGTACCAATTTAGAACAGTTTACATGGTCGACGACCCCACCTTCCAGAGCTGCTTTAGAAGGTGAAAAAAAAAGACTTTACACTTCAATATTTGAAAACAGTGACACATTGAAAGTAAAACGTAAATGGTAAAAGTTGTTATTTCTGGTGATCTATCGGAAAATATCTAGTTGTTTGAAGACGAACAATCTCTTTAAGAAATACTGAGTACGCTATATTATTTCCCTTCTTAGCTTGTATCGTGTTGCAACAGAACTCCTTTCCTTTCTATAATGCAAAACTTTGCTTTAACTATTTTTACTTAAAGATGTTGGGACAAGATACTTTTTTTTGCCCAGAACTTTTTCAGGAAGAAATGTCTCAATTAATCAAAACAATCAATACTACTGATTTAATTCTTTAAACCCAAAACATGACCACTTCATATGGTAGAACTATCCCTCAAAAGACATGTTTTCATTCCAATGTCATGCGATTACATATGCATCAAAATCCTAATTCTGTGATTAATGTGACAACAGAAGGACTTTATATAGGAGTTGACTATCGGAGTTTAAAAAAAAAAAAATTTGATATCATATATATCATAAATCTTATATTATTACCAAGTAGATATCCTTTGGATCGAATGAAACACTTAATACAGGTGCACTGTGCCCTCTGAGAGTTTTTTGCAGAGTGCTGTCCTCCACCTGCAAAACCTTTACCAAGAAATCCCTTAAAAAAAAAAAAAAAAAAAAAAAAAAAGATCTTGTATCAGAAAAACAAAAGGGATGCAATCTAGTACCTGTATAATAATCACGGCCAAGAACTATTTTCAGCAATAAAGACAAAACATCTGTCAATTATATGGGGGTTATTTACTAAGCTCCGAATACCCGAAATCCGAAAAATTTGTGATTTATTTTATAAAATCGGACTTTAAAAAAAAATCAAAAAAATTTATTAAACCCGAGGGCTAAAAAGCCCGAATATAAAAACACGACATCTCAAACCGGTTAAGGTTGCATAAAAGTAAATCGGAGCTGTTCCCGCAAAGCAAATTTTCGGGAAAATTTAATAAATAAGCTTTAAAAACCCAAGCGGGTTAGATCGGAGTTTGTAGCAGCTGATATTGAGATAAATTCGGACCTTGATAAATAACCCCCTAAGTGTTAAGTTATAAGATCTGTAATGACTGAATGCTAGCAAAAAAAGGTAAGGTTTTCTTTTTCCAAGGCCACTTACACATGGGAATTTGAATGTGCGTCTAGTCAAATACATTATGACTGCACTAAATATATATGTGTGCGTGTATATATATATATATATATATATATATATATATATATATATATATATATATATATATATATATATATATATATATATATATATTTTGCAATCCAAATGCTCATAGATAAAACCAAGTATGGTAAATGGAAACAGCTAGCTCACGTGTTTACGCGTGCTACAAAAAACTTCACATGACCTGTGACTAAAAAAAGTTTGCAGCACAGTCTCTGCATTTGGTGTACCTTGTTTGCACATGTGCTATTTTTTATGATAATATAAGCGTCAGTGGGGACAGAAAGAACAGTAAAAGGTACAGGAATTTTCGAAGATATTTTGCAATGGATCAAGTTCTTTTATATATGTTTAGCAGCAACCAGACAATTTACATTTCAGCCTATAGAGAAACAGATTATAACAAATTGTTTGAAAAAAACAATACGGTATATAATAAAAAATAGACAAAATGCAAACTCTCTTAGGATATCAGAATCTACATTAGAGGTCACCCTTTTTGGATTCAGGTCTCATCCTGTGGTCCAACATCATCTAATAAAGAGGTTACTGGGCAACAAATAATCATTTATCAATGTATGGGTCCCACTGCTCTACCACTTTTCAATGCACTCAAATTTGAAGAAGGATACATATATGATAACCCAATAAGACTATTTTAGGGCTTATGAAACCTACCCTGAACCTGCTGCTATCCTGGTGCCATCAGTGTTAAAAACAACATGATTAGCATTGGTTGTAAAACGGGTTAGCATTCCATCAGGTTCTCCATCCGGAAATGTATGCAACTGAATTGCGTTGTTAGAGGCAGCTGTGACTACTTTTCCATTCTACAAAAAAAATTAGGGAGAGGCACGAGGTCAGAAACAGAACAGAGCAGACACATTAACTTGTCCATATAGTTATCTATGCATAATACAATGTTATTTCATGTTAATTGTGGCACTCTTTTATGGAAACTAGACACCCGGAAGTCCACCTCTCATAGTCCAATTAAAGCAAATAATTTTTCAAAATTACTTCCTTTATCTCTGTAATAAGGCCATACACTGTACTTGATCTAAGTAAGGAAGCATTTATACTAGCTGCAAAACTATTTCATTGGGTTTGTTTCTTTTTGTTATTTTTTTTTTTTTTTTTTTTAAAGTAGACTTTAAGGCAGGGTCATCCAAATTACAGAAAAAAAACACATTATCTGGAAAAAAATTGTGTCTTAAGTATTCCCATACCCGCACCCTTATCTTAGCAAGTTTATACCGTGTTACAAACATGATTCTGCCCATGCACGGTAGCTGGCTGGAACTCTTCCCACATGTCTTTTTAGCTGAAAATGGAGACAGTCCCATGTATTTGAAAGAAAATTCCTTTATGGAATCAATGCTGTGAGAAGAAAAGCCTAGTGATATTGCTCTGCCTAAATTTTTTTTGAATAATTAGACATTTCTCTGGCCAGTTCCAAGCGGTGCAATATCACAAGATGTTCCTTTTCTTACAATTTTCAACTGCCTGTAGCCAGATGAACAATAAGACCAGCAGATGGCTCTGTTTTAATTTCATTATACAAGCAGTTAAACAAAATCGATAATACAATGAAACCTCAATTTTACATGCTTTATTTTCCTGCATTTTTGTGCCCCGCCCCCCCATATAGAATGTATTTCTATGATTTTACATTTTCCCCAGATTTTTTTCTTGTCCCCTTAAAATCATTAAATGGGGGGGGGGGTTCTACTGAATCTTAAAAAATAGAAAAACTATTTATGGAAATCACAAATGTAAGGGCCCTGAACAATTTTATTTATTTGATATAGGGTTTGCATTTCCTTTAAGGTGGTATACAAGCAATATGTAGCTAGAGGAAAGGCCTGCAATTATAATTGATTAGAGCCATTAATGTGTCCCCTGAAAAATGTAAAGAAAATATACAGCCTGGATGCACTTGGTGTGTTAAAAGAGAGAGCAAAATAACCAGATATTGATGGAAATTGCTTTTTTTAAAATAAAAGTGAGCTTACTTTTAAAGCAAATGAATAAGCCTTTTCACCAATACTAATTGACTTGGGATCATCATCATCTAAACTTTCCCAAATTCTTATATCTCCATCACTGCCGCAAGTTACCAAAAAGCTGGAAAAAAGCACAATTATGAAAAAATTACAGTAGTGTAGAGATATTTTTTACCACTCTCAATCAATAACAATGCTGAGCAGTTCAACTTCGAAGTTGCGCACTTGTGGGGGCACGCATTACATCATTTCCATCACCCTATGTAGTACTTGATTAGATGCTACCAGCATGTTTGCTATCTCTTTTTTAAAAAGATCCCACATGCAGAGAGCCTAAAGAATTTAGAGGAAACACTGATTATATCATGCATTGTGTTAATCAGACAGGCCATTACACCAATATTCTCACTACAGAGTTGTGTGTACGTCATTTTTCTGTAGGAATCCCATATGATGGAACTGTATCGCAATAGCAAGTACATTTTAAATATGAGTGCTAAATTTAGTCAGACTGCACAGAATTTGCAATGTAAACAGGGGCAAAGTTAAAAAAAATTGTATTCTGCTTCTATTCAATTTTTATACTGGAAGAAAACTATTAAAATAAGACGCTGTCTAAAACTGAAATATAGAGAAATAATGCTTACTTTCCACTATCATCAAAACAGACATCTGTATGCCCCTCTGGATGGCCATATCGCATATTCTTCTTTATAGCTGGCATCTTCTATAAAAAAAAAAACATAAAGCAAGTATTTTAATGGTATTCCCCATTATAAATCGAATATTTTCATCCCAAACATCCGTTGGTTGCTATGGGCAGATACCCATAACAAACAATCAGCAAAAAACATAGTAGCACAGAGCAGCTGCCAAGCCACTTTGTCTTCTCTTCCTAGATAACTTTTGCTCATGTGATCCAGTTTTGGGGAGGTACAAAGAAGCAGAGACCTCTCCAAGGGCACTATCTTATAAATATGCCTAGTTCTCCTTTATGTCACTTTACATAACAATGCCTTGTACACTAAATTTTACAAACTTCTTTTGAGTAGGTTTAGCTACTATTTTTGTGTTAATTTCTTGAACTGAACAATCTTAGTTTTGCTTAAGCAAAGCCTCAACACAAAGCCTCATTATGACAGCAAGTGAAGTTGTGCTAAAATTAGGGATGCACCGAATCCAGTTTTTTGGATTCGGCCGAACCCCCCGAATCCTTCGCGAAAGATTCAGCCGAATACTGAACCCTAATTTGCATATGCAGGGGAAAACATTTTTACTTCCTTGTTTTCTGATAAAAAGTCACACAATTTCCCTCCCTGCTCCTAATTTGCATATGCAAATTCGGTTCGGCCGGGCAGAAGGATTCGGCCGAATCCTGCTGAAAAAGGCTGAATCCTGGCCAAATCCTGGATTCGGTGCGTCCCTAGCTAAAATGGACACAATATTGTGTATGTTGACACCAGTTACTAATGGCACTTGCATTAATACAGATCCCTGCACTTCTTTATATTGAGAAACCATATCTGGATACTAACTTTGGTCTAAGCCCAGGGTAGCAATAACAAGACAGACAATGAGAAATTTTCTCCTTGATGTTTATTTTTAAGATGCATTGTCAAAATGTATACTTTGCTGTATTCCTGTTTTTTTTTCACTTTCACAATAAATCTTCTTTGAGCAAAATAAAAAAAGCCATTTCATCCATCCTTCCTTTGCTAAATTGTGTGCAAGTGTTCCTATTGACAATGTGGAACCCTTGAACTACTGCTACCCTGAACATGGTGGTAAATGCAGAGTTCCCCCAGCAGGTTGCATCAATAGTTGCACCAGACTTGACACCAAAAGAATAACAAGCTAATGCAGTTTTAACCTGACGTGGGGAGTGACAAAATCCCCACTCTGAAAATTTTAGTTGCAGCTTTCACCCAATTTGCGAATACACAATTACACGTATTTTGACACATCAAGCGCAGCTGCCCAGTGGCTCAACTCTGGAGTGGGAATCTTTGTATGTAAATTAAATGCAGGGGCTGAACCGGAGAAGTATATTGAAGAGGGCTGGAAAGAGGACATTAATGGTACGAGTGGCTCTCATATGTATGGATTTCATAGAAAAAAAATCTCAGCTAAGAACTTCTCATGCTTGGTCACACTTTCTGCAAGTTTGAAGACACTCTTTGCATAAGTTGACTATAGTTCAGTTCTATTGACATTTTTGTGCAAAAAGATGCAGAGGCAATGTTCTGTGCAGCAAGCACACTCATATAACAAAATTGCTCAGAGAGCTCTTCAGACCACTTTTGTAATGTTACAGATTTTCTATTGCTAAAAAATGTTACATGTGCACCCTCTGTTGTTATGTCCACACTGGGGCTGGACACAAAGGCTTCATTTAATTGACTGATGCAGGACTCCACTTAGGACACTGGCCTGCTCAGTTCTCTCTCTATTTGTGTGACAGGAGAAACAGAATTGAGCAGAGCAGCTGCATAAGCAGTTTACTAATGTCTAGCATCTAACCACGCCAATGAATATATTGAAAATGACGCCACAAAACGGGTGAGGTGGGATGTCAGTATTTAACATGTCCATTACAAAAAGATTATTAAAAGACAACTGATTATTCATTAAATATGACATTTATAACGCACATCAGGCCATGATAATCTGATAATGCTTTAGACAATTACTTTACATTACTAAAATGTGCTGCACTTACTTGGATTACTGTCAGTGTACACAGTCCCGGCAAAAAACTTACACCTCCCGCCAAACTACAGGCTCCTAGACAATCCCACCGCCACAAGTCTCATCACGCGAGACTGGCGTCACGACCACACGTAGCTGCCTTGTGGGAATGACGAGTCGGCGTAACTCAGCCTTACGTGTCAGAGGGAGATACTGCTGTAGTTCTCTTCCCAAACTGTGTTCGCGCCAACTCGCCAGGCTTCAGCTACTTCTGCTCCAATTTTTTTAGAAGCCTGCTCAGAGTTGTGCCCCTGTTTCAGGGAACTAAAACAAAACATTTTTTCCTGGTTGCTAAAAGTATCTGCTGCTATGAGATCACTTCACCCAATTTTACCAAAAATAACGGTTTTTAGAGCCAAGTGAAATTGTCATCATTTTATTTATTTATTTATTTTTTTGCTCCACGTCTATTGTACATTGTCAGTTACAGTAGTGATGTCACGTACAGTACAGATCAGCCGCGCGTCATGAAGCTATAAACGTCATAAAGTCCTTTATGCTTATGTACTATATAGTAACGTTTTTCTTTATTTTCTAATTATATTTATTGGTATTTTGCATGAAAAAAAAAAACAAAAACAGCAAGCAAAAGTTCATCATAGCTGTTGTCACTTTAGATAGTAAGAAGAAAAAAAAAAATAAAACATCAAATAATGAATTTAACAAAAATTCATCAAGAGAAATAAAGTTATACAAAATAAGATCTCTCTACCAACCAAATAAACAAAATATATACCAAATTAATGGACAAAGTTATCACATCTTCAATCAGTCTTGGAACTTCAATGTGTATGCAAGGAATACATACATAACCTTCTCAATAAAGACTCTATCCTCAAACTCCAGAATTTGAAAATAGGGAGACCAAAGCCTTAGAAAATTCTCTCTAAAGCCCATGTTACCATATCTAAAACGTATTGCTTCATCTATGCAAAGAGACTTAAGATAAGATAAAATATGTAATGTTTTTTCTCAGAGAATCATTGGCGAACAGATTAATACTTTGATTAACCAAAAAGAAAATAAATGAAAGTAGATATTACGTCTGTTAATCAAACAAAATAATATTTGAAGTGGTTCACAAGCAATTCATAACACACTAATTTTAAAACTTGCTGGTGTTTTCATTAGCTGGACTGGACAATTTGTTGTATTATAATTATTTCCACAAATTGCACTGGCTAGAGATCTATTGTTTATCTGAGACATATTGGTCTCTCCAGGGGCACCAAACTGCGTTACATTCATTATATTAAAGCTGTGAGTTCCTCCATAAGACATTTAATGTATTACTTTAAAGCACTAGTAGTATGGGTAAGCTGCGCCAATAAAGGGGGAGTTGAAAAACTCACCTCAGGCATCAGCGACGAGTAGGTTACCAGGGATGACAAAAAGTCTCTCCTGGTACCCTTTAAAGCCGAATTTCCATTTTTTTAAATTAAAAGTAAGTGCTGGGGGCAAGTGGGGTCAGCATTGCAGGACCTTGTATCAAAAATGCCACTGCCAGTAACACCAAAATATATTAATTCTTAATTCCCCCCAAACCTTAACCGGACATTAGCTTCACACGCTACACCTTTAGCACCTAAGTTTTTTTATCAGCGTCTCTTATGCTCACAACATTAACCCCAAAGCTGTCTGAAGGAATAGAATATAAGGATATTGCTGGATTCCAGGCTACTAGCAATAATTCATCTGCGAGCACAGCAGCCTCACATTTTGCTAGTTAAATCATAAGGCCTCTGATATCTGTGTTGTTACACATAGCTACCAGCAGATATTCCATACATATTACATATACAGTAACAGAGGCAACAGGTGGGATCACTGTTGTGTTCCATTTCTAATATTGAAAGGCAAGGATAGCATATTATTGAAACATACTTTTGATGCCCATACTAGTTTTTGCTGATTTAAGAAAGTCACAATTGACGTTATCAAACTCCACTGCATTCATTGACTGGAGCAGAGAATGTGTTCAAAGTTTTATTTTCTCCACATAATCCAGTTTAAGACAGGGACCAACTCGGCCCCTGTGTATGCACCTTCTGGAAAGTGGCTTGAGTCTCTGAGCAAGTATTTTTATGTAAATCTTTAAATCTAAGTTTTATGCTGGCCATAGACATGCAGATTTTATCCTTACGTCCGACAGATGATCCTTTGTTGCAATTTCCCGACCTACAACTAACCATTCAGATTAAATAAAGTAGTAAAAAGAACAAATCACACAATGTTCTGGCCATTAATTGACATACAGCAATTGTGTGAAAGTTATATTCGACAAATAGTAGTGGCAATCATCCATTAATATCATCAGATATATTATAGATGTTGTTCCTTCTGGATAGAATTAATGTAACTTATAAGTTTCATTAGAAAAGGCATAACGTAGTAGCATGTTCTGTACAATCTTTTCATTTGTTTCTAAATAAACACTATGGAAGTTTGGTTACAGGCTTATGTACATTGCTTAGTATTATGTCCAAAGGTATATGTGGTGGACTGTACATAGATCAATTGATAATTAAATATTCAAATAAAACTCAACAACAAATGAAAAGAAAAAGAAGAAAAAAAGAAGGGGGGGATAGAACAAAGAGGTAAAGAAATACAGAATGCTGAATATAACCATCACTGCTTAGCCATTAATGTGGTTATGTTTTAAGTTTTAAGAATGGAGCCAGGGTGTAACCAGGTCAATTGCTATATTAAGACTACGGCATTCCATAGCACTAGAGTTCAAGTAGCTAAAAAATAAGTTCTGCTGAGATTTTCCATTTACATCTGAATCCCATGGTCTACTGTGTCCTGTATTCCAGGACCTGCTCGCCTGGTTGACTCAAAACATGCTCTTTTAGCATTTATACATTGTCGGTTTAAGTGGGTTTATTGTTAGCTAGTTCAGGAAATTCCATTTGTTAGTTATTTTATTTTTATTATTTTATGTTACTAATGTTGATGAACTTCATTATACAGTAGATTAGTTAACAACCTGAGTTAGTTTAAGGAAATCCCCTTTGTTGTTTTTTTATTTTTTAACTTTTTGTAGTGGTCTAGTGCATGTGAACAATTGAGTTAATGGTTGGGTTTTGTATTGATAATTTTTTATGAGAACTGATCAAAGCATTTGTATTACCATTGAAGGAGTCATAACTGCACCCCTCCTCTGGAACGCTCTCCCACGGTCTGTCCGACTTTCTCCCAACCTTTCTGCTTTCAAAAAATCTCTGAAAACTCACTTCTTTCGAGAAGCCTACCCTCACTCTGCTTAACTACCAAACGCAACACCACATACAATACCACATTTCTCACCCACTTAATTCGATCTTGCCCACTCCCACACCTTGTGTATTACTCCCTTCCCTTTAGACTGTATGCCTATGCATAGGGCCTTCCTCACCTTTTTGTACCTGTATTGATGGTGATGTTTGTTACTCCATATATTCTATATATGTAATTCATGTGATGTAGTTGTATAATCACATTTACTTTACAGTGCTACGCAATATGTTGGCGCTATATAAATACATGTTAATAATGTTAATAATAATAATAACATTCACAATTTGAACCAAAAGATGTCTGCAACTTTTGTTTCGTGTTTACACAGAACTGCCATTTCCGTTAGTCCTCCACTTGGGAAGTTTGTGAGAGTGTTGTATTGTTCTTACTGTGCATGTGTGAGTGGTATGCTGGTATGCTTGTCATTAACAAGTAAGTTTGGAAAGTAGCTTCATAATTAGCTTATGAAAACCTTAGAGCTTCAAACAATTATGGCAATGATAAAAAGCCCTTATGAGGGGGGAGAGGTTGAAGGGGTGCGACAGATCTAACAGAGCTCTTTGTCTCGATTAACTATTAACGTTTGCTGGGTCCATCTCTAAAGGAATGGATCATTATAAAAATAAAAACAGGGTAAATAGATAGTCTGTGCAGCTAGATATTCTGCTTTGCAGCTCGCTGGTTGGTTGCCAATCTGAGCTGAATGCTGAGGATCAATTGCAAACTCACTGAACAGTTATGTCCCATGTGACCCGCCCTTCCAGTCACTGACTAATGCAAAGTTAGAGACCTGAAACGCAGGAAGTTGAGTTCTGGCTATTATGTTAGACATCTATTCACTTCAGCCTTTATAAATTAAATTATTAAATTATGTTAGTAAACTTTTTGTTTTACATAGCCTATCTATTTACTCAGTTATTGTTACACTAAACTGTTTCCTTTAAATCACATAGAGCTGCCAAAACTGTTATATTAAAAGAAACGTCCTTGCAATATATTGTTCCCTTCATATAACATATACATTGTATCACGATATATCACTATATATAGATAAGTATAAACTGGTGTTATGTGAAAAACAATGTAACTATTCTCATCCACAGTAAAACTGCAAGAACAAAACAGCTGTGTATCAAAGAAAATAAGAAGCGATGTCTGCCTTCCAGTTAGCTGTTACACAGATCTTTTCCTGTCGTCACCGCTCACTCAAACATTTAAAATGCATTCTGTGGGTGGGACAATAGGAAGGAAATGAATGCATAGAGCTGGGTCTATAGGTCACATGGGAATTAAATCTAAAGAAATATAAGGCCCACCTAGCCTGCCAAGAATCTTTTGGTACTGTGTTGATATTCAAAGTTTCTGTGGTTAGAATGGACAATAAAATGAAAAGCTCCTTCCAAGAAGTGGCACTGCTTGATTGCTAAGAATTCTCAGTCTCCAACATAATGGTTTCTTTCAGAAGGAGAAAGTTTCCTGGAGAAAAAGTCTACTGTATTAAGACATACAAGAGAACCTATTCTTTGTGAAAGGATTGCCCCAGTAGCAATCTCAGAAGCATCCACTTCACTGTTGAGAGAGGTCAGGGTATATTCTAAGATAGATGCAAATGTGAATCTCTCTTTGACCATTTCAAAGGCAGTTTGTACTACTGAGGTCCAGAACCATTTTCTTGAATAAAAGTTAGCAAAGCCAATAATTCCTTAAGGCACTCTACAATTAGAAGGTTCTGGCCAGTCCAGTATTGAACAGATTTTACAAGGATACAGAGAAGTACCTCGGACACAATGAACCAAGAAATTCTGTTCTTTCAAACATGCACTTCTTAAGCTTAACATAACTGATGAGTGCCTCGCTTCAAGACTTTTTGGAGATCACTATGATATTCTGCTGGAGAAGAGGAGAAAATTAAAAACTCTCTAAAGCTGTCATTCAGGAAGTGTTGAAAAGTAGCAGGGTCTTATGGGAAATATGGCAAATAAACTTTTCCTCAAATGCTGTATCTTTATCCACTGTCTCATAATAGCTATACCTCTACATAAATATTTTCCTAGAATTACAAGTTTAGCTGTCAAAACTATACACCTGGTTGAGTTGCTTCTCCACTCAGCTGTCAGCCTCTAGTACTCTAATTTTATACACATTTTGGGACCTCAACAGCATCATCTAATCGTATGCCAGCTTGTATTCTTTTTTATGTTCATGCTAACTGTCAACACTTTAATGTCTTCACTTTATTCTCTCTTTTTAATTTTTTCCAACCCAGAGAAACATAACTATTTTTTTCTTCTTCTATCCTTTTCTTTTTCCAACAGATATGTTATGCATATATCAGTTACATTTTATCTGCTTTGTATAAGTTTAAAATGCAAATAAAAACTATTTAAAAGTAGCAGGACATAACATATGTAGTCCAAAAGGTATTACTATGTACTCATGCCCATAGCAGGTGCAGGAATCTGTTTTCCATTCATCACCTTCCCTTATTCACACTAAATTATAAGCCTTACCTAGACCCAGTTTAGAGAACACTTTGGCTGATCTCAGGAATTAGAGTGGTTAAAAATTTGTAATCATGACTTTACAGAACAATCTACAATCAATGCAAGGATGGACTGCAGCATCTTCCTTTCTGACAGAGATGATCCACAAGCTGAAGATGTGGAAAGATCTAGTAAAAGAAAACCAACCAATTAACTATTTTAATACCTTTAGTTCAGGTTCCAAGAGAGACACAATTGATTTTGTCCCAAAACTCACTCTCCTGACTGGGCTGTTAACTGTGAGTGACAGAGTTACTGGTTTAAATCAGGGCTTACAAAATGTAGGCGAGTTGACATATCTGCAGGCCGTATAAAGTTAATTAGGATGAAGGCAGACTGGCAGTGCAGAGGCCAATCAGGACCATAAGGTAGTGGCACATCTTGGTAAGCTTAGGGTCAACCAGGATTTTTCCTGATACAGTTCAACTCTGGCCAGCTTTAGACTGAATATCACATACTTTGCTAATTTTTGAATTCAGTCCCAATTAAATTTTAAATAAAGGCAGGCAAGTTTTAGTAATTTGTGAGCTCTCTTAATTCCTCTAGCAAATATCAAATTTTAAGTTTTCCAGAGGGATCTAGGAGTCATCACATTGCTTCCTGGAATAATTTCTTTCAGTTCTAGTTCATAAATATCTACAATGATTGATACTTATATAACTTTTATTATAGTATTTTCAACGTCTGTCGTAAGTATATGTATCTGTATATCCAGATATGGGGTCAGTTATCTGGAAGCTCATTATCCAGAGAGATCCAAAAAAATGGAAATTCTATTCATCACAGATTATGGTACAACTTTAAGACCATAAATGCTATAGAATATAAATTCTTGTTAAAGGACAAGGAAAATGTAATTTCCCCAGCCAGAGTGCACATCTATATATATAAAAAATGAACCATTCTGGGTACATTGCTAGGGACCACAGGCAAAGTAATTTTAATTGTACTCCAGTGTCTTCCTTGTGCAGGTTTGGGGTAGGCTGTACTCCGCAGACTTTTACCTCTGTACTCCTAGGTCAACACATTCTGGAACATATATTATTATTATGTTTATTATTATGTATTAAACCACCAACATATTGCGCAGTGCAGTAAAATAAATGTGTTTATACAAAGAAATCACACAAATTACACACATAGAACATACAGTGTTACATACATAATGGCCAGTACTGGTACAAAGGGTGAGGAAGGCTATCTGCAAAAGAGCTTGCAATCCAAAAGGGAAAGGGACTGAGAAATAAGTTGTGGAAGTGGGCAAGATCAGAAATAAGCAAGGGGAGAGGTATGACATTTGGTAGCTAAATAGAGTGAGGGTAGGCTTCTCTGAAGAAGTGTGTTTTAACAGATCTTTTGAAAGCAGAAAAGTCAGGAGAAAGTTGGACAGACTGTGGGAGGGAATTCCAGAGGAGAGGTGCAGCCCTTACAAGTCTTGAATGAGAGCATGTGAGGAGGTAATGACAGAAGAGTTGAGGAGCAGGTCAGTAGAGGAGCATAGTCAGTGATTGGGAAAGTATCTAGAGATGTGTTCAGAAATGTAGGGTGGGGAAGAGTTATGAAGTGCTTTGAATGTCCTTTTCATTAGTTTGAATTTTATTCTCAAAGGTAGTTGAAGCCAGTGCAGGGATTGGCAGAGTGGTATGGCAGAGGAGGAACGTTGCTGAGGTGTATAAGCCTGGTGGCAGTGTTCATTATGGACTGAAGAGGTGACAGTCTCTGGCAGGGAAGACCAATTAATAGAGAGTTGTGATATGTTGAGAGATTGAATAAGCATTTTCTATGGCATTTTACAGTAGCCCTCTGGCATTTGTCACAATTCCCAGATTGCCAGTCCAGGCCTGCCCCCTATACTAAAATATAATAATATTGAGTTCTATGATCTAAAGAAGCACAAGGCCAAAGGCTAAGTGCTTTTATATAGGTCATGGAACTCTGTAGTACTTTTTTGTGGATTGTTAACAGAGCCAGGAAAAAACCCGACCTGGGCCCCCGCCGTGCCAGAACCCTCTCCTGACATTCAGTTTTTCCAGCCGAGCCGAGCATCGCCTTCGCGTCACAGTAGGGTCCCTGGACAGCAGTCCCGGTGGGCTCCCCAGTCCGACCCTGAACAGAGCTGTGAACCCTCTATTTTTTTCAGGAGTTAGCAGATTTAGGGCTCTGTCCCTAACATCTCCCGTCACTCTTAAGCATTCCCCCAAGTTTCAGAGATTTTCCACAATTTCGGATGATATTTGGGCAAAAAATCAGATCAGCAAGAGAGATGTGCACATGTACAGCATGAAATCTGTGGCTTTGCGATGGTTCCTGCACATGTGCATGCCGTCACTTCTGTGCCAGAAAATTTTTACGACTGATGCGTGCCGCAGGATCCCCCGACCTCGCAACTTGACAGCTCTGCTTTTAATATCCTCATATTTGACGAAAGAAGGTATGTTATTTATTATAATACACAAGTAAGTCATATGACGGAACTTGCATCATTGAGCACCGATTGTAACTAATGACAACACTAAGCATAATTTATGGGGATATAATGTACAGGATATTTTGGATCTTGTGTAATCAGGCCCAGATTTGTGGAAAGACCATCAAGGCCCGGGCCTAGGGTGGCAGGATTTTAGGGGGCGGCATGAAGCCCAACCACACCCACATTGGTCTGGACGCTCTGGGGCTGATCTTGAGATACAATCGTTTTTAAAATTTGCCATGCTCCAAACCCAGTGCTCACGACCAAGGGCGATCCTGCCCAATTTGCCGACCGAGGCGGCCTTTATTTTTGCAGTCCCCCGCCTCCCCATCACACTCACCTTGAGAGCCGGACGGGGGTCGGGGGGTCAACGTCACAGTTGCGCTCTCTGCACTAGAAGAGCCGAATTTCCGGGTTGAAACCCGGAAATTCGGCTCTTAGTTACCAGGAGCGGCATTTTTGCAGCCCCTGGCAACCAGGGGGGGCGCTGCCGCCTGAGGCGAGTACCTCAACTCGCCTCATTGGCGGAGCGCCCCTGCTCACGACCCGATGATGTAAATTTGTGCATGTGCACAAATGAAAGGGAGGGGACAGTGGTGACAAACAGCAGCGGGCCTAGGGGTGTCCGTTATGTAAACCCAGCCCTATGTGTAATATGTATGTAAACATAAACGTAATGATTTAAGAACATAGATGTGGAGTTATTTGTGGGGACATTGTCTGGAAATAAGTTAATTTTACATTTAGACGTTATAATAGTCCTTTCCCCATAAGTTCCCCATTATTTGCAGCTGAAAAACTCATTACATTGTTACCATCTACCTACCCCTCCCCATTGCACATGCACCACACTAGGGAAACGCTTCATGAAAGCAACACTATTCTAACTGATGGTTTTTATTATGTCTAGCGCTCTTCTATTACAGCCACCCCAGCTCCTCCTCCTCCCCTGACCCTGGCTCTTCTGCTGCACTGGAACCAGAATACGCTGAAAGAAACCAGAGCCTGCAGCTCGCAGAGTGACTAAGGAGTTAAGCAGAATAGCCGCTGCCGTGCATGCCGGGAAGTGCCTGAGTCTGGGTAATGTAGTTGTGCACAGGCAGGAAATGGCTGCTGCCTGCTCCGACTTCTGCTACTTCTCCCGTTCTGCTGCCACAATTAGCACTTTCTTTCTTTCGATGGCTCCATAGAATCGATCAGGATTGCCAGGCTCTGTCCTACTGCCAAGGAAAGGTAAGGAATGGTAAGGAATGGCTCCCTCTCATGCCTGTCAGTGAGTCCATTTCTGGGCTATCTTTCCTCCCCTGCTCCCTGGGAACACAGCTGGGCTCGGTCCTTTTGTGCTGCAATTTCCTTTGCCTTAATTATGTCCGTTCTGTTCAGATGTCGTGTATGTCTCATTATTGTGGATTTTAGCCTATTTTTATGTAGATTCTTATCGCCAGCAGCAGTGCTTCTTTGTGTCCCAGACATGACCAGTCATCCCTACAGCTGGACACTGGGTAGATAAACATTATCAGACTACAGAATATATTATAATATATATATATATATATATATATATATATACACACAATCACAAATTAAAAGAAAATCACTCTACAGTTATACTAGTTGATCTTGAGGTTTTATAGTCACTGAGACATAATCATCTCTGGCAATACCCAAAGTTATGAGTCTGATAATATCATTACTTTCACTTTGCTGGGAATAAGCAATTGCACTTCTCTTATTCTTATGTCTGCTGTTTGTGATAGAACTACAATATTGTACAGATTTGGGATTCCTTATTCAGAAACATTGTATCCACAAAGCTCAGAGAAGTACATCTATTTTTAGCAGTTTATTAAAATGATTATTTTTTTTCTCAGTAATATTAACACAGTACCTTGTACTTGATCCTAGCTAAACTGCATGAATCATAGTAGCCTTACGGTATGGTGATCCAAATTATGGAAAAGCTACTACCCCAGTACCCAAGCATTCTGAATAATATATCCCATACCTGTATTTTGTACTTAGTTAAATAAAATTGTCGCTGTATATTATTCTGATATAACTGATATATACTGTATATAATGGTTGATAATTACTTCAACTCTGGGTGTCTTGCTGTCTCCAGCTGATTTTTTTTTTTTTTTTATTGAAATCTCACCATATCCTCTAAATAGCTTGCATCAGTGGGTACATATAACTGTAGTTCAGCATCAAGGTTGCAGAAAATATAGATTCCAGCCACATATAGGGCCCTCAGGAGGACGTCTATTATACTATATATACAATGATTACTATACATTGCAAAGAAATCTGCTGATGTCATTATCCATACATAGTAAATTGTTATGGTTCAGCTGTAAATAGGGATTTATTTTTTACTGCAACAGTATTTGCCAGTCATATTCTGTGCCCCACTAGTGGGGAAATAGATGAAAGTACACAAATGGTTCAGAATGTGTACCAGAGTTTTCCTGCGCATCCCTCAGGGATATGATGGACTGTTATGTGACTGTAGATATTCAGGAGAGAATGTATTATGCAGAAGCTGGAAGATGTGCTCCTTGGCAAACAGAAAGTTTCTGAGCGTACTTATTTTAATTGATGAGTATTACTTAAGGTGATCAGTAGTCACCACACTTCATTCAAGATAATGTCTGAGCTGGCGAGTCTTCTAGTTCACTTGGCACTTATCATGAAATCGATAGACCTCATGTTTGCTGATTGTAATTTAAGAAGAGGGTAGTACTGTATTAGCAGTATAATAAATAAGAGAGTTAAAAACTGCCAGGTGGTAATGCAAAGGCCCATTTCCATGCAATGGATTGCTTGCACTTAAGCTGGCTATAGATGCAAAGATCCGATAGTTTGAATCCTCGAACGATCGGACTTCCCCATCTCTTGACCTGCCATTAACCATTCAGATCAAATAAAGTAGAAAAGAACAGATCAGCTAATGTACTGCCCCTGACAGCAATCGTATGAAAGTTATGTTCCGACAAAGCTGGTGAGCTGGTCTCCCACTGAAAATTGTATTATCAGCAATACATGCAGAGATATTATCGTCAGCCGACAGAAATTTTCTAACCTGTCCGATCGACCAAACGACCGATCTCTGCCACACAAAAATGTCGGGACTCTCCACACACGGTCCAAAAATTGTACGAATCCTCGATTCGTATGATCGGATCTTTGGGTCTATGGCCAGCTTTAGGCCATCCACATACTGTAGATGCATCAGATTGCACAAGTTAATTGCAATAGAAAGTAGAAGAAAAGTCAGAGCTCCAATGGAGAAATTTTTGGCCAATTCAGTTAGTTAAGGGCTATTCACCTACACATGTCATGATCTATGCAACATTTCAAGTGGTCTTTTTTTTTTTTTTTTAAATTAATTAGCCATCCTTTGTCCTCTTGACTGCAAGGCTTTAATTTTTCTTTCTGTTCATACCGTCTCCAATTTATCTTCCATTCTGCCTTTTAAATTCTGCCTGGTTGCTAGGGAAATAATCTTTAACAGCTGGATAGCAGTCTTTTACTACTACTTTTTCAACTACTCGATAATATAGTAATCTTAATTTGCACACATTCCTGTTTGGCTAGCCTCAAAGCAGGGGTTTGTCATCTATTGCTCTCCAACTGTTTATGAACTACAACTCAGAAACCTGAAAGGATCACTTTAGAAACCATTCTGTTCTCTGCCCTGGTAGGTCAAACTTTTGAAACAATTTAAGACAAGGTAGCTGATAACAGACCTGTCTTTGCTGGGGAACTAAGACTTTTGCAACATCGTTTAAAAAGTAACAGCCAGGAGTTAAAGGGGTTGTTCATCTTTAACTTTTACTACGATTCAGAGAGTGATATTCGGAGAAAATGTGCCCATTTGTTTTCATTTTTATTTGTGGGTTTTGAGTTAATTAGCTTTTTATTCAGCAACTTCCCAGTTTGCAATTTCATCAATCGGGTTGCTAGGGTCCAAATGACCCTAGCAACCATGCATTGATTTGAATAAGAGACTGGAATATGAATAGGACAGGTCTGAATAGTAAGATGAGTAATAAAAAGTAGCAATAACAATAAATGTGTAGCCTTACAGAGCATATGTGTTTTAGATGGGGTCAGTGACTGTCAGAAGAAGATGGCAAATAATTCAAAAACTATAAACAAGAAAAAATTAAGTCCACTTGAAAAGTTTCTTATTATTATTGTTCTATAGTGTACAAAAATTTAACTTAAAGGTGAACCACCCCTTTAAAAATGGGGTACATGCAATACATGCATATTGGAAAGATGCATCTACCTGGACTAAGCTTACTTCTTGGTGTAGTTTTGATATACCGTATATACTCGAGTATAAGCCAACCCTAGTATAAGCCGAGGTACCTAATTTTACCTACGAAAACTGGGAAAACTTATTGACTCTAGTATAAGCCTAGACACAACTACAGCCCTGTCTCCCAGCAGCTCACATTCCGCCAAAGCGACCCCCCAGCGATCAACCAGACTTCTTTGCAAAGTTGATGGTGATAGAGAATTGCCAAATGGATTACTGTGTGCATTGTCCCACTGTCCCACTACCATGTGCA
This sequence comes from Xenopus petersii, assembly GCA_038501925.1. NCBI lineage: Eukaryota > Metazoa > Chordata > Amphibia > Anura > Pipidae > Xenopus > Xenopus petersii. Next base: position 51,911,203 of record CM076686.1, on the reverse strand, counting down.
GAGGGTGCTGTGTGATATTGCCATGACTGTTATTCTTTCATATAACCAACAGGTGCTGTGTGATATTGCAGTCACTGTTATTCTTTCATATAACCAACAGATGGCGCTGTGTGATATTGCAGTCACTGTTATTCTTCATATAACCAACAGAGGGCGCACTGTTATTCTTTCATATAACCAACAGATGGCGCTGTGTGATATTGCAGTCACTGTTATTCTTTCATATAACCAACAGAGGGCGCACTGTTATTCTTTCATATACCCAACAGAGGGTGCTGTGTGATATTGCAGTCACTGTTATTCTTTCATATAACCAACAGAGGGCACTGTGTGATATTGCAGTCACTGTTATTCTTTCATATAACCAACAGATGGCGCTGTGTGATATTGCAGTCACTGTTATTCTTTCATATAACCAACAGAGGGCGCACTGTTATTCTTTCATATAACCAACAGATGGCGCTGTGTGATATTGCAGTCACTGTTATTCTTTCATATAACCAACAGAGGGCGCTGTGTGATATTGCAGTCTCTCCCCAAGCGAACTGTTGGTATAGGAATGATTAAAAGTGGCTGCAGTCTCAGCTACTGCCTGCTGAGCCGAGTATAAGCCGAGGTAGACTTTTTCAGCACATTTTGGATGCTGAAAAACTCGGCTAATACTCGAGTATATACGGTATGCACAGAAATACACTCCTCTCCCTCTTAAATTAAAACACGTATTTATAAAGAGCAAACATATTCTGCAGCACTGTACAATAAATGGATGTAATCATTGGTTACTTAAAAACAATAGCCAGTACAACTGGCAAAGAGGGCCCTGTCCAAAAGAGCTTACAGTCGCATGAAGACTTAAGATAGGAATTGTTTCATGGCCATGGCTAATGCATATATTAAGTCTTTAGGTGATAATTGTTTTTGTGTGCTACAGGGGTGTAACTACAGAGGAAACAGACCCTGCCACTACGGGGTATAGTGGGGCCCATGAGGCCCTAATTAAAAGCAATTTCAACATATATTGGTAAAACAGGACAACCTCTGGATATGTCCAGGGCACTAAAATTAATTTGCTCTGGGGCCCAATAACATCCTGTTTCGCCATAACCACCGTGTTGGCAGTATTTTTCTCTATACTTTACATACTGTCAAACTAAGTTCACTTCAGAAAACAAGTCTGTAGTATCCACAATGAGTCAATTTGCTCTATCTGTTTTTAGAGCTATATGGTGCTACTACAGTAGCCACAGTTTATGGTAATTGTATTTTTATGGTAAATGTATTTGTAGAATCAAGCAAGAGAGCAGTTCCGACTCAAAGTATGCAGGTAAGTTTAGAAGGATTGTTCTTTTACATATAATACGCTATAGCAGGTTTAGGCATCCTACAAGGATTTTACAGGGATCCTACATGTGTTGTAGCGTTAGAAACCTACAACTTATTGGATAATGTTTTCAGAATTGTAGGTCTGCTATATTGGAACTTTGGGCACCACAATGTATTCTGAAAAGTACTAAAATAGTTTTTTGGATTACTAGTCTCCCTCTCTTATTAGTCTCCCTATTCTTTATTCTTCATAGTTCTAGCATGTAACTGAAATGGTTGTTGGGGCATGTAACCAAAAAAACTTTAAAAAAACATTACATTTTGCTGCCCAGTTGCTCTAGATTTACTTCTACTAGATATACCATGACCTGAATAAATGGAAATCTTCATAGACATTTTTCTGTTCTCCATTTTGATATTGGTAATTTTGTTATTCAGCCTCTCTCTTCGTCCATTCTGATTTCTTGACAGTTTGTGGTTGTTAATCTCTAGCAACAAGTCAGCAAATTATATTCCGTTTACTGATGCATCACAAAAAAAGTAAATAATTAAAAAACAAAAAACAAAAGGAGGACTGCAGATTGTATTCTGTCTACACCAGGGTTGTAAAAGTGAAAGCTTATGTGCCAGTGATTTTTATGCCCCCCAATTGTTTAAGGCCTATATACCAAGTTTATTTTAAGATACGCTACTCCATAAAGTCCTCACAATGAAGTAAAGTTTCACTTTGGCTCAGGTAAATTCTTTTCATTGCACTGTATTCATCTTCTCTTACATTTTCTTGAATAAACTGACACAGAAGGATTTCTAACCAGTTATAAGCAGCTGTTTTCTAATCTATCCCAGAATCACACGCCAGCTTTATCATGACAAAGCCTAGGGAATCTAATGGATGTTTCCTCTCGTTCTTTAATACACTGGGTAATATCCAATAAATACAGGAACATGTCAAATAGATCAGCAGGTTTAATCTTTCCTAGCTAAACATAACAGTCAGCAAAAAGCAAAAAACTAAAAAAGAAAAGCTAAAAACTCTTAGTTGATTAAAAACTGAGGCACTAAAGCAGTTTGTTAGAAAGCTGATAATGGATTGTGGATTTATGAATGAGCTCAGCTCTTAGTAATATTTCATGAGCTTTCTATATTTCAGAGGATTTGCGCCACAGTGCTGAGGTGTTGATTTCATTAGCTTGAAACACAATATTCACTCACAAGGTTATTATGGAAACAAGTTTGCCCATGCCCGGTTTTTAAACCACACCTACCTTAAATCACACCCATGTTATCACAAGTGAAGAATTATTGTAGGCAATAATGAATAATATATAGTATTGGTTTTACTTTGGGCTGTAATTTTATATTGTCTTCAAAAATGGCCCTATAGATTTGCTACTGTCCCTGTTTGTTTCAAATGAAGGGTGGGCGTGTCCTAATAGTTCCTGCAGAAGCACAGTAGGTAGGGATAGCCAATCACAACCCTGCAGTCACACAAGCAAAGACAGCCTTCCGTTCCCTATCAGGTCAGCCTACAGTGCAGTGTGCGGCATGAATTCTGCCGGCTCCCCTGCAAACCCAGAGAATTCAGCCAGCAGGAAGTGGAACAGAAGGGTGGGACTAGTAGAGTGTTTGATTCAATTTTAAATCAATCCAAAGCATATTCCTTCAATATTTAAAAGATTATAATACCCTGGCACATTCTTGGTTTTCATACAATGCAGTGTAGGGCAGGCAGTGCATGGCAGGCACAGACCGAGTAGAGCAGGAGACAGGGATACCTATAAGCCTCCCACTGAATATTTACTTGTCTGCTTTGCCCCAGTTTGTCCGGGTTGAGAATTTGCTCTACTCAGCCATTTAACCTATACTATATCCTCTAAGAAAAGGGGATGTGGAGACTGGTGAATACTGCTGTACTGTATTATAGTATATTCACCAGGCCCTTTTTTGCTGGGCCGAATCGCATGGCCCCCACCACGTTCTCCATGTTAGAAAAATCTCAAATTCATTAAGACTGCACACTTTATTTGCAGAAGCACTCCTATTTGCTTCTGTTAAAACTGCGGTAATTGGAGAGGTGGAGGAGGCACATATTTTTGCCTGCTGGCTCAATTTTTTTTCTCTGCTTGCCACTTTTTTTTGTGTGTGTGGGGGGGGCATTGTGTATTGTGAAGCCTGCCATCAATAAAAAGGTATAAAACCTAAAAAACATAGCATCTAAAGCACGATTTTTGTGCTGGCAGTGATTTATTGATTGTTTTGTATGTAATTTGTGTGTTTATTGTACGCCCATATATAGTACAGCACTGCTGAATATGTTTGTGCTTTATAATTACATGTTAATAAAGGGACATTATTACAATTCATTTTTGTGTTTAGAAGATAAAATGGCTAATTTGCAGACATAGCTGCTAAATTATACTTGTGCAAATTAGCTTTTAAATATTGTATACATTGTGGATGTGGATCAGACTTATGTTGAAGGCAGCTAAGGAGGCTGCATTATTAATAAATTATAAACAAGTAATGTTGGGTAAATGTAGAAAATATAAAGTTAAAGTATGTAAATATGTATAGTATTATATCAAATTACATTCTGGATGTTCTCTTTCCAGTTCCCTAATTGAAACTAGAGCAGAAGAGCAAGTTCGCCATTCATCAGACGGGAAGGTCTCTTGGTTTATCATGGCTGAAAATATTGAGGATAAACTCAATGATCTTGATGTCAGGCCAAAGAGCAGCCGCAGTCGAAGTGCAGACAGAAAAGATGGGTATGTCTGGAGTGGCAAGAAACTTTCTTGGTTGAATAAGAGTGCACACTCATCTGATGGGGATGCCATAAATGTGCTAGAAGATGAGGATTGTTCCTCGAATCCTCGAATCCAAGAAAGAAAGCACAGCTGCACTTCTATTGAACTTGATTTGGATCGATGTGGACATAAAATGTTAGGGCGGTCTCTGAAACAAAAGTTGCAGGATGCTGTGGGACAGTGTTTTCCCATCAAAACTTGCAGCAATCGACACTCCTCTGCTCTGACTTCCAAACGAAAAATTCACATAAGTGAGTTGATGCTAGACAAGTGCCCCTTTCCCCCCAAGTCAGATCTGGCTTATCGATGGCATTTAATTAAAAGACACACAGCACCAATGAGTCAGAGTAAGGAGGAAAGGGTAATCAATGATGGCTTCGATCTTGATGGCAAGGAAATCCAGGTTCAAGACCAGAATTCCGATGGTGGTGAGGACTGTTTGATAGATGGACATGCCACATCTTGTATAGTGAACATTGGTAATGTAGAATCACTTGCTACCAAAGGTGCTAGAAGCATCAAGGAGGACAGTGACCTTGATTCAGATGATGAAGCTGTCACATTGTGTTCTAGTTCCAGAAAAAGGTACAAGCCAAAGTGGGAAACAGACGATGAGAGCTTTCAGGCAGAAACTCCTCCAAAATACCATACCCAGATTGACTATGTCCATTGTCTTGTCCCAGACCTCTTTCAGATCAATAACAATCCATGTTATTGGGGCGTAATGGATAGGTATGCAGCAGAGGCGCTCTTGGAAGGGAAACCAGAGGGCACTTTTTTACTTCGCGATTCGGCACAAGAAGATTATTTGTTTTCTGTCAGTTTCAGACGCTACAGTCGCTCATTACATGCTCGGATTGAACAATGGAATCACAATTTTAGTTTTGATGCTCATGATCCATGTGTGTTTCATGCTCCCAATGTTACTGGCTTGTTAGAACATTATAAAGACCCAAGCTCTTGTATGTTCTTTGAACCTCTCCTTTCTAGCCCTTTAAACAGAACTTTTCCCTTTACCCTTCAGCACATATGCAGAGCTGCCATCTGTAGCTGTACAAGTTATGATGGGATCGATGCTCTCCCCGTCCCTTCTTCCATGAAACTGTATTTAAAGGAGTACCACTATAAGTCCAAAGTGCGGGTTCGGCGAGTGGATGTACCAGAACAACGAAACACGAAACGATTTTAGAGCTTTCATAAGCAAATAACACGATGTATAAGAATATATTATCTTCATTTTTTTAACCCAACCCTGTTGCCAAGGTAGCCTGTGAATGCTGGCTTCCAAAATAGCAAATGGGTTTATTAAATACATTTCTCGGCCTTGATGGAACTCTGCTTTGCAGTGGTCTTCCCATAATCCTTTGTAACTGCTACCTTATTTTAATACTGAACTCTTATTTACCTGAATGGTAGTTAATATGTTACTCAAAACTGAAACCATTTTTAGAGAGAGGGACACGCAAAATATATTGTTCGTGTCTTTGTTAGCAAATGTATAGATTATGAAAGACACTGTCTTAGTTAGTTACCTTAGTTTACAAATCGGACTTGTTAAGAAGCTGTTTTGCACTGTCCATACAATGTTCTTTTCCAATACCTATGCACTTTAATTTCCAGTATCCACAGTTTCTATACATAGTGATGCATCAACACAATAGCAGTGTATAACATATAGTTTTCCAAAGCAGAACAAAATAAATAATCTCAACATATTTGTGTTTCCTGACAATTCATTTTGTTGCTGGAAATTATCATGGATTTTTTTCCAGCTCCTTTTGTGATTTTTGAAAAAACACACATTTTATTTACACAAAATGTGTAATTATTGTTTTGTTTATATAAGAAAGAAGCTGCTGCAAATGTCCTTGGCACAGATTTGCTAACATTCAGAAAACTCTTTTTCAGAAAATGTCTTTTCCCCCCCAAAATTTTCAGTCCTGAGCATGGATTATAATTTACTCCTCCATCAGGGCAGAAGAGCAAAACCCAGACACAAATTTGAAAAATTGTAAACTGTAAGAAAATTAATAGTGTGAAAAAAAACCCAAAAAACCACAAGGAAAATTGCCATTATTGCTCAGATTCCTAAGGGGAAAAAATCAGCATAAAAGTTTTTCATGAAAAAAAATGCGGAGGAACTTGGCATAACAAGGATGAGGTTTGTAGCTGGCTTATTAAAAGGATTCTGTCATGGTTTTTATGGTTTACTTTTTATTTCTAAATTACACTCTTTACATTTCAAACAATTCACTCTACCATTTAAAATGTTATTCTTTAACCAACAAATGTATTTTACTTTAGCTATAATATTGGAATGGGGGCAGCTATCTCAGTGCATTGAGCCTGATTCTGAGCATTGCATTTCACCACAACCCAAGTCATGCTTCCTACCCCACATAGTGGTAGACATGAGAATAGAACCCAAGCTGGAAAAACTACTTTTTCTACTTTTTATCAATGCAAACTAATCCTTCAGCAGAGGTGTCAGCTGCTTTCTGGTTATCTGCCATTGTTCTGTTGAGGGGGGGAGGGGTGATATCACTCCAACTTGCAGCGTAGCAGTAAATAGTGACTGAGGTTTATCAGAGCACAAGTCACATGGTTTGGAGTCACCTGGGAAATGGACATCATGTCTAGCCCCTTGCCAAATTTCCAAATTAAATAAAAATCTGTTTGCTCTTTTAAAAAAAAAAAAAAAATCCGGGCAGAATTCTACTGGGGCAACACTATTAACTGATGCGTTTTAAAGGAGAAGGAAAGTGTTATTGCACTTGGGGGTGCCAAATGTTAAGCATCTCCAAGTGATTGTATTGACTTACCTGAAACCCCAGGCCGGTGCTCCTATCAGCAGAAAACTGCACCGGCCTTGGGTTATACCAGTGAGCATCACAGATCGATCCACTTCCATCTTCCTCGGATCCCTAATATGCAAATGAAAATTTTAGTTTAGGATTTAGGACAAATCTATAAAAAGTGGATTGTGTGCATTCTTAAAACTATGTAGCCTTCCTCTACTAACATATGCAGTTATGCTAAAAATATTCTTCATTTAATGAAGATGAACCTAATACTAGGTTTTTTATAGCACAGTTCATCCAGTCCTCTGCTCTTCATCTCATCATTCTCTGTGGGACAGAGCTGTAGAATTTATTTAACTTAGGGCAGAATAATAGTTTAATTATTCATAAAAGCCCACATGTTATAATAATGTCTAAAGGAAGGAATAATTAAAAAATGCTTATCTAATTTTATAGCTCCAACTCCTTCAATATTATATGTGAGAAATGCAGCAGTTGTGTAGAACTTAAAGGGAAGAATAAACTCCACTTTTTGACATGGGCCCATTCAGTTGGCTTTTGTTAAAAAAAATGCATAAACACTATCTCAACTTCCAAATATAAATAAAAATGTTTCACTCAGACATACCTAATTCCACAGATTGAAAGGAAACCATGATATGATCTCTGATCTCTGGGACCAGTCCCCCACCCTTTTAGGCGCACAATGTAATGCTCTCAACTTGCTCCATTGTAAAGTGATAGATTCTGGGACCGAAGTCCCTCTTGCTATCCAAAAGAAAAAAAAATATGTGCACAGAATTTATCACTTCACAATAGACCAAGGTGAGAAAAGGGTTGCATTACACTGTGAGCATAGGGAGGATGGAGAACTGGTACCAGTGAGCATGGACAGAGTTTTATGGTTTCCTTTCAATCTGTGGAATCGGGTATATCTGTGTAAAAGAAAAAAAAAAATAATATATAAATATATAGATTTATATTTATGTAGCTTTATTTTTGCAAGTTCAGATAGTGTTTATTTGCCTTTTCTACGTAAAACCAACTGAATAACCTCATTTCAAAGGAGTAGTCATATTTTCCATCTAAAGTACAAGAGGGTTGTGGGAGCATTCTAGGGGCTTAATAAAATATTGTGGGAATGCTATTGATCTGCATGGCCCATGCTTTTCTAATTATGATTTATTTGCTGTGACTTTTTATAGGTGAGAGGCCTCCCAAGACCAATGCACAGTTATAAAGACATTAATTGGGGAGGTGCTGTAACCCCATGGTGTTATGACATTCATCAATTAAAAAACCTCAGGAGGGAGGATCAGCCATTTTTCCCAAGATAATGCAACCAGACAAGAGGTGCCAACCTATAAACTAAAATAACCAGAGGCATTTACTTGGGAACTTAGGGGTTTGCCTTGACATGGATGTAGTGCACCCATGTAGTATCATGAATCTGTTTTTTAAAAAAACAAAAACATTTCTTTTAAATGGTATGCACCTGCAAATAATGAATTACTACATGGGGCCTATCTGAAAACACCATGAATCGCATAACCTTGAAGAAATTATGTTGTTTATACCACTGCAAGACACCTCATTCAGTAAAGTGCTGTAAGAAGTCACTTGTATGACAGGGCACTCTGGGAAATATATTGTTCCTTGCTGGGCATTTTTATGAACAGAATGCTTTGTGCTCCTTTCATATATTAGCCTAGTATATATCATCATCATCATTTATTTATATAGCGCTGTCAAGATACGCAGTGCTTTACTGCAGTTATAGCAAACGGAATAAATGGTGGATAACAGACAAGGATTACAGAATAAAATAGGGTTTACTAACTAAAAGGTTAGGGTACAATTGAGACATTAGGATTGTAAAAACAATTTGTCATTTTTGATACAGCAATGATTAATTAAGGTACATTAAGGCCTCTTTAAACAGATGGGTCTTTAAGGAGCGCTTGAAAGTTTGGAAGGAAGGCGAAAGTCTGACAGCTTGTGGCAGAGAGTTCCAGAGAAAAGCAGAAGCCTGAGAAAAGTCTTGTAGACGAGAATGGGCAAAAGTGACCAGAGGAGAAGTGAGGTGAAGATCAGAAGCAGAGCGTAGGTTTCGTGAAGGAGTGTATTTGGAGATTAGAGATGAAATATAGGGAGGGGTTTCATTATTAAGGGCCTTGAATGTGAGTGTAAGTAATTTGAATTTGATTCTAGAAGAGATTGGGAGCCAGTGAAGGGACATACATATGGGAGCAGCTGATGTTGAGTGGCGAGCTAGATGAATGAGTCTAGAATAGATTGGAGTTGTGAAAGGTGACTTGTTGGAATACCTGTGAGGAGTAAGTTGCAGTAATCAAGGCGGGAGATGATGAGAGACTGAATCAGTGTTTTAGTTGATTCTGAACTGAGATAGGGTCATATTCGAGCAATGTTGCGCAGTTGAATACGGCAAGATTTTGCAAGTGTTTGAATGTGTGGTGAAAAAGACAGATGTCTAAGATGACTCGTATCAGTGGGTGTATGCCACTGAGATCTAGATCCAGACTGTAATAATGCATTGTCTTAACATTGTCAAATAGTTATTCAAAAGCATGTCACTTTGGCAGTAATGCAATAAAATTAACAAAGTTTGACCGTTTCCAAGCCTTTATAAACCTTTTGTCTAATAACACTAGACCAGTAAAGTGAAAACATTGGTCAGTCTGGGCTTCTAGAGCTTAATTTTGCCCATGCTGCCTCAAAACCAACTATACAGCTCCGAATTACAGAAAAGCTGTCTCCCATAGACTCCATTTTTTGTTTACATGATTTTATAGTAGACAATGTATGACGATCCAAATTAAGGAAAGATCCGTTATCCAGAAAACCCCAGATCCCAAGCATTCTGGATAACAGGTCCCATACCTGTATCTTGTTTCATCAGGGATCAGGTGATCATAGCATGGTTTTGACAACTGTCAAATAATCCACATAGAAAGTACCTATCCCCTTTACAATACATTTTTACAAGATGTAATTCCTTTGCAATGAAATGTTATTTTTGGATGACAGAGAGGTGCCTAAAACTAGTTCTACCACCTTTCACTGGCGTCAGTGGAAACTGCCTGTTACTGCTGGTGCAGGTAGTTCTCAGTCCGCGCATTAGAGAATTTTTAGTCCATTTTTTCTCTACTACCAATGTCAGCTAGTAAAAACACTTGGAGAAAAGCCCTATAGCACTTATATATGTATTTGTAAAAGGATAAATGATGCCGCCTTCCTGATTATGGTACCCCGTGTTGCTACACATTAAGAGCACTGAAAGGGTGCCTCGATTACGTGTACCTTGTTTCCTTTATTCACAACAGAAATGTATTCTCAAGGATGAGGCTCAATGAATTTGACTGGGATGCAATCTATAAATGAAATCCTATAGTCCAAAAGAAGGAAATGCACAGTGTCCCAGAGCAATGGATTTATTGATCCAGTGAGCAATTCTTTCCTGAATTTAAACCTATTAAGCAATTGTGGCTTTTAAGAATGATGTCTTTGTTTAATGATTTTAAAAGGAGTTGCAGCTGTTGTCCATCAGAGAGGAAACAAGTCTGGCTTACGTCACAAGCCTGGTCTCAGACAAGATGTCTCTGAATGATTTCTAAAAAGTGGAAGCATTGCATTTCTTGGATCCTTCTTTCAGCTAGAGACAAAATCAGTCCGTTATTAATTGGCATCATTTTGATGTTTACTGCCAAGTGCAGTATCCTGATATCATAAAAGAGTACAGATCAGGGGTTGGCTGTCTGTAGCCTCAATGACAGTGGCGCAGCTATAGAGGAAGCAGATCCTGCAGTCGAAGGGGGCTCCAGACTGCACGGTCTGCTTCCTCTATAGCTAAGAAGAACCCCCTCCCCAGCAGCTCTCTTACCTGCAGCAAGTCGGCACGAGGTGGTGAGTGGGTGGAGGCAGGGTGTGAAGTTGGCGGGAGGGTTTGCATAATGGGAATCGGAGTACGCTGGGCCCCTCTGAAGATCTTTTTGCAGAAGGGCCCGGTGCACTCTAGTTACGCCACTGCTCCATGATGTTAAAATAACCTCAAGACCAATCCTTTGTTGCTGGGTATCATAGTATATCATCATAGTATATCTTATCAAGTGCAATGCAGACATCAGGATTATAGTGTAAAATATTTGCTCACCAACCCATTCACTGTTGCTCCCAATTGCTTTAAAGTAGGTGTTTATTTTTTAATTCCTGGATTGAAGGCAAGCTTTAGATGCAGAAAAACCATGAGTGTTGCCAAACAGAACTGCCTGTAGGCTGACAATCCACTATGGGGGGAATTCACAAAAGTGTCGGTAAAAAAAGTAACCCAGAAGTGGCGGTCGACAAATTTGTAAAATGTCGTATGAACGGCAAATTCACAAAGGCAGATGTTACCATCTCTGAATGTCTCGTAAGTCTGACCATTTTCTAAAATGTCGTATATCTTTTCATCGTACAAACGACATTTACCAAGACTTTTTAAACGACAATTTGTCTGACATTTTCATTTTGGAGAGCCTAAAGTGTCTGAAAAATTGTCGGTAAAAAAAAACAGTTTACGAATAATTCATAAAAATGTCGGGAAAAGTGGCGCCGAAAAAAACACGCCCACTTTTAACGACACTAATTCAAAAGTGTCGCACATGTCGGAAAATTGGCGGAGAAATGCTCTGTGAATTTGTCGGCTGTTGCTACGACACTTTCTACGACATTTTAGAGACATTTTTTCGTTCCCGACACTTTTGTGAATTCCCCCCATTGAGTCTACCAATAGCCATTCACAGCCCAAAATCGGCACCCCCTAGCAAATTTTTGCATACTTAAGTTGCTTTCCCACTCTCTTTTCACATTTGAATGTGTCTCATGGGTAACAAAAGTTCAGAGACCCCTACTCTAAATGCTGGAAAATGGCAGCTTTCTCCAGCTGAGTTGCAGGAGTTGAATTATTTGTAGTTCTGCAGGAACCAGAGTCCAAAAATTGCCTATACTTGGAACAAATTAACAAAATAACTTTGAAAACTACTAAAAGCTGAATCACTTTTTCTAAATTACAGATTTGCAGCCTGATATTTTTTCTCTTTAGTGTGCTTTAAACTACAGTTTTTAGCATGCTCAAGATGGCGGAGAATTGTGAAAATTGTGTAAGGACACATCAGTAATGGGCTTGGCATGCAGACTCAGAGGGGGTCTTTTGGCCACAAAAATACATTAAACACAAAACACAAACACTTTCAGTAGGCTAAAAGAGTTACATACATTTTCAAGTAGTCTAATCATCTTTCAAGGGGTTGTTCACATTTGAGATATTATTATCTGATGATTTAGACTGTAGAGAATGATATTCTGAGATAATTTCCAATGGTTTTTATTTTTTGTGGTTTTTGCGTTATTTAGCTTTTTATTCAGCAGCTCTCCAGATTGCAATTCCAGCAATCTGGTTGCTAGGGTCCAAATTACTCTAGCAACAATGCAATAATTGAATAAGAGACTGGAATACTAATAGGGGAGGGTCTGCGTAGAAAGATGAGTAATAATGTGTAGCGTACAGAGCACTTGTTTCTTAGAAGGGTTCAGTGACCCCCATTTGAGAGCTGGAAAGAGTCAAAATAAGAAGGCAAATAATTGAAAAACGAATACAAATTGAATAGTTGCTTAGGAGTGACCTGTCATTTCTATAACAAATCAAAAGTTAACGTTAAGATGAGCCACCCCTTTAATGCCATGGATTTCCAACCTCTACCCCTTCATTAACAAACTATAACTTCTACAATGCTTGTTAGTGCATTTAGTTCTCAGCAACTGCTGAGGCCCCAGGTTGAATATTACTGATTTAGCCAGATGAGGAGGGTGACATTTGTGAATGGGGAGGCTACCAAAATTTATTTCCATGAGAAAACTTTTAAATATATATATTTAAAATGCTCTGTGCATTCACAAACTATAGTTTGCATTACTACTTGTACAAACAATAGAAAATTATACTTGGTGCTTTATAAATACAGGTATGGGACCTGTTTCCAGAGTGCTTGGGACCTGGGGGTTTCCGGATAACAGATCTTTCCGTAATTTGGATCTTCATACCTTAAGGGCCAGATTTATCAAGGGTCAAATTGAAAATTCAAATTTTCGAGTTTTTTTATGGTCAGAACTGTCAAATTCAACTATGGAGTTATACAAATTCAATTTAAGTTGTTTTACAAAATTTCGGGTTGATTCTATTCATCCGAGTTTTGAAAATTCTATTTTTTTAATAAATTTCGATTGATTTAATAAATAATACTTTTTGATTATATTAATAAATTTTGATTGATTTAATAAATAATACATTACGTTTTGTCTGTTATACGACTTAGGGTGCAGAAATTTAAATAAACGTGCAGTGTCTGCTGTTGTAAATGTGCATGTGTTGTCAGAAAGCTCAAATTTCCTAGTGTAGTGTATACCCCAATGGGGTTGTTAGTTGGCAGTACAGGTTTATCCAGAATGCTTGTAATAATGGATAATGGATCTTTCCATAATTTGGATATTCATACATTAGGACTACTTCAAAATTAATGTAAAGATTAAATAAAACCAGTAGGCTGGATTTACCTCTAGTAAGGATTAAGAATATCCTAGTTGGGGTCAAGTACGAGACATTGTTTTATTATTACAGAAAAAAAAGGATTATTTGGATAAAATTGAGTACATGGGAGACGGCCTTTCTGTAATTCTGAGCTTTCTGGATAACGGGTTTCCAAATAAGTGCAGTACGGAGAATACAAGGAACATAGGAGAATCAGTGGAGCAGTTTCACATCTGCTTCAGGGCTCTACTTACAGATATGACAGACCGTTGTCTGTTTCTAATAAGTACGGAAGCCAACGGATATCTTCTATAGACTCATTGAATGTTCTTTCTCTTTCAATTGTTTTACAGGAAAGATAAATAGCCTCTGCAATTATTTATTTATGAACCACTTCCATTAGGATGATAAATCAAATTATCAGCTTCCTGGCTTGCCACTGCTCCACTCGTTTTTATAGATCAAGTAATGTAATGACATTTTCCTTCCTGTGAAACAGTGACCTTTAGAGACCTTGCCATTGCAAATGTAGGCAGATTTCCTTTCACCTCACAGCAGGCTCATGTTATTTTTCTTTCTGACAATCCTATCTCTAATAATCCATAGAGACAAAGCACTTCTATATTTCTATAAGCTTTAAAACATTTTAATATTCTGAAGAACATTGACATTTGCATTTGATATGGAACAGAGATATAGAAACGTCCATGTAATAGCTTGGTATTATATTTCATGATCAAACTGCTTTCAGGAGATAACCGCTATGTTTCTATGATTGACATAAGAATTGTAGAACATTATGGTTTGAATTGTTTGTAAGCAATTTATACAGTTTATAAAATTACTCTTGCACTTTTTTCCCTATGAAGTTAGAGCACATTGAGCACAGATGCTATGGGTAGGTATTCCTTCACCTTGGCAGGCAGGACAGAATAAGTAAAACTACTCCTCCCTTTATATAAGTTGAAGTTCGCCTCAACTCCCCAGTTGCTTTACTGTCCTGTGGGGGGAGAGTACAGGAAAAATAAATAAATACAATTCATTTTATTTTATTTGATGTGATTTGATTTCTGCACAGCACCTTCTTGCTTTAGGTCTGCAACTGTGCTAAGACTAACACTGATTTCATGTTCTGACAGTCTGCACCACTTCTCAGGACTGGCTTGGCTTGTAAAGGATACAATGTGACTTTAATGAACAGCCACCTCTCAGAGCCAGGGACTCAGGTACCCACTATGGAGTCAGAGCAGGTATGTGTTGTCACAGAGACTGTATGTAGCCAGGGGATAATAAGTGTGCATGCCATTACCATACACTTCAAAAACAAACAGAAGTTCCAGTCAAAGCAACTTCGCGTCTGATGTCACTTCCATCCACTCCCCACTTGTTTAGGAATACTTCATCTATGCGCCTGTCTTTGCTTCCACGTACTTGATACCTGGAAACACAACACTGCAATTGACATCACTCGTCTCGACTTTTATACAGCACTTTCTGCACAGAAATAATGCAACTGGCTTGCATTACAGCTATAGAAATAATAAAATAGTGCAACTGGCTTGCATTACAGGGACTGACCAGTACACACTATCTATCTTACACTGTTGTGCTACCCCCCTTGTGTGGCCCCCCACATAAAAGTCTGCCTGCTGTGTCTGCTTACCTTGTGTAAACTTTAAAAGGTATCAGTACAGCGAGTAACTGGCCCCTGCATTGTTAACACCTCAAATTCAGACAGTAATCCCCCTGCATTATTCACACTTGTAATACCTCTATTGTTCACACACCTAAAGCTCTGTACTGTTCACACCTCAGACCCAGATTGAAACTGCTTACATTGTTCACCTGTTAACACACATTCAAACTGCTGAAGGGGAACCAGCACTGTGTACGTAGTACATCTTAGAGTGGTCCTGATAGGTTTCCCTGTCTCCTGCTCTGTTCTGCTTTCCCTCTGTGTGCCATACTCTGTCTGCCCTACTCTGCCTGTATGTGCCATACTCTGCCTGCCCTATGCTCCCTGTGTGTGCCATACCCAGTCTGTCCTATGCTCTCTGTGTGTGACATACTATGCCTGTCCTATGCTCCGTGTGTGCCATATTCTGCCTGTCCTGTGTTTCTTGGGTGTGCCATACTCTGCCTGTCCTATGCTCCCTGTGTGTGCCATACTATGCATATCCTATGCTCCCTGTGTGTGTGCCATACTCTGCCTGTCCTATGCTCCCAGTGTGTGCCATACTATTCCTGCCCTATTCTTCTTGGGTGTACCATACTTTGCCTTCCCTATGCTCCCTGTGTGTGCCATACTCTGCCTGTGTGTGCTCTGCTCTGCCTATCGAATATAAGCCTTGTATTTGTTATGGGGTTTATTAGCATTTGAAAATGATTGTTAGGAGCCCTTAAGGTCCAAATTCCCCCTATCAAGAATATGACTGACTATGTTTTCACATTTGTTATCAAAACCATAATTTGGACAGGGAGTAAGGGCTTGAATTCACAAAGTCTCCGAGTACCTGCTGGTCTATCACTACAAAAGTTTATTTTAGTCAGGAAGAAACACAGATAAGGAAAGTAACAAGGATTATGACTAGGAGTTGAAGGAGAAGGAAAGGCTTGCAGCCCTTGGGGGTGCCAAATGTTAGGCACCCAAGTGATTGTAGTTACTTACCTGAAACTCCTGGCCAGTGCTCCTATCGGAAGAAAACTGCACCAGCCCGGGGTTATACCAGTGAGCACCACGGAGCGATCCATTTCTGTCTTCAAATTTCCCAGGGCAAACGCATGTGTGGAGGAGGAATACGGAAGAAGATCTCTCCTTGGTGCTCAATGGTATAACACTGAGCCGGTGCCGTTTTCTGCTGATAAGAGCACTGGCCCGGGGTTAAGTAACTACGATTACTTGGGGGTGCCTAACTTTTGGCACCCCCAAGTGCTGCAAGCCTTTACTTCTCCTTTAAGTATGACAAGGGTTAAGCATTTCAGCATTAATGTTACACTGTGGGGGGGGGGGGTGCAAGACCTCTGTGACAGTCACATGCACAACCTAAACCAATAAGTGACTGGTGCATGGCTGTATGAGGTGCAGACTAATTGGACTTGACTGTTTACAGACAGAACCAAGGCAAAATATGCATCTGCCTTATATTTTAAACCTTTTAAATTCACTAATAATAACATTTACAGAGGACAAACAGTTATTTTTGGGAACATCAGGACAAAAGTATGGTATACAATCTTAGAAACAAAATCAGGGAAAACACCCACTTAAATACATTATACCTTTTTAAAAGAATATACTTCAGGATATACTTCCCTTTTCTCTAAACTTAAATTTACCTGGTCTCTTTCATCCAAACCATCCCTTAACCACTACCCACTCCACCCCTAACTTGTGAAAATAGACTCATCTGTATCCTAGTAATTCAGGTTTTTCTTGTACTGCAGTGACATCTTGCAGTTTTGTAATGTAATTGGGAGGTAAATGATGTAACATTCTTTAAAATAAGTCACCAAGGACAGCTGAGCTGTTTTGTAACTAGCTGTGTTACAGCAGACCCGATGCCACCCCAGTCACCCTAACCCACTCCAAGCTTATCTCTCCTGTGTTCTGAGCCGATCGAAGGGGGTTACATTGCTTTTGTAGAGAGTACAATTTAATTGACAAATATTTATAAAACCACCAACATATTCCGCTGTTGTACAATAAATGGGTGCATGCAGTAAACAAACAAGAATACATATACAGTAAAAAGAAACAATAACCATTACATGAAGTAAAGAGGACCCCTCAACAGCACTAAACTTAGTCTTGACCTATTTTTTTCTGCTTTCATCACTATTCATAGTTCTGGGTTGCCATGAGGTGGAGTGCATAGGGCAAATACATTCACAAGCCCTTGTAATTACATATCCTTAGCTACTAATAAACTCATATGAACCCTGTACTGGTACTAGCTTTATAGGTTTTGTCTACCTTACAACCGTCAAATCAGATATTTTTCTCTGATTTATTTATGTGAAAGGAAGAAATAGAAAACTTAATTGTGTGAAGGCATGCAAAGCTCAACAGTTTTAGGGCTCTTACTCATGAGCGTTTTTAACTGCACTCCCCTGCGTTCCATTTTTTGGCGTTCAGCCGCAGGGGAGCGCAGGAATAGACGCATTTCATTATTTCAAATGGGGCTGTACTCACACAGGCGCATGTAGGCGCCGAACGTAGGTTGAGACGCAACATGCTGCATTTTTCCTGCGTTTGGCGCCTACACGCGCCTGTGTGAGTACAGCCCCATTTGAAATAATGAAATGCGGAAAAACGGAACGCAGGGGAGCGCAGGTAAAAACGCTCATGAGTAAGAGCCCTAAAGATTACATAATATAGTTGTCAGAATACCTCTCTTGCACGCCATTTTGTAGTCAGATTTTGTCCCGCACTGACTGAATGGTTTGACCCTGGCCAGTTCTTTTGACTATCCATAGCTTCTTCCCCATTACTCTAGCGCCAACTTCCGGTTCCCTTGTCTGCCCAGAATTGTCACCTTGGTTCTCCCAATTTAAGACCTGGCATCATCCAAGTAGCAAAGGGCACCTCCTGACTTGAAAGGTGGCAGTTATAGGCAGAAGCTGTGACTGGAAGCTTGGCGTTTGTTCTGGGTTTGGGATACGGAAAATGTCAACAGTACAGGTATGGGATCGGTTATCCAGAATGCTTGGGATCTGGGGTTTTCTGGATAATGGATCTTTCCTTAATTTGGATCTTCATAGCTTAAGTCTACTAGAAAATCATGCAAACATAAAATAAACCCAATAGGCTGGTTTTGCTTCCAAATAAGGATTAATTATATCTTAGTTGGGATCAAGTACAAGGTACTGTTTTATTATTATAGAGAAAAATACTTTTAAATACTTTTTTAATACTTTTTAAAAATGGACAACAGATCCCATACCTGTATTCATAGTTTTCTTTTATTTGCCCTATATATAAATAATCTCACACAACTGGTTAAATGTGTGTTGCAAAAACAAACAGGAGAAGCTAAACGAGTTGGGGGGGGTCCAGTTGGTTCTCTTCATTTCCTGCAGGATCTGGTTCATTTAGATAAAACCACATTGTGTCAGAGAAGTGTTTCATTTCCAGACTATACTATACTTGCTGATATATTGGTCAGATTTTGTTGAAAGTGGAAATAAGGTGGTATGTGTTTTATCATCCCACTACAGAAATTACTCGGGGCAATTATATGTGACTGTGTGCCGCGTTTTCAGTGCCCCACTGGGAATCAAGGGTCTAAGCAACTAAAATAGCACTATATGCCACTGGCATAACTTAAGGTACAGTACATGAAGTTGCACTCAAGGTGTTCCAGAAATACAACTTTCTACCATTACACAACCAGGCATAATGTTCTAATTCTGCAACAAGTGGCATCAGGTTGCTTTGTATTGTTGTATATGCATTTGAAGATCAGTGGTCAATCAGCCTTAGCTCCCCTACTGGTAAGTCCATGGAAACCCAGATCGCCGCCTCCAGGAATTTAGTGGTCTTCACTGAATTAAATTTAGAAATGACTGTTTGCTTGAGAAATCAGATTCAAATGGCTGCATCTGTACCTAGAAATCACATTCATTCATTTATGTTGGGATCAGATGAGATTCCTGTGTACAAGTTAAAGTTTCAGCTTGCATTGTTTCAGTAAATGAATTCCGCAAGTGGTGACAGTACAAGTAAGCTTGCATGCAATTACACAAAATTGGATTCAAAATACAACAGACATGACTTCTGCAGTATGGCTCTAAGCAGAAGGATGTTCAATATGAGTGGTCTGTCTGAATGCACTTAAATGGAAAAATGTGTACAAAGCCTTAATTGTCTTTCCTTGATGATCCATTACCTTCCACATCACTCTGTGCTAACCATTTACATTTTCAAGCAATCTCCACAAAGCAAAATCCGTTTGTACATCTATTACACATTTAATAACCAGTGTGAATGAAGACTCGGCACAGAAGTTTATTTATAATGTAAACTGCCATTGAGGATGTAATAATAAACGATAGCGCATAAACATAGTAGTAACATGAGCTAGGTACAGCATTCTCCTATAGCAAGAAAAGGAAATAGGCAATGTACAGTTATGGGACCTGTTATCCAGAATACTCAGGACCTGGGGTTTACCAGATAACGGATCTTTCCATAATTTGGATCTTTATACCTTAAGTCTACTAGAAAATCATATAAACATTAAATAACCCCAATATGCTGGTTCTGCTTCCAATAAGGATTTGTTATATCTTAGTTGGGATCAAGTATATATGTATGTATATATATCAAGTATAAGGTACTGTTTAATAATTACAAAGAAAAAGGCAATAATTTAAACATTTTTGGATTATTTGGATAAAATGTAGTCTATGAGGGAAAGCCTTTCCGTAATTTCGAGCTTTCTGGATAACGGGTCCAATACCTGTACTATAAATTCATCTTAATTAACCTAAGCATAAATCCTACTTTAGCAACTATCTGCACTCATTGAGGAGGCCTTTGGAAAGCTCTTTGGCTTCTCAGCCATTTGTCTAAATTAGGGGTCTTGAACTACCTGCTATCCGGCTTCTTAAAGCCAAAGAATGTGCAGCAGTCAAAATGCATTGTGGGTCATATCCCTATGAACCCCTTAGTAGTACAAGAGGCATTGGATCTATTACCCAGAATGCTCGGGACCTGGGGTTTTTTTTACGGATAAGGGGACCTTTCCGTATTTTGGATCTCTATACCTTATGTCTACTAAAAGATGATTTAAACATAAATTGTACACAATAGGATTGTGTTGACACCAAAAATTATTAATTATATCTTAGTTAGGATCAACTACAAGATACTGTTTGGGCTAGTCCACACGAGGACATTCGGGGAGATTTTGTCGCCTGGCGACTAATCGCCTCGTCTTTGAGCCACTATCTCCCCGAACTGCCTCAGCGTTTTTCCCCATAGGTTACAATGCAAAGTTGCCTGCGCTAATGCACATGCGGCGATGCGTTTTCAATAGTCGCCCAAAGTTGCCTTGAGGCTCTGGCACTGTCATAGACATAGACATAGACACCAGACCACCATCTGCCCCGCTTCACAAGTCGGTGCATGTTCTACATTGTAGAACCCCTCCATTCATTTATGTACCTCACTTTAAACACTACAGGGACTGAATACTATACATATGTCTGCAAGACCCAGTGAAGCATACTTAACCATAAAGTCCCAAATTATACAAATAAAGATAACATTTATCAGTTTCAGCCTCCTATGAAGAATGTAGGTCTCCACTAGAGGGCGTAGGTCAAGGCTCTGAACTCTGGGGAGTGCTTGCTACACTTGGCAAGTGCTAACGCAGGTAAGTGATATTTTCCTGTGTTAAAGAAAAATGTATGAGAATTCTCTTCTCTGTGATACCTTAGTTGTCACGGGTTGCCAAGTCCTAGCTTACATAATATATTCAGCAAGCTGCACCCAGCAGGGGCTGAAACTGTCACTACCTGGATAGGGGAGGAGTGAACAGGATGGTGTCAGGTCAACAGATTGCATCCTTTAATTCTGAAGTAGTTATACGAGTCAGAAAATAATGGGACTAATAAATAAAACTGTGTAAACTACATATAAGATTCCAACTCGATGCGCCTGTTGGAAGGGAATGCTGCCTGCTGCGTCTGCATCCAATCTCCAAATCTAACAGTGTCTTTTTTCTCATTGAAATAAATTTACTGTCAGATGCATGAAGAAAACACACCATTTGGTTTTATCTGATCCAGTTAACATTACAACAGTGGGGATCAGATTTTGTAGTATGACACTAAAACCAGTGCTGATTTGTGCTGTTGCCTAACAAGATTTTTACCTTGACTTTATCTGACCCACAAACTATGATCAATATATATAGTGCCCTGGTTCACTTAGGACTAGGGATGGGCAAATTTGACCTGTTTCGTTTCGCCCAAAATTCGCCACCGGCGAAATGTCGCCCGACGCCCATTAAAGTGTTTTTTTTTTTGACGCGCGTCTTTTTATTTTGACGCACAACACCATGCAAGTCTATGGGCGTCATTTTTTCGGCGAAACAAGGTGAAAAAATTTGCCCATCCATACTTAGGACCCCAGAGCTGCTACACTGTAATTCTTGGTTGCTCATAAAGGACAAGGAAAGCCCACTAAACTTGTATTCTTATATTAAATAACTTACTGTAATACCTCCAGGCCATGAGCACAAATAGGTACGAAACATGTTAGACTTCCTTAATGTACTAAATAAATTGTTTATTTTTATGACTACAGCCATTTTGACTTTTTTAGATACATGTATTTTTCTATACGATTCTTAGTAAACCATCTCCATCTTTACTCAGCCCTTTGGGCTGTGATAGGATTACTTATACACTTTAAGTGACTCTATTTGTGAGCTGCATACACTGTAATTTTGCTTTATCAATGTAAAAATACCCCAACAGAAGAATTTAACGTTAAATGCTGGCAAAATCTATAAAGGCTGATCAGAATCTTACTGGAATGCAGAGATATTTATATAATCAATAGACCTTTGGTTTGTGTATGTGTAAACCCTTGTTGTTGTTGGATGGTGTAGTGATGTGCAGGTTGATGAGTGGAAGAGTTGAACCGGAACCCTCATGCAATCGCAAACTATGTGCAGAAGTCATCCTGAACCTGCCGACCCACAGGTTTCAGACTGGCCCGCACATCACTAATGGGCAGAATCAGGGCCGGAATGGGAGTAAAAAGCAGCCCTGCAAAAAAAAAAAAATGTGCAACATTGGCGGCCAGCTCCCCCCCTTCAAATTAAATAAAATAGTGGTGGTCAGCCCCCCCCCATAAAACTAAAAAAACAAAACATTGATGGTCAGGAACCACCACAAAGGTAAAAAAAAAAACCTTGGTGGCCAGCCCACCCCAAGTTAAAAAAAAAAACATTGGTGGCCAGGGTTCTCCCATTAAAGTAAAAAAAACAAAAACAGACCATTGGAGTTCAGTGGAAACTTACTCTTAAAATTTGGCAGGCGGTCTTCTTCCTTCTAGACAACATAAGCTCTTTGTTCTCCTCTGCGACTTCTTCTTCTGCTCTTTTCAGAAGCTTTGGCTCCTATTCGGCTTAGGCTTCCTTCAGCTTCAGCTCCCGTTCGGCTACAGCCCACTTAACTACAAATGGAGCAGCCCACCTGGCATTTGCCTGATCGGACAGATTGCCAGTCTGAACCTGGGAAGCATAGCTTTTGCTACAAGCAGTTTGCGGCAAAATAGTTTGTTTCCCCTAACTGGAGTGGCTCTTTTAACCCACACCTCATGTGGGGGAACAATTTTCATACATGGCAATTAAATTTAAAAATGCTATGTGGAGTGTTTCTATGACAAGTCATTGTGACCACATGCTTGCAGTTAGATCCCAGCCAACTGTTATGGAAGCATGTTTGTATGGTCACACTCCTATTGGTCTTTCAGTAGTAGGCAATATATACATTTGGCTGTAGACACAGAAATAGGCTTTTGTGCAAATTACCTAACCAGGTCAGGAATAGAGTGCAAGGAGTTTTATGTATGAAAACATCCGGAAAAAGACAAAATATTACAGCAGATTAGCTTTGTGCCTGTTAAATCATGTATAGCAGAATATTAAAGGGATTTATGACAAATAATCTCACACATGCCAGTACTACAGTACATTGGGCTTTTTGAATTATTCCAAAGGCCAGCAGTACAGTGATAAATTGGCATTGACGCTACCAGGGCCGGAACTAGGGGTAGGCAGAGTAGGCACGTGCCTAGGGTGCAAAGCTGGGGGGGCGCCAGGCACGTACCTCCTCTGTCGCCTAACCCAAGTCCGGTTCCCTTCTGTGCCGGACTCTTTGCTTATTATCACATTTTTTCAGCTTCTGCGCATGCGCGCAAACTCCATTTCGCGCACACGAGCGCAGATTCACACATGCGCACACTAAGCAGGCGCAGGTACTGCCCGGCTTGCCTAGGGCGCCTGGCCAGCATGGCCCGGCTCTGGACGCTACACGTAGAACTCTTTGTAGTTCAGCAGAACAAGTGCAATGTCCACCAGAGCTGTTTTGCTGTAAGGCAAATGCCTTTCTGGAGTAAAGTATTGTGTTAAGAGAAAGTGCTGGTTAATAAATAATTTATGCTAAAAAAAAAATACTTTTCACTAATTCAGTGTAGGGGTATCTAATGGTAATACTGACACTAAAAATTAAAATATTAAAGGAGACATAGGATAAATGAAAAAAACCCTAATTTTGTAGGCAATTATAAGTAATATATGGTGTTGCCTATACATGGTGCTAAAAATTTATATTATCCTTAAAAATAGCCCCTTTATTGGAGTTCCCTATAGATAGTCTCTGGTCCCCGTCCATTTCAAACGAGGGGTGGGTGTGTCTGCCAGAAGCACAGTAGGAGGGGGACAGCCAATCACAGCCCTGCAGTCAGACAAGCACAGACAGTCTTCAGTTTCCTATCAGGTCCTGTTACCTGCTGATTGGTTCCTGTCCTACAGTACAGTGAGCTGAGAGCCACCTGCTCCCCTACACAGCCTGGGAATTCAAGTCGAAGAGAGGGATTATTAGGGTATTTTGCAGAAATATTCAATAAATCACTACTTTTTTAAGCACAATTCTTCTATATCTAAATGAGTATAATGGACTGGTACATTTTTTTTTACACAAAATGTCCTAGGACAATGATGGCAGCCCCTCATAGAGGAACACTGGGGATCAGACAGGTAATGTAAAAGCACTGGGCAAAAGAAACTTGTATGGCAAAATTATAAATAGCTCGCAAATGTTATGCTAAATATAAAAAAAAAAAGTCTGGTGTCACTGACTGTCTCATTGAAGTCCCCACAGATAAAAGCCCCAAAACTGCTAGAAGACTAGTTAAAAATCACATAACAAAAACATGCTCCAAGAAGCCATTTTTGTTAAAAAGCCTGCTGTGAATCCTCCCCTCTCTCTCTTATTCGTCACTATCTGTTTTGCAACTGTTCCTTGTACTATTACGTCTGCAGGAGTGTGTGAATGAAGTTCTGTTGCTGGCAGGCCGCGCCCTGAATAACAACATTGCTGCCGTGTACTTTGCTACTCCGCGAAAAGTTGGTCGCACCCGACGTTTTCATTTCAAGCCTCGCCCTTTATCCCCACCCACGTGCGTACGCTCCGTACGTTCTGCCTCACTGTCTTGTCCTGCCAGCGCTCCGCCTCCTTTCACGACGTCAGACGCACGCAGCTACGCACTTGGTCCTGGCAGATTGGACGCAGCCGCCAGCACTAGTGCGCGGAAGTAAAGCAAGTGTAAGGTAACAGTCAGCGGAGTTCACTTATTACCTGCTGCAGTTCGAGCGCTGCGGGTTACCGGGTCGCATCCCGGCTCCATTTATTTGTATGGTATATTTTGACAGTTTCTGAGTTTCTAACGCCTAGAGCGTAAGCCCGTAAACAGTCTTTACTTTTAGCTGTGTAATATGAGATGTAGCAGCTGACGTCTCGTATTTGACTTTAAAACAACATCTTAAATCTGTTTTCCTTTTGGTTTTCAGAACCATGTCTGCAGATGACTTTTCGGTAAGTTATGTTCTTCCTCAGCGCTTAGTATTAGTGTTTATGTCCTATAATCACATTTACTTTACAGTGCTACGCAATATGTTGGCGCTATATAAATACATGTTAATAATAAAAAAATAATAATAATAATTCCCAATCCTTTGAACTGGACATACTGAATATTCTGATACTCTGGAAGTTTTACATTGATAGTGCCACCTGTACAGTGAAAGCGATATAGACAGAGTCCCTGTACAGAACTGGTGCTGCCATTAGAAATCACAGCGCCAACTCTGGACTGAGAATCAAAATAGGCCCTGACATTTCAGGTACCCAGAGGCCCAAACAGCCCCCCACCAGCCCACTAAATACTAAGTGTCTATGGCAGGGGTCCCCAACCTTTTTCACCCGTGAGCAACATTCAGATGTAAAAATAATTGGGGAGCAACACAAGCATAAGTTCCTGGGGATGCACTGCCAAATAAGGGCTGTGATTGGCTATCGGTAGCCCCTATGTGGACTGGCAGCCTACTTGAGGTTCTGTTTGGCAGTACAGCTGGTTTTTATACAACCAAAACTTGCCTCCAAGCCTGGAATTCAAAAATCAGCTCTGGCTTTGAGGCCACTGGGAGCAACATGTTGCTCGCGAGCTACTGGTTGGGGATCACTGGTCTATGGCATCTTATGGCAACCTCTCTGGCATTTGCCAGAACCCACAGATTGCCAGTCCAGGCCTGCACAGAGCCCTGTATAATGATATTATCATGCCCCCAGTCTAGGTTAAAATCAAAACACACATTTGGGGCCATGCGTCCTAATTTACTCAGATTAACCAGTCCCCTTGCTGTCAGTGAGCTGCAGACTTGAAGGGAGGGCAGGTCAGGTACCTGCATGGGGTTTCCCCTAAACATCTTTCTCTGTGCTGGTTGGTTTTTTTTTTGGGGGGGGGGGTTTATGGGAATCCAAGCCATGCTGCACTTGGATTATCTGAAACCCCCAGATGTCAGTGAGCTGCGGACTAAGTAAGGGAGGGTGCCTGCATGTCCTTTCCATTACACAGCTATTTGTATGATTGTCACTCAGGGCAGGGATTGGATGAATTAACGATTAAGTTTGAACTTCCTCTCCAGCCTAGCCAATCCCTCATGCGGCTTAACCAGGAGTTAAAGAAGAATTCAAAAAGAAACCCCTAACCCCATCCCACCTAGACCCCCCTTCCTCCTCCCCCCCAGCCTAACTGCCCCCCCCAGGGAAGTGCCCCTAACTTTTTACTTACCCCTCGGCACAGATTTAGGCATCGGAGTTCACCGCAGCCATCTTCCGGGTCTTCGTGTCTTCCTCCCTCGCTACAGCAATTTCCATCCATTTCGGCGAATGCACAGTTGTCGCGAACCTGTAAATTGCTCAAACTGTGCATGCACGGTCTCTGTCGAAGACCCGGAAGATGCTTGCATGGAACTCCGATGCCTGAATCTTCACCGAGGGGTAAGTAAAAAGTTAAGGGCATTTCCCTGGGTGGCAGTTAGGCTGGGGGGAGGGGGGTCTATGTGGGGCAGGGGTAGGGTTTTTTTTTTTGCTAAAGGGTTGAATTCTCAGTTAAAGCAACAGTAACCCCATAAATTAGAGTGTTTTAAAGGAATGACAATGTAATGCACTGGTAGTATAGTAGTATAAACTACTATAGTTTATATAAACAAGCTGCTAGGTAGCAATGGGGGCAGCCATTCAAGCATAGGATACATGGTAGATAACAGATACATTCTGAAGAATCCCATTGTATGCTACAGAGATTTTCTGTTACCTGCTGTGTATCCTGTGCCTTTTCTTCTTTTTCAGCTTTGAATGGCTGCGCCGATGGCTACACAGCTTGTTTATATAAACTTTTAGAGTTTCTGACACCAGTTTTACCAGTGCAGCACGACAGTACATTATATTTCCTTTAAACATCTAGTTGGTTTCAGATAGATCACCAGACCTATAAACAACTAGTTGGTTTCAGATAGAGCACCAGAAATAACTACTTTTTCCAATGACTTTCTATTTTCTGTGTGACCGTTTTTCTAATATTGAAGTGTAAAGTATCACTTTTCAGCTTTTGAAGCAGCCCTGGGAGGGGGGGTAGCCGACCCTGTAAACTGTTTTAAATGGATACATTTAGTTGATACATTTATTATATTTGTCCCTGCTGAGTAGAATCTCTGGGTTTCATTAAAGGCAGCTGTTAGAATTGATACAATAGTTTAGCTACTCCAGAGATGCTGCAGAGAAATGTATCCACTAAATGTTGCAAAATTGTAACAGTTTAGAGCAGTGGTCCCCAACCAGTAGCTCGCAAGCAACATGTTGCTCACCAACCCCTTTGATGTTGCTCCCAGTGGCATCAAAGCAGGTGCTTATTTTTTAATTCCTGGCTTGGAGGCAAGTTTTGGTTGCATAAAAATATATTTACTGCCAAAACAGAGCCTCCTGTAGGCTACCAGTTCATATAAGGTCTACCAATCAGCCAATCCCAGTCCTTATTTGGCACACACTGGAACTTTTATGCTTGTGTTGCTCTCCAATTCTTTTTAAATTTAAATGTGGCTCATGAGTATAAAAGGTTGGGTACCCCTGTTTTAGAGTCTGCACCTGAATTACTGAGCTGCCAGACTCAAACACCAGAGACAGGAACATTCAACTTTAAACTTAGATTTTGGAAAAACAGTAAAAAAAATAATTAATGGAAAGTAATTGAAAAAAAATCTTTATTTCTGGGAAACAATCCAGTTGAAAAAAGTGTTTGGAAGGTGAACAATCCCTTTAAAGGAATAGTAATACAAAAAACTGAAAGTTTACCAAAGTAATTAAAATATAATGTAAAGGAGTGCACAGCTGTAAGAGAAAAGAAGATGCAGGTACCAGAGATCCTGCACCCCCAGTCTGCAGCCCACACACATCAGGGGGCCAGGCTAATCTAGTAAATGCAGCATGGCCCCTTAAAACCCAAAAACCCACTGGGCCCAGGAAGACTTTACCCCCTGATGGTGGCCCTGGGTGTTGGACCAATAAAGATCTTTTACTAAGATAAGTGGCTTCCCTTTTTATGTGAAAAAGTCTGCAGATCTTATATAAATATATATTTTAAAATATTTTACTACCTGGGGACACCACAATTTGCACCATCTCCTTCATTGGGAGAGTTAAATGGCCATTAATAATTATTGAAGATATTAAATTGACTGATCCAAGATCCGAGTTGTTGAGGTGCTTCACTAGCAATATGGTTTTAACTAGAACATGCCATATTTATTACCACTTCATGAGCTATTTTTAACCCATTTAATATGTAGGTGCCTGTATTTATCCCCCTCCTGTGCTATTTACCTTTACATTTTTGTATTTTTTCTCAGTTGGCAGATGCTTTAGGGGACACTACACCAGCCAAGAAAACAGTTCTAAACAACCCAAAAGGTGCCCAGCAGCAAAACAGTTGGCCAGGGTCTAATACCTGGGGTTCAACCCCCAGTTCCGCACCGGGTTCAGGACCTCCACCTTCTGCTCCTGGTGCTGATCCATCTCATACACCATATGGACAAGCACCAGGAGGAATATACCCTGGTTTGCCTACAGGACCCCAGCCTGCCACACCAAATGTCCCTTCAGGCCCAACTGCACCATATTCAGGGGCTCCTCCTGGAAATTACCCAGGAGCACCTGCTGGGCAGTATCCAACAGCACCAAATGCCCCAACTGGACCAGCTGGTCCCTATCCAGGAGCACCTGCAGGTCATTACCCGGCAGCACCAAATGCCCCAGCTGGACCCTATCCTGGAGCGCCTTCAGGTCAATACCCGGCAGCACCAAATGCCCCATCTGGCCCAGCTGGTCCCTATCCTGGAGCACCTGCAGGTCAATACCCGGCAGCACCAAATGCCCCATCTGGCCCAGCTGGTCCCTATCCTGGAGCACCTGCAGGTCAATACCCGGCAGCACCAAATGCCCCATCTGGCCCCTATCCAGGAGCACCTGCAGGTCAATACCCAGCAGCACCAAATGCCCCAACTGGACCGGCTGGTCCCTATCCAGGAGCACCTGCAGGTCAATACCCAGCCGCACCAAATGCTCCATCTGGACCTACGGGGCCCTATCCAGGAGCACCAGCTGGTCAATACCCAGCCGCACCAAATGCTCCATCTGGACCTGCTGGGCCCTATCCAGGAGCACCAGCTGGTCAACACCCTTCAGCACCAAATGCTCCTTGTGGACCTTATCCAGGAGCTCCTGCTGGACAGCACCCAGGAGCACCTACAGGGCCTTACCCAACAGCACCTTCGGGCCAGTATCCACCTGCATCCTATCCTTCAGCACCATCTGGAACGCCAGCACAATATCCAAGCCCTGCTGGTGTCTCTGGCCCAACTCCTACCCCTGGTGGTCCATACCCTACACCTAATATGCCCTATCCTGCACCTTCTGCTCCATATGGTCAATCAGGTCCATCACCTGTTGGACCTTGGGGGTCTGGCTCATGGGGATCACAAGGTGGGCAGTACCCAGTACCTCCAAACTTGCCATATCCAGCAAGTGGGCCATATGCATCTCCTGGCCAAGGTTCTGGTGCTCTGCCATCAGTGCCGTGGGGAACTGTACCTCCAGGTCAGTGGGGACCAGGCCCCTCTGTTCCATTCTCTGGAGCTCCTGGATCATACCCAGCTCCTGGCTCATATCCCTAAAGATACACATGCCCCAGTGTTTTTTATGGACCTCTGGGACCAGGGTGTCATTATTAAGTAAGTAATTTCTTTATTTGTTTTTCATGCCTGTAAGACACAGGACGTACAGCAGGAGAGACAAAGGTATTACATTGTTTTATTTGTATGTTCAATAACACATTGCATATAGCCATAAAGTATTGCACAAATATATCTAATGGTGAACTGTCAATTTTAGTTGTGTGTAAATAGCTTTTATGAAAAACAAAGTTGATTGCCATTGTTTGCAATTGAAATCATGTGGTTTTCTATTAAAGGGGTGGTTCACTGTTAGTATTGTGTAGATATTGATACTCTACAATTTGCAATTGTTTTTCATTTTTTTTATACTTTGTGTTTTTTAACCTTTTGTTCGTCAGCTCTCCAGTTTGATACATCAGCAGCTATCTGGTTGCTAGGGTTTTATTTACCCTAGCAATGATTTGATAAGATACTGGAGTATGCATAGGTAAATGTATGAATAGGAAGATAAGTAATTAAAATTAGTAATAACAATAAAATTGTAGAAAGCATTATTTTTTTTGTCTGCTGGGGTCAGTGACCCCATATGTAAGCTAGAATAAGGCAGAAGGCAAATAATTAAAACATTTATGTATAATCTAGACCGATTAAAGAGTTGCCAGGAATAGGGTATTCCATAACCATATTAAAAGTTAACTTAGAGGTGAACCACCCCTTTAACATCTAGTGAGACTTTGGATCTAGTGTTTGCCTAGCACACTCATGCTGTAGAGTTTTTATATGCAACCGATTTAGAATTCCAGAGTTATATCTAATTTAAATTAAAAAATCCTAAAATAGATGTCTCCACAAAGGCACAAACCATGCACTAATTTTCAGTGGAAACAGCCTATCACATGCCAGCTTTTTTTCATAGCCTAATCTCTATAGGCTTTAGTATTGGCTTATTCCCTTGAAAGTATTTGCCTATCTAGTTCACTCTGGTTTAAAGTTTCTGATGAATGAAGTATATGCTTTCCTAGAACACATTCTGTGTGATTGGTGCCATGCTTATCCAGCAGTTATTTTTATCAGGCATTTTGTGCTGAGAGCCCAGAATCTGTCTAGATTTCCTGACAAAGTGCCTATAACTGAGAGAACGGTAGGAGATTGTGTGCCTTCTTGCTATTAAATCCATACATGCACATTCATTTGATTAACTTTTTTTTTTTTTTTTTTTTTTAATAGGTCATCTTTATTTAATCAAGAAATGCTGGAAGAACAGAGTGCCTAATCAAGGATTCACGTTTTATTCAGAAACATGTAGTAGCTTCTTTATTCTGCCACTTTAGGATTTGAAAGTCTTTGTATTTGATATTTTACAGAGTGTTTGGCTTTGAAGATTGAAGAGGAATAGTCAACCAATTGACCTCTGTTTCTAACCTTTCTTTTGTGTAAAGAAGATAAACCTTATGTGAGATTTTGTATTCTTGGCAAGATGCTGTTTACGTGCACAGATTTTGCTATGCAATGCACTGTTCATTTTGATTTGTATAGCTGCTTTCTGGACATTTCTGCTTCTGTTGCATTCTTTTCACAAAAGATGGGAATATATATTTTCATAGTCGACATACTAAAAAACAGTTTAACAGCATGCCTTGTAATATTAAAGAATTGCTGGCACGGCACTGTTTATTTTTTTTCTTATTTTTGGGCTGGTTTATTAGGGAGCATGCAAAAATGCCCCAACATAATTTGCATAAAAAAATTCTGCAGCCCCTTTTGCATGTATAGGATTTTTGAGTTCTCTTGCAGTGAATCTTGTAGTTAATGCTGTTAACCCTTTGATAAAATATGAGCTGTGTTAAGTCTTGTTTCCCCCCAAAATGCATCTGACCTAATGCCAAATACCTCGTTTTTAAACCTGTCTTCAAAGCCTGCCCCTGCTTTTCTTTATAACTATAAAAACACTGCTGTTTCATGGACCCTAAACCATAGTTTAAATTGAATCTTTCTAATGGAAATAATAGAAATACTAATATTAATTTATAGTGATATTTTCAATAAAATGCAGTTGTTTGCCTTGTAGTTTTGTAAACATTGCAAAACCCTCCTGTCAGTCAAAAAAAAGTCTAAAAAAACAAAAAAAAAGCATAAATTGGTATCCCAATAGATTGGGGGGAGTGGCAAGATGAACAAACACAAACAAACTCCTTTAATTTGGTAATACTTTTTGTGCCAAATATTACTTCACGTTCACTTGAATGGGAAAAGCTCTGCTTTGATGTCATGTAAGGAGGAAACTGTTGGAAACATTCACAATTACCCCTCCTTTCATTACCTGTGTATTTCCAACCTTTCAGTTTTTCACCCTTGAGTTAACTTTTGGTATGATGTAGAGAGTGATACTCTGAGACAATTTGCACTTTGTCTCCATTTGTTATTATTTGTGTTTTTTGAGTTATTTAGCTTTTTTGTTCAGCAGCTCTCCAGTTTGCAGTTTCAGCAATCCTAGGTTCAGAATTACCCAAGCAACTATGCACTGATTTGAACGAGGGGCTGAAATATGGATAGGAGAAGACCTAAATTGAAAGATGACTTATCAAAAGTAGCAATAACAATACATTTGTAGCTTTACAGGGCATTTCTGTTTTTAGATGGGGTCAGTGACAGCCATTTGAAAGTTGGAATCTAAAGAAGGAAAATAATTACAAAAAAATATATAAAAAGAAATAAAAAACTAATTGAAAAGTTGCTTAGACTTGCCAATTCTGTAACATAGTAAAAATAACTTCAGCCTTTTTTTCGTGCCAAACAGTGCATCAGTTTTTCAGATATGTGCTGCACTTCCAGTTTAAGGTAAACCAGCATTGTGACATGGTTCCAAAAGGGGTTAAAAAGTACCATGATCCAAACCCTTATTGCAAGACTCAACATGCCAAGGTCCTTGCCAAACCAAACTAGCTTTAATTATTAATTAGCTATAAATATTGTTAGAAAAAAAAAACCATAACACGGTTAGCAAATGATATATCTCCTTGGTTCTTTAAGTGCCACCTGCTGTAGAATCTACACAGCACGAGCAAAAATAGAATAATCATGCCATCACTTTTGATTCTGCAGTGCTGTGTAACCTAAAGCTTAACTGCATAACTGAATTTATTAGTATAGAACAATGCCAAACCAAAGAAATCCTAAAATTCTACTTCTAACTGCCGACATGCCGCTTTTCATGCAAACTGCTTTATAGCAGTAATAATGCATATCGGAGTGATAGCTTTGTTGTCACCTTCACTCCATTCAGTCTTTGTCTTTGCACCTGCCAAACAAATATATTATTTTAGTCCATTATGAACGGTTAGCCAATGAGCTGGTTTTGGAATATACCACACTGAGTGAGCACCAACAGAAACAGGCTGCCTCAACCTAATGAAAATCAGCAATATCTTATTGGCTCCAATTCATTATTTAAACAATACTAAAATATTCTACTTTACAATTGTGCTATGGGTGAGGAAGTCATAATAAAGATTTTAAGCTGAGAAATGTGATACGAGTTTGCTACAGTTAGTTTTTGGGATCTTCATTTCTGTTTATTTCAAGGGATTGATTCTTTTTCACCCACAATCAGCAGTTAAATAGCTTCTTATTAAACATTGTGTATGTGTCGTGTCTGAGCACTGGAAAACTGGCCTGCTGGGTTTTTGTTGCTAGTTGCCCATGGTGCAAAGCAATTTGAGACAATACATAGTGATCTGTTGCTGCCATTTGTGCCATTGCCCTTGGAGTAAATGTGAATATTCAAACCTGTTCCCCTCAGTAGCAGCAGCAGCAGCATGCTTCACATCTCTGTGTATAGATTTCTCATACAGTCTACTATTACAGTATGTTGCACTGCATCTAATGATCAAATTGAAATATCCAAATATATTTCTGTATTATTCAAGATAATGGACAATACTTTCCTATGTATGTATAACAAGTTAAATAGTTATAAAGTTATTTTGTAAATGTTATTGCTGTTAAAAGCAGTATCAGTCTCTCCATTGTTGCACTACTGGTTCTTAAAGGGATCCTGTCATCAGAAAACATGTTTTTTTCAAAACGCATCAGTTAATAGTGCTGCTCCAGCCGAATTCTGCACTGAAATCCATTTCTCAAAAGAGCAAACAGATTGTTTTATATTCAATTTTGAAATCTGACATGGGGCTAGACATTTTGTCAATTTCCCAGCTGCCCCTTGTCATGTGACTTGTGCCTGCACTTTAGGAGAGAAATGCTTTGTGGCAGGCTGCTGTTTTCCCTTCTCAATGTAACTGAATATGTCTCAGTGGGACATGGGTTTTTAGTATTGAGTGCTGTTCTTAGATCTACCAGGCAGCTGTTATCTTGTGTTAGGGAGCTGCTATCTGGTTACCTTCCCATTGTTCTGTTGTTAGGCTGCTGGGAGTGATATCACTCCAACTTGCAGTACAGCAGTAAAGAGTGATTGAAGTTTATCAGAGCACAAGTCACATGACTTTGGGCAGCTGGGAAACTGACAATATGTCTAGCCCCATGTCAGATTTCAAAATTGAATATAAAAAAATCTGTTTGCTCTTTTGAGAAATGGATTTCAGTGCAGAATTTTGCTGGAGCAGCACTATTAACTGATTTAACTGGAATTTTTTTTTTCCCATGACAGTATCCCTTTAAAGGAGAAGGAAAGCCCCAGGGCGCAAAACCCCTCCCCCCCTCCCCTCCGTTGCCCCCCCTCCCTCCTCCCCCTGCGAACTCCATGGACAGGACCTGCGCAGAGGGGTGAGTAACAAGTTAGGGGCATTTGCCCAGGGGGAGGGGTAGGCCAGGGGGGAGGAGGGAGGGGGGGCAACGGAGGGGAGGGGTTTTGCGCCCTGGGGCTTTCCTTCTCCTTTAAAGCTTCAAACAGGGCAGCAGAAACCAGCTGGTTAACAGATCTGGAAAAGAAGAGTTCATCTACATTGTCTCAAAAGTCAGAAATAGCAATGGGTGGAATAAATACTGTTCTCAGTTGAAATCACATCTACAAATAACTTGAATACCACTTTAAAACCATTGTGTTAATTAATGAATATTGGAAACGTGAAAACAGTTTTTCGATTGGGGTCCCCTTTAACAGTTTATATAATTCATCCTCCTAGCATGCAAGGTTATTGTTAGAAAGTGGTTATGACCTGAAAAGACTGTATTAAATGTGTGCCAAAACTGCAAAACTGTATTTTACCTTTTTTTTTTTTAAATATTAATAAAATCTTTTTGGGGTTTTGACCATAAAACGAATATTGGTTTCATTTTTAAATGTTGCATCAAACTACTGAGTACATTTATTGCTGGCCCGCTTTTAGATCACACAGGGATGCACATTTATCAACGGTCGAATTTCGAATTCATGTGAGTTTTTTTTAAATGCCCCTAAACTCCCATAGATTTGAAATTTGATTAATCGAAATTGAATAAAATTGAATTATTCAATTGTGGTAAAATTTCTCCAAAAAAACTTGAATGTCAGGAAGGCTACAAACATTACCAAATTGATCCCTGGACCTCTCCTATTGACTTAGTAATTCAGCAGGTTTTAGGTGGTGCATAGTCGAATTTTGAGTTCTTAAAAGGGCCAGAGTATGATAAAACTTGAAATTTGAATACGAATTAAAACTCATCGATTTTGGATGATTCACAATTTAAATTTGAGAGTTTTGACCAAAAAAAAAATTTGAATTTGAATTTTTACTTTGAATTGTTCAGTGTAAAAATAAAAACTGGGTAAATAGATACGCTATGCAAAATAAAAAATGTTTTGAATGTAGTGTATAAAGTCTGGAGTAACTGAATGTGTAACATAACAGAACACTACTTCCTGTTTTTCAGTTCTCTTGGTTTCCACTGACTGGTTACCAAGCATTAACCAATCAGTGACTTGAGGGGGGGGGACACATGGGTCATATCTGTTGCTTTTGAATCTGAGCTGAATGCTGAGGATCAATTGCAAACTCACTGAACAGTTATGTCCCATGTGGCCCCCCTTCAAGTCGCTGATTAACTCAGAGTTAGAGAGCTGAAAAGCAGGAAGTTGATTTCTGTTCTTAGACAGCTTTTATTTTTACACTGAACTGTTCCTTTTATAAATCTGCACCATATTGGCTATGTGGTGTAATAATTGCAATGAGCATGCAGCTGTTAAGTTGCAAATTTCCTATTTGGAGCTTCTTACTATCCAGATCTGTACACCCCAGTCCCTGCACACTAACATTAGTGGGATTCAGTCCCTGTAACTTCCACATGGGCTCCAGAATGTAGAGAGACCAACAGCCGCTTTCAAAATATGTTTGTGAAACAGGTCACCTTCCTGGAGCTTTGGAGGCCCTATAGATATGCAATAAATCAATATTATGCAATGCTGAATATTGCACCATTTAACCACCATGGAGAATTGCAAATCCCATAGCATGCTAAACAATGTACACTCTGATCCTGATTCTCAACCCCAATAGTATAATTTAAAAGGTATATATGGAAAAAGTATAAAGCTTTACTGTAAACTA
Organism: Xenopus petersii; assembly: GCA_038501925.1. NCBI lineage: Eukaryota > Metazoa > Chordata > Amphibia > Anura > Pipidae > Xenopus > Xenopus petersii. The sequence continues at coordinate 51,874,846 of CM076686.1, read as the reverse complement.
TCACACAAAAAGTTTAACTACAAGGTTATCAACATAGCAGATGTTTATGATGTTGTTCTGCTTAGAACTGACCAGAGAATTGTCAGATGACTCCTTTCTTCACGCTAACCAGTTTCTAATCAGAGTAACATCACTTCAGTTTCACAGACTAATGACCAGCAGATGGCAATGTTGTTTCCAATTCATTACATTCGTTTAAAAAGGTTAATATCCAGACAACGAGAAAAAAGTGTAACTTTCAAAATGTGCTTAGACGAATGCTCAGATCAATTTTATATGAATTTGTCTTAATGGTTGACATTTCCCTACATTCTAGAATGGCTTGTATAATGACATTCTGAGGACAAACATGCAACTTTATCACAAAATTCTAACGTGCCAATATATTCCACAGCTGACACATCGATTTATGAAAAAAAATTGCAATTGCTAACCGCTAAAGCAGATAAATAGGGCCCTGCTAAAAAAAAAAGCTCACAGTTCTATTAAAATTTCCCCTTCCCAGTTTTGCATTTAAAGGGGTTGTTCGTCTTAAATTAAACTTTTTGTATGCTGTAGACAGAGGATGATATTGAGTCAATTTTTTTTATTGTTTGTTTTTTTTTTACTTAGCTGTTTTTTCTGCAGCTTCCTAGTTTGGAATTTCAGCAGCAATCTGGTTGCTGTATTACAAATTACCTTAGCAACCAGGCAGTGGTATGAATAAGAGTCAATAAGATGAATAGGAGAGGGCCTGAATAGAAAGCTAATAAAAAAGTGACAATAACAATAAAATAGTAATTTCATGGAGCAAAAGTTTTTTTGTCTGCAATTGAGTTTTTAAAAATTATTGCGACTATATGTATGTATATATGTATAATATGTATAATATGTATATATGTAGGTTGTTGTCTTTAGATGATCTAGTAATCCAGGCTCAGCCCGGACTGGAAATCTGTGGGTTCTGGGCTAGCAAATGCCAGAGGGGCTGCTGTAAGGTCCCATAGACAGTCACTATTTAGTGGGCTGGTGGAGGACTATTTGGGCCTCTGTGTACTTGAAACGGCAGGGCCTATTTTTACTCCCAGTCCAGACCTGACCCAGGCCCACTTGAGTGGAGAGGAGCCTCCTAAGTACTATGGGCCCCTTGATTTCTAACAGCGGGTCTGCCCTGGTAGTGACTGGCTGCAAAATAATTCTGTAATACAGAACTGTAGTCACATGACATTAGGCGCTTGTATTTGGTACAAAGAGCGAGCCCTGGTGAGAATGGCAGAACCGATGAAGATGGGGGGTTCAGCCACAGGCAGAGAGTTCAGAAACATGGTCTGCCTGATTCCATGGACTTCATTAGGCTGTTAGGAGATCATTTTATTCCCAGTCATTCCCCATTCGTTGGGATTGCCATGTCCTATTATTAAATTTGACAGAGGAGCAGTGGTGTAACCAGTTGCTATTGGGCCCCAAAGAAAATTACTTTTAGGACCCCCTCCCCCTAAATATCCAAAAGTTTTCTGTTTTACCAATATATATTGAAGATGCACATTAATTATGGCCTCCTTGGCCATAGTAAGGTCAGCTTCCTCTGTAGTTACGCCCCTGCAGACAAGGAAGTCTCGCAACACCCCTCATTTCAGACATGGTACAGGCACCGTGCAACACGTGACAGGACAGGGCCAAGTAGACAGTGACAGCTCAGCTACAGAGACGTTTAGCCTCTTTCCTTCCTTCCTGCGCTGCATATTCATAGTGTGATTTCCCAATATACGTGATAGTAATGCGCTAAGTTCCCGTCTCCGCCAGCGGCGCGTATGTGTTCACCAACACGTACCAGGCTGGAACCATTCTGACTGATCAAAAATTGCTGCTCGCAGGCCCCGCCCCTACGCTTGCAGGCGGTTCCGGGTATAGGCGGCACAGTTGTGTGTGATGGTGAGAGAGTGCTGCAGGTTAGACATGAGCTCGTACGGCTCCGTGTTGTTCCTTTTCTCCCTGCTCGTATGGGGAACCAACGCTCAGGAGGCACAGGCCTCTGCTGCTCAGAGATGCTTCTGTCAGGTCAGTTGTCTGCTGCTTTCTAGTCTTCTGTGCTGTAAATGCACATTGTATTGGCTTCTACGCAGGTGAATGCAGCATTCCCACTCAGCTTGCAATTACACCAGCTCTAAAGGCTCAGCTTTATTATTTCCATATGTAAAGCTTCAAATCATCATCATTTGTGCTCTGGTATGACACACACACTTGCTGGGGTAACGGCCATTGGAAACTTTGTTGAAATGAGTTACCCCTCTGAAACAGGCAGAGAATAATGAGGCATTAGAGAGGCTGGAGCAGCTGCCCTATATTGTCATAGATAACTGTAGCCTCCCCAAATAACAATGTTACAGCAGTTATAATACAATAATAATACAACACAGCCCACTGTTGGGCATTTGCTAGACATAGCTGCTTTATGGGCTAATAATCAATAACTGTATATCATTGTAACATATCAGTTATTGTATGATCCTAATGAGAAAGGCCTGCATCTTATTCACATAAGGGTTTGATAACAAGTAAATCAACACAACAAGCCAATTCTGTCCATGATTTGTTGTTCACTTGCTTATTTGCTTCTTAAAGAGATGGTGGGGTGGTTCGGCTTTAAGTTAACTTTTAATACCTTACAGAATGGCAACTTTTCAATTGGTCTTCATTATTTATAATTATTTGACTCTTTCCAGCTTTCAATTAGGGGCCCTTCTAGAAACCAATGCTCTGTAAGGGCAGGGGCACACGGGCAAATTCGGGGAGATTTAAGCTCCCCATAGACGCGACGATTCTTCTTGCCGAACGACCGATTTTAGGGAAGCCCGACCAATCCTTCGAAATTATCGTGCGGTTAGTGGGATTCGAACGATCGTACATCTTACGATTTTTCGGCCGACATCTGTCAGGAAATTGATCGGCCAGGTCAAAAAATCTTTGTTGGTCCCAGTGCAATGTATCTATGTTTGCAGGGCCAAGCAGGCAGCTCCCCTTTGTTTTCCTGGCAAATTGGTCTTTTTAGTTGATGGTAAATTCATACGATCGTTCTGAGAAGATCGTGGTCTCACGATCAGGATCTGATATTTTAAAAATCTCAACATCTATGGCCAGCTTTAGTCGCCTCTTCTTCCTTCCGCCTGCTAAAATGAAAAATCACCTGCACCAACGCACTCGTGGCGCTTAGATTTCCGAAGTTTCCTCGTGAGGCGACTTCGGAAATCGAAGCACCGCGAGTGCAATTGCGCTGGTGTTTTCTCGTTATAGCATGGGGAAGGCAGTTCGAGGAGATTTGTCTCCCCGCAGAAGAGGCGACTAAATATCCCCGAATCTGCCCGTGTGCTCCTGCCTTAAGGCTACAAATTATTGTTATTGCTACTTTTGCTACTTTTTATTACTCCTCTTTCTATTCCGGCCTCTCCTATTCATATTCCAGTCTCTTAATCAAATCAATGCATGGTTGCTAGGGTAATTTGGACCCTAGCAACCATACTGCTAAAACTGCAAACTGGAGAGCTGCTGACTAAAAAGCTAAATAACTTCAAAAACCGAATACCACTCTTTTCATTGTATTAAAAGTTAATGAAGATGAACAGCCCCTTTAATGGCAGATAGGTGTGTGTGAAAGTATAGCTTTGTTTTTATAGTAAAATTTATATACACCGTGATCAACGTTTTTGTAACATATTTGTTGCACTTACGCTTACTCACCAAGTGTTTTTAATAATACACATTTTTGTCAGGAGACCAGCACAGCTGAGATTTATGTTTAAATAAAATATATCATTCTTGCTAGAAATTATGCAGAGATGTCAATAGCGTAGTGCAGAACTGAAAATATATAATTGCATTAAGGGCATTTTAAGTTCTTGGCATTGTCAGCCCTTTAAAACTTCAAATCAATGTGTGTGTGCGTGAGGTCTGGAGTTTACAGCCTCAGCCCTCCAAACTAATATTTACTCTGTACAGTGTAGGTCACGCTTATGGTTTGAATTGAATAAGCAAAATACTTAAAATGGTGCACACATGAAGTCCAGTTAGGATGACTGATAAGTAAATTGCTGCCATTCTCAGGGTGATACACTGGCTTGGTTTGTCTGTGTTATCCGCTATATTGGGACATGCACCAGAATGTTTACTTTTCCTTTATGATATTTCTATTTTCCAGGTTACAGGCTACTTGGATGACTGTACTTGTGATGTAGAAACAATTGACCGATTCAATAATCATGGGCTGTTTCCTAAATTACAACAACTGGTGGCAAGCGACTACTTTCGTTACTATAAGGTAATTTTTACTTTTTGTGTAAAATTATAAATTTTTAGAAAAGCCATAAAGTCACTTAGTGCCTCAGTGAGCACTGTATTTCTGTTACTCATAATTTCACAGCATTGATTATATCTGGGTAAGATTTTGATGTCCAAACATAGCAAGATTGATATAGTTGAGCAAATTGTACAGTGCTTGTAATAACTGTGATAACTGCATCAGTCTCTACACCCATAGTTATATAATGTAGAAAAAGCAAATCTATATTATATATTTACAAGGTATGTTTGTGAGTGCCCCTGGGTTTCTTGGATGTTGAACACTAGATCGTTAAACATAAATAAAATTCAACTCCTGCATTCTTATTGTTCTAATTACTTTATGTTAGAGGCACACTAGACTATTCTGCGCGGGTGGAGAAAGGGTAGACTAGCTTTGTTCCCCTCTGTGTTCTGTATGCAGGCAGACAGGCTTTTGAAAATGCCCAGTGTGCCACTAGCCTTGAGCTGGCTATGCATAACCTCTCCTATTTGATCCATTTGGACTGGGGGACAATCTCTAGTCGCCAAAACCAGTAATTCAATTTTACCCTTGTGTAAACAAATGGACACCAGCAGTGAGGTAGTTGCCATTAGTGGACAGTAACAGGTGAAGAAGATACTACACAGACCATGAGCCTTAAGGTGGTCATAGACGCACCAATAATATCGTACAAAAAAAATTTCCTATGATATTTGTTGCATGTATGGTTGGAGACAAGCTGACAGATAGACTTGGGTATCGGTCGGCTCGTCTTTTCTGGAAAGATTGTAATTGTACTGTCTATGGCCACCTTTAGACTTCGCTTAGATTTTCATCTTTTGTGCAGTTTCCTTTAACAGAGGTTTTAGTCTTCATAGTACAAATCGTAATTTATGGAAATTCTGTTAGATGTGACTAAACTTTTGGGTTTTATTTTAGGTTAACTTAAAAAAAAGTTGCCCGTTTTGGGAGGATAACTCTCACTGTGGTGTCAGAGATTGTGCTGTGAAGCCATGCTCATCTGTAAGTATTTACAACTTATGCTTCACTGAGATTCATCTTCTGTGTGTCTGCTGCACAAACTAATTTTGGATATATTTAGCATTGTTTAAGAAATGGCAATCTTCCCAATATTACAGGAACATTAGTAAACATTTGGTGGGACTGTCCAGTTGCACAAAGCCATTGGAACTACAACATTCCCACTGAACCCATGGGAATTGCTGCACAATCTACCGATAAAAATTCTCAAGCAGTACAGAGAGTTAGCTAAACATTTGCTTTCTGCAGCAAAATGAACCCTAACTATAAGTTGGTTAACGCCAAACATAGTCTGGCAACAGACTCTGAACAAAATTAATATCATTTACACAATGGAGCAGCTATCAGCCCGAGTACAGGACAAAATGGAACAGTTTGTTAACATTTGGAAGCCATGGTCTAATTATGTTGCCGCAAAATAGCTTAACTTTTAATAATAGTAAAGTGTTAGGTATAGGTCACATGCAGTTTATACTAATGCCACAATGAGAGTGGGGCATTTCACCTCCCTTCTTGTTATCCTTTCCTTCTTTTTTTCCTTTGTTTTAATTACTGATGTGAAGCATATTACTGTGAATGTAACACAATGTATGCTGTGCATTTACATGTTTTCCTTTTCTTGAAAATAAAAAAAATTGCATGCTTTTGTTATACTGTCCCACTTTCTGAATATTATGGCAATGACAAAGTTAAGACAAGATTTTACATTGAATGTTATTGTTTATATTAAGAATTTTAATACAGTTTGCAGTAACCCTACTACACAAAATCCCTAAGTGAGCCACATCATCTTCAGCCCACTGGTTGGACAACCTGCATGAAGAAAATGTATTCGCTGAGTGTTTATTTAATTGTGCATTAGGCATGTTTAGGTTAATTTCCCGTTAATTTGAGGCCTTGGGCCCAAAGATTAACAGTCCTGTAAAGAAACAGAATCTCAGAAGTGTGCAAGAAATTGTGGGAAATATAGTCTTAGCTGGTGGGGAGCTATAATGTTGAATAGGTTGTATTTTAAATATAAAAGTTTTATATATAGATAATAAGCAATGTTTTTTTATTTATTTAAGTACAGGTATATTGTTAATTTTCACCAAGTGGTTACAGGGTGACAAAGCATGATTGTTGTATTGCTTCAAATTCTGAGGGATGGGAGATGAAGTTCCAAGTGGACAAGGGGTCAGGAGTGCTGCAAGCTTTCATATGCTGGTGCCACTATTTACACTGGTACTTTAGCCTGTCACAGCTGCGCAGCTCCCTTAGCTCAGTATGTGTTTGGGAAGCATGCCCCCACCTGCTACAAGTAAAACGTAAAGGAAAAAATGACATTATGGATTTATAGCGCAATGTTCCCAGTCATTTAAAAGGTTGTTTTGGTGATATTCCTTTATTTTAACTTGACGTAATTGTACTTTTCCAGGATGAAGTTCCAGGACTTAAACCTCCAGGATTTAAGGTATTTGCCTCTTGTTTTCAAGCAGAGTTAACAGGCTTGAAAATCCACTTCATCTTTTGTACTAGAGCAGCAACATTACTTTAAAGAGGTCTTGCAACTGACGGACACATTATTGTCCAGCATTGTGTAAACTTTCTAACAGAAAATAATCTGTAATTGAGTGTGCTTTCCCTTGGACTAGGGGAATATAAAGGGAAACATTCACAGTTGTTCTGCACAGTGGCAATGATCCCTTGATCTACCACATCTATTGTGGTTTATTTTTAAGATCGTTCTAATATAATATAATAATAATGTACAGCAAGTAGCAAAATTTGTAGTAGCATTTAGGCCAATGTCATAATGCACGACGTCCTAATGGTAAGCATTTTCTCCCTATGTTACATGATACACTAACAAGTGTCATCCACAACAATTGTTGGTTGTTCTTGGTGACAATGGACACAAAACAGCCTTGTTGTCACATGCAGAGATATGTTTTTCAGAGAGCTTTCAGTTGGATGGATTGTACCAGGAAAAAAATCATTATCTCTCAAGGCCTGGCCATATATTTCATATTGATGTATGTGCTTTAATACACTGTGTATATTTATGTACACGCCTTTCTGTGTTGCAATAATCTACTCATTAGGAATATAGTGAATCCAGTAGAACCTCTTTATACAGAAGGCTTTTTTTCAGTTTATGTGAATAACCATTCCTTTTGGCCAGTTGGCAGCAGAACGCAGTCACCCTGTGAGAACCATCAGTTATGATGACTTGGGGGCTTCTCTGCTGGCCTGCTTTATACATGTCTTCAACAGTGCAACCTGGTGAGACTGAGTGCATCAGCTGATGTTTGACTCCACAGGCCTGTTGACAAGATTTGTGCAATTGTATTATCTGTAAAAATTACCAAACCACACAATTCTGCACTACTTTGACAAATGGGTGAAATGATCCACATCTTTCGAACCTGGCTTGTGTGTCATGCTTATTGTTTACTTCTGTCTTTATAAGTGTTGATACAACTGTCAAAATGCGGTATTTGTTATTTGTATTTATTTTCAGTACACAGAAGAAGCAAATCATGTGCATGAAGATGTAGATGACTGTGAAAAGGAGAAAAGACTCAGTGCTGTTGATGAATCTCTAAGGTAGGAGACATTGTATGAAAACTCTTCGTGTGGAAGAGTTTTTCTGAATCCTGCTAAACATGTGTTCTCTCTCTTCACAGTGTGGAGACTCAGGAAGCCATGTTAAAGTGGAATCGGCATGATGACTCCTCAGATAACTTCTGTGAAGTAGATGGTATTCAACTTTTATTCCCCTTAAGAGTTGTGTTTTTGAGAGTAAAGAACCATTTTTATTATTCAATTCCTATTAACGAGATACTGACACCAGAAACTATACCTTTTTATTACATATATCCTAACATTGTCTTTGCATGCTATTCATAATTTTGCCATAATAGTGTTTGCCCGATGCTTGTACTTTACCCATCTGATCCCCCATGTTTCTCTATGAGAGGGCTGCAATATTTGTGCTGCAATAATCCATTTACATTTGAAAATCTGACATGTTGAGAAGGGACCGTCAGCTTTGCAAAACAGTCAGGTTTAGGAACTTCAAGTAACATTAATGTACATTAATATTTGAAATTTGAGTAGTTTTTTTAGTGTCCGTATAACTTTATTTGCACATAATCATGTATTTATGTAGTGCCAGCAACTTAGCAGCACTTTATAACAATTTTTACATCCGACAAGGAGATTAGAATAAACAAGAGGGCCCAACTTGTAAGACAAGTAACATGAGAGACAGCACATTATCATATATTATAAAGTTATTTGGTTACGAGTGCTTGTGGCCTTAGAAAAAGGATTTCTTTTGTGAACATTGTTCCCTTTGAGTGGTTAGCACAGCAGAAATATGATTGGACATAAACTCTGCGATAAGCTGTACCTGCATAGCAGCTGTGTCCTCTTCCATTCATGTGGTTTTGTTAAAATGCCCCTAGTGCAATGTGCAAATGCAGTGGGTGGAAAGAGTTAATGCAATGTAATACATCCACACACTGTTCACATTTACTGTGAAGTACTGGCGCTCATCACATTCACAAGCAGAAGTCCACTACAGTACAAAGAAGATATGGCTTACATATACACCTGACAACAGGGCCCTCTCCAAAAGTCTGTGTAATTTTCCTTGCATTCAAGGAATAAATAAAGTAGGGTTTTATTTTTGACAAACTAAAGATTCTTTTGCCTCTGAATATTAATGATGTGTCCTAACAGCTAGTTGTTGAGAGTAAACAAAACACAGGTTCATCAAGTTTACCCCTCAGCATAGACCATTCCATACCATTGCCTACTTTGTAACTGAAAGGCCATATAAAAAACTGCAATTTAACAAGTCATGTGATCTACATTGTTACTTTATGTATTATGCCAGCCATCATGTATTTTCTAACTTGCTAAGCAATAGGTCTGTATCTAAAGACTTTGTATTTAACTATGTACAAATTAGGAATACCTGCTTATAACAACTGTCCTTCACTGATTTTCCAGATATAGATTATACTATGGGGCAATATAGAGTACAGCTAATGATGTCTGTTTTTGTCTTGCAGATGAAGAGTCTCCAGATGCAGAATTTGTAGATTTGCTAAAAAACCCTGAACGCTTCACTGGTTACAAGGGAGCCGATACATGGAGGATTTGGAATAGCATATACGAGGAAAACTGTTTCAAGTATGTGTGGGATGTATATCTATAAAAATGACTTTTCTGGTTCAATCTGCCTACATGCAGCGGTATGTGTTAAGTGGGTATTATTGTTTATAAAATGCTCCCAAAAATAGTCCAAAAACTAATTCACTGGTGTAGGCTCTTGGTACTAAATGTTTTGTAATGAGTTTTCTTTAACAGATTAGTGGGTGAAGCTAGCGGGACTACAAACTAAGTTACAGATTACCTTCACTTGAATCAAGTAAACATACTTTTGCCTGCAGCAAGCACCTGAATGTTTTGGGTATTAAAGCCAAATCCACCCTGGTATGTGGGCAGTTACCATTCCTGTCAGTGACTGCACACACAAGGCTGTATCTGGCAGAGTTGTAACCATAACATTTATAACTAATGACTATTATATTTTTTTACTTTTCAACAGACCAAAAGCAGTTCAGAGACCTTTAAACCCACTGACATCATCTCGAGGTACGGGCCCCTGATTATTTACTGTTAGTATGTTTATACAGTGTACGATTAAATCTCAACATAAATTAATATATTGTATGTTGTCACAGGGGGTCACCATCTTGGAAAGTGTCTGTGACACTCTCATGGTCTGAGCAGCTGTTGAGAAGCTAAGCTTAGGGGTCATTGCAAATTATCTATCAGAAAATTATGTTAGCCAGTAATATAAGCTGATGCTACAAGGTTGATTATTAAATTCTGGTGTTAGTTGCACTGGTTTCTGTGCTGCCATGTAATAATTATCTGTATTAATTACTAATCAGCCTTGTTTAGTGAAATTTATATTCTATGTGTATTGTATATTGTGTGTTTGTTCCTAAGCTCGGTGACAGCAGCACAGAGCATGTGCAGTGAATCAGCAGAAAAGAATGGGGAGTTGCTGGGGCATCTTGTGGGGCACAGATCGTTCTGTCTAAAGTGTTTAGGTTGCCTTGGGCTGGTGAAGAAGCCCAAACGTTTAGTAAAGTTTTAGTTTTCCTTTAATCAGCTTTCCCCTGCTTGGAATGTTGCACAGAGTCCAGAGAAACAGGCCACATAACTGATATGTACTAAGACCACCATATTATAGCATTATCATGTAGGAAATGTGTAAAATTGCCTGTGCATAAGGTGCACTCTTCCCCCTGCCCTGTGTACATTGAGTGGACTCTGATTATCTCTGAGTGACAGTAATGATTTTATGTTCAGAATAGCTTTTCCTTATTTCATTCTGCACAGGCATTGCACAACAAGCCCCAGTATTGTATATTGTGTGTTTGTTCCTAAGCTCGGTGACAGCAGCACAGAGCATGTGCAGTGAATCAGCAGAAAAGAATGGGGAGTTGCTGGGGCATCTTGTGGGGCACAGATCGTTCTGTCTAAAGTGTTTAGGTTGCCTTGGGCTGGTGAAGAAGCCCAAACGTTTAGTAAAGTTTTAGTTTTCCTTTAATCAGCTTTCCCCTGCTTGGAATGTTGCACAGAGTCCAGAGAAACAGGCCACATAACTGATATGTACTAAGACCACCATATTATAGCATTATCATGTAGGAAATGTTTAAAATTGCCTGTGCATAAGGTGCACTCTTCCCCCTGCCCTGTGTACATTGAGTGGACTCTGATTATCTCTGAGTGACAGTAATGATTTTATGTTCAGAATAGCTTTTCCTTATTTCATTCTGCACAGGCATTGCACAACAAGCCCCAGCCTAAGCATTCTGTAAATACAGAAGAACAATTCGTTTTGTCCATGACAGTGCAAAGATAGGGAGGGCGTTCTTTATATTAGGAATGCCGTGTGGCGCTAGTTTTGGGGTTTGGACATAGAATGTTCAGTTCCATTAGACATGTCTCTATCACATATTTTCAGTGATCCAATTATAATGTATCACTTCCACACATTTTTGTTTAAGTGGATTAAGGATTAAGCATTTAATAATTTATAATAAATTTCTTCTTGATCAGCTAGTGGTACTACAGACTGCTAAAAAGGTGAAAACCCAGGACAACGATGCAGTCAATTCAGTTGTGGGACTATTGGTGGGATTGAAATGGAATTAGGTTTTACCTTTTGCCTAAAAGTATTGTGTTTTTAATTGTTATAACCTATGAGCCAGGAACCAAAAATGATTCTCCACATTGTTTTTAAGTCCTCGTAGTCTTATTTCATTGCATCAAAAAGTATATTTTTAATGCACACATTTTGTTTACTTTGCTTATAGCAAAAATTAGTGCATACAGCATTAAAGGGGTGGCTCACCTTCAAACAACTAGTTTGTTTCAGATAGATCACCAGAAATAGACTTTTTCCAATGACTATATTTTCTATGTGTCACCGTTTTTCTAACATTGAAGTGTAAATTGTCATTTTTCAGCTTCTGAAGCAGCCCTGGGGGGGTCACCGACCCTGTAAACTGTTATAGATGGATACATTTGTTATCTTTGTCCCTGCTGAGCAGAATCTCTGGGTTTCATTACAGACAGCTGTTAAAATTGATACAATAGTTTAGAAATATATCAACTAAATGTTGCAAAATTGTAACCGAGTCTGCACCTGAATTACTGAGCTGCCACACTGAAACAACAGAGACACAAACATTCAACTTTAAACTTCGATTTTGGAAAAAACAGTAAAAAATAAATAATGGAAAGTAATTGAACAAAGTCTTTATTTCTGGGGAACAATCTGAAAACAACTGAAAAAAAGTATTTGGAAGGTGAACACTAATTCTGGAGGTGCACATGCACAGTAGAGCAAAAGGCAGAGTTTTAAGCAAGAAGCCATCTTTTTCACCCTACTGCACATACATTGGCTTGGGGCCATTGAAGAAGAAGAAGCAGAAAAAGAAGATTGTTTCATGGTGCTGGCTGATAAGTACCCTGGTTCGGTACAGTTTTTTGCTAACCAGTAAATGATTATAATCCATTGGGGGGGGGGACCCTAACATTTGGCACGCCCAGTGATTTCCCCTTCTCTTTTAAGTCAGTAGATAAACTCCTTTAATAAATATAAAAAAAACTTAAAATGACAATGTTTGCAACATGATCTGACTTTGATGTATTTTTTGTTTTCCTTACAGGAGAAAATGAAGGTAAGAGCTTTATATCTTAATAATTTCTAATGTGCTTTATGGTGCAATTTTTGTTCTTAGCTTTTCTATAGCAGTCCTGTTGAGCACTTGTATTTTAAAAACCTTAAAAATTCTTAAATAAAAATGTAAACTCAAAAAAACTTACTGTAAAATAGCTCTGAGTACTTTAGCAGTGCACATGAATTATTTTTCTCTAGTTTTCAAGGGATTGACTACATTGCCACCTGCTGGTCATTTTGGCAGTTAGCAGATTATTTTCCAGAGGAAAGGCACATTTTGTAATGCTTTTTTACATTTCCTTTAACTAATATATAAGGGAAAGTTGCTTAGAATTACATTTTTATTTCATTATGCAAAAGAAACAGGTTTTGGGAGATCCCTTGACTGCTCCAATATTACTTTGATGTGTTAAAAATAATAATCAAGACCTAAACAGCACAAAAGGCCCACTTTGAGGAAAATGTTGACATTCTGTATTTGTTTCCCTAACACTTATGTTCTCCATACATGTGCTATTACTTGTTCCTGTTTTCTGGCTCCGCCCACAGCTTTTCTTAGCTGGTTATATGAGAAATGAGGTTAAAAACAAGTTTACATTGAGGGTGTGTCTATAATATATTGGATTATGGTGTGGTGTAGACCAATTATCCCTAATTCTAGTTTCTTTTTATTTATGATTCACACTTACTCCTTGGCAAATTTGCTATTGTAACTACAATTACTCCTTTTGTTTGCAGGCAATATGTTTTACAACTGGCTGGATGGTAAGTTGTTTTTTTTTTTTTTAAATTATTTCTTTCCTGCCTTTTTGGAAAGGTACACTGTGTTTAGCAGGCTTTGCTGCCTCTCATATAAAACATTAAACTTCCTTTATTCCTTTGATTATTTTGTGCAAATTGTTATTTCAGGTCTGTGTGTAGAGAAGAGAGCATTTTACAGACTTATTTCTGGATTACATGCCAGCATCAATATTCATCTGTGTGCAACATACCTGCTGAAAGGTAAAACATGATATAGTGTTATTATATAGTCCCACTCAGCTGTGGCTGCCACAAGGTTGTAGGGTTGTGGAATCCATGGCACTTGCAAAGGCCTCAATATTTCTAGAGAAATTTAAAGGAGAACTAAACCCTCCCTCTGCCTCCATCTCCCCCCTCCAACGTCCATTACACTGAAAACTGTCTCTGTATGAGCGGATGAAAGCCAGGTGAATGGCTGCGGTTTGTGGGAGGGTTTAGTTTTTCTTTAATATGTGAAATTGCTTATTCTGTTTTTAGTGAAGTTATTTCCTCCATGTATTCTCCACAGCATTTCTGAATCCTGCATTTTTCACTTTCATGGGGGAAAAAAACAGATTTTATGCAAAGTATATCTACCATTATGTTTTTAGACACTTGGATGGATAAGATTTGGGGTCACAATGTTGCTGAATTTCAGAAGAGGTTTGATGCAACCCTCACCCATGGTGAAGGCCCAAAGAGGCTGAGGAACTTGTATTTCATCTATCTAATAGAACTGCGAGCCATATCTAAGGTCCTTCCTTTCTTTGAACGTTCTAACTTTCTGCTGTACACTGGAAATGAAACTAAAGACAAAGAAACCAAAAAGATACTGTTGGATGTCCTTCAGGATGCCAGGTACATTTTAAGTTAATAAACTTGAGGGCAAGAACTAATACGATCATAATTTGTTATGATAGCCGTAATTAATGTCCTTTTCCATTTCAGTGTTTTGCTGCCTTACATGCAACAGTAACCATGAATAAAGTGGTACTGGTTTGGCCACCTGCTAATCCATGTGTGATTATGTATGGGACCTGTTTTCCTGAAAGCTTTGAATTGCAGTATGGTCATCGCCCATAGACTCCATTTTATCCAAATTAAATGTATTTCTTTTTTTCTCTAATAATAAACGGTACCTTGTACTTGATCCAAACTAAGCTATAGATATCTCTCTATCTATCTATCTATCTATCTATCTATCTATCTATCTATCTATCTATCTATCTATCTATCTATCTATCTATCTATCTATCTATCTATCTATCTATCTAATCTCCTTATTGAAAGCAAAACCAGCCTATTGGGTTTATTTAATGTTTACATGATTTTCTAATAGTCTTAAGGTATGAAGATCCAAATTATGGAAAGATCCGTTATCTGGAAAACACCAGGTCACAAGCATTCTAGATAAAAGGTCCCATACCTGTACTGCCAACTACCAACCCCACTGGGGTATACGCTACACCAGGAAATTTGAGCTTTCTGACAACACCTGCACATTTACAGCAGCAGACACTGTGTAGGTTCTGTATAGTGATATGCGGGAATAACAATCAAAACATTTTATTGGGGCTGTCCTTTAGAAAATGTGACTGTTCCACAACATGCAGCTATGTGACTCGACTACTAAATGTTTACTGGCCTGTAAAGCTTTTACACCTGCACATTGTGAGCATATTTTTCGGATTTTAATAAACGCATTTATAGTTTTATGCTATGAGTATGCGCTCCTCTGTGTATTTCTTAAATACTTATAATTTTCAAAGTTTACATAGTCATAATCATCACTAAAGCTGTTCCGTTCTTATGCTGAAATGCATTTTATGAACATTACTTTTTTTTTTTTTTTCCTTTAGAGATTTTCCTTTGCATTTCGATGAAAACTCCCTTTTCTCTGGTGATAAAAAAGAAGCAGCCAAGTTAAAGGTAACTGCAAGCATGTTTGTGGCTATAGCTTTCAGTTGAAAACAATATCCACCAGCACAGTAGGGTTAATGCCATTTTCTCTGCTGGCATAAAAAAAACACCATTCTGCCCTGATCCATCCTGGATTTTAGCCTGAGTATTTACTGAGCATTTTTGGGATGGATCAGATTGGTGTTTTCTCTGTGGCTATTTTTACACTGGTATAGAAAGCACCACATATTGCATTAGCCTTAATCTTCCTATACATGCAAGGTCCTAAAATATATTAGTATTTATTTATACAATGCTGACATGTTCTCTAGCACTTCACAGAGCTTATAAATCGTCCGTCCCTATCTGAGTGGATCTTAAAAACTATAAACTTTGTATTCCTTATGGCATGGACCAGAGAATGTTTATTGGTGCTATAGATGTCATTTATAAGGTACCCTGGCACACATAGATGCTGAAGGCTGTTTGTTTATTTTAAAGTGAACCTTGAACACCTCTTTTTACAGGAAGACTTCAGGCAACATTTTAGAAACATCTCCAAAATAATGGACTGTGTTGGCTGTTTTAAGTGTCGCTTATGGGGCAAGCTGCAGGTGTGTATATATGAAATGGGATAGTGTTTTTAAAGATCACAGCATCATCCCCCTTGTAATTCCTTCTATTTATAATTATACATGTCTCCTTCAGACCCAGGGTCTGGGCACAGCTCTTAAAATCCTGTTCTCTGAAAAACAAATCGAGACTCTGTCGGAGAGCAACCAACCTAGTGCATTCCACCTGACAAGGCAAGAAATAGTGGCACTGTTCAACGCATTTGGAAGGTTGGTATATTGTTTGCTCACACTCAAATTCACTTTGTATTTTAGTTTGCTTTTAGTCATAATCAGAGAAAATCGTAACCATCTTGTAAGTTATTTACACGTGAAAAAAATAAAAAAAAATAAAATATAGATAGAAAAAATATTTTTATCGGTGGGGGGGAGGGAAGTTGTCATTACTGTTGAGGCATAGCTAAAACACCATCTGCTATTTCATTGATATGCATGAATAATATCATGGTACGGTTTGCTCTATCCTATGCAAAGATTCCGAGAAGATAAGCCTTACTCAGGCATTGCTTTAATACTCCCATACACAAGTATTAAGCATTTTTTAAGGGTGGGAATCCATGGTAGATTTCGGTGCAATCCGACGCGCTGAGCAAAATCACAGGCGTCGCGTCGGATGCGACAGAAATAAGGTAAGTAATCGCATTGTCGGATGGTGTCGCATCGTTGACCCGACACCACTGTCGGATGCAGATGCTGCATCTGACAGTCGTGTCGCATTGTTGATCCACGCGACACAACTGTCTGATGCAGACGCTGCGTCTGCATTCGAAAGTCGCGTTGCGTTGGATCAACGCTGTGACTTCAGCTGACGTTTCCATCTCTTACCTTATTTCCATCGTAACGCCTGCGTTTTTGAGCAGTGCGTCGGATCGCGCCAAAATCGCCCATGGAGTCCTACCCTGAATGTGGTTCTTCCCCCACCCTAATGCTGAATTGCCACCACCTCTGCATCACATTTGAAGCACTTGCATGGGTAAGCCTCTGATGATGCAAGTAAGTGCTCAAGCATTGCTGATCCTAGAACATGCAATGTGCATCAATTGGTGTTGAGTAGGTTTAGTTTCAGACCAAATAGTAGAATTGTACAGCAGCCATAGCCAAGCTTGGTAATGGAGCAATACACAGGCTTGTTGCTGTCTGACCAAAAGTCAAGATAATGAATAATTTATCCATACACATGAAAGGCGTAATAGCATCAATTGGGTATTATTTGTCAAACAAATGGATCGCTGCTTCCCAACCACAACAAAAAATTGGCTTTTTTTCAATGATAAAATAACCAATAAAAATGCAGGATCATCTGTTGAAACGAAACCCTCTAAGGCATCTTCCAATACCCTCAAGGTCAATAGAAAGGTTGAATAAGGCCAAAATGCTTGACCTTACCTGGATGTACATGTCACTTACATTTGCTCATAGGGATATGATAAAGAGTGTAGGTATCCTAATATACAAGACATAGTTCTGCAGGAAATTGAAGAGAAGCAAAGTGACTACAGCTAAGAACTGTCTGCAACAATTCACTAAACATCCTTCTTCATCTTTCTACAGGATTTCTACAAGTGTTAAAGAACTGGAGAATTTTAGGAAGTTGTTAGAGAAAGTTTAAATGCGTTTCAACCTCCCTGAATTGATTGGCAAACACCTGGGTTACCACATTATTGGCACTACTGAGAGACTATGCAATAATGAATAGAAATATCGGCCCTCGTGGGAAGGGGCATTCTGGGTTCCAATGTGCTGTAGATACGGGTACTTTTTTAATAAACCAAACCAACTATGTATATAGGTAAATAAAAGATTCTGAATATTTTGAATTTGTGGCTCTATAGTACTGAAGAAATCCATGTAATTATTTTGGAAGAGCAATGTAATGGCTAGAAATGATGTATTGAATACCAAATACCCACCTCTTGGGGAGGAGGTTTTGCTTCTGGTGTCAGGTTCAAGTATGCAGTATCTTTATTAGCCCTTACAGCAGCCTAAAACACAGATACAATGCAATAATGAAGGAAATTGATTAAATAATGATAAATATACAGCACCTTGCATAAGTATTCACCCCCTCATGAACTTCTTCTGCAATTTGTTGTGCTACAGCCTGGAATTACATTGATTTTGGAGTTTTACTGTTTCATTTGTGTAACTTACTTTTGAGGTGCAAAATGTATTTTTATTGTGACACCAAACGAATTCTACAAAATAAAGCAGACATTGGCTGGCTGAGTATTCAGCGCCTTGAGTGAGTACTTTGTAGATCCGTCTTTGGCTACTGTTACAGCTTGTCAGTCTTTTGGAGTAGGTTACAGCATACAAACTATGCACACTCGTTGGGAGTGTCTACATTTTGACAAATTCTCAATCAGAGCTTTGACTGGGCCATTGCAAATCTGCCACTGTCAAAATATGCCATAAAAAGAGAAAAGAAGAATGGGTGGTGGGAAAAGACTTGTGGGAGAAATTTTGATCTTTCAGCAGGGCCAAATACAAGGCCAAAAAAAGGAAAGTGGCTCAAGCACAATGACCTAATCAAAGCCATGATCTGTTTGTGTAGCTGGTGAAGTGGGTTTGTTCTATTTAATGTGTTCATGAAGATCCTCACATAGCTTCATGGTCTCTTGCACCGATGCTGTTCTGCTCTAAATATGTGGTGAGTAGACTAAGACTATCCTGGCCACCAAAGGGAGGTAGATGGTGGTATAATGGTGCAGGCCTTGTTAGCTGGACCTTCCCTGGTTTGCCTGATAGAATAAAGGGAATTATTGACATGTAATGGGCTTCACAGTTTCCCAAGCAAGGGGGATGCAGACTGAGTGGAATCTTTCATGTGATCACATAGGTTTTCATTGAGTATAAAGACTGCTGTACCAATAGTCTTCATATTACACTGGCAATTGGACTGTGCTTGATAAGTGTTTGTTAATAAAATCATTTAATATTTAATTTCTGTCTGTTTTTTGGGTTTAGCCTTTCCATTATTACCAGGCTACTGTGAGTGAAGTATTCCAGTAAGTATGGCGGTGGGTACGGTAAACATTTAAAACAAAGATCTTGCCGGTGGTTTGCTTCTGGGGGTTAAAAATAATATATGCTTATATTCAGGGTGTTAACCTAAATAATGCCTGGTAGACCAGCTTGCAGGGGGGGGGGGATGTCACAGTCTAACTCTAACCTGTGCCTTATAATAAAGAGCATATTATATTAATTCACAGATCCTTTTTACTTTGCATACAAATTGCACTTTATTTGAGGTATATATAGATATGTGCTTGCCTTTGAGTGCTGCTAGAGAAAGTCCATTCCGTGGTTATACAGGCAGCCCCCCCCCCCCAAAGGTCAGTGTTTTATGATGCAAATCAATCAATCAATCCAGTCTGAGTGCAGATAAAACTTTATTTTCAAATGGTAGTGCTTCATTACAGTTTAGTGAAAGTGTGTACATTCATTGGCCAATTACATTTTGATGCTGCATGTTTAGTACCAGTGTTTGCAGAATAAGAACCACCATTACCCCCTACCTATAGTTGGAAGTGCAGTTTAATAACAGCTAGGGACGCACAGTTCATGCTGTACCAGTGTCACAGCCCCAGTGTGCTTTGAGAAGTTTAGGTTTGGCTCTGGGTAGAGGTAAAACTCTTGCCAGTGACTGATGCATGCATTGGAGAAAACCAGCTGGCAGGCAGATACGAGAGTTAGTGGGATGGCACCAACAACACTCAGTGACAATATTCAAGATTATTAACACAGTCACCTCTGCTATGGCTGGAGTAGCACCCTTTTATATTCTAAACACTGCCTACCAGAAAAACAAGTTTAATAGGGCAAATGACTTCTGTTCTAGAAATGTTTAAATAAAAGTAAAGCACTGGAGCAGACTCACCTCTCATTACAGGATGGAAGAACAACACATTCAGAGGTGCAAGAGGCATTCATGCCATTTTTCTTTATTCTTTCTCTACCTTAAAGTGCACCTAGTGCTTTAAGACAAAAAAAATCACTTTTCTCTTTTGTACTCTTTGGTGAAGGGAGGACGAGCTCTATGTGACTAATGAGCCAGGCAAATCGCTTGCTTGTACGGCCTCACAATTACACAAACGAGAGGTTCTAGGCCTCTCTGGGCAAAGGAATTATTTGTCAAGTAAAACCTCATTTGAAAGTTTGGGATACAATATATTTCCTTTGGGAAGCAGAAACAAAATATATTGCTGCGCATTAGAAGCAGACCGTTAATGTCAACTACAATTTACTAATGAACCTTGTTCTCACACTCCAGTAGTCACACAGTAACTTCCCATCTTTACTGTGTAACCATCATTCTCTGACAAGTGCAAATAATAAAGCAGTACGTTGAATACCAACCACATTTGTTTTACACAATAATGCAGCACCCTAATTTGTGATGATTTTGTACCTCTATCTGTTCTCG
Source organism: Xenopus petersii (assembly GCA_038501925.1). NCBI lineage: Eukaryota > Metazoa > Chordata > Amphibia > Anura > Pipidae > Xenopus > Xenopus petersii. The sequence goes on along the minus strand of CM076686.1, from coordinate 51,854,519 downwards.
AATAGTAGATTCGTCACCAAAAGTATCCATTGTGCTTTCTGAAAAAATCTTGTGGGTCTCACATTTATTTGAAATATTAAATTGGACAAATGTAAAAAGCAGCACACTGAAATATTGCTCAAGTTGGCCTGATTGGTGGAATAAAATCAGAGCCAATAATAGAAATCATAACACGGTCAGCAAATATAAAATTCACGAGCCAAAATGTATTGAGAGTCACAAATAGTTTACGTGAGAGACTTGCATTAATACTGACAGTAACCTTTCTGGGGGGGGGGGGCTCATATTTCTCCAGTATAAAACCCAAGCCAGCACCAGAACAGGGATCTTTGGGCAAATACAAAAAACTAGAACTGCAATGCATGCACATTTATTCATTTATTACACTAGAAAAATCAGCATAAGCTGATGGGAAGCCTGTTTGATGTGTCTTGCCAGCAAAACATTAAGTGACAGGCTCTCTGGGCATGCCAGCATTGCTGGCTGTCTCACTAAACTAAATGGTATGTTTTCACAGGTTATGTATAGACCATTTAAATAGCCTAGAACCTGCTTTTTTTACCATTACTAAGAGGACCATTTACAAACCCTGAACCCTTACGAGTAGTTTTAAGAAAGAACAAAAGAACTGTGCACAATCCCATTTAATCTGTAACCACCCATAAATGGGTAAATCCAGCGAGTATGGATTTCCCAGAATTCTTCAATCATTGAGCAGGGAGGGAATTTGTTTTGCAGGTTTGTCAACTACAGTAATAAAATGTCATTAGACTGGATGAAGACCAGGTCAAACTATAAGCTAGAACAGCACTTTTACAGACACTAGCAGTTTAGCTAAGGGAAAGGGGAGGTAAATGAAGGGCAATTTGTCTAGACAGTAATCCACTGCTATAAGAAGAAAACAAACACAGTCAACCCTTATATAGTTTGCAAACAGCAGTGGTGATGGGAAAAATCTGCTGGTTTCCAAAATGTAAACAATAGAGATGTAGGGTTTTCTAGATGTGCAAGTGATGGGACAAGCTAGCGTCTCAAACAATCACGCACCTGCTTTTTCCAGAGATGATGGATATATAAGACCACAGTCCATAGAATTTCTGCCATAATTCTCCTTACAACATGCATTTCCTACAAGGCTGTCTGGGGATGGAACAGTTGAGATATAAAACAATATTCCCTATAGCAGAGCACACAATCCAGAATACTTAATGCTCATTTTAGAAAATCATGGAAACCTTTTATAACAGAAAACATCAGCACTATTAAAAAGGATGCACCGAATTCAGGATTTGGTTCGGGGTCCAAGTGCCCGGCTGAACTGAATTCTTAAAATCATGAGACATTTTTTAACCTATGCTTCTCTTTCACCCTTCCTTGCTCTGATTTGCATATGTAAATTAACGTTTGGATTTTGTACGATATTCGGGCAAATATTTCACAAAGTATTCGGGTTTGGCCTGATCCAAAAATAGTGGATTCGGCGCATTCCTAAACTAATAAAGAGGAAAGGAGGGAGGAAGGATTATTGTAAAAAGTGACCAAGCAAAGTATTTCAGGATCATTGCGAGTCAGTGCTTGCCTTTGCTTTGCACAAATGAAGATGAACAGATTTTAAGGACTGTTTTTAAAAGGAAAGTATCACATAAAATGTGCAAATGTAAAACAGTTTAATGTTTTAGAAGCAAAGCCTAACTATTTCCCTTATTAGTTCCCATGATTTGGACCCCACAAAGTGTTGAAGAATGCACCTGTGTAGTCCCCTCAGTTCTTGTTGGTAGCACAAGTAACTTTTGTGATACTTTCCCTTTAATAATTCATTATAACTGTGCATCTTCTATAAACAAGGCACTCCATGTAAGTAGTCCGATGTTACATAACTTATCTTACTGAATTTTAGGTGAGAGGTTCTCTTCAAAAACAGCAGTGCAAACAAAAATGAAGCTCTATGGTACGAGTTTTGCCAATTCTCTAATACTGAATGTTGAATTAGAGTGAAAAGGTCACTTTGAATAAATGGCAGATATGTCTTAAAATAATAAAAACTTCCTTGCATTACAGAACAGAGGGCTGTTGTTGTTTGCAGGATGACAGGCTTCATGTACAAGAGGAGAGCTGCTTGAAATGCTGAGATTTGACTCCATCTCTATTGGTTGGATTGCTTGCTTGTAGAACCTAAGCCTGTTAATGGGAAACACGCGGGTGCAAATACGCAGTAATGTATACTTTCATAGGCAAGAGTCAGTGCCTTGAACAGTGCCACGATTGAGTCTTGAGCTTATTAGTAACAAAAGCTAGGTTTGAGCGGCCTTGGAAACGGAATGTATGTGCCGATGCAGTTACTTTTTAAACGTAAACAAAAACACAAGCTGCCTGTTGTCTCAGGGTAATAGACAGCTGAAAAGGTGCAGTCCAATGGTGTGGTGAATAGCCAAAGCTATGCCAGTGTTTGTGCTCCACATGTAAACAGTATAGGAGTCCCTGAAGCAGGTCCATTAAGCAGAGGTGGTGAGAGAGCACAGCCATTACTTGGACATATTGCTCCATACCATGCAGAGGTTTTGGGGGTAGATGACAAACTTGAAAAAGAAAAAAGAAAAACATTGATGGATTTTATTGTGATATATATTATAACAGTGGGGTTACAAGTAGCAAGCACTAAGAACTAATATGTATGGTTTAGATCACATCTGGGATTCATAATAGGCTCTGGCATTTCAGGTACACAGAAGCACAAACAGTCTACAGAATTTCACTGCCAGAATCAACAGACTTCTAGTCTAGGTCTGGTTTAGATGGACAAATAGCTTCCTAAGGGGGGTTATTGAAGCAAAAATTGAGCTTTAAACTTTTTCCCTGTCCTATGAGGAAACCCAGATTCACCCACAAGCAATGGGAGACATTGAGCATTAGTCTGCATGGAGCCTTTCCCTTTTAAAGAAGAAGGAAAATGCCTGAAGCAGATTATTGCCAATAGATTAGCCACAATAGTGCAAGCTATAACACTATATTTATTACCCGAGTAAAAAGCTCTCTCGGCTTGTTTAGGATAGAAGCTGCCATATTAGCTTGGTGGGACATCACTTCCTGAGTCTCTCCCTGCTCACTCATAGCTCTGGGCTCAGATTACAGCAGGAAAGGGAAGGGAGGGGGAGAGGAGCAAACTGAGCATGCTCAAGCACAAGCCCTGGAGGTTTCAGCTGAAAAAAGGAAGTCTGATACAGAAGTGTACACAATAGAAGGAGAGAAATGCTGTGTTTCTTTTTGACAGAGGTCTCATTAGTTTGAAGGTTTATGGTATAGACATATGAAGATTTGGGTAGATTTAGTCACCCAGCGACAATTCGCTTCTTCTTTAGGCAACAAATCTCCCCGAAAAGCCTTCCTGCCTGCTACAATCTAAATTGCCGGGGGGATGGCACTTGGAGCGCTTTATTTTCCGAAATTGCCCTAAGTTGCATCACAAGGAAACTTTGGTAAACGAAGAACTCAAAGTGCCATCCTGTCGGTGCTCCGAGTGCCATCTCCCCAAATCTTCGGGTGTTTCTGCCCTTTCTGGTGTATTTATATAGACCTTTCTGATAAAGCTTACTTAATTTTAGCCTTTCCTTCTCCTTTAACCTATCAGTCATCAGCAATGATAACCTGGGGGCTGCTGCACAGACTTTGCAAACTGGGGTTTGCGCATCAATTAAATTGCCCAAGCAAATGTAAACCATATTTTTAGTTGCATAGACTGCTGGAATATTTGGGCCAATCTGTTCCACCTCAGAAGGGGCAGATAATTATCTTGCAGATTAGATTAGAATATTTTCAGAAGTATCTTGCAAATCCCTCACTAATTTTGCACAGCATTACCTTCCTCGTTCTCCTCTTGCAGAAGCAAGCCTTGGCAAGTCATCATCACTGTCGTATCTCCGGGGATTATCAAAAAAGTATGCTCGGGATCCAAAACTGTGACTGTTCACCATCCCTGCAGCTTCCTGTATAGGAGAACGCATAGTAAAATGACAAGGTAGAAATTGTGTTTTCAAGAAAAAATTTTACACAAAAATAAACACCCACCAGGTTTTGGCTTAACCTTTTTGCACGGAAGAAATACACCATCAAGCCCATTGGCAGGAGTTCACAAAACAGAATAAGAATTCCAAACAGCAGATATTCAAGACCAAGAACATCCTCTGCAACAGCCTAAAAAGAGAGAGAATATAGTTCATGTTGATACACATTTGAATCATTAAACAATACAACCCTCTCAGGGAATGTGTTTCTAGGAGTAGGAGTGTTTCACTCACATAAATTCCTGACACTCTCATGCAGAGAAACAACTAGTGACTGGTAAGGTAATATTCATGAAAGCATGAAACTGGGTTTGACAAGAGCTGAAAATTATGGGGATCTCCACCCTTAAAAAAAAGAAGCTTATTCAATGTACCTTAATTAATCAATCATTGCTGTATCAAAAATCACAAAATTGTTTCTTAAATCCTAATGTTTCAATTGTACCCTAACTTTTACTTTATAAACTCTAATATGTAGGGCCCATCCTATTGTATTCTGTAACCCTTGTGGGTTATCCACCATTTATTCCCTGTTTGATAACTAAGGTAAAGCACTGCGTATCTTGTCGGCGCTATAAAAATAAATGATGATGATAAAAATGGACACTAAAGGAAAGATAAAATTCTATGCAAATTTCCAATAACTTTCAGAATCCTTAAAAAACCGGAGAGAGTAAAATTGTGCACTTTTGTAATTAACAAAACATTAGTTTTGCTATTTATTAACTGCAAATGTAATGAATTTTGTAATAACAGTGTCAGCTGCTGGTCAGTTCCTGTAACCGTACAATCAAAGACCATCAAATTCCTTCAGAAGTAAAACCGTGTGTTGAAGATGCTCTTCCCAGGAAAGATGCTCTGAGTAGCCTGAGCAAATTTACATCACATTTTTGTTAATGTTTACGTATCCTCTAAAACCAAGGAAAATATTAATTTATAATTGCTTTTTATGGGAGTTAATTAGTGATGTGCGGGCCGGCCAGAAACCTGCGGGACCCATGAGTTCAGGCCGACCCTGCACCTCCCTTTACGGGTGGCGGGCGGGTCTGGGTCGAGCTCTTCCACCTGCGTTCCCCGCTCGCCATCTTCAACTGCCGACTTCAGGCTTTATAGTTGCGCGCCTGCTCACCCCGCCCCTTTTGTGATGTCATTGGCGGGGCTGCGCAGGTCTATAAAGGGAATTGGGCAGGCACGGGTGGAGGGAAGGCAGGTGCGGATCGGGAAAAACCCGAACCTCACATCACTAGTGTTTATATTCTCTGCACTCCTGGTTTGGATTTCTGAAACTATGAAGCAGAAACCAACTGATTAACAGGCTTGGAGGAGAACAACTCCTGTTACATTATAGCAAAGATCAGACCCAGAGAAAATAATAAACAAACACTGTTTTCAATAGCCATTTCATTTACAAATAACTGTAAAAACAGAAAACATGTTCTATAAGTAATGTGTATTAAAAAGAGTGTATTTTAACAAGCAATGCGAGTAAATGCAGAAAGTGCTTAAATTTAAGTTAGGGTGTAAAAACAACTTCCTTAGCCTCAGATGCAGAACTGTCACAGCATGGCAATTGTCATTAGCAGTCAGAGTCGCCAAAAATATACCGACTACTAATAACTACTAAATACAAGCACTGAAACTAATCAAATCAGATTTAAGAGCTTCTATTTCTTATTTCTAAGAACAATACTTTAGTCCATTTTGGATTTGTATTTAACAGCTATTTTACAGCTAAATACCAGGTTCAATTAAAGGGGTTTGTTCACCTTCCAAATTTTTTTTTCAGTTTAACTGTTTTCAGATTGTTCACCAGAAATAAAGACTTTTTCCAATTACTTTCCATTTTTAATTTGTTACCGGTTTCCCAAGATCTAAATTTAATTTCCCTGTCTCTGGTGTTTCAGTCTGGCAGCTCAGTAATTCAGGTGCAGATGCTAAACTTACAAGTTACAATTTTGCAACATTTAGTTAATACAATTTTTTTAGAAACATCTCTGGAGTATTAGCAACTATTATATCAATTCTAACAGCTGCCTTTTATGAAACTCAGGGATTCTGTACAGCAGGGACAAAGATAAGAAACCTATCAACTAAATGTATCAATTTAAAACAGTTTACAGAGTCTGCGACCCCCCCAGAGCGGCTTTAGAAGCTGAAAAATTACACTTTACACTTCAATATCAGAAAAACGGTCACAAATAGAAAAAAGAAAGTCATTGGAAAAAGTCTATCTGAAAATATCTGCAACCAACTTAACTGAAAAAAGTGTTGGTTGTTGTTCACCTTTGAGAAAACTTTTACTATTCTGAGACAATTTGCAATTTGTTTTAACTTTTTTATTAAATATGTTCCCGCTTTTTGTTAGCTGGAATATGAATAGGAGAGGCCTGAATAGAAGGATCAGTAATAAAAAGTAACAATACATGTGTAGCCTTACAGAGCATTTGTTTTTTTTAGAGGGGAATCAGTATAAAACTCTAAAAAATAATGAAAACCAATTGAAAAGTTAGAAATGGCCGTTCTATAACATAATAAAAGTTACCTTAAAGGTGAACCACCCCTTTAATATAAAAGTTGTTTTAGGTTTCACAATTGTTTTTGGTTTATGTAGTTTAACTTTGCTTTTGTTTTAGAATTACCAAAGGGTATGGTTTATATTTTTGAGCTTTGGCAGTGATAAATTGCCTTGTATGTTTGTGTATTTCTTTCAATCAACATGGAAATTACATTAGGAACAGTAACACCAAAATGTAAGTGTTCTCAAGTAATTAACATAAAATAAATGGTTAGCATGCCCTGGTAAAAGCAGTGTGTTTGCTTCAGAAAGACGACTATAGTTTATATAAACAAGCTGCTGTGTAGCCATGGGGGCAGCCACTGAAGCTGGAAAAAAGCCACAATTTACATAGCAAACAACAGGTACGCCCTGTCCAATATAATGGTGTTTTATCTGTTATCTGCTATGTAACCTGTGCCTTTTCTCCAGCTTGTTTAAATAAACTATAGTAGTGTTTTTGAAGCAAACACACAGTATTTACCAGCGCAGAGCAACAGTACATTATATTTTAATTACTTTGATACACTTTTGGTTTTTGGTGTTACTGTTCCTTTAAAAACAGAGGAGTTAGAGGTACCATAAAGGCAGGAGTCCCAGTCGAAGGATTTATGTTCCAACTCCAAAGACCTGGTATATACAATATCTTAAACAATACACCACAATATTTCAGTTGTGCTTTCATTATTTAGGTAGTTATAGCCAGTTGGCAAAATAGTATTTAGTACTTACATGATCAGAGACACCATTCCATCCATAGCTAAAAGGGCTTGGCTTATTCTCTGGCGATATAGAAATTACAACCAAATTGTAGCAGGCCCTCAAAATATAGAGTAAGCTAATTACAGAACCCGTTACAACTGCTTGATGCCCAGATGTGCCCTAGATGAAGGGAAAAAAAAACATGTAAAATCATCAAACCTACTAATATAGTGCATAGAATTTGCAAGATTAGTGTAGGGCTTTCCCTGTGGTTTAAAAGCAGTAGTGTGCTGTGCACCTTCTAAGGCAAGGGTCCCCAACCTTTTTTTTTACCGGTGAGCCACATTCAAATGTAAAAAGAGTTGGGGAGCAACAAAAGCATGAACAAGTCCCTTGGGGTGCCAAAAAAGGGCTGTGATTGGCTATATGGTAGTCGTATGTGGACTGGCAGCCTACAAGAGGCTCTACTTGGCACTATACTTAGTACTTTTATGCATTAAAACTTGATTCCAAGCCTGGAATTCAAAAATAAGCACCTGCTTTGAGGACACTAAGAGCAACATCCAAGGGGTTGGAGAGCAACATGTTGCTCACGAGCTACTGGTTGGGGATCACTGTTCTAAGGGAATATATTCAATCTTAAAAATCCTTGTTTTGTCTGTAGCCTCTCCACAGGTTGTAGCATTGTTCGGTTACGTTATAAGGAAGGTAGGTGCCAGAATCTACAAATAATATACAGTAGCACTGCAAGTTACATGGATTTCTGATGAGGCATCTCTCAGAAATTTCACATATGTGCATTTTAAATCACTTGGGTAAGCTCTAAAACATGTGTTGCTGCAAAGAAGCGGATACTTTACCTTCATGAATACTTATGGCATATTGTAACTGAAGGAAGCTAGCAGGGAGGGTTGTTATCTCATATGCACGGGACATTCCAAGGCACTGGCTAAATCTGGGAATTTCTCTAACCACAAACTCCCAGCACATCCTCAGAGAGGGTAGAGTTAGTATTAAAGCGGTGGTTCACCTTTATTTTAACTTGTAGTATGTTATAGAACGGCTAATTCTAAGCAAATTTTCAATTGGTCTTCTTTTTGTCTTTTTCATAGTTTCTGAATTAGTGCCTTTATCTTCTGACTGTTACCAGCTGGGTAATGGGGGGTCACTGACCCCATCTAAGAAACAAATGCTCTCTCCTATTCCTCCTATTCCAGTCAGTTTATGGTTGTTATGGTAACTGGAACTCTAGCAACCAGATTGCTGACATTGCAAACTGGAGAGCTGCTGAATAAAAAGCTAAATAACTCGAATAATAAAATGAAGCCCAATTGCATATAGACTCAGAATATTAATCTCTACATGAAACTAAAAGTTCATTCATGAATAAATAAATAATAATGAATAAAAAGCGTAATAACTCAAATAATAAAATGAAACCCACTTGCATATAGTCTCAGAATATCAATCTCTACATTAAACTAAAAGTTAATTTCAAGATGAACAACCACTTTAAAAAGTTTCTTATAGCAATTTTCATGCATGGCGAACATGGTCTGTCTTAGTGAACGGAGAAATACTTGAAAGCAAAGCAATAAGCAATGGGAACTTGGTGGTAGTATCTGCCTTCTTTGGAAGTGCTAAAGTTTTCCATAGGGATGCACCCAATCCAGTATTCGCTTTGGGATTCGGCCTTTTTCAGCAGGATTCGGATTTGGCCGAATCCTTGTGTGTGGCCTAACCGAATCCTAATTTGCATATGTAAATTAGGTCTTGGGAAGGGAACTCACAAAGCTTTTCGTCTCAAAACAAGGAAGTAAAGCATTCTTTTCCCACTTTTTCCTTTTCTGCCTCTAATTTGCAGATGCAAATTAGGTTTCCGGTTCAGTTCGGTATTCGGCCGAATCTTTCACAAAGGATTCGGGGATTTGGCCAATTCCGAAATAGTGGATTCGGTGCATCCCTAGTTTTCCACAAGCCAAATATACTGACGGTGGAGCAGACTATTTGTAAAGGGTTTTGCAATTGCCAGTTTTGATGGCAGAATGTTAGTAACATACTGTATATACTCGAGTATAAGCTGTCCCGAGTATAAGCCGAGGTACCTAATTTTACCTCCAAAAACTGGGAAAGCTTATTGACTCGAGTATAAGCCGAGGATGAGAAATGCAGCAGCTTCTGGTAAGTTTCAATCTCTTTTTTGGATGACTATTCTAAGGCGCCGGCGAATATTCTAAGGCGCCGGCGAACATTCTTAGGCGCCGGCGACCGTTTTTGCGCTTGACCCGAGTATAAGCTGAGGTAGAGTTTTTCAGCATATTTTGGGGTCTGAAAAACTCGGCTTATACTCGAGTATATACGGTAAGTAATGTAAGCACCTCAAATGATTCTCCAATACTGGAGAGCAGTCATCAATGGAATGTCCACTTAAAATATAGGGAAACTACTTGTTGCTATTCCCTGTGTTTTATCATTGTGGCTTTTAACAAGCAATGTTACCCTAAAAGTCAATAGCCTGAAAAATTAAAGACTCTTTGAAATGAATTTGTTTTTTTTGATAAGGACAGTGTCAGGTTGTTGCTGACCGGGAATAGAGAAGTATTAACTTCTGGAGGTAAAATGATCACATATGTTTATATAAAACTAGCAACACATATATAGTTACAAACCTTAGATTCTAGGTAGACATAGGCCGGGGATAAGTTTGCAATTTTGTAGGTGTTCTTGGCCAACGTAATTGAACAAGCTGCAAAGAGACAATCACTAACTATCGTTCTTGTCATGGTTATCCATCCTTGCTGGTCAGCCGATACACTGCCATAAGTAAGCAGGATACAGCACAGGTTGACAACCAGAAAAGCAAGACACGTGAATAAGAATCCCAAACGAAGCGGAGTTCTGCAGGATACAGGGAGAGAAGTTAGAAAACTGCAAAGAGAGAGAGATTTAAACATTCTAGGGACTGATTTCTAGCCATGCCCAAGGCAAAATGAATCAAAATATATATCCTAAAAATAAACACAATCTTGGTTACTGATATATAATGAACACATGCCAGATAATAGTAATACATCAGCTTGATTCTGGGTATAGTCCATTACTTACTTGTATTTGTTAAACTCTGGAGAACACCTGGCTTTAAAAATAACCTGAGAAGAACAAAACAGAAAAAAATAAATAAACTCAAGAAGAATAGATTTTGCACAAAAGTCACATTATGTTATATTGACATACAATACTTTTACTTCAAATGGAAATGCAACAAGATACATTTAGATTTATTTAAAATATTCAGTAAGTCTAATCCTTAAAACTATAAATGCAGATGAACTCTGACCCACTGAATATGTCCATTGCCCTTTTACTGAAACTGGTTTATATAGCCAGGAGGATCAATCACAGTGGTGTAACTATGGGCAGAAGAAGGTGGACACAGGAGAAGAGTATGATCTTGCGGAGGCCTGCCCTTTGGTGGGACCCACAAAGAGACCAACTGCAGTGTGATTCAGTGGAGAGGGCAAAAGGGGTATATCTCTAGTTATGCCACTGCTCATTCAATCCATAGCTTTTTAGATGTATCCATACATGCTTTGTAGTACATGTATCTACTGAACCCTAAAATATCTTTTTCCTTTCCTCTCAATAATTCTTTCTTAAAGGAGACTCCCCCTAATCTTTTAGGCAATGATATATAATATATGGTGCTGGTTTCACTCTAGGCTAAAAACAAATATCTTTAAAAGTGGCCCTTTTATTGAAGCTCCCTGTAGATCTGCTATAGTTACGGTTTGTGTTTCAAATGAGGGGCGGGTGTGAGCTAATGGTTCCTCTCAGAAGCACAATAGGAGGGGAATAGCGTCCACATTCCTGCAGTCACACAAGCAAACACAGGCTTCAGTTCCCTATCAGGTCAGCCTAGCTGCTGATTGGTTCATATCCTACAATGTAGTCTGCCGGTGGCTCCCCTAAAGAGCCAGAAAAATCAGCTGGCAGGAACAGATGGGAGGGGCTAGCAGGATTTTTGTAGAACTTTTAAATAAATCAGCCCAAAACACTACTTTTCTCAGCACATTCCTTTAAAAGAGTATAATACACTGGCACATTCTTGTTTTCACACAATAGATCTCCTTTAGCTCTAGTTTATCACCACATAAAGTTTCCCTATTATATGTCTCTCAGATTTCAAAATGAGTCACAGGACACAATGTACCATTGTGAATTTACTCATGGACTCATAAATAAATATCGAAAATTACTTTTCGATTCCGAAATCCCTAATAAAGTGCGACTACTGAAAGGTGGAACTTTTTAGTGGTAGTCATGAAATCTGGCTTTTGACAAAAAATGTTTTTGGTTTTTGTGTGTATATATTATATATATACACATAGCATTTATTTTTAACATACATGAGAGGCAAATATTTGAAATTTTATCAACAAAGAAATTGGGACACAATATATAGAAGTTTTTTTGGTTGAGAGCAAAAGCCAACAAATAAATGGGCTCTGGGAGCATATGATCGGGTTGTCTTTGGTACAGCAGAGTTCTCTGTGCAGGGCTGGTGGCCCACAGTTTAATCCTAATATCTGCCTGTTTCTGGGAATATTAAACAGTGGGTAATAATGAGACATAAACAGAGCATTGGGAAACTGTAGGATTGATGGAAGGACTATATAAAATAAAGGAAGAATAAGCCGAAAGATTAATGGATGGATGTGTAAGGCAAAATGGTGCTCTATTTGGGCCTGGAGTATATTGGAGTTCTTCCTGGAGGTCCCAATACCCTAAATCATTTAACACAGTTAATGTTTTAGAATATAGAACACACTGAGAAAACAATGTTTATACTATGTGTCCTAAAATATTTTTAGATTGCTTGGTTGTAATATTACTATACACAGTTGAAAATGATTTCCAATGACTCCAGTGATACGACTGCCAATACTGTAACCAATCCACTTCAGGTGGTACAGGGAGCAGAAGCGGACGGCTTTCTTTGGCAGATGCCCAGTCAGATATAAAAAGTAACAAGAGACTAATATTTTTCCATAGCTCAGAACCGCAGCTGAAGAAGTAATTAAAGGGGAACAAAACCATGCCCAGGTGTTTGTTACCTCCAAGGCACAGTACTACATGCCTGTTCCCCACAAATCTGAACATGTTTTTCGCTAAACATGAGTCGTGTAATTTCACCACTAAACAGATTATTTAATTCTGTTCATTGGCCCTTGGTTACAAGCAATATATAAACCACAGTGCTAGAATATTAATACTGTCTCGCATTTAAACATCATGTACTGTTACACTGCACTAATGCAAACTTTGTGTTTGCTTCAGAGACTCTAACATATATAAAAATAAGCTGCAATGAAGCCATGGGGTAGCCTTTTAGAGATATAGGGCACAATATAAAGTAACAAAAAAGCAGTGTACAATACATACAAATCATAGAACTATTGAATGGAATGATTATTCTAGACATGTGTTGTCAAGAAAGAGTTTACTTGTAGATGCTATATGAACACATAAGGGTTATTTATCAGAGGTCGAATGTTAGAATTTTTTTATACCTCAAATTAAGTCACAACTCGAATGTTTCTTATTTAAGAAAAAAAGTGATTCTTGCGAAACCCGAAAACTCAAATTGATCAAGTATTCCAGCAGAAAGAAAAAGCTCAAAACGCTCAAATTGATCGGAAAAAATCTATTATCTTCAAATGGTTCAAGGGACCTCTGCTATTGACTCCTACATGACCTCAACAGGTTTTAGATTGTGTATTTTCAAATTCAAACAATTTCCAAGGGGGTATAATAAATCTCGAAAAACTCCTGAATGCTTCCATGTTCTGTGTCAGTTAGTTAAGTGGAATAGGCCTGTTACAAAAGGATTGCATTAATCTACAGTAAATGCCAGACTGTTAAAGGAGCTGCACCCACAACCAACCAGGCACCTCTTAATAATGCCTGAAGACACCACTGATGAAGTGTTTTCAGGCAAAGAATGTTTCCCAATGAAATTAAAGGAAGGGTGGTTTGGCTCTATGTGCCATAGCTCATTTTTATTTATTTATTTATTTTTTTATATAACTTATTTGCCTTACTAGCCTTAAGTCATCATCCTAAAATGTAAACTACATTGTTGCTAGGATCACTGACCCAAGAAACATAGGACAAGTACACATACAACCATTGCAAAGTTGCAGTATTCCAAGTTACTACAATTACAAGTCTGTTTAAAGGTAAATGCCCCCTTTAGGTGCTTCTTGTAGAGGGAAATGCCTGTACTGTACATAGTGATGCATCGAATGCTCCGCAAAATATGTGGCGTATACAGAATCTAATCTGAACCCTAAATTAACCATTTGGTTAAAGTAAATTCATTCAAATGATTTAAAGGTTCTTATTCTGTTCAGCTGAACACTATGGGGCAAATTTACTTATGGTCGAATATCGAGGGTTAATTAACTCTCGATATTCGACTGCCGAATTGAAATCCTTCGACTTCCAATATCGAAGTCGAAGGATTTACCGCAATTTGTTCAATCGAGTGAAAAATCGTTCGATTCGAAGGATTTTAATCCATCGATCGAACGATTTTTCTTCGACCAGAAAATTGCAACAAAGCCTATGGGGACCTTCCCCATAGGCTAACATTACATCGTTAGGTTTTAGGTGGCAAATTAGGGGGTCAAAGTTTTTTTTAAAGAGACAGTACTTCGACTATCGAATGGTCGAACGATTTTTAAGTTCGAATTGTTCGATTCAAAGTTGTAGTCGAAGGTCGAAGCAGCCAATTCGATGGTCGAAATAGCCAAAAAAAAAAACATTCTAAATTCGAAGTTTTTTTTCTTCTATTCCTTCACTCGAGCGAAGTAAATGGGCCCCTTAGGGTAGAACTCCATAGGCGATTTTACCTGCGATGCCTTTGGTTGCGATGAGACTAATCGCAGGCGTAACGTCGGATGCGCAGAATACGTGCAACATTTGTATTACTTACATTAGATTCTGTGAATCTGATGTGACGTCTGTGATTAGTCTCCTCGCATCGGAACTGAAGGTAGCGCAGGTAAAATCGTCCCATGGAGTTCTACCCTTAGGGGTCTCTTTATCATGTTGTATAAAGTGAAACATTGCTGGTGATGTTGCTCATAGCAATCAATCAGATTTGTTTTTGAACTGTTTAAATGTAATTGCTGATTGGTTGCTCTGGGCAACATCACAGATAATGCTTCACTCCATTTTTTATACAGCATGATAAATAGGCCCTTATTAGTATTCAGTCAAATACTGCAATTTGGTGCATCCATGGTTATACAGGGGAAGTGTAAATAGTTACAGAACCCCCAACCCATAGTCTCACTTATTGTTGGTTGATATTTATCATGAACATGACCCCAATGATTTTACATCACTATCTGAGCCTGAGGTTAATTAGTATCACGTGACAAATTTTGACACTTGAGCTTACAGTTTAAATTTGCATTTAGGCAAACTATGGTCAATTTAAGCAAGACCCAATTAACATGGCTGTATGTTTCTGTAGAGTAGGAGGAAAAAACCCCCACACAAAAGGAGAACATACCAACTCCTTGCAGGTATATGGCATAGGTAGTGAACACTCTGATGTGCCTCTCTTCTTTAAAAAATTTGATTATTCTGCAAGCCTGTAACTTGTTCACTAACCTAACCACAATGAAAATGAGGATCTTCAGGCACAGCAAATGAAACAGTGAAACACAATGATCGCTCACTTATTTCAAACATCCCTTGAAATGTCTAAGTGCTCCAGGTGGATGTAAAGGTATGGTACCGGTTATCCGAAATGCTTGGGACCTGGGTTTTTTGGGATAAGGGATCTTTCTGTAATTTAGATATTCAAGCTACTAGAAAATAATGTCAATTAAATAAACCCAATAAACTGGTTTTGCTTTCAATAAGGATTAAATTATATTTCAGTTGGGCTCAATTAAAATGTGGATTATTTGGATAAAATGTCTATGGGAGATGGCCTTTCTGTAATTGTATCTTTCTGGGTAACAGGTTTCTGGATAACGGATACCACACCTGTATATGCAGTTGAACTACTGCTAAACTCAGGCCAAATCTATCATCCATTCTGTAAAAGGGTGCCCTGTTCATTACACATTCAATGTGTTTCTACCACAATTATAAAAGCATCAGGCAAATGCATGGGATACAAACACTCTGAAATATTACTCCTTAGTGAATGGAACAATAGCTTTGTGATTTTAATACATTAAATTATTAAGAAAATATGAACTTATATACTTGTCATTTTGCAGGAAAAAAAAACTCTTCTTTGTATTTATGCTACTGAGTAATGTTTAACAATTAATTAGGGATAATAAATACAGCATTAACTGGATTATACATTTAGATATTAAATTAAAAAGGCTGAATTTGCTGAAGAATGGGCAACTGATATTTAACAAGACTAAGTTATAAACATTCTTTGACACCAAAAACTAAGTACTGCAAAGAAGAGCCAGCTCTGTATAACTGGTAAAAAAAAAACAAGTACCAGACTTGGGTCATATAGACAGTCACCTGGGTTAAAGGAGACAGCAGCAGATTTGCTGCAACAATAACAGAATACATACTGCTGATGATGTAATCAGCTGGTGACATAACTGGGAGGACTAACGTTTACTCCAATACAGGATCAGTGCATTAGGGATGTGCAAGAAGCCCTCCAGTTGACATCACTAAACTATTCGGTATATACATCCTGCTGGTCCACCTTTCATTACTAAAGCCTCATATCATTTATTCCTTAGTCACTGCTAGAAAACAAGCCACACTTAAGCTGTGATAATTAGGATTTTAAGATTTTTGACGTACAAGCTAAGTGAAGCAGAGAGCTGTTGATTAACTAGATAAGCTCCCTACTTGTGTATGTATATATAACTATTTGTAAAGCACTGTTAGGGAGCCACAGAGCCATACAATGCATAAAGAGCAATATATAAAAGTACAATATATAATTCTGTGTCACTTGTATGCTGTCTCTTAACAGCATCTGCGGCTTGTTGGGATTTTTGAGTAGCACTTGAATGCGTAAAGCATCCTCAAATAGAGCCAACATATTCTGCACCACTGCACAATATAAAGTATTAGTATTAACGGACACCCGCTGGGAGTGGAACAACAAGCAGCTGAATGGCAGCAGGTAGTATTTGCCTGATGTAGAGCACTGCTGCAGAATTAATGACAATCAATAAAAAGTAATAGCAAATGAAATGAATTTAGCAGAGGGTATAGTTTTGTAAAATAAAGTCCAATGATAAGAAGTAGGAGATTACGACAAATTCCTGGCAAGAAAAGCTGCGGTAGCTATTAAGGGCTATATGGGGCCCCACCAATAAGGGGTTAACAACACTGAAACTAAATATTAAATAAACATGAGAATTCCAGCCCTACCACATTTAGTGGGACCAAGTTTTTAACCAGTGCCTTAAACTAAATATGAAATCTACTTTACTACTTTCTATTTAGGGTTCTTTGAGGTGCAAGGCTTTCCAGGTATAGTCAGCACAAAAGGTTTTACAAATGAGTGAACTGCCACTGAAATCATGTGCTGGGGAAAAAAAACACAAGGATTTATGGACTAATAATAATAATACAAAAACGTTTAAATATTCTACTTATGTTTGTAGCCATGGTTAGAAACTGATCAAGAAAGCTTGGAAGGGGGCAAAATAAAGGCCTTGTCTACCCCGAATCCCATCCAGGACATCACTGTTGTCCAAGGCATTTTATAGATACTGGCATGCACAATCAAGGTGAGAAATTAGGGCTAGCATTGATATTAGGTCCAATTTGAAACCCAAAACTGTGATCCAACAGATGCTCAACTACAGTTTCCTGAGAGAGACGTGGCTCTCTGGCCTATCAAAGTGTTGCTGGGAGTTGTAGTCCATTAGCAGCTGCTTGGACATATGTATTATACACAATATAAAAAAAAGCAAGAGGAGGAGAGGGGTTGGGAGGCTGAAGCCAGAGACAGGGCAAACTGCCTGCTTGCTCCCCCTACAGTCTCAACTGGCTGCTTGCTCCCCCTACAGTCTCACAAGATGCGTGGGTAAGCAAGCGGTTAAAGAGTGATGTCACCCACAAGTGAATGGTGCAAAAGCAAAGCGAAAAGGCAACTTACCTGGGAAAAATAAACATTAAGTAGACACAAAGTGGAGAACTGCAAACACACGGGGCTGCAATACAGGAGCCAGCTGGGGAAAGGCTGCATGTCATTGGACTGGGCACAGTTTTTAAGGTAAAATGAGAAGAGAACGGTCCTAAAAGATGCCCACAGGAGGCACAGGTATAGGAAGAGGCTCTGGTAGCCGAACCTCTTCTGTTTGTAGTGTAAAAGCAGCCAGAGCTGCACGTATATGGTGAGGAAGAGTGCACAGCAAAGCACCGTGTACAACACCGTCAGTCCCAATTCCACTGCCCAGGGGACGGCCGCTTTCATTGTCAGCCCCGGGGAACTCTCTCAGACAGATATTAACATTGGAGGGCAGGGAAGGCACTAATGTTGTCCGACAGGGGGGCGTGCGCTAGTCCGTGACTCCTATGGGAATAAAAACAAAGAAACGAAAAAAGGCCACTTTAAAAAGCTCAGCTAACAAGTGACGTTCAGCCAATTAAAAGCAACAAAGGAAGCAATTCGCTTTCCTTCCCCTCACTCTCTCTGTGTCTCTGACCCCCTATCCCCTTGTCTCCTCTCCTCCTACTGCTGCAGTTTTCTTTCTGTTCAAAACAACTCTGCTGGAAGAGATCAGCTGAGCCAGACCATTTGAGGCGCTCGCCATTCCTATTGGCTGCGCTGAGCCCCGCCTCGCAACAACTTGTGTTTTTCATAGGACGTGATTGCTGTCACTTCGAAACAGGATGAGCCGTCCTTTGTAGCCCTGCCTAATCGGCTGCGTTGATTGGAAGGGGATTGACCTGCTTAGAGCACAATTCCACGTTCATTGGGAGGCTTAAACGTCTGTCAGTTCTTTGTCTAGTCGCTAGTGATGCCTACTTATTTATCTTCATTGCTGGGAGACTGAGTTTGATAAAAAGAGGTCGTGGTTGTAGATGTTGTTGTTGTGCTTGGCCACTCCTAAAGTGTAGTTAGCAACCAAAGGGGCTCGTGACGATGAACACAGGGGAAGTGTGTGTGTGGTACAGGCATGAGACAGGCGGGCTGCGCACGCAGGGGGGGGGGGGGGGGGAGAGCAAAGGGAAACAGGAAGTACAGGCAATAGGATGCTTTCAGAGGAAAACTGGCCGCAGAATATGGACCTTACCCTTGGATGGTAAGAACTGTAGCCATTTATGGTGACTGGGGACCCTCTGTTATTTAAAGAAATGTTAACGTTTGTGGCCAAATAGGTCCAGTTCTGTAGCCTATAGACACATGCCCTCTGTTACTTGTTCATTACTGCTTGGCCATCATACAGTTGCATTGGACCAGCACACAAATCCCAACTCTTGTCATTCCAATAGCTCCTTCCTCGTCTCAATCATAGTTGCCATTTTTTGAAAAATAGGAATAGTACTGGCTATGGTGCAGAGCGAAACTTTGTAAAGGAGCAAGGCACTCAGAAGGCTTTACCTAATCTAATGTGTATAAACAATATCCTCAGATCTTGTCAAATCAAGTGCATTGCTTCCACACCTTGTGGACTATATACAAATTAAAAAAAAAAAAAATATATATATATATATATATATATATATATGATCCTTGATAAAGGGCTGGTCCATCTTGAAAAGCTGCATAATACCACTTGACCGGGCACCCACTACGAACTGAGAGGGTTAAAGTTCAGGTACTTTTTGAACTTATATATATATATATATATATATATATATATATATATATATATATATATATATATATATATATAAAAGTGCTGTTGCTGTCTGCACTCAATTCTTTATGAGACAGATGTGCACAATCAATATGTTTGATACAGAATGATGAAGGATCAGCACACTCTTTAAAGGGGATCCGTCACCCAAAAAAACTATTCAAAATCCTATTTTATCACATTAGTCAAGCAAAATGAACTTTAATTACACTATATAAATTATTTGAATCTTGCTTCCTTCAGTCTGGGATTACAAAAATTATAGCAAGCAGGCAGCAGCCATTTTGTGGACACTGTTGTTAAGACAAGCCTTGCATCATCTCAGAATCTTGTTTGTGCACCAGAATGGGGGACCAGATGTCCATCTCCATGCACTGACTACACAATTAAATGGTAAAGAGAACGGGGGAATGTGTGGAGAGCAGTGACATCTAGGAAGTGCTGAATGGAAAGTGAAAGTAATTGTCTGCCCCGCCTCTATGCCACTGGCATAGAGGAGTGGCAGACAATATTTGATTGACAGCTGAGATTTTTAAATGAGCTTACAACAGCTATGAATGCTTTAATAAAAAAATAAATTGGAATTTATGTTTAATTTGAAAAGGACTTTTATTATACAGATTTTTGTGTCTGGGTGACTGGTCCACTTTAATTCTTGTGAATGAAGTGTTTATTTGTAACACAGCATTGTATCCGACATGTGTATGTGTATATATATATATACACACACACACACACATAGAGCTTAGAAGGAAAATTGCTGCCCCCTTTATCTTATTACACAATCCTCCTCGTAACAGTATATGAAATGAAATTCTTGTAGTGCTGTAGTCAGATGTTGAAGTCTTGGGCAAGGGTTCTCAAACTGTGCGGTTGCCCCCTGAGAGTTTGCTTGGAGCAGTGGCTGGGATCAAAGTCTGAAGGGCAGCTTTGTGATATTTGGAAGATATTTTATTTACTCTTGTAGATACAACTGAAAGCTGAGATTGGAAGTCAATTACTGTAAGTTTTATGGTAAAATACCAAGTTCGAATGGTTTCTAACGTAGATTTTGGTTTGATATGTCCTACATGCTTACTGGTTGTGCAGGCTGTACCTTTTTTAAAGCTGCTTCTTGTGCTTATGTTTTAGATGCTGATATTTGGGATCACTCTTGAGGCTATGAATCTGTGCATCTATGCCATGTCTACATGAACTTGCTTACCAGAATCCTGCACAGTGAATGGACTCACACCTGTAATGCTTAGTGTTTTCACTTTCCAAATGAACATCTTTGACCAAGTAAGTGTATTTATACACAGAAGAAATTGTTCATCTCTTGAGTTATTAGATGAACATGCCATGTCTTTGTTGAATAGACTTTGATTAATGGAGAACTAAAGCTAAACTAAAGAAGTAGCTAGAAATGTTGGACATTGTGTTTTAGGTTTCTGTACCAGCCCAAGGCAACCACAGCCCTTTAGCAGTAAAGATGCCCCAGTAGCTCCCCATCATCTTTTCTGCTGATTCACTGCACATGCTCTGTGCTGCTGTCACTTAGTAAGTTAAAGGAGAAGGAAAGCTACATTATTATTTTATTTTTTATAGCAGTTTGTAGCAGTTATTGCCAATAGATTAGCCACAATAGTGCAAGCTATAACACTATATTTATTCTGCAGAATGCTTTACCATACCTGAGTAAACTGCTTTCGACGCTGTCTCTGTTTGTTTAGGATAGAAGCTGCCATATTAGCTTAGCATGACATCACTTCCTGCCTTAGTCTCTCCCTGTTCACTCACAGCTCTGGGCTCAGATTACAACAGGGAGGGGAGGAGGGATGGGGGAAAAGGGAGGGAGAGAGGAGCAAACTGAGCATGCTCAAGCCCTAGCCCTAGAGGTTTAAGCTGAAAACAGGAAGTATGAGACAGAAGCCCATGTGTACACAATAGAAGGAAGGAAATGTGGTGTTTCTTTTGACAGAGGACTCCGAGCAGCATTACTTAGAGGTTTTACTGGTGTATTTATCTAGATCTTTCTGATAAAACTTACTTAATTTTAGCCTTTCCTTCTCCTTTAGGGACCCACTCACAATATACAGTACATGTAGAATATAAATGTCACAATATAAGGCTGATTAGTCATTAATACAGATAATTACTTCATGGCAGCACAGAAACCAGTGCAACTAGCATCAGAATTTAATAATCAGCTCTGTAGCATCATCTTTATTACAGATAAACCTCTTGATAATTTGCTACAACCCCTAAGCTTAGCTTCCCAACAGCTGCTCAGAGCCCACCCTAATGTGAGTGTCACAGACACTTTCCAAGATGGTGACCCCCTGTGACAAGTTCAAAGTTCTAGATCATTGCTGCTATTGAGAAGCTGAAACTTTAGGCTGGTGCAATTAGTTCAGTATATAAAATATGGCATTTTTAGCCACATTTATTATTGGGGTTTAGTTCTCCTTTAAGGACACACAGAATAAACAAGCTTATTTTAAAGCTTGTAACTTGGATCTTCAGTATCACCAGATGTTATATGTGTAGTAGAGCTAAAATGAAACATAAAAAAAAATGTATATCACACCATTCTATGATGTCAACAACACATTATAAAAATGATCATTTTAAACAAGGTGCCCAGAAAGACTACCAAGATATTTCATTTGTCACGGACTATAGCTGTGAATACCGAGATAAGGCTTCAACACTATGAACTTTTTTTTACCACCCAACCTGGTTGGTATCATCACTTAGGGTACACCGACATAAGACATCATTGACAATTAAGAACATATATAGATGTGGAACAAGTTTATTCAAAGCCTGTAAGGTCATCACAATGGATGCAGAATTTAAACCAAATTCTACAAGTTTACAGCAATAAGCCAATATTAAATGGCAATATACCAGTTGCTAAACTTATAAATGTCTTCTACCTAATGGAATGCAAATGTAAAAAAACAGGATGTAGGACGCACTACGCATCATCTAAAAGATGGCTAAAAAGAGGCTACATGGACATATGAATTGAACTGGCAATGTTCAGTATAGGACGACACTTGTCTTATGTACTGAAAGTGTCAAAAGTTATTGAACAGGTGAAAATTCAGCAGTCTGTATCTTTACCCTTGAGACATATAACATTTACATTAAAGATATGATATGTTTGGAATTTTTGAAACTATGGACCTTTCAATGCGATTTTGGGCAATTCAGAGTATATTTACAGTGCTTTCTTTCTATGTTGGACTATTTAGATACTAAATGGGATGAGTAGCTAGTGGCTTGTATAATGTGTTAAATTCTTAAATAATGCTATTGATAGTTTTGTATGTGGATTCATCAAAAAACGTTTTCAAATGTGTAATATATTTTTACACATGTAATGTTTTTAATAATTCACTAGAGGGTGCTAACCCTTTTAATTTATATGCACAATTATTTATATCTCACACTATGCCTATGATTAAGGGCAAGTATGCCTGAAATAAGGCCACAATGCTGAAAATAAAAAATTATAAATTAATATTTTTAATGGAACCTGGAGTTGCCACGCATCTTTCTATTTTTTTATGACAAGCATACATGTATATACACATTTCATCACATGATTACTCTCTGCAAGCAATGGGTCCAGTGTATGTCTGGTGTCAAACATGTTTTTCTTTATACCATGTAACTGCAGTCAATGTGCAAATGCCACATTTTAATACATGTCTTTAAATATGTAAAATATTTTAGGTGGATGTAATATCTTCTAGTGGTTCTGTGTCTGTTTTGAGTTGCAACTGAAAACATGATTATTTTTAAAGTCTTTTTTAGTGGATGAGAAAATTCCTGCTTCAGATACATAGTCTCTGTCACCTTGGTGAAATCACTTGAAAACATGGTAAGAATGTGTCACTGCCATGGAAGTATCTCTTACTGTATTTAGCTGCCTCTTGTTAACTCAGTTGTGAGTCTTTTATTCCCAGCATATATTTTTCTACTTAATAAACTCAGACCTCAAAATGTTTATAGAGACACACACACACACACACTCAGAAAAGAAAATATATGTACATGCATGTATGTCAGGTACTTGGATATCTATATATATATATATATATATATATATATATATATATATATATATATATATATATCTATATCTATATATATATATATATATATATATATATATACACACACACACACACAACACTCCAAAGGAATCCGCACTCACAGGTCTTAAATAAAGTTAAAAATATTTATTAGAACAGGAGGTGTTGTGAATAAAATTATTGTTTCTGCACCCAGGCATACTAAAATCGTTTTTCGTGAATGCCGACATATATCTATCAATAGCAAAATGAAGTATATATATATATACAAATATCAGCTCTGCAAGCTATATTGATACATACACAATAAAAAAAAAAGGCCCAGGGCTATAACTGTGTACAAAATAAATGACTGTGGGCTATAGATATATAGATAGCTTTGTGAAAAATTAAAGTTACCAAGCACATACAAAGAACAGGCTTTTGTCATGTGCAGATTGCGCAGACATACAAGGAACAAAGGGATAGCACTCACATAAGAAGAAATATTGTAATAGGATTATTTGGGCAGTGTGTTACAGTATATGAAAATTAAAATTTATTGGCACTATTTTCACCATTTCATACCCTTGCAGTCCTGCTGTGCTTTATTGTGGTCTCTAACTTCTAATTCCTGTGACTCCTTTTTGTCTTTATGCTAGTACTTTTTTTTTAAATACTGTTTGTATAGACTTTTCAAGCCTTGGTTTTCTGGTTAGGTCCCAAAAAACTAATCATAACCCTGTTAACCCTTAATAGCAATGTCTTTATGGTCACACTATTATTGTTCTTTCTACTGAAATATAACAAATGAGATTCAGACTTTCAGATAACACAGTCTGCCACAAATCTCATCAGTGGTCACTTGCCTTTTGCTTTAATTGGGATTCTTGACTTGGGTCAAATTAGTGCGTGTCTGCATCCTTTGCATTGTGATCCCTCAGCACCAGTGCTCAAAATGGTAATGGAATTGTCTTGTTTGTTTCTCTGCATATTTTTTTGATTTAACGCTCAGTTTTTAATATACGAGAATGGACTGTTTGACCAATGTTATAAATAACAGTGAGCTGTCTACTTGGCAGCTGATGCTATGTGACTGCTGTCTGTGACCTGTGTTTATTTACCGTATATGTTCATTTGTATTTTTCAGATGATTCCAGCTGATCCAAACTGCTACTTCTAATACTTTCCTACTTTTCTAATTGTAATAATGGCTGGCCTGATCCATTTAGTCACTTTTATGTGTGTAAATTGTATGTTTATGACGAAGGCTAAAATGATTTTGGAGGAACTCAGATCAGATGCCTATTTCAATTCCCTTATGCCTGGGAAAACATCACTACTTTATTTCACCAATCCAGGTAAACCATTGAGTATTCTAATACTAAAATGTTCAATGTGGTACTTGAGGAGGGAAATGGTAAAGGCTGCGCAAGAATGCATTATTAAAATGTTGTTGCTGAATTATGAAAAACAGCATTATCTAGTGATTCCGTTTAGGGAATGTACTGGAATAACTGATAGGATATTCTTTTGTAGTGGTAGAATTTACTAAAATATAATATATATAAAGCATAATTATGCATTATTCAGCACCTTCTCCTGTTTCCGTGCTCTACTTCCACATGGGTCATACCGACAGACTAAAAAATGTGCATAAAACAAAAAAAACCTTTTGTTTGTAAACTCTCACATGTAGGGCCCTCTAATCCTATTATACTCTGTAAATCCTTGTTTGTTATTCACCATTTAGTCCCCGATTGTTATAAATTAAGGTAAAGTAGTGTGTAACTTGTTGGCACTATAAATAAATAATGAAGATGATGAAAAAGGCGGAGGTTCATACTGCAGACTCTGCTGCAATAAACTTTATTGTTCTCACAACATGTTTCAGATCACACGGACCCTTTCTCAAGAACTAATAAACATTATAAGAAATAAAACATATATAAACATATTGGGTCAATATTCACCTTGCTTTAAAATAAACCAAAAAATAAAAAAAAATGTTTTGTTTTTGTTATATTATAGTTTTAGCTAAAACATGGCATTGGAGACTTCCTTAGTTTTCCACTATGGGGCTGATTTATCAACGTTCCAATTTGGAATTTTACTACGATTTGAATTTTTTGCTCTAAAACTCATGAATTTTAATTAGATTTGCAAACTCATTTTAATCAATAAGCAAACATTAGAGTTTGTTTAAATTAAAAAAAATTCAAATTTTGATAAATAAGAATATATAATTGATTTTACCTTTCAAACCATTTCAGCAATTCAGATATTACAGTGAACATACTGAAATAGACCACAAATCATGACATGCAGATTTGAAAGGATTTCCTGATGGCTGTAGCTTGCACAATGTGCAAATCTCAGACTCAGCAATTAGCTCAGTTGACTCTTTAAGCATTTCTAGAAAAAGTAATTCTACTAATTTGCTTGGTCTGCAGTCTAATTTAATAAATACCCTTAAAATTGGATACACATGTATCTAGATAGCCACTCAAGCAGGATGTTCAATATTTTAAGGCTTATGGCACACCTCCAATACCCCCCATGCCTTAGATATAGTGGCGGGACAGACAATTACTTTCAATTTCCATTTAGCACTTCCTAGATGTCGCTGCTCTCCACACATTCCTTCATTCTTTTCACTGTTTAATTGTGTAGCCAGGGCATGGGGATGGACATCGGGTCCTCCATTCTGGTGCACAAACAAGATTCTGAGATGATGCAAGGCTTGCCTTAATAACAGTGTCCACAAAATGGCTCCTGCCTGCTTGCTATAATTATGAATTCCCAGACTGAAGGAAACAAGATTCAAATAATTTATATAGTGTAATTAAAGTTCAGTTTGCTTGACTAATTTTGACCACTGCCCTAAGTGAGCTTGCTCCTATAAAAACTAGACCCAAACCACTTCAACCTTGGCTTACTGCTAATACAAAAGTGCTCTTGACCTATCTTGACCTATCTCTCTGCTACCTTTCATCTCTAAACTACTTGAGCGCCTAGTCTACAACCAACTAACCTCATTCCTCTCTGACAATAACCTGCTGGACCCCCTACAATCTGGTTTTAAGCCACAACACTCCACGGAAACTGCCCTGACTCGACTAACTAATGACCCTTTAACCACTAAAGCCAGCAATCATTTCTCACTACTAATACTGCTTGATCTCTCAGCCGCATTTGACACTGTAGATCAACCTCTCCTCCTCCAGTCCCTCCATTCGCTTGGCCTTCGTGACACAGCTCTGTCCTGGTTCTCTTCTTACATCACCAATTGTTCTTTCAGTGTCTCCTACAATGGAGTATCATCTTCTCCCCTACCTCTTTCTGTTGGGGTTCCTCAAGGCTCTGTCCTGGAACCATTACTATTCTCCCTCTATACTTCCTCCGTGGCAAATTTATCAACTCGTATGGTTTCCACTAGCACCTCTATGCTGACGTTACTCAGATCTATCTCTCATCTCCTGATCTCAACCCAGAACTCCTAACTCGCGTCTCCTCCTGCCTGTCTGCTATCTCTACCTGGATGTCACAACGCTACCTTAAATTAAACCTCTCTAAAACTGAAATGGTTCTCTTTCCTCCAACTAACACCAGTAACATCCCGGAAGTATCCATCATAGTTAACAATTCCACTATCACCCCCTCTCCCCAGGCCCGGTGCCTTGGGGTTATCCTAGATTCTGCCCTGTCATTCACTCCTCATATCCAGTCACTTATTAAATCATGTCACTTCCACCTAAGGAACATATCCAAAATACGATCATTTATCACCCAAGATGCTGCCAAAATTCTTATTCACTCTCTCATCATATCGCGTCTAGACTACTCATCTTTTAATTGGCCTTCCCCTCCAGAGACTGTTACCTCTCCAGTCCATAATGAACAATGCTGCAAGGCTCATACACCTCAGCAACCACTCCTCCTCTGCCTCGCCATTCTGTCAATCTCTGCACTGGCTTCCATTACCTTTCAGAATCAAATTCAAATTAATGACACTGACTTTCAAAGCACTTCATAACTCTGCCCCACCCTACATCTCTATATACTCACCCAATCGCTTACTATGCTCCTCTACTGACCTGCTACTCAACTCTTCTCTCATTACCTCCTCACATGCTCGCATTCAAGACTTTGCAAGGGCTGCACCCCTCCTCTGGAACTCTCTCCCACAGTCTGTCCGACTTTCTCCCAACCTTTCTGCTTTCAAGAAATCTCTGAAAATGCACTTCTTTCGAGAAGCCTACCCTCACTCTGCTTAACTACCAAACGCAACACTACATACAATACCACATTTCTCACCCACTTAATTCGATCTTGCTCACTCCCACACCTTGTGTATTACTCCCTTCCCTTTAGACTGTATGCCTATGCATAGGGCCTTCCTCACCTTTTTGTACCTGTATTGATTGTGATGTATGTAACTCCATATGTTCTATGTATATAATTCATGTGATTTAGTTGTATATTCACATTACGCACTACAATAGAATGGCCTTTATTTGGTAAATTTACATTTTCCTATTTTGTTTCAGATTTCCCCACTAATATTATTTTATTGGATGACCTGCAAAAGTCTGCTGCTGCACTTCAAGACTATGGCATTTCTGTAGCTAAGGTAATATTGTTATATTAAAGGGATCCTGTCATCGGAAAACATGTTTTTTTCAAAACGCATCAGTTAATAGTTCTACTCCAGCAGAATTCTGCACTGAAATCCATTTCTCAAAACAGCAAACTGATTTTTTTATATTCAATTTTGAAATCTGACATGGGGCAAGACATTTTGTCAATTTCCCAGCTGCCCCTGGTCATGTGACTAGTGCCTGCACTTCAGGAGAGAAATGCTTTCTGGCAGGCGGCTGTTTTTCCTTCTCAATGTAACCAAATGTGTCTCAGTGGGACATGGGTTTTTATTATTAAGTGCTGTTCTTAGATCTACCAGGCAGCTGTTATCTTGTGTTAGGGAGCTGTTATCTGGTTACCTTCCCATTGTTCTTTTGTTTGCCTGCTGGGGGGGGGGGGGGAAGGGAGGGGGTGATATCACTCCAACTTGCAGTACAGCAGTAAAGAGTGATTGAAGTTTATCACATGACTTGGGGCAGCTGGGAAATTGACAAAATCTGTTTGCTCTTTTGAGAAATGGATTTCAGTACAGAATTCTGCTGGAGCAGCACTATGAACTGATTCATTTTGAAAAAAAATTTTTTTCCCATGATAGTATCGCTTTAAATGTACCTTCAAATGTACAGAACATAAAGTAGATTGTTCCGATTCTAAGATCATATCGATTTGATAAATCTCAGTGTCCCTTTAAAAATCTCCAAAGTTTTATGAAATGTTAGCAGTCTCAGCAACCCTAGGTTTAACTGACATTTAACTGAATGGTCAGTCAGGGTCGATGATCCTCAATGTTTACAACAGTTATTTTCATTTTGATTAATGTAAATTTGATTTCAGTTTTGAGTAAAATCAGCACAGCTGACTCTAAAGTTGAAGTGTGTCCCATTTATTATGGGAATGAAGGGATCAAACTGTATTTATCTTTGTCTCTTAGGAGTGTAACTAGGATAGAACCAGAGTTAGTACTTTATAGGAAGGCTGGTATAAACGTGTGTGGGCAGATTTAACTTTGTCTGAAACATGTTGTATACATTACTTGTTCAAATAAACAAAGCAAAATAAATATTTTCTTTTCTGCCCTGTGTACAGCTATAGTTATACAGCTTCTGTACCTGATGTGGTCTGTGTACAGAAAACTGCAACATAGCTCTGTACTCACATGTAGAAACCCCTGTGTATACAAACGATAGTTTTTGATGTACAATACCCTGAAACAAAATAGTGTTATGCTACATCTTTTATGCCAAAACACACTTTTCTTCGGCACACCACTTACTTTATTTCCATAGGGTGCATTCAACTCCTCAGGCTACTTCCAAGCCAATTTCACATACATGAATTTTCATAGGGAGGAAGCACACCAGACACTTGGCTTTGCCTTTTAGAACATTTATTCCAGCAGAGTTGGCACAAGCTTTCGGGGTCAACCTCTTCCTCAGGTGGAGTAAAAATCAAGTGAACACAGTTGCATTAAATACCTGTAACACAATGTGAGCTATCATGTGATACAATTTAGCCCTTTAGTGCTTGATCCCATTCATAGTGAATTACATGAATCCGATAATTCATGAAGAAAGGAAGAATCCCTTTAGGAAAATTCATTGCCTGCAATATAACCTATAAATAACTAGATTAGGATCTTCTTGTATCAAACAGTATTCGTATCAATATTTTTAAAAAAGTACAGTACAATTTAGAAACTAACCACTTCAATTAGTAACTCTACAATTGTAGCATAATAAAAGATTTTGTTGCATACTATAAAAAACATCTCAAGTTAAAACTTTCATTCAATCACATAGGTGTTAGGGAATCTATTCTTCTTATCCATACTGCTTTGCGCTGTAACAGCCGTTTTCTTATGTTACCACCCCTATCTGCAGTTACCTGTTCCAACACATTCCATTTTAATTGGGCTACCATGTGTTTATTATGAAAAAAATGTTTTGCCACATTTCTCTATATCTGGTATATAATTTTGAATACTACTTTTATGCTCCTATAATCTGGTTTTTATGGATCTACTCGTCCGTTCCACATAGGTTAATCCACATGGGCATTTTATCATGTAAATTACTCCTGTGCTGTTACAGGTAAAATGCCCATTCAACCTTATTGGAAAGCCCTTAGAAGGGTGTGCTGTTGTTTCACCTTTCATAATACCATTACAGTGCGCACATTCACCACATCTACAGTAAACTTACCATTTTTTAGAGGTGCTAGTAGTCCCATATTTTTATCTTTTTTAGTATTTTCTTAGTCACCACCTGTCCTATAGATTTTCCTCTATTAAGATGGAATAGATAACTGCAGATAGGGGTGGTAACATAAGAAAATAGCTGTTACAGCGCGAAGCAGTATGGATAAAAAGATTAGATTCCCTAACACCTATGTGATTAAATGAAAGTTTTAACTTGAGATGTTTTTTATAGTATGTAACAAAATCTTTTATTATGCTACAATTGTAGAGTTACTAATTGAAGTGGTTAGTTTCTCAATTGTACTGTACTTTTTTAAAAATATTGATACAAATACTGTTTGATACAAGAATATCTTAATCTAGTTATTTATATTTTTTATTCTTATATTGCAGGCAATGAATTTTCCTAAAGGGATTCTTCCATTTATCAAGGGTCGAATATCGAGGGTTAATAAACCCTCTAATTTGACCCTCCAATTTAAATCCTTTGATCGATTCCTTCGAATCGAAAAATTTTAATCGATCAAAGGATTTTTCTTCGATCAAAAAAAGGTTAGAAAAGTGATGGGGAAGGTCTCCATAGGCTAACATTGTATCTCGGTAGGTTTAAACTGCCGAAGTATGTAGTTGAAGTATTTTTTTAAAGAGACAGTACTTCGACCATCGAATAGTGGAACGATTTTTAGTTTGAGTCGAAGGTTGTAGTAGCCTATTCGATGGTCGAAGTACCCAAAAAAATACTTCTAAATTCAAAGTTTTTTTCATTAGAATCCTTCACTCAAGCTTAGTAAATGTGCCCCATGGTGTTACAGGTATTTAATGCAACTGTGTTCACTTGATTTTTATTGCACCTGAGGAAGGGGTTGACCCTGAAAGCTTGTGCCAACTCTGCTGGGATAAATGTTCTAAAAGACAAAGCCAAGTGTCTGATGTGCTTCCTCCCTATGGGAATTCATACATCTTTTATGCCACACATCTAGAATGCATGTCTTGTACACAATATAAATTGTAAAAACTGTTTTTAATCATAACAATCGAATAACTATTTTTATTTTTTAGGTTAATTGTATCAAAGAAGACCTACAAAAGTACTGTGGTGAAGAGAATGCATATTTGTTTAGGTGTGTTTGTTGCAATTTCTATTCATTTAAATAAGGAAAGCACGAAAGTGTTGCGATCTGCTTCCCCCATATTTAAATTGAGATAAACACTCTAAGCCAAAGTATATTTTACCACTATATGTTCTTACCAACTGTTTTACAAGAAATCAATGTAACAAGTTAGGAAGTACAATTTGTAAATAGCTTACTGGCACACAAGGGCCAGTCTGGGTGTTAAAGAATTTTTTGCCTGAGCAATGCATACATGGACTAAGAAAAAATTTCAGTCACAAGGAATCATTTACAAATATTACACGTTTCACTACTTATACTACTTATGAATACTTATACACGACAATGTTTGTTAAAGGAGAACTAAAGCTTAACTAAAGAGGTAGGGCAGAAATGTTGTACATTATGTCACTTACTGAGCTTAGGAACCGATGCACAATATCCTGAATATATATAACATAAAGGTCACAATATTAGGCTTATTAGTAAATCATTTTAATTATTAATACATGGCAGCTTAAAAACCAGCACGATTAGCATCAGAATGTAATAATCAGCCCTTTAGCATGAGTTTATATGACAGGCAGACCTCCTCATCTGCTTGATTTTGGGACAACTCATAAACTTGGCTTCTCAGCAGCTTTTCAGAGCACAGAGCATGTGCATGTATCAGACACTCCTAACAAAATTCAAGTTGAGAATCTCTGTGACAACTTTGAAGGTCTGGATCATTACTACAATAAAGATGCTGAATATATAAAAATGGCATTTCTAACCATATTCATAGTTTTGTTCTCTTTTAAGCATTGAGAGAGCCCAGATAGCTGAGATCTAAGCAGGTCTGCTATTATTAAACTAATACCTCTGGCACTACTTTCTAGGCACAGTACTGCTGCTGTGTACCATTATACTTAGGGGGAGGTCTATCCAAATATGAAAATTCTTCTTGCTCTTGCTGAATCTTTCTCGTCAGAAATGTGAAAAAAATATTCAAGAACAAATAAAATTTCAATGTCAGCCTTTCATTAATTGTAAATTGTTTTTACTGGATGGGGGAAACAATAGTATTTTTCCTCTCCTGGAGCAACGACCACAGCACTTGACTGATTAGGCAGCTTATCTGCCCATGTGTGTGGGCTCTCGACGGGTCCCCCCGATCGATATCTGGCCAAAAATTGAGCAGATATGGATCAAGTTTGATTTTTTTTCTACGATCCAGGACAACATTGGCTAGTTGATGTGGTCCTGCGATCCGTTGGCGCCCGTTCGTAGCATTGTAATCCGATCCCCAGGGCCAAACGTTCAGATTCTCCCGATATCGCCCAGCTTTTAGTGGGCATATCGGGTTAAGAACCGCTCGTTTGGCGACCTTGTCAAATGAACGGATTTTATAGTGTATGGCCACCTTTAGAAAAATGCTATTGTTTCCCCCATCGAGAGTACAGGCCCTGTAACACTTCACATCCAGGAAGGAATCTGTTTTTATCTTAGCTACTATCGCTCGCTGCATATTTTTTTTATTGTTTTTTTTTTTTTTTACAAGCAAGTATTTGCCTTTTAGGATGAAATCAAATTTGTGGTTAATACTTATTGTCTTTGCAATTATTCATGTCCTTGTTTTAGGGGTACAAAGTTGGTAAGAGAATTCCCAGCAGATGCACTCTTTGATGTTGATTCTATCGTGGCCAATGTCTTATTGTAAGTAAATTATCTTTGATTGCTGACTGTTAAGTTATTCAATGCCAGATATGCAAAAAACCTGTTATCCAGAAAGCTCCAAATTAAGATATAATTATTCCTTATTAGAGGCAAAACCAGCCTATTGGGTTTATTTAATGTTTACAGGATTCTAGTATACTTAAGATATGAAGATCCAAATTACGGAAAGATCCTTTATCCAGAAAACCCCAGGTCACACAAATTCTGGATAACAGGTGCCATATCTGTACCTGTATGACCTGTAGTTATCACCGAGCTTTAGCAATGCAAATAACTAAGAACTATTTTTCTTTCAGTGTTGTGCTTTATAATGAAGTTAAATACATAACCACCTCTATGGAGCACAAAAATATTGAAAATGCTATGAAAGGCAAACGAGACATCATTTTTGCCTATGTTCAAGCAATAGGAATACCAGGTAGTGTAATAGTTTGGATTTGGTTTTATTTGGGGAACGTGCTGTTTGAAGAGTGATGTAAGAAGTGTGTTATCCTGTGTTGCACTCCATGTATCTACACAAGCACAGTCATGTATTGAAATCTAATATAAATATAGTGTTTTTAGAACCTCGACACACAGAGCCATTTTTTGCAGGCTGAGAGGAGCAGATCTGCTCAGTGCTGCAGTTCCATTGATCTTCACAGAAAAGTGCAGCTTCCAGTTGGCCTGGAAATGCCTGCTTTCTCGTTTTTGGGTTGACCTTTGCTCTGCTATGTATGCCTGCATGCAAACAGAAGCTGTGCAGAACAAGGGGGCTAGTGCAGGGAGAGAACCTTTTTCTCTTAGCCTGCAAGAAAAACAGGCAGCGGTAGAGAGCAGCGGTGCCAAACACAGGCTGAGAGCAGTGGAGCCAAACACAGGCGAGAGCAGTGGAGCCATCACTATGTGTTTCCTCAGCCTTAAGAGGTTAGCTGATAGTACTGTGTACCCACCAGTTTCTATACTTTTATGTCACTACTAGAGTGTTATGAAGACTTGTGACATCCTTGCGACAAGTAATTTGCAGACTTGCTGCTTTACCCTTGTTTTCCACAGAACATAGATCAGTCATGGAGACTGCTTTTGTGTATGGATCCAAATACCAATTTATTTTAACCACAGAAACAAAGTTATTGGAAAACATAAGGTATGTATTCCAGAACTCCTTTTGGTGTACTATATTAAAGCTACCTTTTCTAAACACAGGGGAAATTTTATTTTACCAGTGAAAGACTACCTTTTAGTTTAGAGGTGTTGTCTCTATTTCTCCAAAAATTACTTATCATTTACATTTTTATAAATGACCAGTGTAGCAAAAAGGGCTTTTGACTTTTTTTTTTCTCCTGTGTTTTTGTGGTTGATCAAAGCTGTTATTCCCGCTGAAGATACTGTACAACACAGGATAAAACAACTATAGGACACAGTTTTAGTGTGCAATAACAGTTCTTAATATCTGGGACCTTAGTGACTATAGTTGTCCAAAGATTCTTTTTACTCATTTGTAATATGCTTGTTTTTTTCAATATATTTGTATATTATATCCAGCAGAGGGCACTCCAGTTTTATTCTGTGAAGATCTAAACAGCTGAAGAATAGTGTAGTCTACTTCAGTTGTGTTCCATATTATAAACTTGTAACTAGGACCATAGTGTTGTATATTATGTTTGATACATATTTTATAACTTCTGTTATAAACTATGATTATGCTTTCCCCATTTTAACCATAAATATGTATGTTTGCCACACAGCACCAATGTTGACAGTGCAAAGCTGTTTTTTAGCCACTGCAGAAGAATAACAGCCCACTCACAGAAGTGTCCCAGAACAATGATGGAACAGGAAATGACTATAGTAAATATTCATCGCTTTCTGAAACTCATGGATGCTCCTCTTGTGGTATGTGTCATCAGGAGGTGGGGCCCAGTACAGTTTATACTCTTTCTTGCATGTAGTTATTTTCTGCTCCATGTAATTGGAATACAGCCGGAGGATTGGCATGTAATGAGTCTGGAATGTATGTTTTATGTTTTCTTCTCTTTATGTATCATAGATGGGAAAGTTTTCTAACCAGATGGTACACTGTCTACATTTCTTGCTGGTTGACCCATGGTCCATGCTTCCTGGTTATTCAAAGAAATGCTCAACTGAATAGGTGTTAGAAGTGACTACTGTTCATTACAATGATTCCAAACTAATTATAATCTTCATGCCCCAGTTTCATTGCTTTTAGTATTAGCACAAACACAGGGGGAACTTTGTATGTGTCAGGTATTGCTGGGATTCGAGCCGGGGACCTTTGGGTTTCTGGCTCGATGCCTTAACCATTTGGCCAGGTGAGCAGCCTGTAGGGTTGCTTGCTATGTATAACCTGGCCTCTGCAGTCCCAGCCCAGCTTCCGCCTGATTGGCCTCTCCAGCCCCAGCTCAGCTGCAGCCTGTTTGGCATCTACAGCCCCAACCCAGCTGCTACCTAGTTTCATCAGCCAATCAGGGCTGACTCTTCCCTATTTAAGGGTAGCTCTTAGACCACTCCTTGCCAGAGCATTGCATGGTGTTCCTAGTACTGCGGCAGCGCCCCTAACTAGGTAGTTCTAGATCTTGCCCCTGTTCCCTTATTATTCTGCCTTGCCTTGCCTTGTCTTGTCTGCCTTGCCTTGTCTTGTCCTGCTTACCTTATCTTGTACCTTCCCAGCCTTGACCTTGATCCTACCCTGCCTTGTACCTTGTTCTCCTCTCTTGCTATCTTGCTCCAGTCCTCTCTTGCTATCCTCTGCTCCAGTCCTCTCTTGCTACCTTGCTCCAGTCCTCTCTTGCTATCCTCGGCTCCAGTCCTCTCTTGCTACCTTGCTCCAGTCCTCTCTTGCTATCCTCGGCTCCAGTCCTCTCTTGCTACCTTGCTCCAGTCCTCTCTTGCTATCCTCGGCTCCAGTCCTCTCTTGCTACCTTGCTCCAGTCCTCTCTTGCTATCCTCGGCTCCAGTCCTCTCTTGCTACCTTGCTCCAGTCCTCTCGTGCTATCCTGCTCCAGTCTCCTCTCGTGCTATCCTGCTCCAGTCTCCTCTCTCGCTATCTTGCTCCAGTCTCCTCCTGCTATCTTACTCTAATCTCCTTCCGCTCCAGTCCTGTCTTGCTATCCGCTCTAGTCCCCCTCTGCACTCTATCCCCAGTTTGATCTGTTCTACGCCCGCACCGTCCTGTCCCATCCAGTCTGTTCCTGTTCCACTCCTGCCCCGTTCAGTCTGTTCCTGTTGAGTCGTCGCCCTCTTCTTCCTGCCTAGTCTTGTCCAGTCCTGATCTTCGCCATCTCCGTCCTGTTCTGCACCTGTTCCAGTCTGACTCTTCGCCCTCATCAACCTGTTCCTGCTTCCCTTCAAGTTTCCCCTAGGCACATACAGCTCCTGCCTCAAGGACTCGCCCTTTCCCTTCAGTCTCCACAGCTCCCCCTACCTAATCCTTGACAGTATGTATAGGTGCAAATTTGCAACAGAAAATTGATGTAAGAATAATTTAATTTAATTGAAGGCAAACTTCTTCTTTAATTATAATCAGAGTAGAGCACTGTTACACCCTAACTTGTATGTCTAAATGATGTGTAAATTAGGGGGCTGGATGGGGGGCCACATTACATCCGGTGCCACAAATTGTAAATAGCCCTTATAATTCTACTGTGCTGGAATCTGTTTGACTATCTCATATACTGCTGAATTTGACAGTTATGGTTTTTATATTAGTTGTGTTAGTATTACACATTTAAATTTATAGATGTGTACTTGATGTGAACTTTAATCTACAAACTACACATCTGTTATCCGCCCCTTTCCTGTTGTAGGGTTGCTCAATATTTTGTTCTTTCTCCTTCTAGACTGAAATTTCTGGAGATCCTGGAAAAGTTACAAGTGTTCACCTGCAACTTGGCTTGCCAATGGTTTTCATTCTCAGCCAACAAGAAACCTATGAGTTTGATAGAACAACGGCAGAACATGTGGCCTGGCAGCTATTGGGAAAGGCAGGGATAGGGATACTGCTGAGGTTTGTTTTCCTATCTGTAGCACAACAGGGAAGCTTTCAAATCCAGAAACTTGTTTCTAAAGGTTTTTTAGAGAGAATGCTAGTTTGACAGGTTGAATTGGATGTAATTCTTTTTAAGGGAGAAAGAAACTGTAGGGTTCCTTCAGAGACCTCCCTCATCCCAAACTGTACCACTGGAGACTCAAAAACAATTTTGTTCTGGTTTGATTCTGCCTAGACTGATTAAAATTTTCATTTCATTCAATTGAATGTTGTTCTTACAGGGAAAAAGCTTCTGCATCAATTCCAACAAATTGTAACGTGGCAGTAAAAAGACCAGAAGAGGTGAGTCCTTTTGCTTCTCTTAGCAATCAAATGTATTTCTTATAAAGAGAGGTGTAAGAGTTGCAGTAAATGTTTATGTAAAATCAGCAACTAATGTTGTTCACTACTTTCAATATACCCATAGGATAGCCCCGTCCGATACATGATGATGGAAGAAACCCAAGACATTCAAAATATTATTGAAAAATCTAACCTGGAGCAGTATGAAAAATCTGAGGAGACAGTTGGTTTTGTTGACCAAGGTAATGAGGATCTCCAAAGATTATACTGTTTCTGATTATTTATTAAATGTAGTACGAAAATTCCACAAAGGAATAATTATGTTTATATTTATTAGTAGTTTATGGATGCACCAAATCCACTATTTTAGGATTCTGGCAAATACCGAATTGCATTGAACCCTAATTTGCATATGTAAATTGGGGGAAGGGGGGAAGAAAACCGTGCATGCAGCGCCTGGCTCAAACATTTTTTACTTTCTTGAATGTGTGATGAAAAGGCACTTGATGTTTTTGGATTTGGTTTTGCCAGGCACTTGGAACCAAATCCTGGATTCGGTGCATCCTAAGTAATGGTTAGTGCAATGTCTTTGTTTAAAACAGCAACACTTGATTTTTGGCTACAATTAAAATAAAGATAAATAAATAACTACAAATATGCTAGTGTGACCAGCTGTATGGAGATCTCATAATTAAGTTTATTATGGCCATGATATGCAAATAGACACTTAAAATGTCACAGAAGGATATTTAAATCACTTGCTGAAGTTCACATATCTAAATTAAAATCATGGATAGTCAAACATTTACTTTATAATCCACCAAAGGTGAACCTGGTCGTGTTATCCACCTTAATATCCAGAATGTGCTGCAGTTTGGTGTCTAGAAAATGTGCACTGTGAGTAAGAAAGTCTCACAATCTCAACACTGGACCCTCTCACTCACTTGTTGGAGCACCAGTGACACAGTTTTGGAAACCCCTAGTGTATAGGCACTGAATAGAGGAGACTAGGTTTGTTGCTGTGGATGGGTGGCATTTTTTGCTGTGGTAAACCATCAAACAAACCTGCAACTTAACCTTACAGATAATAGTAGGGTCTCAGATGCTATGCCTTTACACCATGGTAGATGAAAAAAAATAATCTGTGTAATAGTTTGTGCTGGATTGGATTAGGATTGTATTATGTGTTTTGATTTGTCTGGGAAAGCCTTAAAATGAATCTGGCTATGGGCCAGCTGAACCTTACTGAGTGGACTTGCCATTATTTTGGGTGATTGCAAGAGTGTGCTATGGTCAACAGCCCCAATACACCACATTCACATTACCTGAATTTATTATAATATGGAAAAGCTACACTTAGATATTTCTGCATATTTGGCTTACATGGCCTGTTGCACTCTGTGGTTCTTCTCTTTACACACAACGAAATTTACATTACAGACTCTTTATTTGTTTAAGTACATATGTGTATACATTAATGCAGAAATATTTAAACTGTGCATACTTTCCACACCTACAGAAATTCAAGATGATGAAGTTGCAGAAGCTGTGTACAGAGACAGAAAGCGGACCCTGCCCCTCCATCTAGTGCCCTCGTTGACAGAAGAAACTTTCAAGCAAGTGTTGTCAAACACCACCCTGTCAATGGTTTTATACTATGCAAGCTGTAAGATTTCTGTCCATTTACTTATGGTAACATTTTGCATGCAAGAATATGCAAGGCATTGTGGGAGCTCAAGTTTAGACTTGAGGACAGCTAACTACTGCTGCATTGTTATAGTATTACACATAGTCTATATCAGCTGTGCAAGAAATAGTAAAGTGTAAACTAATACTGTTTTCAGAATTTGTTTGTATATTTACAAATAATCAGTAAAACAATCCTGCCTTTGCAGTCCTAGTCATGATGATGATGATGCTTTGTATCTGATACAGCCTTTTAGGACTGAAGGAAAAAGTTGAAGCCTTTGTTTACATTATATCTCATTTGTTTATGAATGTTTTTTCCCTTATTATACATTTTTTATTGTTCAACTTTTAGTATTCCCTGACATCTGTCTCTTATTATAATAAATGAAAGACTGCAAGTTTTACATCCCCAGTTTAAGTTTGAAATACTACTTGTTATACCTGGCCACCGAATTGTGTGGCAAACCATTCTACTAGACAACAGGTCAATTTGGACTTGTCTTTAGCCTGCCTTTACAATGACTTAAACTAAAACACACTAATATATACATTAAAGGGGTTGTTCACCTTTAAATTAACTTTATATTATCATGTTGCCTGTGATATTTTGAGACAATTTGCAATTGGATTTCATTTTCTATTTGTGGTTTTTGAGTTATTTAGCTTATTATTCAGCAGCTCTCCAGTTTGCAATTTCTTCAGTGCTGAGTACCAAATGGCTTTGTGTCTTAGTAGCAAAATCCCTTTTGCTGCAACTGCAAGACATTTTTTGTCTCTGTGTGTTTCTGCCTACAAAACATCTGTGTGTGTGTACAGTCAGTTGTAGCTATACATTAATGGTCAGTTTAACTATGAAGATCATTATTTTTTCTCTAGGGGAAGCAATATCATTGACTTTGCTGCAAACATTTGTGCATATGGCTGAAAAGTATAAAGGTATGGCTTCTTTTCTGTGAAGTTTGGTAACATTTTGACTTGAAATAGTAACGATCAATGTCTTGCTTCATCTTTTTAGTGCTGCTATACTAAAGGTATTAGGGCAGTGGTTTTCAGGTCAGAGTCCCCTTAGTTTAAAACAAGGATACAGATAAATGAAAACACTGTGAAATACTGTAGTTTGTAAACCACTCTCTTAGAAAAATGCTATACAACGTGCTTAATGGATATAACTGTATCCACATATAACTGTATCTACATATAAATTCAGACTCAGTATTGGGGATGGCACTCGTGTCTGGGGCATGGCACGAGTGCTAACATTTCTTAAGTGCTAAAATTTCACAAGTGCTTAGAAATGACAGTTAAACAAGACAGTTGGACAAGGCATTGACAAGACAAAAGGAACCGGATTCCCCTGCAATCAACAGTGAACCATCTGGGATAAGAAGAAAACAGATTTGTTTGTACCTGCTAGTCTGTTACTTCTTACTCCAAACTGCTTTATCCTGCATTTCTCCTCCTTTCACTCTCATGCTTCATAAAACATTTTTCACTACCTCCTCCATCAAATCCCACTTCTATACAAATCTCAGCCTCTCTACTCTCCTCTCCTTCCCTCTCCACACATGAAGTTTATAAAGTACTCTGTTTAGTTATTCCACAAAACTCCTCCTTTTCATACAAACCAAGGACTTATAAATCCCACTCTCACTTAGTCTTTCTTTCCTTTCTATTGCTGGCAGCTGGGGACATTTCCCCAAACCCTGGCCCTTACCCCATCCCAGTTATAACATGGCCAAGAGCTCCTTCTCTCCGGAGCAAATTCAAACAGTACAGAACTCTTACTCCTATACCCAAAAACCCAGTTAATCTTTCATGTGCTCTCTGGAATGCCAGATCTGTCTGCAACAAACTCACCGCTATACACGACCATTTCATTGCAAATTCCTTTAACCTACTTGCGCTTACTGAAACCTGGCTCTCTCCTACTGACACTGCCTCACCTGCTGCCCTGTCCTATGGGGGCCTACACCTTACTCATACTCCCAGATCTGATAACTGACCTGGAGGTGGGGTGGGTTTGCTCCTCTCTCCCCGCTGTACTTTTAAAGTTCTTCCACCTGTTCCCTCTTTATCATTCTCCTCATTTGAGGCTCACTGCATTAGGCTCTTTTCTCCTGTTTCACTCTGCATTGCTGTCATATATCGACCACCAGGACCAACTGCACAATTTCTGGACAACTTTGCTGCTTGGCTTCCTTACTTTCTTTCATCTAACATCCCATCCATCATTTTAGGTGACTTTAATATACCCGTTAACAACATTAACAACTCTTCTGTCTCTAAACTTCTTTCACTAACCTCCTCCCTAGGCTTATCTTTGTGCTCAGACTCACTCCAGCGGTAATGCTCTGGATCTCATATTTACCAGACTCTGTTCAACCTCCAATTTTACTAACTCCCCATTTCCCCTCTCTGATCACAATATGCTCACATTTCAACTCTCACTAACTCCCTCCTCACCCCCTGCCATTCCCCAAACACGTACTTACCGTGACTTGCAAGCTGTAGACGTGTCACATCTCTCTTCTTCCTTTGACTCTCTTCACTCTAATATCTCAGCCATCTCATGTCCTAATGTGGCTACCTCTGTCTACTATAGTACTCTCACCACTGCCCTAAATGAGCTTGCTCCTATAAAAACTAAACGTTCTAGACCCAAACCACTTCAACCTTGGCATACCGCTCATCCAAAAGCGCTCCAAAGACACTCACGTGCACTTGAGCGTCGCTGGCGCAAATCCCGTTCAGAATCAGACTTTTGGAGCTACAAATCTGCCCTGCGCTCCTTTAACACCAGCCTCTTCCAAGCCAAACAAACATACTTTACTGCACTCATTAACTCCCTTTCTAAAAAACCAGCAGAACTTTTCTCCACCTTTAACACTCTCCTTTCCCCTTCTCCACCCCCTCCATGCACATCTGTCTCTGCTCAAGATATTGCTGAACACTTCAAAAACAAAATTGACACTATCAGAAGGGACATTACACTACTCAACCCCCCTAGACTTCTACCACCCTCCCTCAACACTCCTCAGTCTCTCCTGTGCTCCTTCACCCCTGTCACTGATGAGGAAGTCTCAAAGCTTCTGGCCTCTTCTCACCTTACCACCTGCCCGCTTGATCCAATTCCCTCAAAACTTCTCCACAATACCAATCCTTGTCTAATCAAAGCCTTAACTCACCTATTTAATCTTTCGCTCTCAACTGGACTGTTTCCTTCTCAACTAAAACATGCTCTTGTCACCCCCATTCTGAAAAAACCCTCTCTTGATCCCTCCAATCTTGACAACCTCCGACCTATCTCTCTGCTACCTTTCATCTCTAAACTACTTGAGCGCCTAGTCTACAACCGACTTACCTCATTCCTCTCTGACAATAACATGCTGGACCCCCTACAATCTGGTTTTAAGCCACAACACTCCACGGAAACTGCCCTGACTCGACTAACTAATGACCTTTTAACCGCTAAAGCCAACAATCATTTCTCACTACTAATACTGCTTGATCTCTCAGCCGCATTTGACATTGTAGATCATCCTCTCCTCCTCCAATCCCTCCAGTCGCTTGGCCTTCGTGACACAGCCCTGTCCTGGTTCTCTTCTTACATCACCAATCGTTCCTTCAGTGTCTCCTACAATGGAGTATCATCTTCTCCCCTACCTCTTTCTGTTGGAGTTCCTCAAGGCTCTGTCCTGGGACCATTACTATTCTCCCTCTATACTTCCTCCCTTGGCAAATTAATAAATTCGTATGGTTTCCACTACCACCTCTATGCTGACGATACTCAGATCTATCTCTCATCTCCTGATCTCAAACCAGAACTCCTAACTCGCGTCTCCTCCTGCCTGTCCGCTATCTCTACCTGGATGTCGCAACGCTATCTTAAATTAAACCTCTCTAAAACTGAAATGGTTCTCTTTCCTCCAACTAACACCAGTAGCATCCCCGAAGTATCCATCATAGTTAACAATTCCACTATCACCCCCTCTCCCCAGGCCCGATGCCTTGGGGTTATCCTAGATTCTGCCCTGTCATTCACTCCTCATATCCAGTCACTTATTAAATCATGTCACTTCCACCTAAGGAACATATACAAAATACGATCATTTATCACCCAAGATGCTGCCAAAATTCTTATTCACTCTCTCATCATATCGCGTCTAGACTACTGTAATTCTCTTTTAATTGGCCTCCCCCTCCAGAGACTGTCACCTCTCCAGTCCATAATGAACACTGCTGCAAGGCTCATACACCTCAGCAACCGCTCCTCCTCTGCCTCGCCATTCTGTCAATCCCTGCACTGGCTTCCTTTACTGTACCTTTCAGAATCAAATTCAAATTAATGACACTGACTTTCAAAGCACTTCACAACTCTGCTCCACCCTACATCTCTGAACTCATCTCTATATACTCACCCACTCGCTTACTACGCTCCTCTACTGACCTGCTACTCAACTCTTCTCTTATTACCTCCTCACATGCTCGCATTCAAGACTTTGCAAGGGCTACACCCCTCCTCTGGAACGCTCTCCCACGGTCTGTCCGACTTTCTCCCAACCTTTCTGCTTTCAAAAAATCTCTGAAAACGCACTTCTTTCGAGAAGCCTACCCTCACTCTGCTTAACTACCAAACGCAACACCACATACAGTACCACACTTCGCACCCACTTACTTTGATCTTGCCCACTCCCACACCTTGTGTATTACTCCCTTCCCTTTAGACTGTATGCCTATGCATAGGGCCTTCCTCACCTTTTGTACCTGTATTGATTGTGATGTTTGTTACTCCATATATTCTATTTATGTAATTCGTGTGATGTAGTTGTATAATCACATTTACTTTACAGTGCTACGCAATATGTTGGCGCTATATAAATACATGTTAATAATAATAATAATAATAATAATATTTTAATTGTATTCAAAGCATTTTAAAGGAGAACTAAAGCTTAACCAAATAAGTAGGGTAGAAATGTTGTACATTATGTTTTGGGTTTCTGTACCAGCCCAAGGCAACCACAGCCCTTTAACAGGGAAGATCTGTGCCTCTGAAAGTGCCCCAGTAGCTCTCCATCTTCTTTTCTGCTGATTCACTGCACATGCTCTGTGCTGCTGTAACTTATTGAGCTTAGGGACCAACTCAAAATATACAGTACATATTAGAATATAAATGTGACAATATAAGGCTCATTAATAATTAATACAGATAATTACTACATGGCAGCATA
The DNA here is from genome assembly GCA_038501925.1 of Xenopus petersii. Lineage (NCBI taxonomy): Eukaryota > Metazoa > Chordata > Amphibia > Anura > Pipidae > Xenopus > Xenopus petersii. The sequence goes on along the minus strand of CM076686.1, from coordinate 51,810,337 downwards.
GCAACCAGAGAAACTAGCATCAGAATTTAATAATCAGCCTTGTAGCATCAGCTTATATAATAGACCAGTGGTCCCCAACTAGTGGCTCACGAACAACATGTTGCTCACCAAACTCTTGGACGTTGCTCCCAGTGGCCTCAAAGCTGGCGCTTATTTTTCAGTTCCATGCTTGAAGGCAAGTTTTGGTTGCATAAAAACCAAGTTAATGGCCAAAACAGAGCCTCCTGTAGGCTAACAGTCCACATAGAACTAACAGATATATGCTTTATTTGGCACTTTCATGAACTTTTGTCGTGCTTGTGTTGCTCCCCAACTCTTTTAACGTTTCAATATGGCTCATGGGTAAAAAAGGTTGAGGACCCCTGTTATAGACCAACTTCATTTTCTGCTTGATTATTTGTAACGACCCCTAAAGCTTAGCTTCTCAGCAGCTGCTCAGAGCCCACTGAGTATTCCGAAATGGTGACCCCCTGTGGCAAGTTTGATGCTCTGGATCATTGCTGCTATTGAGAAGCTGAAACTATTTACTTCTACAATAAACTCAGTATATAAATTATGGCATTTTTAGCCATATTCATTTTTAGGGGTTAGTTCTCTTTTAATAGGTGATTACAGTTAATTTCCTGCTTTTGATTCCTCTAAATGATCTTCTGCTCAGATAAGAATTAGAATTAATCCAGTATTGCATAAACCATTTATCAAATGAATATATTTGCACTGTTGTTTTTCAAAGCAAAGTCTTGCTATAATATTATGTTACACATGAAAGTAACATGAAAGAATAAACTAGTCTTGTGTAAATCCGGAGTTTTACAAACAGAGAGCGTTAAGGCACTGTAATTGAATGCATCTATGCAGTCTTTAGTATGATTCTGCAGCCAGTTTAAACAGAGTAGGTTTTCACCTGGCGAAACAAAGACTTGGGTATGAATGAGGCCTTTAGGCCAATTTCCGCCTACTCCAGTATTTCTGTAATTGCTCAACTAAGCATGCAATATTGTAAATATATCAGCAAGTCCTTTTAAAATTAAATACAGCTACTGGTGTGTTTACAAAGTGAAATTACAATGTCAATGCTATGGGAGAAACCATACAGCCTAATACACTAGGTATATCATGTATTAGATGTTAAAAATGTGTAACACTCACTGATGCTCATCCACGGATATTGCGTGCAATAATCACTGAAGAAACTATAGTCTACTACTACTAGTTTGTTCATTTTTCCAACTATTATTTTCATCGCAGTGCTGAACAGGATTAATGTTTTATAATCATTGTACTACTCTTTGTGTAGGATTCATTTGACCCGTTGTACCCTAATACTCTTTGCACCCAGAGCCTTATCTACTGTCCCTGTCTCCTTAGGTGTTATCTTTAGAATAGTAATTGCCCCTGGGCATTATGGTGTAATATTTGGAAAATACATTAAAGGTAACAGGCAGTCATAAATTAAAGGCTATTAACTTCAATTATAAAAAGATGTTGAAGCCAAGTAGATAACACAAATATCCTGGCTTCCGTGCAAAGCTAGCAGTAGAGGTGGGAAAATATGTAGCCTACCAGCAGTAGGAAGCCAACCAAGAGATCAGAGAGATGAGTGGTGGACAAAATCCCTGGACAACTGCCTGTTGGCAACTTATAAAAACAGTACTTGAAGTACAGGGCCAGGGGCTTAATGAGATCATGTGACTTAAATTACACATAAGCTAAATGTGCTTGATTGTAAGCATATCAGTTATCAGCGTAAGCAATAAATACAGAGTTAGGTGAGTGAAGCAAATTTCATGTTAAGGAGATGGACAGTCTAAAAGTGTGATGCCCCTTTAAATGACTGTATTTATTTTGAATAAAATGTGCTTTTACATTATTCCACCGGAAAGAAAACAGCCCTGACATATTTATATATTATATCTCTTTATATAATCTATTGTATTTTTGTAAAGATTACAATGAATAATAGTACTGCTTTCAAAAACTCAACCACTACCTTTTCATTTAAAAGGACTTGAATGACTTATTCTGCCATATTTCTTTAGAGCAATGTAGGGAATCTGTACAGAGAACTTCAGTGTTGTCTCTTGTTTCCTGCAATTATCCTGCCTATTTCTGTTAGATCCTGTGACCTTTATTCTGTATATTTTCTATCACTCTACAGACAAACTGGATATGACTTTAACCAGAGTTAACTGTGCAGATTGGCCAAATATTTGCAGTGAGCAAAATGTTAGTAACATCCCTGTGGTAAAGGTCTACCATATGGGGAAGGATCCATTGGAATATACTGGTATGCTGGGTGCTGAGGAACTCTTCAGATTCAGTATGCTGTAAGTATTACTGTTAGTCTTTTCTCACACTGTGATGCTGAATTTACACAATCATTTTGATAATCACAGGGAAATTCTTCATACAGTTAAAATTGGTCTCACAGGGGCTGTTCAGATGTTCTGATGTCTGTTCAGAAATGGTGATTTCCAGTTTGCGCTGAATTAGCTGATGGGCTCATCTTTTTAGTGCTTTGGCCCAATAGTGTCTGAAGTTGCCTGATGACAGGTTCAATGCAAAAATGATAGCCCTATATTGTTCTGAATTGCCAGATGAATCCATACAAGTTTAGATGGCACCAACGTTCAGATGGCCAAAACACTATTTTGGAGGCCCTTGCACACATACTCACAAACATATAGATCGTTTATTGGGGGGCTCCAAACATGGAATTTTAATGGTATGAATCTGGTGGAATAGTATGGCAAAATCAGTTGGTGTATGACAAGACTATATGAAAAACTCGAAGTAGTTAGGAACACTGTTTTCTAAAGTAATACAATTTGAACAACATTTTGACCTGTAATTTAATAGAAAACATGTTAAAAATGCAACTGCATTTTAATTGGAGTAAAATAATTTTAACAAGTGATTACAGTTAATTTCCTGCTTTTGATGCCTCTTAATGATCTTCTGTTGCTTGGATTAGAAGTGAAGTCCAGTATTGCATAAGCTTGTAATATAATAAACAGACTGTGTGGTCGGGAAACAGCAGTTCCTAGAAGAGAATGGCATCTGGCTTTTTTTTCGGTTCACAAAGTCAGCTTGTTTTTTTCATGAGAACAGAAGCCCGTATTCCTGAGAAAAATTTGGTTTTACTGAACTTAAAGAGGAAGTTGTCCTGAATGTAACTGTTAGTATCTTTTAGGCAAAAGCAATCTAAGTTACTGGTGTTTTTATTTTGTTGGCTTCTGAATCAATTGCCTTGCTCTTTTGTCTCCAGACAGCAATTTAACTGCTATCTAAGATCAGTGGTGCTTGACACCAGAAATTTTAAAGGCTAGAATTTATTACTAAAATGTGTACTTAAGCATTTTTCTTCTATTTAGACCACTGATTCTTTGTTTAGTCAATTGCAAACTTCCTTACAATCTCATAAATAAACATCCGTTTTCGTTAAAGCTTTTATTTGTTTCCATAATGGACTAGTAGCCCTAAAACTGTATACTATTTAATTGTATTGGCATATGGGTCTCATTTATAAAGACTGGGCACATTTGCATCAGGGCAGTAACTCAAGTCAACCAATCAAATGTTCAACTTGCATCTGCCTGAAAAAAAAGTCACTAATTGGTTGCTATGGGTTACTGCCCATGTGCAAAATTGCCCAGTGTTTATAAAAAGCTCCACAGTTTAGTACTTTAAAGTGATTTAACTGAGTACAAGTGAAATTCGTTGTACAGGTATGGGACCTGTTATCCAGAATGCTCGGGACCTGGGGTTTTCTGGATAACGAATCTTTCCGTAATTTGGGTCTTCATGCCTTAAGTCTACTAGAAATGTATTTAAATGTTAAATAATAAAACAGACTGGTTTTGCTTCCAATAAGGATTAATCATATCTTTGTTTGGATCAAATACAAGCTACTGTTTTATTATTACAGAGAAAAAGGAAATCATTTTTAAAAATTTGGATTATTTGGGTAAAATGGAGTCTATGGGAGACAGCCATTCCGTAATTCAGAGCTTTCTGGATATTGGGTTTCCGGATAAGGGATCCTATACCTGTAGTGTGCTCGTGAATATTGTTTGTGTCTTTTGGTCTATTTTATATAAAAGCAACCACCCATTTAGTCTCAGGGCACGTCTTCCATTAGGCTAATGTCACAGTGAGAACCTGGTTTATTTCATAGCATTTTCAGGCCAAAAAGCACTCAAGCCTATGCTGTCCAGCTGCCTTGGTTTATATAGTGGTTTTTATATGCGTTTTGTATGAAGTCAGCAGTGAACACCAGGTTACATGAACCTTTATATTGTCAGAAAAAGAACAGTATCAGAAACCACAGAAGTAAGGACATTAGGGGTCTTTTGCATCACCCAGTGTCCAAATGCATGGACTGCCATTGGATATTTGGTTGATGTGCATTATTTCCATAATAATCTTAATATTTTTAAGAAATCACTGTACGGACAATGGCATAAGGAGCGATTTCTAGGCGTTTTGCCACATTTATGATTTCCAGTAAAGTAGCCCAACGCTCATATTCCTCTCCCTTAACCTAGATGGTAATTGCTTGAAATATGCTGGTGCACTCAGAGATCAAATGATTAGCACTCGGATACAGACACTTGTGCAATAATTGCCTTATCTGCAAGTAAACCAGTGAGGTCTAAGCAAATACCATACAGGGCAATTGAGGGCCAAATGCTAGCCTAACTGAGCTGGCAATTACATGGGCCGCAAAACGAGCTCAGTCACCCTATATAACAATGCTCTAAGGGTGGTGGCACACTTAGTGTTTTGGGGAGATTAGTCGCCCAGTGGAAAATGCCCTCTTCTTTAGGCAACTAATCTCCCGAAATGCCTTCTCGCTGGCTAGAATGTGAATCGCTGGCAGGAAGGCACTCAGATCGCTTTGGTTTCTGAAGTCACCCAAAGTTGCAATTGAATTGAATATTCAAGATTTATTATACCATGACCCTGAAAATAGCTTGAATCCGAAAATACACCACCTAAAACCTGTCGAGGTCATGCAGAAGTCAATTGCAGAGGTCCCTTGAACCATTTGAAGAGGTTAACTTTTGGAGGGTTTTGCCTGAAAACTCAAATGAATCAAGCAATTCTAGTTTTCGGGTGGCAGGACTCAAATGCACAGAATCAGGTTTTCACATTCAAGTTTTTTCTTAAATAAGATACCATTCAAGTTCATTCAAGGTATAAAAAACGCTTAACACTCAACCTTTGATAAGTAACCACCTAAATGTGTCATTGGAAACTGTTGGATAACAGAAATACATCCATCTCTGCTAATCCAACCTAGAGATTATATCAGAGTGGATGGATAAAACCAAATGCAACTCCATGCAAATCCATAGAATTTGAGATTATTAGCACATTTTTCTAAATGAGTAAATAGCAAAATAGGTTAGTAGTCTTGGAACCATCTATCACTACATATCATTCAGTATAGTAACACCACCCATAGAGACAGCTGTGATATTTATATAAACCAGGGGAATGACAAATCTACATCACGTATGTCTGAGATAACCTTATCATTGACCAGATCATAGCAACATTAAAACATACCGGTAACTTTTATTATCCTGTTATAAAATTGGGGTATAAAAAAATTAAACACAAAAATCATATGGTACATCTAATTTAATCTTGTCTAGGCCTTTGACCTATGCCACATCTAGCTAAAAATGAAATATTACCCAACCATTATTTTAAGTGTGTCCCAAAAGTATATAGTAAGCCACACAAGTGTCAGGGAAAGGAAATTGGCCCCACCTTATCATGTGTAGTGCCTAACCAGTATTTTGCCAATTTATGAGGGTCTGTCATTTATTCTCTGACATACGTGATTTTGCTCTGTCATTGCCTTTTCCTTTAGTCATTTTGATATACAGTTTTTTTTTCTAAGTAATTCAATTCAAACCTTATTTATTCTTCGTGGCAGAAGATTTATAAAAATCTAGAAGCTTAACTATAAATATCGAAAAGAAAGTGATCACTGGAGAAGTTAGTGACCTTTGTGAATGTCACAACATTCCAGATAAGCAGATTTTATATGACCTATGTTATGTTTTTCTTTGCAGAGCCAAGGTAGACTGCCCTTTAGAGTTGTTTTCTTACGGGGAGGCGGAAAGTTTTCTCAGTGGGAAGCTTAATCCGTTCCTGCTGCCTTATCATAATCTTTCAGTGTTGGGAATCTTTAAAAAAAATATGAAAGAAGGTAAGTGTTCGTTTAGTAGATAATCATAGCAGCATTACAATGTATATTTTGGTTAGTAAATGCTTCAGTTCTGATACCGTTCTGCTGACAAGGAAAATATGCACGAGGTATATACATTTGAAGCTCTTATTTGACCTTATTTTAATACGTGGATTAGTGCAGCAGCTCACAGACCACACAAACCTCTATGTATATCTGTATTATGATGGTTAAACATTGCCTTGTAGGCAATAAGTGGGCACATATATAGGATCCATATTTTGAGGAATTAAATGCCAAATGCTTTCTGAAAGAAAATTACTGAAAGAAAGATTAAATCACTGGGGAGTGCTAAATCTTAGTCACCCCTCTGTGATTATAATCAATGACTTGATACCCCAGCCTAGGGATCTTCTGAGTGAACACCACATTGCAGTCTTCTTCCCGCTTCTTTGCATGGGTGCACATGAGCATTAGAGTGGCAAGCTAACTATAAGCAAAAAAAGACATCCTTTTCACTCTATTGCACATGTGCCGCCATTGAAGAAAGAAGAAACAGAAGATGGTCACACTGCTGCTGAAAATTACCCCAGGCCTCTGCAAGTATCAGGTAGGTGATTTTAATTACTGGGGGGGGGGTGCGTAACATTTGGCACCTCCCACCAGTGCTTTAACCTTTCCTTCACCTTTAAAGGATATATAATCATATAATATAATATTCTACTGAAGCTTTGCATACAAAATTTCAATATACTATAACTTGTCCAATCACCTTTACAGCTGTCTCCTGTGTTATACATTCTTTATACCTGTTTCAATGCACAGTTTCTATTGTCTTACACAGTCTTGAACTGAAACCAACATTTTTAATTTCTTTCAACGCAACAGTCGATTCATATTTTGAGGCTTGCAAACATCTCCGTGGAATTATAAGCTTGGGAGTTTACTATGAAGATAATGCCATGATCTTGTGAGTCTTTACAATCATATTCCATTCATGTTGCTTTGTGCTGCAGTGTAAAGTATGTATTCAGTTTGTACTTAAATGCCATGACATCTAGAGGGAACGTAATCATAATATTTTGCTAACTATATGTAGCTTTATGCAGGCTGATGTCTGGATATTCAGCCTAAAGGCCCCATGGGCTGCTTTGTTTAAATACTTATTTGAATACTGGCCAAACACATGGATATTATATTCAGGTTTTTGCCAGATGTAAACAGAAGTGGTACAAAGTAGCTTTAATAATTATTTACACAGCCAAAAAAATTCCTGATAGGGGCCAGTATGGGGCCTGTTTATGAAGCCTCAATTTTTTCTGGTTGAGTTTTTAAATGGAAAAAGCACATTTTTAGAGGAAAAAAAACTCACATTTTTGGAGCTTTATTATGCCCCAAGGCTGTTAAAAATGAACTTCCATTCATTTATGAAGATAAGTTAGAATAGAAAATATATAATAAGCCTCCCTCTAAGAATGTGTTATGTATTTGTATGATTGGCATGATTTAACTGTTTAGCATGTTGCCTGCCTGCTGCTACAGACTGATCTGCTGGTTTGCTCTATAATACTGCAAAAGTCTTTGGTGACACTACTTGGTTCATATTCTTCCAGACTTCCATGCTGCAATACATAAAACAGAAGTTACACACTAAGGGGTACATTTACTAAGGGTCGAATATTGAGGGTTAATTAACCCTCTATATTCGACCATCGAAGTAAAATACTTCGAATATCGAAGTCGAAGGATTTACCGCATTTACTTCGATCGAAGGAAAAATTTAATTCTTCGAACGATTTGAATCCATCGATCGAACGATTTTCCTTTGATCAGAAAATGCTTAGAAAGCTTATGGGGAAGGTCCCCATAGGCTAACATTGGTGCTCGGTAGGTTTTAGGTGGCGAAGTAGGTAGTCGAAATTTTTTTGTAAAGAGACCGTATTGGACTATCTAATGGTCGAATAGTCTAACGATATTTAGTTCGAATTGTTCGATTCAAAGTCGTAGTCGAAGGTCAAAGTAGCCAATTCGATGGTCGAAGTAGCGAAAAAAAACCTTCGGAATTCGAAGTTTTTTTCATTCTAATCCTTCACTCAAGTTTAGTAAATGTGCCCCCATATGTTGCTTGGGTTCATTGGGACCATTGGGTCTGGTTGTCCACATATCTAAAACAATATGGCCATTTGTGATAGGGGTCACCGTTATACGGCCATACCTATTAAATGCAATTGATTTTTCATCTCAACCTGATGTTTTACTAAGTACAATCCGTGGATAAATGGTAACTCGATCTGTATATCTGAGATTGCATTGCTTAGTAGTAAACAAATAGGTAAACAAAATACCAGTGCATTTCAGAGCACTGAATTTAATTTCTTTTGGAGAAAACAGCAGAAAAGTGTTATGTCACATTTTGAGAACTAGAACTCTGTGATCATGTGTTAATTTCATTCAGTTCTTTCTTTTTGAATCCACAAGTACAGATGTATCATTGTTTACTAATGCCTCTTTGCTGTTATTGATGTGAATGGTTGGTGTCATTTATTTTTGGTTATTAAAATACCATTTTTCTCTTCTTGTAGGTCAAAAAAGTATGGCACAGCTCCCCCTGCTCTACTTTTTGCCAGGCATAACAGTAACCAAGTACACAGTGCTACACTCCAACATACTGCCGAAAGGGACATCGTTCACCGTGTCAAATTGGAATTACTTGGAGAGTTTGTAAGTAATGTGTAAATAAGAGAGATTTCGAGAATTGCCTGTCCTTCCCTGATTATTTGAAGTGAACATGAGCGATCAGTCCCTTTTATTTAAGCATTTTTCTTTTGGAAGAAAAATTTCAGTCAGTTATGAATTCACCTTTTATATTAAAAGTTACAAAAATACTTTTGAATGTAACGTTAACAAGGCTTGTAAATAACATGATAGGATTGAAACTCTTTGCAGATGGTTTCTGAATTATATAATAGAATAGTAATTGGGGTTCACATGTATCTTTATAGATGAAGGGGGAAAGAAATCCTTTTCTAGGAGTGATCTTGCCCTAGTTTCTTTACCTGCGAGTCAGGGATCCTAAAAATATCTACTAACTAGAAAATTGCCACTCAGAATTATAGCATTAACAACTTTAATTGTGTAATCCCCGCCATTATTACCTGCCTTTTATTTAACCCTAGATGGAGTAATTAAGTGACATAGCATATATGAATTAAGCGATACAAACTCATTTGCTTACTGTTCATGGAGGTGAATAAGTGTTTTATAGCGTGGCCAATTAATAAAAGAGTTATTGCTACTCTCATTTAGCATTAAAAAATTCCGCTATGAATCACTTAGCACCTAAGCTATTGGATTGGAACATCTCTCCTATAACAACAATTATTAAATAGCCAGTGATAGGCTGAGCTGAACTCAACATTCCATGATTTGTATTGATTAAAAATGTCCTTATTACTTAAGTAAACAGTTTAATGGGAGAAATGGATCCTATCTGTTTTTATTATAGTGCAAATAATGTGTTTGATGGACTCCCAGAACATTATTATGTTGGTGCAGATGTGTACATTTTGTATAACACTAGGCACAATTAGTCAGTATCCTAAGAATCAATGAGAGCCAGACTGAGCTTAAGTATTAAGTTACCCTGCTTATACAGTCTCAAATTCAGTTGTCTATCTAATAATGAATAGCATCAAAGCATAATGAAAAACAAAATGCTGCATACTAAAATTAGAAGCAACAGATGGCTTACATTGTGCTATATTTAAATAATAATTGCAAATTTTTTTTCATTTGAGCATTTCTATTGCTTTTCAAAAATGATAGGTTAAACAGCTGGTAATGCTTATAATTTGGTACATATAATCGTATCACAGTTACTTTGTATGTCACAACAACACAGTTTTATACAGTGAGTTATCGAGACATTTAGGGGCAGATTTATCAAAGGTCAAGGTGAATTTTCGGATGAAAAAAAAAATCAAATTTCAAGCTATTTTTTGTGTATTTCGACTAGGGAATAATTTGAATATCGACATTTATCATGTACTGTCTCTTTAAAAATTTGACTTTGACCAGTTGCCATCTAAAACCTGCTGAATTGCTTTTTCAGCCTATGGGGGACCTCCTAGAACCTATTTGGCGTCAATTGTTGGAAAAATCAAATTTGCTTTTTTGATTGAAATTCCTTTGTTTTGTACGATTCTAATTCGGCTGAAAACTGACCTTTTCGGCCAAAAAAAAACTTTGACTTAATTTTTTTATGCAAAGAATTTGCTTTTCTGGTAATGTACTTACAATTTTGTTGCATTTGCTATTATATATTATATTTGCCTAGTAGAAAGCTAGTATTACACTTTTTTTACAATTTTTTTTTGGTCTGACTTGGTCATGAGACAGATTTGGTAGGATTTGCTTCTTGCCAAGCCCTCTCTAAGTAAGAAGAGGCCATACCATCATCATTTGTGCCATGCCCTCACCCGGCGTATTTACTCACATATTTGCCAATAAGTTGGTAGTAGCAGCCAGTCAGGTCTTTGCTTTTATTATCCAGCTTGTAATTGATTGTTACAAAAATATTTCTGCCTATATAGGCCATCCTTGTAAGGTATGAGGTTCATCATTTCAATTTTGTTTGTCAAATGTGTATAGCAGCCCCGACTAGTACTTTCCATTGATGTGTTATATACAAAAATACATCTGAAGCTTTATGTGCCCTTCAAAGAAGAAAATACATGTGTTAAGATTTATGTATTTATATATTTTTGGAATTGTATTTTGTGATGTGCAAAAAAAAACATTTTTACATTTCATATAGACAAGTAGTTTATTTAAAATGCAAAGATGTGTTACATAGTTACATAGTTAAATTGGGTTGAAAAAAGACAAAGTCCATCAAGTTCAACCCCTCCAAATGAAAACCCAGCATCCATACATACACACCCCTCTCTACTTTTAATTAAATTCTATATACCCATACCCATACCTATACTAACTATAGAGCTTAGTATGACAATAGCAATACTTTTAATTAAATTCTATATACCCATACCCATACCTATACTAACTATAGAGCTTAGTATGACAATAGCCTTTGATATTATGTCTGTCCAAAAAATCATCCAAGCCATTCTTAAAGGCATTAACTGAATCAGCCATCACAACATCACCCGGCAGTGCATTCCACAACCTCACTGTCCTGACTGTGAAGAACCCCCTACGTTGCTTCAAATGAAAGTTCTTTTCTTCTAGTCTAAAGGGGTGGCCTCTGGTACGGTGATCCACTTTATGGGTAAAAAGGTCCCCTGCTATTTGTCTATAATGTCCTCTAATGTACTTGTAAAGTGTAATCATGTCCCCTCGCAAGCGCCTTTTTTCCAGAGAAAACAACCCCAACCTTGACAGTCTACCCTCATAATTTAAGTCTTCCGTCCCTCTAACCAATTTAGTTGCACGTCTCTGCACTCTCTCCAGCTCATTTATATCCCTCTTAAGGACTGGATTCCAAAACTGCACTGCATACTCCAGATGAGGCCTTACCAGGGACCTATAAAGAGGCATAATTATGTTTTCATCCCTTGAGTTAATGCCCTTTTTTATGCAAGACAGAACTTTATTTGCTTTAGTAGCCACAGAATGACACTGCCCAGAATTAGACAACGTGTTATCTACAAAGACCCCTAGATCCTTCTCATTTAAGGAAACTCCCAACACACTGCCATTTAGTGTATAACTTGCATTTATATTATTTTTGCCTTGCATTTATCAACATTGAACCTCATTTTCCAGTTTTCTGCCCAGTTTTCCAGTTTAGACAAATCACTCTGCAAAGTGGCAGCATCCTGTATGGAACCTATAGTTCTGCACAATTTAGTATCATCTGCAAAAATAGAAACAGTACTTTCAATGCCCACCTCCAGGTCATTAATGAACAAGTTGAAAAGCAAGGGACCTAGTACAGAGCCCTGCGGTACTCCACTAACAACACTGGTCCAATTAGAAAATGTTCCATTTACCACCACTCTTTGTAGTCTATCTTTTAGCCAGTTCTCTATCCAGGTACAAATACTATGTTCCAGGCCAACATTCCTTAATTTAACCAGTAACCTTTTGTGTGGCACTGTATCAAATGCTTTAGCAAAATCTAAGTAAATCACATCCACTGCCATCCCAGAATCGAGGTCTCTACTTACATTCTCATAAAAAGAAATTAAGTTAGTCTGGCAAGATCGATTACGCATAAAACCATGTTGGCACAAACTCATAGTATTATGATTTGCTATGAAGTCCAGTATCTTATCCTTTATTAACCCTTCGAAAAGCTTTCCTACCACTGACGTCAGACTAACTGACCTATAGTTTTGAGGCTGAGAATGGGATCCTTTTTTGAATAGAGGCACCACATTAGCAATTCGCCAGTCTCTCGGCACTATGCCAGATCTCAATGAATCCTGAAAAATTAAGTAAAGAGGTTTGGCAATCACAGAGCTAAGCTCGCTAATTACCCTGGGATGAATACCATCTGGCCCTGGACCTTTGTTAATCTTAACATGTTCTAGTCTCTTTTTGAATTTCATCATGTGTGAACCATGCTTCATTAGTTGTATTACTAGAATTGGGACTGTTAAGAAGGAAACCTTCACTTACTGATTCCTCATTTGTGTAGACAGATGAAAAATATGAGTTCAGAATCTGCGCTTTTATTTTGTTTTCATCAACCAGCTGACCCCCCTCTGATAGTAAGGGACCCACCCCTTCCTGCTTCATTTTTTTACTATTAACATATTTAAAAAATAATTTTGGATTTTTTTTACTGCTTGCTGCAATATCCTTTTGTATAGCAATTTTAGCTTGCTGCAATATCTTCTTTGCATGATTTATTGGCCTCCTTGTACCTTATAAATGATTCGGCTGTACCAGCTAACTTGAAAGCCTTAAAAGCACGTCTTTTCTTACCCACCTCAACACCAACGCTTCTATTGAACCAAAAAGGTTTTGCTTTGCAACGACGTTCCTTGCTTACAAGTGGAATATACTGACAAGTATATTTATTAAGCAGCATTTTAAAGACTTCCCATTTTTGTTCTGTGTTTAACCCTGAGAAAAGCATTTCCCACTTAATATGTTGCAGAGATGCCCTTATACTGTCAAAGTTTGCACATCTGAAATTTAGTGTTTTAGTTACTCCCTTATAGAATTGCTTCTGCAACAGAATCTCAAAGGAGACCATGTTATGATCACTATTCCCTAAATGTTCACCCACACAAATGTTAGAGATGAGTTCAGTATTGTTAGTTATTACAAGGTCCAATAGAGAGTTATTCCTAGTAGGTTCTTGAACGAGCTGGAATAAAAAGTTGTCATTCAGCATATTTACAAACCTACTAGCTTTTTCTGTCTTAGCAACCCCATTACCCCAGTCAATGTCTGGATAATTGAAGTCACCCATAGCAACAACTTGACCCAGCTGTGAAGCCGCTTGTATCTGCAAGAGTAGCTGGGCTTCATACTCGACACTTATACGAGGTGGTTTATAGCATACACCAATGATAATTGGCATAGTAATCTTTAAGTCTGTATGGAGAGACATCATAAGGTAGTCTGAAAAAGGCCACACAGTACAACTTTGTGCATTAAATACTCCTGTGTGTACATAAGCTAAATCTTACTCCTGTTGAAATGGAATCATTGTGTCAGCTAAAAACAGTATCAACTTTCTTGCAGAGCTCAAGATTACCTGAACTTATTCATGAAAGTTATTTATCTATCATGCATAGATATATAAAAACAATGCACTTGAAGTGCACTTTTGTGAGGTTATTGTTCCTACGTTGGCCAAATGTTAAGGTCTTTAAAAAGATAATGTGATAATTCTCCTTCACTTTTTATGTTACAGCCAGAAATCACAGTGGACAATTTCCCAACATTCTTCATGCAAAAGAAGCCTTTACTGGTTTTATTTTCTGATTCTAATCCAACCCAGAGTGATGAAAAGCACATTTTGAACTTGGTGAGAGGAAAGTATCTGGATCAATATTTGACTTGCTGGCTAAACCTGTGAGTAACAGTCAGTGTAAGAAAACTTATTCCCACCTAACCTGAAATAGTACATGTGCCCATGCATGATTGAGTATTATAACAAGTTGTAATTTTGATATATATTCTCCCATCATCACATAATAATCCATTAGGGGGTATTATTCATTGTATGCCCTGATTATCACCTCTTTGCAAGGTATTTATTTTTCTTTTCTTAATGAGTATTGAATTTGGCAGAGGAAAAACACCTAATACATGCTAAGATAGAGCAAACATATGGCCATACAGACACCTATTGTATTTGTGCCAACCAATCAATGAATCAGAGTATAGTATAATAATGGGCAGTCGTCTCCTGGCACTGATTGAGAGTTAAGCAAAATGGGAAAGTTGTTCTCACTACTCAATGAGGGTGTGATTACGCTGACTGAGCTTAGCAAACCAAGGGTGTTTCCCTGAATACCAATACAGTAATTAAACTACTGCCAGTAATTTCAAATGTGCTGGGTTTTTTATTTTCAGTTCTGTAACGGTAGATCATTCAGTAATTGCTTCCATGTTATTGAAGGTGATGATGGTGCCGTGGTTTACATTACTTTTACGTAGTTCTTTGTACACTTTTCGTTTACAAGCCTTTGTATTTTTCCAGCATGCAAGACTACATATGTACATGGCATGGCATGCCAGGGTGGTGTGGTCAACTAAGTATATTGACAGCCATGCAACACATGCACACACATACATTTTGTGAATAGACATTCAACTAGAAGGTAGTGCAAGGACTATACAATAAATTGGCATAGGTTAAACCCTTTTTGCTATCTTCAGCTGATATATTTCTCAGAGATCACTCCTAATGCATGTTATAAATCTTCTGCTGTTGGGCTTCATTTGATATTAATTAAGTACTGGTTACGTTTGGAATCACATTGGTTAAGGTGGAACAGTGACTTGGTGGTTAGCACTGCTGCTTTCCAACTCTGGGCTCCTGGCTAAATTGTGTAAATGTGCTAGGAACATTAGATTGTAAGCTCCAGTAGGGCAGGGTTTTCTGTGACTGATGAACAGTGGTACTGTATAAATAAAGGAGAATAATCATAGCATTTTGATAACTTTTCTGGTTTTACAGATGTTTTACAGGTGTGCAACTCTTAAAGGTGGTGCATAGTAAAAGAAAATTTATCAGTGTAGTGTAATTTAAAGGAGAAGGAAAGGCTAAAATTAAGTAAGCTTTATCAGAAAGGTCTATATAAATATACCAGTAAACCCTCAAAGTAATCCTGTTCTGATTCCTCTGTCAAACGAAACACCACATTTCTTTCCTTCTTTCCTTCTATTGTGTATTGTGTATTGGGTTTCTGTATCAGACTTCCTATTTTCAGCATAAACCTCCAGGGCTAGGGCATGAGCATGCTCACTTTTCTCCTCACCTCCTCCCCTTCCTGTTGTAATCTGAGCCCAGAGCTATGAGTGTCATACCAAGTGAATATGGCAGCTGCTATCCTAAACAAACAGGGAGAGCTTCTAGAGCTGTTTGCTCAAGTATGGTAAAGCATTCTACAGAATAAATAGTGTTATAGCTTGCACTATTGTGGCCAATCTATTGACAATAAACTGCTTCGGTACCTTTCTTTCTCATTTGATACAATGGAAGAATTGTTGGAGGTATAATTCATTTCAGTTGACTTTACATTGCATACACAATAAACACAATAAATATGAGAAGCTTTCAACATCATTTATTGTGCATGAGATATGGTAGGACAAATCAATATTTTTCCAATTTTAATAAATAAATCCAATAGCTTTCTTTAAAATACAAGAGATTGATTCAGTTCCCACAATGCACAGTTTTCCTCAGAATGCTAGCATCATTTAACCTGCTACAAGTTTCAGTAAAATTTTGAATTTGTTGCTTATGTAAGTGCATGCTACACTAAAACATTGGGATACAAACTTTCCTAACTTGTGTATATCATGCAGGTTGCACCCACTACAGTGTGAGCTTTACAGTGGCAGGTTACACATGAATACTTATATGGTATTGAATGGAAATGCACTAGCAATGGAAAATGGGACTAACTGCCTGGTCAGTGGCAACTGCAAAGTGCAGACCTGTCACATTTTAATAAGCACAATAAGTATGTTGGCACTTGGCCCAAGCATTTGAAGGCAGCTATGTGACAACTGTTCTATCTAGCCAGTAATATATATGTACCGTATATACTCGAGTATAAGCCAAGTTTTTCAGCCCCCAAAATATGCTGAAAAACGCTACCTCGGTTTATACTCAGGTCAAGCGCAAAAACGGTCACTGGCGCCTAAGAATAGTCTCCAAGAATATTCGCCGGCGTCCAAGAATGGTCGCCGGCATCCAAAAACGAGACGCCGGCACCTCCAATGGGAGCAGAAACCCACAATTTTTTGATTGAAACTTACCAGAAGCTGCTGCATTTCTCACCCTCGGCTTATACTCGAGTCAATAAGCTTTCCCAGTTTTTGGAGGTAAAATTAGGTACCTCGGCTTATACTCGGGACGGCTTATACTCGAGTATATACGGTAATCTATATTTATTTTTATATAATACTCATCTCTTTATAATGTTGCATCTGCTCAGTGACAGCAGCCCGTGAGCAGTTTAAAGCAAATTGTAGCCTAGCAGCAAAATAATTTATACTTTCAAATTGTTATAACAGTGTGATTTAATTATGTGACTCAGAGGCATGTGGATGCACTGATCAAAACATATAAAGGAAGAGGAAATTAGAATTCCTTTTATAAGCCTGTTAAAGATTATTTTAGGATACTTATTTACATAATTCATGCCTGGGAGAAATAATACTCCCAAAATATGTTTCCACTCATGCCTGGTGTTTGTGAAGAAAAACAATACTTGTGTATTCTTTTAAAAGGTTGTTGTCATATTCATTATAACGTTATTGGTTTAACAATTTTTCTGAACATAAACAGAAAAATCAGTTGCGCATTTAAAGGGGAATATGACCAAATAATGAACCAAGTGTCTTCTCATATTTTTAAAATAACTAAATTCACTCCCATACTTACATTATTTTATTGGGCAAATATAATCTGTTGCAGTAGCAGATATTAGAAGATTTATATTGTTGACATAAAAGTTCTGAAAGTTAATTAAAGTGGAACTGCCTCCAGTGTTAATAGTTTGCTGGCATATGATATATGGAGAAACCAGACACTGGGCCAGATTAAATTAAATGCCGTTAGAAACAGGTTTATTGCATACAAATTCATGGATCAGATGCAATTTGAGATGCAATTCAGTTCAGAAAAACGTATCTCACCTTTAATAACCTGAAAAAACTGAACTGAATTAGGAGAAAAAGTTTTTCTCTTTGAATTGAATCTCGTCCAAAAGTTTTCACATGATAAACCACAAGATCACTGAATTGAATCTTGCCCAATATATCTGATGCACATTGTTCTCATTTAAACAGATGTAGTTCTCTGTGTAACAGATGCACAAATCGTGTGTAGTCCATATGGTATAAGGAATGTAGCCTTAATCCTAAAATCTGCTTGCTAGGAGTTAAGGGATATCAAGTGACAAACGAATTTGAAAGAACATTTATGCTGGAGGCACATTTCCAAACCAAAAGCTCAATAGAGAAGATCCCCTCTAAGCACAGATGCAAGATCCTACTAAAAATGCTGTACTCTGCATTAAAAAAAAATCTGATATATGGCAAGATATGGTCATGGAGGATTAAAGTTTTCACTTGAGGGGTGACGCGTGTAGGCGCCGAACGCAGGAAAAATGCAGCATGTTGCGTCTCAACCTGCATTCGGCGCCAACACGCGTCTGAGTGAGTACAGCCCCATTTGAAATAATGACATGCATCTATTCCTGCGCTCCCCTGCGGCTGAACGCCAAAAAACGGAACACAGGGGAGTGTAGGTCAGAACGCCAGTGAGTAAGAGCCCTAATCGAAGTTTACCATGTAGTTTCACAATGTTTCATAGTTCAGATCATGTATATTTTTCACAGTATCCTCCTTTTATATTTTTATAGGAAGAATACTCCAGTGGGCATTGGAATACTGAAGCGGTACTTTGGCGTAGTACCACGTTTACCACAGTTTGTACTTATTGATTTTGATGCCTCGGGTCAAGTCTTCCCATTTCCCTCAGATCACCATCTTACTGAAGTAAATATATTGTATTGGTTGGAGATGATTAAAGCAGGAGAGGAAATTCATGTCTGTAAGTACAAACACCAGCAAATAAAATTGCAACTTTGAGCTGAAAAAAAATCATGAAGATCTTTCCCTATCTTCCATCCACTTCCAATGATCCAGATCCAAAAGTGTTTCATGTAGGATTGAGAATTATCCCCAGCCCCTGTAAATGTGTCCCTGTTGAAAGGAAATTCTGTGCCTCAGTCTTACGGAGATTGCTAGATAAATTATAATCGAGAGAAGAACAAGGCTAATAGATACAGCTATTAAAGTACATTACCTATGCCATAGAGATTATTTGCTTAAACTAACAGGGTATTGAATACTTATGAAACACGTAATGGAAGCAGTGTAAGTAACAATGATCAAATAGATTAATAATAAATGAAGCCTAATGTTTTATTGGAACTTGTTTACTATGTGGAAACAGTCAGAAAACTGAGGCGACAATAACAGGGAAGTATTAAAATGAATGAAGTTTATGATGTCAGGCTTAAAGTGGCTTTTCTTTGTTACACAGGATAGCAATACATGATACTGGATCACTTTATATACTTACACCATACAAAGGCCAATAAAAGCTGCTGACATAGCCCCTGTGTAAGGCCCTCAGGACTGTCTGCCAGAACTATAGCTGGCCAAAAGCTGGACAAATATCAGGCAGATTTTCAAGTTCCATGGGATGCATTGAGGCGTCCCTCTCCCTAATAATGTCAGTAGGCCCACATAATGATTTGTTCATTGGCCCCCTGGCTTTATCATTTAAAAATTCTGTAGTGTGAAATATCAAATCAAGTTAGTCTTCAGTACTCTCCACAACCTGTCACTCTTCATTCTCTCTTCATGCTGTGGTCTGAGTCAGATTTTAAGTGACAGGTAGGTCTTTTAGGGGGACTCCGTTTCTTATCAGAATAACTCAAATAACAAACTCCAGCACAAACAAAAGGTAACAAAACAACAGACTCTGGCAAACACCCTTGCATGCAGTGAAACACCGATCAGACCCGGTAATTTTTAAAGTGTGAACACCTGGGTTAAGGGGGCAACCCCCTAAAGGATGTATTAGATCTAACTGTCTCCACCTACTGCTTGAAGACAAAATGAAGAGAGATGGTTTGCTCAGAGGGGGAGAGTGAAGAGTAACTTGAATTTATAGAAATGAAAGCGATATAAAATGATGAGCTACATCAGTTGTTGTCCAATTGCATCTTTTGTTCATATTTTCAAAAGCTGAATAGCAGGGTGACTGTTGTGAATGATGAACTCTCTATCTCTGTAAAGTGCTGAGTAAATGTGCTAGTGATTTATAAATAATCCATTCCATAATAAATAAATGGCTTGGCTTAACAGTTGTATGTAATAATCAATGAATTTAGTGAACATAGTTGTCAAAACAGTTGTAGGCAGTCATTGCAGTCAGTGTATTGGTTGATCTGCATGATGGGAAGAAGATATTTAGGATCCAAGTGATTTAACTACAAAGTTACTAAAAGAAGAGGTGGAATGAAACTTTTGCCTTCATTCTAGTCTGGTATTACTGATATTTTTCATTGCATAAATCTTTTTTTTTTGTATTATTTGCTGTTTTTCCAGTTATTTTATTCCTATGTATATATTTTATTCCTATATATATATATATATATATATATATATATATATATATATATATATATATATATATATAATAAATAGTTAAAGTTAAATCAGTCCCTGACCTTTTTTTCCCCCTGTGAGCTACAGTACATCAATTGTAAAAAGCATCCTAAGCATGCAAAAAGTTCCTGGGGGGTGCCAAATATGGGTTCTGATTGGCTATTGGTAGTCCATATGTGGATTGGGAGCCTACATGAGGTTCTGTTTTGCAGTACAGATGGGTTTTAGACAACTAAAGCTTGCATTTAAGTTAGGAATTAATAAGCACCTGCTTTGAGGCCACTGGGAGCAATATCCAAGGGTTGGTGAGCAACATGTTGCCAACAAGCCACTACATAGAGTTAAATAGATCATTTGGATTGGTAGACTTTAACCAGTGAGTAAAATTGTCTTGCTATTACTAATTTATTATATTGTGTACATTGCATCTAATCTTTATGCTGCTCATTTGAGCTTTTCCCTCTTTCCCACATTTCATTTGTGTTTGTAATAGATGAAAACACTAGTTCATCTAGTCTGACCACTAAAAATTGAAAATAAAATGTTGCTCAGCATGCCTGCTCAACAGTACAACATATTTAGCATTATTCAAAAACCAGTATTTTCTGTCATTCTAGATAGTTTATCCAATGAAGACTGTAAACCACCACTTCCCGATTACAATTTCCTGGATATGATGGATGCAGAAGTCCCAGACTTTGCTGCACAGAAAATACGTATTCAAATGAAGCCCAGTAAAAGGCAAAAAGCAGAAGATTCCACAGAGGGAGCTGAAGCAGAAGAAACTGAAGTCGAGCAATATCCGCCAGGCTCAAGTTTACGTGGAACTGTGCCAAAGTTTATAGAACAGGGAAAAAAGTTCAGAAGTCACACAGAGTTATGATCTAAATGGCGTATGGATCACAAAATATATTGTGGAAAATTCCTATTCTGAGCAATTTTCTTCTACTTTTACATCATAGACGCCATTATGGAAAAATGTTCAGTTTTCCACTTTTTTTATTGTTCAAGTCTTCATGATTTTTTTATTGGATGCTTTTCTGTTTTATTTCATGTTGAGTTTTTTTTGTTTTGTGTTACTTATTTATAAAATCCTTTGAAAATATTCAGTTCTTTGCAAATGTACTCAAACCTTTGACCTATTCTTTCATTGTCCTGATTAACAAATACTTTGCTTTTTATCTAACCGATTTTATTTTAAAGCACCAAGACCCAACATTGCTTTTTATTATATGACTGCTTATTTTTATTTGGGGAAAAAATGTCTTAAAAATAAATAATAAAAATCTTATACAGTTTGCAAAAGTATTTCATTCCCCACACTTTTCTTTTCCAATTGTTTTTATTGGCATTTTTGAATAAACAAAAAGAACTAAAAGCAGCAAAGCAATAGCTCAGCAAAACATTTGTCAATTTCATAATAAGAAGAGAATTATTACACAACAATTCATTTCTAACCAAACATCAAATAAAGACAATAACAAAATTCATCAATGAAAATAAAATAAGATAAAGTAAGATAAAACTGCGCTTTCTACCAACCAAAAAATTTACATTCCCCACTTTTTAAAGGAAAAGTAGTAGCAAAATAATAAAATGCAATTTATATAAATGATTTGCTGTGCAGAAATTCAAGTTGATTAAGGCAAAAAAAAAAGCATTTGTTTTCTGTATAAACTTGCAAAGCCCTTTATATATTTTATTTTCAAAGCATAAATTGAGTAAGCTATATTAGGAACATGCTGTAGAACTTTTTGTGCAAGGACCAAATATTTCTCAATTATAATTCAGCACACATATCATTTATTACATTATTTTATTGTTTAAGAACATTCTGTTGTGTTTTTGGTATCATCAATTATACTGTGTTATTTTAATAAATTTTTAATTAATTTGGTCTTTCCTGCTGTTCTGTATAACAACCTAATTGAACAATTTATTGATCAGATGGACATCTGGAGGAAGCCATTTAGAGCTCATTGTCACATCGTTGTAGGGAAGAGGAATTTTCTTCCACCAAGTAATAAGCCATTGTCTGTTGTACTTATGGTATCATGGCATGTCATATAATAATCTGTTCTCCTCATAGTTTTAGACAGAACTGTGGCAAAGAGCCACTTGGAAATTGTTACAAGCGCAAACCTAAGAGTTTGTGAATAAATATACCAATGGCATTAAACAGTTTCTTTTTATGTATAAAGGTTATCTATAATATATTACTTCTATACTGATATAGTGCCTGTGTATATTATAAGCATAAATATGAAATTAAACCCCATGGAGTATGCAATCAAGAAAAACTTCATTAAGCATGTGTCCATATAACCACCTGGTGGTAGTAGCTAATCACTTTTCAATTTAAAGTTCATGAACTGCATATCCAAATGCATTCATCCATTATAAAAAAAAAACACACTCCCAACAGGAGTGTTCCATTTTAACAATGCATAGGGGGTTATTTATCAAAGGTCGATTTTTAGAGTTTTTTTTTATACCTCGGATGAACTCACAACTTGAATGGTTTCTAATTTAAGAAAAAGCTTGAATCAGCAACAACCCAAAAACTGACTTGAGTTTTCAGTAAAGAAAAACCTCAAATCGCTCATGTTTCATGTGAAACCCTCCAAAAAAAAATTCAAACATCATGAAGGCTGTTAACACCTTCAAATGGTTCAAGGGACCTCTGCCATTGACTTCTACATTACCTCGACAGGTTTTAGATGGTGTATTTTCAGGGTCGCGGTATAATAAATCTCCAAAAATTCACGTTTTTAACCAGAAAAATCATAAGTAACCTCGAAAATTCGAATTGTTTAGTGGAAAACACAACTCAAACCATAATAAATCTGCCCCATAGTGTTGCATGGCCAGCAGAAAGTTGGTATATTTCAACAACTCTCTTTTAAGCTCTATCAGTCATAAATGTGTTAGGAAAATAATTGGCAACTATTGCTTTCGGCACCAATATGCGTCACACAGTCAGTGGTGATGTCTGTGGTCCCCATGACTGAAAAGTTCAATGCACCATTGCTAAGATCTTATGACATACAGACAACAGCTGCTTTATTTAATATTTTTATATTTCATTCTCACCATGTTGCTATCTATTAATAAAAGAACTGTCAACACATATTTTTAATGTTAGAAAACTTTCATCTTGTGACCTAAAGAGGCTGTTATGCCATTCCTTATCATTTCATCATTGTATTATAAAAGAGATCATTTACTAAAGAGTACACCCAAGTCTTGGAGTGTCTGTGGCTGCTATCCCTAGAATGAGTATTTGTGTAATAGGCCTTGCTATGGGTAGAAAATTTGGCACAAGGTACAGAGTGGAGTGCTCATTGGTATAAGGGAGTTGTTAATCTTTGAATTATTTAGTATTATGGAGGAAGACAATTTGCAATTGGCTTCATTTTTAATTATTTGTGGTTATTTTACAAATCTGGTTGCTAGGGCACAAATTAACCTAGCAATCATACATTGATTTAAATAAAAGACTGGAATATGAATAGGAGAGGACCTGAATAGAAAGATGAGTAATAAAATAGCAATAACAATAAATGTGTAGTCTTACAGAGCATTTGTAATTAAAAACTATTAATATATAATAAAGACCAATTGAAAAGTAAATTATACTTGGCCACTTTACAACATACTAAAAGTTAAATTAAAGCTGAACCACTCCTTTAACTCCTTTCTTTGAGCAGGTTGCAGGTGCAGTGCTAAAGCTGTCCCTTTCACCTCCTGACAATCTTTTTTTTTTTTTTATTGGTTGAATAAATTAGGTGTGCAAGGCATTCACATTTTCTGCCCACAGTGACCATTATATGTTGGGCACAACTTGGTTTTTATAAATATTTTGCATCATAAATGAGCCCCAAAGGGTCTGTCTTGCAATTCCTTATAACAATTGTTGTTTTTTTTGCAAGGGGAAATGCAGTTTCCAAAACTAAACTGTGAAATATATTTGGAATACTGTTTAGTGCTGATGCTCTGGACTTGCAACCATAATCTTCAGTTTCACACAAAATCCCACCTACAGTGTCTCACAATATAAACTTTCCAAAAGTGCTGTATTTTTTACAAGATATAGCACACATAAATCTGCCTTGATAAAGCTGTTTGGCGACAGGGAGGTGTACTCTTTGGTAAATAAAGCGCCTGATGTTCCTTGTGGTTTGCAGTTTTGTAGATAGCAGATTTTGGGATATCTCCACACCCTTTCGATTTTCTAATAGCATATCTACTTTTAAAATGTTTTAATATCAACAAATTAAAAATCAATGCAATTAAGTAATTTTTTTATTATTTATCTTTCCAGGTAAGACCTTTAATTTCCTGTGTCATGAATTTGAGGTGTTATTTTCACTTTTTTTTTTTTTTTTACTCTCTTTGTTTGAAATCATAGGGCAAGATCAAAACAGGTCTGTATACATGGCTCTGATATAGAAAGTTCTATAAATTCATAGGTTAATCTGTATAAATCTTTATAACTTGCTGATGCTGTATAATAAATGTTGATTGTGACGCCTCATTTTTGGTTTTGAGGCAAAGAGAACAACATTCTGTTCTGATAAGACGTTACAGTCTTTAACATACAACAGAGGTCTTTTTGGCTATGTTTAGCCCACTGATTAAAATGTAATGGGTATTTCAAAATCTGCCATCTGTTTCGTTTGCTCTCTAGTTAATTTTCTTTTTGTTTCAGTTTTTTTTTTTTAAAGCTTCCAGCTTATCTCACACTTCTCCCCAGTGTGCCACTGGATAAGTGCCTCCTCTTGTGCAGTTTCTATGGGCTATAGCAGTGATCCCTAACAGTGGCTCTAGACAACATGCTGCTCACCAACCCTTTGGATGTTGCTTTCAGGTAGGTGCTTATATTTGAATTCCAGGCACATTTTGGTTGCTTAAAAAGTTAAAGGGGAAAATGAAAATGTAAAAAATATGACAATTAGGTAGCCAATATATCTAATAGGGGGATTTCTTTCCTAGTAAATGTATTAGAGCTTAATCAAATAACTGATTCCAGTACAAACAAAATAACTGCCTTTTGCACAAATTCTGCATGTAGAGAGACAGGATTACTGGTGACTTCAATAGAGTGAGCTCTAATACACCTTCTAGGCAAAAGGAGCCCCCTATAAGATATATTGAATCTAACTGTCAATGACTATCTGACACCCAACTCTTGTATGAAGAGAGAATGAAGTGAAACAGACGCTGAGAGAGGGATTGTGATTGATTGTATTTTGAAAGTTTCTTATTTCAGTATGATGAAGCTTATAATTATACTGCTAAACAGAACCTCCTGTAGGCTGCCAGTCCACATAAGAGATGCCACAAATAGACAACCACAGCCCTTATTATGCACCCCCTGGAACTATATTCATGCTTATGGTGCTCCCACAGCTCTTTTTACATTTAAATTTGGCTTATGGATAAAAAAGGTTGGGACCCCTAGGCTAAGGGCAGCTCTGACAGACCTTCAGAATACTTGATTGGCTTGACTGTAATATAGTGAATACTCATCTTAATGGCAATAGCATTTTATTACTGAAGTATTAATCATTACATTACTAGGATTTACTGAAGTTATACAATATCTTTTAGTCCTTCCCTGGGTTAGCTACAAGCCTTCTATAGTTTTTACATGCCTTCTTGTAATTCACTAACTGGGTTTTACCTTGTTAAACTAAACTGGCAGTAGAGGGTCAGCTGCAGAGGGCCCAATGGGCCTCTTTAATGTTGTTAGTGAAACTGTAAGATGCTCCGTTTCTCTACATGATTTTGGGAAAATGACGCTCATGTCAATGTCCCAGTCTCTACCTCAGTAGTGTGCATTAAATAAAGCGGCCCTGGAAGAACATTCTTAGTAGATTGGTGTGTAGATCAAGCACATATGCTCAATCTCTTATATATCAATTGCACATGTTCCACTTTTTCACAATTAGGAAGAGCCACATGCATGCAGTTTGAATGGTAGAACTTCCTAATAGTTTTGTGACTGCAGCTTGTCATTCGTTTTAGTTGTGACACAAGTGTGTTTAAAACTGGACTTGAGAGATAAAGCACAGCAGTGGGAAAACTTGTGAACTCTGCCATCATGGGGATTCCACAAACAATTTTCTATTTTAAAAACAATTTCTGTTTTTATAAGGATTATTCCTTTCCATGTCTTGTTTTCTTAGTCGAAACAAACAGATTTCAAAAAATACACACAGCTTATATTTCTAGATTCTGTGGAAACTTTATATTTGTTATATAAACAGAGTAATGTAATAAAAAGTCTTGTGTTTGCCCACATCTAGTAACTTATAGCAGACAATCACATTTTTGTGTTTTAAACAGCTTAATGCTACCTGACTGGCTGCTGTGTTATTAGACAAGTAGTGAAATGAAGCCAATTAAAACTTTCCCCATGAATCAACATGGTCAGGAACAAGTGAAAAATGGTGTTACTTATGGGCATATTTATTAACACTGGAGACCAACATCATGATATTGCCAATCAGATCTTTGCTTTTCTAATTTATAGGTGACTGTTCAAATCAAACTGCTGACTGGTTGCTATGGCTAACATTAGGGGGCAGATTTACTTAGTGTTGAATATGGAAGGTTAATTAACCCTTGATATTCGACTGCCGAGTATCGAATATCGAGGTCGAAGGATTTACCGCAATTCGTCGATTAAATCCTTCGAATCGTTCCCTTTGAAGGATTTTAATCCATCGATCTAACGATTTTTCTTCGACCTAAAAATTGTCCAAAAGCCTATGGGGACCTTCCCCATAGGCTAACATTGACTTCGGTAGCTTTTAGGTGGTGAACTAGAGGTTCGAAGTTTTTTTTTTTAAAGAGACAGTACTTTACCGGTCGAATAGTCGAACGATTTTTAGTTCGAATAGCCAAAAAAATCATTCGAAATTTGAAGTTTTTTTTATTCTATTCCTTCACTCGAGCTAAGTAAATGGGCCCCCAGCAGTGATGTTTGTCTCCAATGATAATAAATATACCCCATGGTGCAGCTAACAGATACATGCACAAATCAGAATCCATCATCCCTTTGTTTTATATCAGAAGACATTGCAAGCAATCACTTCCCCAAATCTAAGCATCCCAGATGTATTGTGGTCAAGAGAGATGCTGCAATAGCTGCTCAGTTTTAATAAACCCTGCCATTATTGCACTATTCGGCTATTCACTATGTGCCATTAGTGCCCAGGGGTGGCAATAAATAAATAAAGAATGATAATTGACACCGATAGAATTAAAATAGTTCTGTATCATGTGCCAAACTGGGCTAATAGAAACCCTTGCTGCAAACCATTCCCTGATTAAAGGGCACCTATCACAGCCAAAATCACAGCCCTTTAAGCCACACAAGCTTCTTCCTCCCTGCTCACAACTTGCCCCCTTGACCCTATGCCTTCTTCTCTGCTCAAACACTGTGTTGCAGAGCTTACCCCACTACTTACTCACATCTTCAATTCTTCTCTAGCTTCTGGAACCTTCCCTTCTCCTTTCAAACAGGCCTGTGTAAAGCCTATTCTTAAAAAGGCCATGCTTGACCCAGCCTGTCTATCAAATTACTGTCCTGTCTCCCTTTTACCACTTGCCTCTAAATTCCTAGAGCGTATTGTGTTCTCCCATATTACTAACTTTCTACACACCCATGATCTGTTGGACCCTCTGCAATCTGGTTTCCGACCTGGTCACTCTACTGAGACTGCTTTGTGCAGAGTTACAAATGATCTTCAGGTTCCCAAAACCAAAGGTCACTTCTCCATTCTTCTCCTCCTTTACCTATCATCTGCATTTGATACAGTTGATCTCTCCTGATGCAGATTCTCTATTCGCTTGGCATCCGTAACGAGGCTGCATCTTGGCTCTCTTCTTACCTTTCTAACCGATCATTCACTGTCTCCTATGATAACAAAACCTCATCACCAGTTCCACTTAATGTGGGGGTGCCGCAAGGCTCCGTACTTGGTCCGCTGTTGTTCTCCCTGTACACTCTGTCTTTGGGAGATCTGATGATACCCAAATAAATTTATCCACCCCTTCATTAACAGCTGAAACAGAGGCTCAGATCTCTAACTGCCTCCTGGCTATCTCAAATTGGATGTACCAGCGCCACCTCAACCTCAACCTAACAAAAACTGAACTAATCATCTTTCCACCTAAGCCTGGGCCTACTCCCCTATTTACTATCTCTATTGATGGCATGCTCATTAATCCTGTCAACTCAGATTGCTGTCTGGGGGTAATCTTTGACTCCTCTCTCTCTTTCTCTGATCATATTAACACCACTGTCAAAACCTGTCACTTTTTCTTACCCAATATTGCCAAAATCAGTCCCTTCCTTTCACCTGATACATCCAAGACGCTCATGCATGCTCTCATCCTATCCAGACGAGATTACTGTAACCTTCTACTAACTGGCCTCCCTAACTCCAATCTCTCCCCTCTACAGTCTGTATTAAACACTGCTGCAAGAATTCTCCTCCTCTCATCGAAAAAGGGTACAGGCCCCTCCCCTGCTGAAGTCCTTATCATGGCTTCCTATAAAACAAAGAATAACTTATAAACTCCTCCTCATAACCTTCAAAGCCCTTCATTCCTCTGCACCTAATTACATCTCATCTCTTGTCTCTCTATATGTTCCTGCCCGAAACCTCCGCTCCTCTCAGACCAACCGCTTGATTGTACCCCCCACTACTACTGCTGTTTCCCGTATCAAACACTTCTCTCTTGCGACTCCTTATATTTGGAATGTCATTCCTGAATCTCTCAGGAGAGAATCCTCCTTCAATGTTTTTAAAACAAAACTCAAAGACTACCTCTGGGAGCACCTGGATAACACCTGAACTGGCACTTATATAACAGTGTAACAAACTGTAACCCACAGCACCTTAATACCCCTCTGAATTGTGTCTGTATGTTACCCACCCATTTAGACTGTAAGCCCTACGGGGTAGGGTCCTCTAGCCTTTTGTTTCCTTGACACTGAGCACTTAATCTGCATTGTAATTAAATTTTATATTTATGTGAATGGTATTCTAATAATGCACTGATTGTTACTTTTTATTCTGACCCCTTGTTTGTTACTACTAATTATTTATTATCCTTTGTGGAAGATTTGGCCGAATACTGAATTGAATCTGGATGCTAATTTGCATATGCAAATTAGGGTGGGTACGGAAAACGTGGGAACATTTTTTTTACATCCTTGATTTGTGACGGAAAGTAACGTGATTTCCCTTCCTGCTGTAATTACTCATGCAAATTAGGATTTGTATTCAATTTGGCTAGGCACAAGGATTCGACTGAATCCGAATCCTGCTGAAAAAGGCAGAATTCTGGCCGAATCCCAAACTGAAGCCTGGAATAGGTGCATCCCTGTTTAAAACTGAATGCAAACAATTATGGAGACATAATGTAAGTCTAATTTGCATCCCTAGAGCATTTCCCTTCATAAATGGGCCATAAGAAGTATAAGTATTTTTCAGACAAGTATTCAAAATATTAAACATTTTGTAAGAACATTGCTACAATTAGTATTTAATGATCCATACAATTACTGTACAATCCGTTATTCAGGATAAAAACATTATAATCTCACTGGAAACATTTACAGTTTGGATTAGTTTTGGCAGTGACAGCAACTTGTGTTAATACAGTAACTCGGGGAAACAGGATACTTAGGTCTCTAAATTTTAAATATTTATTTTTATTTGTTATCCTGTTCATCAGTCACATACGATATCAGTTGCTTCTGGACATGCAGTGCCCAGACAAGTTGCTGATGGAAACCAGGCCGGTGGCCAGAGATCATTTAGTAGAGATATCTTATGTTGCTCTAATTATAAATACTAGATATTTGCTCAGTTAACATATAAATACACAATGATCAGCCACTGCAGATTGTATGTAGTTTAACAACAGCTGGAGAAGTGAAGGTTGCTACCCCAATATACAGGGGCAGATTTATCAAGGGTCGAAGTGAATTCGAGGGAATTTTCAAAGTAAAAAAAATTTGAAATTCGAAGTAATTTTTTTGGATACTTCGACGATCGAATAGGATACTACGACTACAAATTCGATTAGAAGTAAAATTGTTCAAATATTCGACCATTCGATAATCAAAGTACTGTCTCTTTAAAAAAACTTTGACTTCAATATTTCGCCAAATTAAACCTGCCGGAGTGCTATGTTTGCCTATGGGGACGTTTTTGGAAGTCAACGTAAAATCATTCGTTTTATTCGAAGGATTTAATCGTTCGATCGAACGTTTTTACTTTGACTACAGGATACCCAAATTCGATGAAAAAAAACTTGACCCTTGATAAATCTGCCCCACAGTGTCAATATTTATCAAGGAGCTCCTGCAGTAGACATTATTCAGTCACTAACCCATCTTTTTTTTTTTTCTTATCCATCACTTTTGTTCCACTTTTTTTTCTTTATATAATTTTGGGATGGACCATTTAACATTCATTTTTGACCTCTGAAAAACTATGATTTATATCTTTTTGGGTTTGATCATGTATAATAAGATATTCTGCCTGAATTGCTACATAATTATTAGGTGCCAGTTACTTGGCAGCACTGAGCAATAGGACAATTTGCTTGCACCCTCAAATATGAGGAGAATCCACCAAGATGATTCTGCATTATTTAGCATTTACTTAGATCAATGGGGCAAGATCAAATAAAAGTAATTTTTCATCCCTAATAAATATTCAACAGCAGTAATAAGTTATAAGACTACATTTATATAACTAAAGTTATTATATTAGAGTAAGCATAACAATTGAAGCACCCACTCAGTCATGACACTCTTCTGTGTCTATATGAGCAGTTCTTTCCTAATGGAGTGCAAGCTCCTAGAAGAACACCTAAGTAGAGTATCTCTTTTTTTTTTTCTTCAAATAACAACCAAGCTTATTACTGCATTTGCTCTCTGCCCTTTCTTGAACCACAACAGTGATATTAGTGAAATATTAGTGATATCCATTTGATGTCAGTATAAAGGATGACCATATCTATAATAAAGGTTGCTGGGAGACTTGCCCAGTACTGTGCTGTAGAAGTGAATCTGGATTATAAGCACATTTAATGCTCTGAGACTTTACACTGTATTTATTTGAACAGGTAATCTTTTTCCTGCCCCATGTTCACACAATTATCGTTGACCCTGCTGGCAGTTTGCAGTCTTTTTCTTGTGTAATTAATTAATCAGAATGCCATAATAGGCGGAGATGATAATCTAAATACTATCATATTGTACAGGTATGGGATCCAGAATGCTCGGGATGTGGGGTTTTCCAGATAATGGATCTTTTCGTAATTTGGATCTTCATACCTTAGGTCTACTAGAAAATCATCCAAACCTTAATTAAACCCTAGGCTGGTTTTGCTTCCAATAAGGATTAATTCTATCTTAGTTTAGATCAAGTACAAGCTACTATTTTATTATTATAGAGAAAAAGGAAATCCTTTTTAGAAATTTGAATTATTTTGATAAATTGCATTATTTTTGATTCTGTAATTTGGAGCTTTCTTGATAACAGGTTTCCGGATAACAGATCACAAATCTGTATACAGCTGTTACGGTTGATGCTAAAATGAAGAAGTTGCAATATTGTACTTGTAATGAAGTACTGCCAGCAACTAATGTATTTTCTCATGAAAGTTCTGCTTGGTATGTGATTTGGGCTGTCACAACTTGGACCTCTCTCTCTCTCTCTCTCTCTCTCTGGTATTATCATTTTACTATTTTATAGCTCACATACAAAGTTCATTAACTGTTATCTTTATGCGGTATTATGTAAATACACCTATCAAATAAACACACCTTGTACAACTGAGAACACAAAACATAAATCAGTAAGAAACATTACTATTTTTTAACCCTCTCTGTTTCACACAAACCAGGACCATCAGAACACAAATATTTGACAACTTCCCTGCATATACTGTGAAAACAGGCAGCCAATGTTATCTATGTCTCTTCCTAGTGATCCAACCTGAGAGCCATTCAATCTGATCTGTGAAACTTTCCTTTCCAAGTGTTTTTTTCCCAGATTGTATAAAGGCTTATCCGCCAGTCTGATATTATAAATACAGGCATCTTGGTTTGGTGTCCAGCTTCAGAAAAGGATTGATTATGCTACACCTTGTTAAACATAGTTTTGCCCCAGAGGAAGGAAAAATCATCATTGTGAAATATCAAATTCGATGAACTTTTGCCAAAAACAAATATGATACATTTTGGTAATTTCACTACGTCCAGGCTGGTATACTACATTACAGCAGCTACTTCAGCAAATCAATATCTATGTCTTAGGGGGTTATTTATCAAAGGTCAAGTTTGTGAGTTTTTTTCTACCGCAAATAAACTCACAGCTCAAATGTTTGCTTATTTATGAAAAACCCAAAATGTAAAAACTCGAATCAATGCTGTCGGGGGGGGGAGGGACTTGAATACTCAAATTGATCCAGTTATCACAGAAGAAAAACTACAATTGATTGAGTTTTTGAGTGCAAAACATCAGAAAAAAACATATCATGAAGACTGACCTCTGCCATTGACTTCTACATGACCTTGACAGGTTTTAGATGGAGTACTTTCAGATTCGGGTTTTTTGCAGCTTCAGAGCATAATAAATCTTGAAAAACTTGTTTTTTTATCGAAAAATTTGAGTTTTTACTGAAACTACCCTCAAATAACTGTAATTTAATAACTCGACCATTAATAAATAACCCCCTTAACCAACATGCTAATATTCCACATACAGTATGAGCTTAAATACATCCAATTGTAGTAGAAAGATCACCAATGTAGAGTAGTGGCCCAGGCATAGGCTGAGGGTGATTTTTTTTTGGGTAGGCTAAGTCTAAAGTTTCTTCACCTGTGCTTTTCAAATGGCCGAGAAACAGCTGATTCAGCCCATATTATAAGCATTGGCAAAAGTTGCAATTCACCTGTCTGAGCACACAGGGTGGATTTTTGTCTAAAATGCCCTACAATCTTAAATCTGTCCCATACAGGGGCTGACTGAAGCGCTACTAGGTCCAAAGTCATTTTTCACTTGACATGGACAAAGCTCAGACTATTTGGAAAGTATTATGCAGCATAGCACTCTTTTATTATCAAAATTATAGAAAAAGTACAGTTCATCCACATTACTGGAAATCAGGGCTAATGATTGGCTTGTTTAACATTAAACTATGTTTATTGGTCTACTTTCACATAAAACACAAGGGATATGTTAAATGTCATTTATGGGACATTTAAGTAAAATGCAGATATATTTGTACCCCTTGCAAAAACAGTAGCTGCTCTTTCACTGCAGTTTCAAAGTAACACAATATAACAGTAGATGAGGTTGAGAAAGCACTTGCATTCAGCCATCAACACAACATTTGTGCGTAAGTGAAAGTAGCTGAACTGATCTGTTTGCTTTTCCAGAGGAAGGTGAATTGAATTGATACAATAGTTGCTAATATTCCCCTAATACTGCCAAGTAATGTTTTAACTAATTGTAACAACTTATGTATTAAATTGTAACAGTTCAGATGCTACTGGATCACTGAGCTGATCTCATCAGAAGCCAACCTTTTAGAAGCAATGGGTTACATGCAGAGTTGCAGTACAAATCTCCATTACGTGTCCAGTCCAATGCCCAATCTTGAGCCACTTTCCTGTCACTACACAAACTTGCTATGGAAACAAGATTTTTTATATGATACAGTCAATATGGAATATTATCTTAGCCTTTAATGTGTTTATATGGAGTGATTCAGTAGAGTCCTTATTGCCACCCTGTAAGGGTTCTTTCTCCTTTTTTAAAAAAAATAATGAAAGCCCTGGGAAGTAGTAAAGCAGAAATAAAATATTGTACCTTAAATCAAATGAATGGCAATATTATTTTATAGTCATGGGATGAAAACATTTTAAATAAATCTATTCAGACATGTCGGCTTTAGACTTTGATCACTATTATTAGATAACTGATTTTCCTCTGATAACCTTAAGTTTGGGTTGCCCAACTACAGTAGGCAGCATTTTCTGCTGAGATTGACATGTTTTAATCTGAAGATTGTAAAAATGTCACTTTTGTTTCAAGATTTCATGAGGATATTCAAATCGAAAAATGAGCTTTATTCTTTGTTATGCAATAAATTTAGTCCATTTAGAATGCACCCGTTTCCATTCTCCAAATAATATTTGCTGTCACACAATCCAGCGCTGCTCTTGCCATCTCCCATGAATCAGAGCTTCCCCATTTCTACCTATCTGTTGTTCTCCTTATGTTTCCTTTTTTATTTTATCTAGAGATATTTCTTCTTCCCTGTTCTTTCTTTGGTAATGGAGACCAGCGGCTTTCCTGGCTCAGCTGAAAACTTCCCTACTGTCCAATTGGGAAGCATTAAAATGTCACAATTTCTATCCAGACAAACAGACAGAAGGCAATACAGTGACCTAAAACAAGTTTCATCAATGTTTGTTTCCAAAAACATAAGATGGAAAGTTTCTTTGATGATTTTCTGTAATAACAGGAAGAAGGCTACAAACTTGTGCAACGGCTACTTGAGTGAGGGATCTTAGATTAATGAAGTGATGACAGAGATTACATTTATGTACAGATGTTAGAAACTTGCTTATACAGATTAAACTGCACATTCATGTAGAGAATTAGCTGCTGGCAACAAGTTACTTAGGGCTGCTGAATACTGAATGCTAAGTATACAATATCTCTAATTCTCACACCCCAGCCTAATTCTTCTTTCCATTTCCACTTTCTTACAGCATAAATGATACTGTTATTAAAAGTGTCAGTGGTAGAATTAATGTAAATACTTTCTAGTGAGTGATCATCTTCTGTTCCCAATAAATGCTGTATCAGACAAAGTCCATTAAGTAAATCCATCCTGCTGGGAGATTTCAACAACTATGGTCATGTACATGATTCCGCAGAATAGCAGAGGATTTATTTATCTCAGATGGGCAACCCACACTTCCCAGTTACTCTCACTGGCCAGTTCACAAAACCCTGGTTGAACCGTAATTCAGCACAATCTCATTGTCCTTAAATTCAGAACAAATTCAGATTTTGAAGACATCCTTGTTTTCCACTTTTGGCAGAAAAGCTAGATTTAATAATACTTAACATATACATGCATGTTTAAAGGAGAACTAAATCCTAAAAATGAATATGACTAGAAATGGCATATTTTATATATCAAACATACTGAACCAGCATATCTAGGCTTTCAAAGTTGTCACAGCAGTTTCCCATCTTGGGTTTTGTTAGGAGTGAATTTTTATTCAATAATCACTTGTGCATTGAATACAAATTCACGCACTTAAAGGAAAACTATACCCCCCAAACAATGTAGGTCTCTATTAAAATATACTGAGTAAAACAGCTCATGTGTAAACCCCTGCTTCTTGTAAATGAACCATTATCATAATAATACACTGTATACTTTTTTAGTAGTATGTGCCATTGGGTAATCATTAATAGAAAGTTGCCATTTTAAAAAATAAGGGCCGCCCCCTGAGATCTTAAGATTCACTATGCACACATACAAACCACATGTAAGGTCACATGAGCCAATTAACAGACAGAGTTGTGCCTTTTGCTTCCTCACTTCTTCCTGTTACAGTTAGTGTTGTAGTATTTATGGTCAGGTGATCTCTGAGGCAGCACAGATAGAGTCACAAAATGGTGGTTCAAGGCAAGAGATGTAAAAGGGCAATATTTATTTAAATATATATTCCAGTTTGGTAAGATTTTTTGATATGTCATTCAATTTGATATACTGTAAACTATGTTGCTTAAGTATTCATTTTGGGGGTATAGTTTTCCTTTAAGGAAGTTGCCGGCAAATTCACTAACCTCCACAAACTCACCAGCCACTGCTTCGCTCACAGCGCAACACTTCGCCAGGCGTAGATTTGCCAGGACAAAGCTAATTCACTAAAATGCGAAGTTGCGTCCAGGGCATCAAACACTGGCGAAGTTGCGCTAGCGTTGGCTAATTTGCATACGGTGGGAAGTTAAAGTTCAATGGATGGATATGTTGCAGCAAAGAGGTAACGTGCAATAAAATCCGCATCTTAGTGAATTTGCGTAGTTACGTCGATTCACCAGAGCACAAATTCGCCAGGCGTTGGGGATCCAAGTACCACTAGAGTCTATCTCCTTCGCTAGCAAAGTTACGCCACCGACCGATAGTAAATCAGCGAAGTACTGGCGAATTTTCACTTCGCCCTTTAGTAAATTTGCCTCTTGGTGTGCTGGCCCACTTTGAATGATTGCATACATATAAGTAACCTCAGAGTTCCATGACCTCTATAAAAGCACTTCAGTTTTTTATTTGATCTCTGTGACTTATAATATCCTTATATTTTACAATAAGGGGTACTTTATTCACTATAATATATATGCAGTATCTTGTGTTGTCGGTCCCTAAGCTAAGTAACTGAAAGCACCCAGAGAATTTGCAGTGAATCAGCAGAAAAAAAATGGGGTGCTACTGGGTCATACAGATCTTAACTGCTAAAGGGCTGTGTTTGCCTTGGGTTGGTACAGAAGCCCAAAACGTAAAAAGATAAAAGTACAACATTTCTGTCCTACTTGTTTAGTTAAGCTTTAGTTCTTCTTTAAATATTCATAGAGATAGAGGAGACTGTTTCACTCTTGGTTGCAGCATATTGTATGCAGTATTCA
Source organism: Xenopus petersii (assembly GCA_038501925.1). Lineage (NCBI taxonomy): Eukaryota > Metazoa > Chordata > Amphibia > Anura > Pipidae > Xenopus > Xenopus petersii. Next base: position 51,773,482 of record CM076686.1, on the reverse strand, counting down.
GTAGACCTAGGAAAGACATCAGAAGCAGTCATTTTCTAATTTCTTGAATGTACAGTGATGTTTTATGCACAATTTCAAAAAGTTGTGTACACAGATTCTAAGAAAGTTATGTATACTTTGTTTATACAAACTTACTGTTTCTGCTAGAAATTTGTAAAGTGTCTTACTCTGTCTTTGATTAATTTCAGTGTAGGTGCATCAATCCTTGTCTGGGTTACTACCATCCCGATAGTTAATCTATAAACAGTGGTTGAGGAGAGCACTCAGAGAGCAGGACTGCTGTGATCTAGTTTTTAATTCAGGACTACATAAATATACAACATATTTTGGGCCTCACGTGCCCCTTCTCAAGTGTGTGAGAAAGAGCACGTAAGGCCTGAAACATGCTGTGTAATTATGTAGTCCTGAATTAAAAACTTGATCCCAGCAGTCCTGCTCCTTAAATACTTTAACAGGCTGCCCACTCACTATTGTGTTTTCTACATCTGAATATCATATAAAGACACAGTCCATGAGCCTTTGAAATGGCTTTGTAACCCTTTAAATATACGGTATATAACATATATATTTTAGCAACTTACGTTCTCATCTATCATCTTAAATTCTTTTTGATTGTGGTGAACCATTCTATAGAAACTTGGTAACTTTTCCAAAGTAATTGTGCCCTTCCTGATACAGTTTTCAAATGGTTTATACATTTATGTAGAGGGGAATTATACTCCTTAATTCAACCTGAGAGCAATGAATAGGGCTTGTGCTGAACATATTTTTGCATATTGTTTTAATTACAAATAAATAGTATGTTTTGTGTTAAAAAGTATGCTACTCCATGTTTGGTCCTTGTGAGGTAAATACTCTGATTATTGTTACATAACCTCTCTCTCTCGCTTCACCATTTGTTGTGACTGTTTTGTCAGAAGGAATCCATTATTTTTTTGGGGGGGGATAATCTGTGCACTGGTAATCTTATTATTTACCATACCTAGGCCAGACAGATTTGTTTCCAAGCACATTGTCACAATATATATCTGCAAAAATGGTTGCACGTCCAAACAAAGCGACAGTCCCCAATGTGCTGGTGCCAAACCATATAGGAGAATGCAATGAAAAAACAGCCAACTATTGTTAAATTCCAACTGGGGTACAATATGCATCTATGTTCTTTCCATGCTAGTGTGGGTTTCCTCTGGGAACTCCTGTTTCCTTCCGCATTACAAAAACAATTAATTGCCTCCTTATGAAACAGATCATAATGTGTGTGGTAGGGACCAGAGATGGTAAGTTCCAATGGGCATTACATGTGAATGTAAGGCACAGTCTAACATGAAAGTACTACATAAATAAAAGATAATAATAGCATGCATGACAAAACCCACTGAAATCGTATAATTAATATAACATTACTATGACACATTGACCCAAGAGATTAATTTTCTTAGAATATAGTCTGTAGAAATGTTGCGTGTATATTACAGGAAATGTAATTTATAAAATCCAGAACCCCTGCCAAGTGAATCATTCCCTAGCGCCAGAAGGCAGCTGTGTGCAGTATGCTCCATCTTCTTACACACATGCAATATGCTCTCAGGATATAGTCTGATGTTGGCACTGTACATTAGAGAAAGAATCATTGGCTATCCATAGAGATTTGCTATCACTGGGAAATGTCTTCAGATAGTTCTCATGGCCTTTATAAAATAAACAGCTTGCTTTGCTTAGATGCACCAAAAGTATGCATTTTTTCCATAACACCTCTTTATAAAATAAGCCATTGACATGGCACTGAACGCAAGCTACCCATGTCTATCTTTTCTCTTTTTTTGTTGGTCACCTATCCTTACATTTTCTACTTTTTTCTTCAATTACTTTTTATGCTTAGTAATATCCAAGTATCTACGGTCCTCAACCAAGTTTTTACCACCCTTTGGAAACATAGAAAGCTTCCAAATTCCTGTTTCTGAAGGCTACTAGCTAACTTAGTGTTTATTAGACCATCAATTTAAATACCCACCAACATTTGAAAAATCATGAGGGACAAAAGGTTCTGGCACACATATTGCGGCACATTTGTTTTGCCCATTTTGTGGCCACCCATCCCTAAATACCATGTCCATTTTACAAAATTTGGCAGGTTATGGAAAGTCTGAACAAATTTCTGGGGGTTTTAGGGCCATGTTTTATGTGTTATTACAGTTTTGCTTATGAAGGTGAATTGCCCTTTAAGCTGTGAGTCACAGTTTCCCCAAGAGACCTGCTTATCTTACAATTGTATACAATTTCAATAAATATTGGTAAAATAGGTCAATCTGTAGACATTTTGGGGGTCTGAAAAATAATTTGCTGTGGGACCCGGTAATTTCTAGTTACACCACTGTTTCCACTGACTGGTTACCAGCCAGTAACCAATCAGTGACTTGAGGGAAGCACATGGGTAATAACTGTTTGCTTTTGAATCTGAGCTGAATGCTGAGGATCAATTGCAAACTCACTGAACAGTTATGTCCCATGTGGCCCCCCTTATAGTCACTGACTAACTCAGAGTTAGAGAGCTGAAAAGCAGGAAGTTGTGTTCTGTTCCATTATGTTAGATATCCAGTCACTCCAGCCGTTATAGATTACATTTTTGGCTAGCTACCTACAGTATATTAGAAATTTTATTTTATCTATTTACCCCAGCCTAATTCTTCTTTCCATTTCCACTTTCTTACAGCATAAATGATACTGTTATTAAAAGTGTCAGTGGTAGAATTAATGTAAATACTTTCTAGTGAGTGATCATCTTCTGTTCCCAATAAATGCTGTATCAGACAAAGTCCATTAAGTAAATCCATTCTGCTGGGAGATTTCAACAACTATGGTCATGTACATGATTCTGCAGAATAGCAGAGGATTTATTTATCTCAGATGGGCAACCCACACTTCCCAGTTACTCTCACTGGCCAGTTCACAAAACCCTGGTTGAACCCTGGTTGCTCGTTGAGAAGCGGAGGTGACAGCCAAAAATATACATGAGGAGACACATGAGGAAATGCAGATTGTAGCAAAGAAGTAAAGGGCATTGACTGCTATCAAAAGGATTTTGTAAGTCATGATTAATGTCATGTAGTCATGATTAAGATTTTATCATTGAATGAGCAGATTCCTTCTGAGAGCAGGAGGATTCTAGCAGTGGTGTTTTAAGTGATTGAAGGATAGTGGAGGGAGTCAGAGACTGGTTATTAGAAGGTTGCAATAGTCTAAGGTTAATCTAATTGTTAATACGGCCAGATATTGGTCTGTTGCCAGTTTGTTCTGGAAGGGAGTCAATAGTACTGACCAGTGTATGAACAGCTTTAGATATCAAATGGCAGATGGATCTATTAAATCTCTCAGAGTCTGATGCACTCAGAACCCCTTTTTTCATATCCGCACCTAAAATAACACAGGTAAAACTGTCAAAAGTACAACTCAGCTGTTGATTAATACCAAGTCTGAGCCCAGAAAATGTGAACAGCACAAACAGTAATCTATAAACAGTGGTTGAGGAGAGCACTTAAAGGGATACTGTCATGGAAAAACATGTTTTTTACAAAATGTATCAGTTAATAGTGCTACTACAGCAGAATCCTGCATTGAAATCCGTTTTTCAAAACAATAAATCGATTTTTTTATATCTAATTTTAAAATTTGCTATGGGGCTAGACATTTTGACATTTCCCAGCTGCCCTCAGGTCATGTGACTTGTGCTCTGATAAACTTTAGTCACACTTTACTGCTGCACTGCAAGTTGGAGTGATGTCATTACCCCTCCCTCCTACAAGCTGCTGTAATGTAAATAGAGCCTTGTCTGCTGGGCCTGTCAATTGAACAATAGGCAGGAATCAAGATAAGCTCTCACTGACACCACTTCAGAAGGACTGAAATAAGATAGTCCTGTGATCACTGCCCCCACTTACGTTTCAAAAATAAATATATACATATATATATACAAACACACACACAATTCATTTTGGGGCACTGGAAAAAAATATTTTATATAGATAGTTTATTTATATTTGTTTACACAAAAATGAATGGCAGAAACACAGGAGTACACTCCCAGGACTGATGACAGGGAATAGAAAAAAAGGATAAAATAAGGAGGACATACTTGAAAACCAGGAAAACTTAGGAGGAAGTCTAGGAAGGGTTAAAATAGCTCAGGAGAAAGGAGGCAGTAAGTAGTTAATGTAAAAAGAAGTATTGCAGGCAGGAAAGGAGCAAGGTGTGTGTGAGGTGGATAGCAGAGGGGACTCACAGCTCCTTTACCTCATCTTTAACCAGTAAAACTAACTAGGAAGGCAGCAAGGAGAGAAAGTTCCCCCCTCCAAAGGAAAGCAGAGAACAAATTTACAGAACGGCAGGAGCTTTGATAGTGTCTGTGGGAGGAGGGGCTGCTAGTGCAGCTGTAGAGCAGGACGTAGGAAAGTGAAAGTAATTGCTTCCCTGCAAACCATGTGACCTCTCCTCACATGCATGGGCAGAGAGGGGAGGGGAGTGTACAGCTAGATTCTCATTTCATAGTGCGACCTGGCTTTTCATTACAGAGTGGCTGCCTCCAAGCACACAGGTAATGCTGTGCCTGCTGTTAGAGCAGCACAGGATGAATGTGTAATGAGCAGAAATGGAAGCCCCCATGACAAAATACAAACTAAAATAACTTATGCATGGATTTGTGGATTAACATTTTATTTGCCAGACAGGGCCGGCCTTAGGCCAATTGGACCAATTGGGCCCAATTGGGCCTCGCACCTCTGGGGGCCCCGCACCACAGGGCAGCACAGATAATATTTCCCTCAGCACATGATGCTGCCTGGCCTGCCCCCAACTTTGAGAGTCCAGCCCATCCCCAAATCCATAGGACCAGCCCACCCTCAGCTCTGCTAAACCAGCCTATCCCCCAACTCCATAGGTCTAGCCTGCCCCCAACTCTAATAGGCCCAGCTTTCCTCCAACCTTGATAGGCCCTGCCTGCCCCCAATCCAACCAAGCCTGCTCCCAAGCTGAATCGGCCCTGCCCGCCCCAAACTAATTGGCCCAGTCCTCTCTCCTATTTCCTCCCTCTCTCTCTTACCCTGTGTGCCCCTATTTCATCCCTCTTACTCTCTTACCTTGTCTGCTCCTTTCCTTTCTATTTTGTACCTGTATGCCCTTATTTTCCTAAATACTTGCTGTGTCAGTAGCCAGCAACACTTTGTCTAGGGGCCCCGCCAACATGGTCCCAATTGGGCCCCACATTTGATAGGATCAGCCCTGTTGCCAGACAGTGTTTATGGATGTGTTTTTTATAAAAATGCAAAAAAAAAAAAAAAAAGTTTAAAATGACAGATTCCCTTTAAGATTCTTTACTAGGTCACTTAATATGATATAAACTATCTGTTGCTTAAGTATTCATTTTGGGGGTAAAGTTCTCCTTTAACTTGCTTTAGGTGGTAATTGTTTGACTCAACATTTTTATTTTTTGTGTTCCCACGCACCAAATATTTGATAACCAGTAACCCTTCCACAAAGCTAGCTGGGATTTCCAACTTTTCCAAACAGTCATCAGCACCTATCACCTTACAGGAAGATCATTTTCATTTATAATATAAACCACAGAAGTGAATTAAAAGCATAAATTAAATGTTAAAAGTGTAGCTTGAGGTCATTTCATTAAAGGAAAACTAAAGTCTAACTAAAGAAGTAGCTAGAAATCTTGTACAATATGTTTTGTGCTTCTGTACCAGCCCCAAGAAACCACAGCCTCTTAGCAGTAAAGATCTGTGTCTCCAAAGATGCCCCCGTAGCTCCCCATCTTCTTTCCTGCTGATTCACTGCACATGCTCTGTGCTGCTGTCACTTACTGAGTTTAGGGACCCACTCACAATATACAGTTCACATAAAATAGAAATGTAACAATATAATGCTGATTTGTAATTAATACAGATAATTCCTACATGGCAGCACAGAAAGTGAGACAAATGTTACTTGTGAGAAGATCTCCTTCAATATTCCAGCCTGGCAGGAGTGTGGCTATGGGTGGACCACATGCAGCACTCCAGGTTGGAGCAGAGAGCATTAGTACATGTTTACGACTGCTCCAATTGTTAGGCACATTCTCCCAAAAGAATTGCTGCATTCTTGTTTTTTATTTGTCTGTTATGGCACATTGGTAGAATAGGGTTCACAGAGTATGGCACACACAGGGAGCATAGGGCAGACAGAATATGGCACACTCAGGAGCATAGGGCAGGCAAAATATGGCACACACAAGAAGCATAGGGCAGGCAAAGTGTGGCACACACAGGGAGCATATGGCAGACAGAATATGGCACACACATGGAACATAGGGCAACCCACAGGTCAACCTGCATATCACTATTAAGGACAGCATTTAATAATGAAGCAATCAAGACCATATGAATGATTAAGCTTATGGCAACAAATAGTCTCTGGGCCCCACAAAAAAAAAGTTTAAGGCCTAAACTATTTGTATTACATATCCTTTAATTATATAGCACAAACATCATTATGCATCACTTTTGAAAAATATATTTAGATAACTTCATTGACACAAACACTTATCAAAATAACTTATTATTAAGGGACCCAATGGTCTCTCTACATGACGATGCCCTCCCCAGTGTCTTCTTATGTCCCCATTGAATCCATGCTCACAAATGTGTATTAATTGTAAAATCATTTATAGTCACAAACAAAATACAATATGAGGAAATTACATTTAAAGTGCTTTTGTAGGGAAGAGATGCCAATCATGGCTCTCTAATGCAGTTCGATTAGCATCCTCTAAAAAGCGAACTTTAAGGTGATTCTGGGAAATTCTAGCTCATCAAGTACTGAAGAGCCATATTTTAAAGTGTCTTAGCTTTGTTTTTAATTTTGCAATGCTTGCCCTAAAAGCTGCACACTGTACAAGATCTTTTGCATAGTTAGATTATCTGTTAACCATAGTAAAGAGAGGAGGGTGCCTCAAGAGGAAAAAATGACCCACCTAAAAGAGTAAAGTCATACGAAAATGTTACACTGGTAGATGGAGGGGGCAATAAAAAGAAAAAAAGTGGCAAGGGTGACTGGAAGAAAGAAAAACTAGAAAAAATTGTGTGTATTCCATAACGAGATAGGTTAGATCAAAGGCTGAGAAGAAATCTGCACTTTACTCACATGATTTATACAGTCACTCGACTCCATATTCCACTGCCTCAAGGAGGCTAGTCCTCCATGTACGAGTCCATAACTGCAAGCAACTGCATTTCCCAATTGAATGTTAAGTCCTCTTAGAACTTCAGACATAATTACACATGTGCATTTTTAGTGTTTCTAGTTCCTTTGGGGATTCCTCTTTCGAAACAGTGAAACATGGCAGGAATAAAGTATGACAAGAATTTTCTCAGTATGTCAAGCTGCACATTAAATGTGTATTCATTTTTCCACTTGAAATGTTCCATATGTTTTAGGCAAGTGCTACATGGGGACTTTCACACTGCTTAAATACTGTGAGAAAGCCTCCAGAACGCCTCCAGAAAGCCAGAACGGTCAACTGAGATACAGTCTTGCACATGCTGCAGAGTTGGTATAGTACCACAACTGAATTGCCTGTATGGCCTTCCCAGTCATCAACATCAAAACATTAGTATTTTCTTTACGATTTTTACAGCATGGTAACAGTAATGCATGGTTTATATTTGCCAGCACATGTGTTGAATATTTTATTATTATATCCCATTGATGTAATAAATGCGTACATTGTATTTACATAGCTTGATTAAAGACTTGAACTTCCTCTTTCTTGTAATAAGGTGTTAACGACATCCCTGAAGACTCATAAAGCAAAAGTTACCCAGTTGCTTAAAGAGATAATTTATCCATATATATATATATATATATATATATATATATATATATATATATATGGATGTTTTTATCCAATACTGTGCATAGCATATTCAGTAAATAAAATTGCAACTTTTTAAACAATATTCACTGGCATAACAAAGGGAAAAAACATGCAGTTAAACTTAAAAACAGCAAAAAATATTGTGATTCCTGAGATGAATCAAATAAAAGGTGATGTGTTTCAATGTTATGTTGCACACCAAAATACATTAATACACATTTAACATACATTATAATGCTTTGCAAAATACAACTAGAAAGGGAAGTTCAAAAATAAGCTTCATGTTGGTTTGAAAAACATGTGAAGTCAATGAATGAAATCTGATTGGCTGTTGTTGGCTCCATTCAGTTTTTCTAACCCAGTGACTGAGTTTTATACATTTTGAATATATTTATATAGTTATGTGATTTTCTAGCATATGAGTGAATTTATTGACTAGTTGAGGTTACCTTTTCAGAGTCTTTTTTTAGATCCCATGAGCTTATGAGCCCTAGTGTTACTGCCCTGGATAAACTGTAGATATTTATAGGTTTTACCTATTATCCAGAATGCTCGGGACCTAGCATAATGGATAATGCTGAGCAGAATCTCAGGGTTTCATTACTGCAGCATTAGAATTTATACAATAGTTGCTAATACTCCAGAGATGCTGCTGAGAAATGTATCAACTAAATGTTGCAAAATTGTAATTGTTTGGAGTCTGCACCTGAATTACTGAGCTGCCAGACTCAAACACCAGAGACACGAACATTTAACTTTAAACTTAGATTTTGGAAAAACAGTAAAAAATAAATAATGGAACGTAATTGAAACAAGTCTTTATTTCTGGGGAACAGAAAACAACTGAACTGAAAAAAAGTGTGTGTTTGTCTACTAGAAAATCATGTAAACATTAAATAAACCCAATAGACTGGTTTTGCTTCCAAAAAAGGATTAGTTATATCATAGTTTGGATCAAGTACAATGTACTGTTTTATTGTCACAGAGAAAAAGGAATAATTTTTAAAAAATTTGGATTATTTGGATAAAATGTAGTCTATTGGAGACTGGCTTTCCACAATTCAGAGCTTTCTGGATAAGGGGTTTCCAGATAACGGATTCCATACCTGTATATAGAAAGAAGATTTATATAGAAAATCAACCCCTTTCAAAAGCCAATTGTGACTGCTGGTAGCACTTGCAGAGACAGAATCTAGTTTTATGAAATGAATACAGGGAGACATATTGACTAGGGCATTTCTTGTTTAACATCTTTTAATAGAAATCCTTTGTTCAATCGCTATTTGAATCATTCGATTCAAACGATTTTTATTCAACCGCAGGATTACCAAATTTGTTGAAAAAAACGTTGAATTCGAAGTTTTTTAAATCGATGGTCGAATTTCGAAGTTTTTTGTACTTCGAAATTCGACCCTTAGTAAATCTGCCCCTTAGTGATGTTGTCCCCTTTTGATCTACATCCATAAAAGCATTGTTAGCATTCTGTTCCATGGAATACATTATTTAAATATTGATTTTATGGGAAAATATATATTGCTATATTTAACAAACAACTATTTCTTATGTAACCTTAACAAAATAAATATTTGAATGAAAAGCACGAAACAGGAGGGTGATTTAGACAAGCTGTTTGTTGACAGTGTCTTGAGATCTACTGATCACCAGCTAAAGGTCTACTGGTAGAACCCTGATTTCCCTTTTGGGCCCCCTGTTCTAGCACTACAATAAATACAAACTAATTCCTCACCGAAACACAAACAATATGTCACACATTAAACCATGGGTTCCACATGTTTTTAATTTTGCTCAATAATAGCCTGTTACTAAAAGCTATTGGATCGCTCCCTTTCCTGTGTGGCAGAGGGCTTACAACTCCTCTATTTATCACTTATTGCAGGAGCACAAGCGAAATAATTAAGCTGTTTATCAACCCATGCAACAAGATGTGTAATAGAACTGGCACACGTTTTTGTTACAGGATAATAGTTGGAAGAAATGTAGGGTCATCCTGTGAAAGGATAAGCTCTTCTAAATATTATTACAGGGAGAACATTACACCTTAAAATATTTCACCAGGAGGGGTGACTAGAGCTTTACATATTATGGCCATGCAGCTGTTTGAGGCACCATGTGGCAAGTCCTTTTCTGTGCATGTAGAACATGCTGTTCTTTAGAAAATTATAGGCCAGTTTTTAAAAGACTTTTTTGGGTCCAAGTCTTACCTTTGTGGTTTACCAGGGTAAATCACTCCCTCTTTCTGTCATTGGTCTAAAGGAATAGCCTTGTTTTACATTTTGAGTGTTTGCAGGGATTACACAACATGACCTTAATTTAGCTGCACGCTTGGTCCAGGTTAGTCTTTTGGTCCCCTGAGCAGTTGAAGAACATATTCATACGCCCTCTCATTCATCAGATAATTATATTTACACACGACACATCTGCTTGACTCGAACACAAGGGTGGACAGTTTATTTACAAATGGTGATATTGGACGGCATGCGTGCATCTAGCTTGCATGTAGTGTTATGTTGTATATTAATGAATAAGAGAACTTAAGGTTCAGGAAAGTTGGAACTGATTTGTGTCTCCTCTACTTGTGACCTTGGGCATGTCATCTAACTGCACTGAACATTAGGCACCAAAACTCGAGCTATGAGCTCCGCAAGGCATGGACTCAATGTGCCTAAATTATAATAACATGCATAACTTTTCCTTGGATACAAATAACAACATATGCCTTTATTTAGTTAAGTCCGTTCTGGAAGGGCAGCCAAACCTACTAAAATATAAACCTCTGTTGAATTTCATACTTGAAATATATATTTTACATTATTTAGATATACGGAAGTATACAGATGCTACAAAAGTTTAAATATAGCGTTATTCTCTGCCACCTAAAGGCGCTCAAATTCGTCCCAAGGTCAATATGTTTTTGTTTAACTTTGTAACTTTTCAAATATTAATTTGAGTGCAAAACATCTGGATGTTCTTAACAAATAGTTTGGCTTATGTTTGTTAAATGTCTCTCTCTAAATAGATGCACTATAATTCTAACTAGCTTTTTCCAATTATTTCTCTTTCATGCCAAAAAGCCATTTAATGATGTGTTTCATATAAGCTAAATGCATTCATGGGAATTAAAGCAAATAGAGTTTGTTTTGATGCACCAGTTGAGTCCATCATGATTGGTTGGATGTGATCAGTTACATATGTGGAGAATAATACAATCTTTTGAATACTATAACAATATACAACTCCCACACAGACAGGTTTTGGATCCAGAGCATTTAGGGCACATACGTCTTTTACACATTTTTGTCACTTTCAATAAATGAGCTTGCGCCTCTTACTCTGCTCAAGAGGAGACAACCTTTCAATTGTATTTTGTTAACAGACTATATTCTAAAAGGAAAGGAAAGCTTAGCTCACTATTCAGTTGTTAGCCCAATCCTCTTATTACAGAATGAAATTCAAAAGGAAAATATCCTCTCAAAATCCCTACTGCTAAGCTACATAATAGACAGACAAAGAGCAAACAGCTCAATAAAAAGAGGATGAGAACAAAGAGAAGTAATGCCAGCAAATAAAGCAGAATGGGTGTTTTAATGACTCTTCATCATGCTCGTGATATGTTTTGGTGCATATTTGAAAAGCTGCATAACTTGCTTCAAGCAGTTAGACTGTCAGATGCAAAACCCCCAAAAATAAAGAATGTCATGTACAATATGTCTGTACATTTGTTTGAACCGTGGCGCAGACCGCAGGTTGAGAATTGGCTAAGTGTATGATAAAAATCTCAGCTCCAAAATTGAGGAGGCCCATTTATCAGCATTCTCATTTTAGTGGTTTTAGAGGTTTTTGAAATCACAAATAAACTAATTTTAAACCACAAATGGCATGTCATTTATTAAAAGACCCAAATATAAAAAGTACAAATGAAAAAGAAAATGCTAAACGATGCGCAGTAGGAAACAGTGTTGTCCAAGTTTTTAGGACAATTACTAGTGACAAAAAAATCTGAAAACTTCTAAATCGATGCAATCATCCAATAGGATCATTACAGCTCCCATTGACTTCTATAGGCCCTTGACTACTTTTACTTTACATATTTTTGTATTAGGAGTTTTTCATGGTTTTTACCACAATGATTTAAAGTTTTAGAGAATTAATTTTATATATATATATACTTCAAAAAGACCAGCAACACCAGGATTTTTCATGCAATAATTGAATACACTTTGATTTGATACACAAAAATCCTGGTGTTGCTGGTCTTTTTGAAGTATTTGGATTTTTTACTGTGCACCCAGGGAACACGAAATCAGCAGGGTGCTGCCCTTGTAAAGATATATATATATATATATATATATATATATATATATATATATATATATATATATATATATATATATATATATATATATATATATATATAGGACAGCAAATGGTGGTAGCACTCCAAGGAATTTTATAGCCAGACAAGGTTAGTCAAAGCAAGCAGGTTTTTTATTGGAATAAATAAACCTGCTTGCTTTGACTAACCTTGTCTGGCTATAAAATTCCTTGGAGTGCTACCACCATTTGCTGTCCTTTGTATTTCCTATTTGGATCAGCACCCAGGTTATGAACATTGGCTTAAGGTGTGCGTTCCTATCTGCTGTACTATATATATATATATATATATATATATATATATATATATATATATATATATATATATATATATATATATATATATATATATATATTATAGAAAAATTGAAATTCAAAAGTTAGTAAATCAGCCCTTTAATAGGAAAACTGCACTTTTTCAGTACTTATCCAGAATCATTTTTAGAAACAGCAGTCTGACATAATAAAACAGAAATGTTTTACCATTTTAGAGCTTCTCTTTTTATAAAATGAATTTCCCTTTCAGAGGTACAAAGAGAAAAATGGTAATGTATTTGCGGTAATGGAGTTTCTTTTAAATCTACCAAGAGGAGAGGGTCAACAGAAATCCAATTTGTGACTATTCTTTTCTTTATTTACAAACAGATTCTGCAATACTTTACAGAGATTATTTATCATCCACATTATTTATTTACAGAGAACATATAGTCATATGAAAAAGTTTGGGAACCCCTCTTAATTCTTTGGAGTTTTGTTTATCATTGGCTGAACTTTCAAAGTAGCAACTTCCTTTTAATATATAACAATAATATGCCTTATGGGAACAGTAGTATTTCAGCAGTGACATAAAGTTTATTAACATAAAATATGCATCATAACAAATTAGACAGGTGCATAAATGTGGGCACCCCAACAGAGATATTACATCAATACTTAGTTGAGCGTCCTTTTGCAAATGTAACAGCCTCTAGAAGCCTCCTATAGCCTTTGAGGAGTGTCTGGATTCTGGATGACAGTATTTTTGACTATTTATCCATACAAAATCTCTCCAGTTCAGTTAAATTTGATGGCTGCCGAGCATGGACAGCCTGCTTCAAATCATCCCATAGATTTTCGATGATATTCAAGTCGGGGGACTGTGACGGCCATTCCTGAATATTGTACTTCTTCCTCTGCATAAATGCCTTTGTAGATTTCCAAGTGGTTTAGGGCCATTGGCCCCCCTGTGTAACTTCAACTTTGTGACTGATACTTGAACATTATCCTGAAGAATCTGTTGATATTGGGTTGAATTCATCCGACCCTCGACTTTAACAAGGGCCCCAGTCCCTGAACCAGCCACACAGTCCCACAGCATGATGGAACCTCCACCAAATTTGACAGAAGGTAGCAGGTGTTTTTCTTGGAATGTGGTGTTCTTCTTCTGCCATGCAAAGCGCTTTTTGTTATGAACCAAATAACTCAATTTTTGTCTCATAAGTCCAAAGCACTTTATTCCAAAATGACTGTGGCTTGTCTAAATGAGCTTTTGCATACAACAAATGACTCTGTTTGTGGTGTGAGTGCAGAAAGGGCTTCTTTCTCATCACCCTGCCATACTTAGTGAATTAGTGTAGCGTTAGCAAATTTTTGCTTGGCAAAGTGGTTTGATGTGTGAGAAGCAGTCGCTGGCGACAATTAGCACTTTAGTAAATCTTGCTTATGGTGTTGCCAGTGATCAGTATTGAGCAGTTACATGCATTCAAATTAGCAAAATTACAAGGGTACCCAAATTTTCGCACAACCAGTTTTTCACATTTGATTTAATTTCATACAACTGAATACTGCTTCACTAAAATTTTTTGTTCAGAAAACACCCCAGTATGTTGTTCCTGGGAAATGAAAGACATACCACCTTTATCTATTTTTGTTGAAAGTGGAGTCAATTATTATGCAGGCTGAGAGGGATTCCCAAACTTTTTCATATGACTGTACAAGGTTCTACCCTTTTACAGGTCAGTATGTTAGGTTCCAACAGGGCAAAAATACTAAATGCACTTTGTGCCACCTTAGGCACCTTCTATTTACCAACATATACACGCTGTTGTGTTGAGTAAATATGATGTTACACATTTTCTAAAAGTGGGGCCCCTTTATCCCTCTTAGGATATACTACTAAGCTCTAGATTCTGATACTAGGTTCTACGCATGTAAGAACAGAAGCAACAAGGCTAAGGCTGTCTGCAGTTGGTCTTCTTTCAAAAAGCAACAATATTTAGTATAACTATAGGAATCCTTCCCATGGTGTTGAACCTTTTTCCAGTCCAATAACTGTACTCTGCAACAACATGAAAAGAACACTTGCTGTAAAAATAATAATCTAGCACATTAAATACTAGCTTTCTCAGACCAGTTTGTTCTTTGGAGCCTTGTGTATAGCAGGGCAGACCTTGCCCTCCACCTTTAAGTTCACTTTTTGAACATAAAACAACAACAGCTGTAAGATGTCATGATGTTGAAGGTAATAATATCTCAGAAATAATTAGCATGTCATTGCAAATAATATAATTTATATTATAATTATAATATAATTGCCTCCTGCATTTACTCTGCATGTCCTAAAATTCTGCATCAGTCCAAGAAAGCATGATATTTTTGTTTTAAGGGCAACTTAACCCCCTTCAGAAAACTTTGTGAATAATTGAGACTGCATATTATTCATAGGATTACTTTACACTGCCTGGGAAAAAAATGTCTTCTGCTTCATAGCATTTTGCATGCCTCCTGTTTTGTAAAACCCTCTGCTATGGCCATGTATCCCTTTGCAGCAGGCTTATTCGGTAAGGGCTCACTGTTTCTGCTGCTGCTACTGCATAACCTACATGACCCTGTACCATGACTGCTTGACCCTGTATAAATGGATACAACAGACTGTAATAATTACAACACTGCTCTCGTCACTCAAATAAACACAAACTGAGGGTACTTGGTCAAATTTGCTTCACCTAATTAGAATCACATGTCACAGTCACACTGTATTGTTGCCAATTTCCTAAGGAAAGGTTGTGATTGCACAATATCATGACATATTATATGCCTACATTTGTAGTTAATGGACACTGCAGTGGGTATGACACACAGACACAAGCCTTGCCTGTGTTATGTTTTTGAGGAATGATTTTGCAACCACAGTAGGAAGCAACCCATGAGTTCCAAGAGATGATGTGGAACAGAGAATGACAATTATTGCACACTAGGCTATTCACCCACATTTTGGAACTTTTGCACAGAAATTTCTGGCACCAAAATGAGGGGAATCACATCACTAATACACAAAGGCGCAGATTTACTAAAGGGTGAAGTGGCCATCGTTAGTGAAAATTTGCCCGAAATCCAATCTGCAGGGACATTGGCAATTTACAATTTACGGGCGTAGAGGACAATTGGCTAGCATTACATCGCTATAGAATTTTCTCGCTCTATCCCCAGACGAATTTTGAAGTTACTCTGCAAATTCACTAAAGTGCGAATATTACAGAACGTTACCTCACCAGAGTTTCCTTCACCAGCTTAGACCTGGCAAACTGATAAGATGAAGCTACATCCTCCTGTATCTTATGTCAGTGACATCATATCCTGTATGCCGAAAAGCCATACAAGCTCTAAAAAAGGCTGGCGTTTTTTTTCATATTTTAAAGCGGGATTATCTTTAAAAGTTGTAGCTATTAATATTTTTTACCATTTGATGGGCATGCCACATTTGTTTTAGGGTGGGCTCATGTCTAAGGCATTAGAGGATCTCTTTTGTCTTTACTGTGCTTCCTTGGACATTTGTAATATTAAGTGGCCACTTCAAGCATTTCTCTGATAAAGTCATATATATGACCTATATGTACCCGCCCTATTCAAATTGACCTAATTACAAGAGTACTAACAAAGTTTCGCTAGGCAGAAACGAACATTAGCGGAAGTTCACTATGAAATGCTTGCGCTGACAAATTAACACTAGCAAAACTTTGCCAGTGTTTGGCTGCTGAGGCGCAACTTTGCATTTTAGTGAATTAGCATAGTGGTAGCAAATTTGCAGCTGGCGGAATGTGGTGAAGCCTTCACGGCTCTTTAGTGAATTTGCTCCAAGCAGTGATTTATTATAATGTGCCATTTTTCTCAAAGTAGGGTGAATTGCCTTGGTGCAATTATGGCTTCTCTTTGTGGGGTAATGTTTATATATGTGTATATTTTCCATATATCTATCAACAACATCTGACCATGTTCTATATGTTTGTGGATAGCACTGATATGGCAGCAATAGGTTGATATTATATAGGATGTGCCTATACTTTGAATTTTTTTATGCAAATAAAAATGTTAAAAAGTTAACAAACACATCTGACCCTTTTCAAGACATAAATACAAATATAATCCTGAGCACAGTGGACTTACCGGTAAGATTGCACTACAATTAATTAATACATATGTTATACAGTGGTAATGCCCTTCAGGAAAGCCCTCTACCCACTATGTTCAAAGCTTACATACAGGCATTCCCGAAAAATGTATGTGTTGATAAGTCATCACAATCAATTACTGCCTGGTAACCAATCAATGGAAAGCAAAAGAGCTGTAAAGCAGTAGTGTTTTGTTCTGTTAGACATCCAGTCACTCCAGCCTTTATACATTACATTTTTGCCTAACTAACTATATTAGAAACATTTTTTATTTTACACAGTCTAACAATTTGTTTTTATTTTTATACTAAACAATTCCTTTAAGTTCAGTGTGGTCTGTATTTTATTTGTATTTAAATGTATTGTATTTATTTGGAATTAAATGTGTGGCACAAATGAATTGGTAGCGTGCACTGTATATATATATATATATATATATATATATAAAATTATAAATCAAAAGCCAGCACCAAGGGTCTTGCAGTATCAAAAAAAGAAATATTATTGCATAGTACTGTATGAACAACCATTTTTTTTACATATATATACATATATATACACCAAACTCTCACTTAAAGGAACAGTAACACCAAAAAATTTAAGTGTTTTAAAGTAATCAAAATATCATGTAGTGTTGCTCTGCACTGGTAAAATGGCGGAAATTGAAAAAAGGCTATATGGCATAGGTTAAATAGTGGATTACAGATACCATTATGTTTTACAAAGTTTATCTGCTATCTGCTGTGTAACTTGAGCTGTTTCTCCTTTGAATAGTTGCCCCCGTGGCTACACAGCAGCTTATTTATATAAACAATAGTACACATGGTTTTACCAGTGCAGGGCAACACTGCAATATAATTTTATTACTTTAAAACAATTAAATTTTTTGATGTTACTGTTCCTTTAAATAGCCTCCACCCACACTGTATAAATGTGCCAGTGACATCACATGTAGGTTTAACCCATATATATATATACACACACACATACATTTAAATAAACACTTAACCAAGTGCATAAATATAGTCCTAAAAACATTTTGAAATATACATGATATATATATATTAATCAGAAACACACAAAGCTCTTTAGGTTTTCATTTTTTTTATTTAAAAAACATAACACTTTTATAAAACCTAATTAAATAACATGTTTAATATACACAGAACTGATAAAATATTGCACATTAAAGTTGATTTATTACTTTTGATTACGAAGTATCCTTTGTGCAATTTTCTTATACAGGTATGGCATCTGTTATCCGGAAACCCATTATCGAGAAAGTTCTGAATAATGGAATGGCCAGCTCCCGTAGATTCCATTTTATCCAAATAATAAAATTTTTTATAAATGATTTCCTTTTTCTCTATAATAATAAAATAGTACCTTGTATTTGATCCCAACTAAGGTATTATTAATACTTATTGGAAGCAAATCCAGCCTATTGGGCTTATTTAATATTGATATGATTTTCTAGTAGAATTACGGTATGAAGATCCAAATTACAGAAAGATACGTTACCCGGAACACTTCAGGTCCAGAGCATTCTGGATAAGAGACCATTCATGCAGTAATACTAAATTAAAGGGGAATTGTTCTTATAGGTGTCCTTTGACTGGCTGACTCTAGCAACAGCTTGGGAGTCCATCATACAATGGAATTATACATACAAACACACACACACACACATATATATATATATATATATATATATATATATAGAGCACACAATTGTGTATGTAGAAGGAATGAACAAATTGATGAAAGCACCATACATTTGGCAATGAAAGCCTTCAGTTCTTTGAGATAAAGCAGTTAGAGCTCTTTTCTACACTGTTCTGATACTCATGAAACCATGTTTTAGCAATAGCTGCTTCTATAACTATGGAAACATATATGGATTGAACCCGGTGATTGTGATACCACAATTCTAACATCATAATCAGAAGCGTTTGGCGTTGGCCATACAATGGGCAAGTATTGTTTGTATGTTCCCTTTTATATTTACACAAAATATCAACATATTGGAAAAGGATTTGAAAAATCAGTAATCCAATTTTTGCTATATTGTGGGTCAGGGATCTTGGATAAACAGTATCTGTACAGATTCTATAAAAAGGCCATTATGATCCTCACAAAAAGCCATTTTTTTAAAGGAAAAAAACATCTTTCATTTGTATCCCATGTTTCCAGAAGTATATTGTTACATTCTGTGAAGGTGTCAAAACATGCATTTGATTTTTCTTTAATCAAAAAAAGGCTTTAATCCTACTATGTAATTTTCTTTTATACATCCCATAGGGCTTACACTGTGTACATCACTACAGAAAGTGGAACAAGAAAACCACATTTCATGTAACCGTAAAACTGCACTGCAATTTAAGCCTCTATACAAATAAATAAAGCCATTTTATTATGAATAATTATGATTATAGTGTCCCTTTAATCGATACATTCAATGCAACTACAATTTATTTACATCTGCTATGAAAGGTGAAATAAATCATCTATAGCATGATTTGAACAGTGATAATCAGGGTAAAAGTGAGAAAATCTCAGTTTTGCAAAGAAAATGACCCTGTTTTGGCCAGTTAATCAGTACGTACATATACACACACACACACACATATACAGTACACAGAATTTTTTTGGTTTCCTGTTTTAATTTAATAGTTATGCTTAAATGTTACAATCGCTTTTTCACAGCTATGGCTGCACCCATGGACATGTTAAGGGTTGTTCCATTATGGTCTGTATGGCTCTTTGATAACATCTAAGGTGGACAGGATTGGAAAGACACAGCGATTGTGTGGGGACCATTTTCTTTTAAAGGGTGGTCCACCTTCAAGTTAACTTTTAGAATATTATAGAATGGTTAATTCTAAGAAACTTTTCAGTTGGTCTTTATTTTTTATACATTTTGAATTGTTTTCTTCTGACTTTTCCCATCTTTCAAATGGGGGTCACTGGCCCCATCTAAAAAACAAATGCTCTGTAAGGCTACACATGTATTGTTATTGCTACTTTTTATTACTCATTATTCATATCTGTCTTTTATTCATATCAGTGCATTGTTGCTAGGGTAATTTGGACCCTAGCATCCAGATTGCTGAATTTGCAAACTGGAGAGTGGCCGAATAAAAAGCTAAATGATTCAAAAACCACAAATAACTAAAAATCAAAATCAATTAAGGATATTACTCTTAACGTCATATTAAAAGTTAATTTAAAGGTTAACTACCCCTTTATATGACTTGATCCATTGACGGATCTTGCTATGTATCTGCATTTATATACAATAACCCTCATTTCTAATTTGGAATGTATTGGCCCTTGCTGAATCTTAATCTCCTCCCTTTTGACCAATTAGTTTATGCTAACACAATAATCCACAAACACCCCAAACATCCTGAAGTTCAGTGCACCAATTAAAGCCTCTCAAGGGCCAGTGCATTACAATACACACCACACTAATTACCAATCTTTGGGAACTCACTGCTCAGTCCCTGTAGCAGACTGCATATAACCCTTAATGACCCTGTAGTGAATTGTATTTACCCTCTAAGACAGGGATCCCCAACCTTTTTTACTCATGAGCAACACAAGCATGAAAAAGTCCATTGGAATGTCAAATAAGGGCTGTGATTGGCTGTTTGGTAGCCCCTATATGGACTGGAATCCTTCAGGAGGCTCTTTTTGGCAGTTCACCTGGTTTTTATTCAACCAAAACCTGCCTCCAAACCGGGAATTCAAAAATAAACACCTGCTTTGAGGCCACTGGGAGCAACATCCAAGGGGTTGGTGAGCAACAATTATTTGCAAGCTACTGGTTGGGGATCACTGCTTAGCCAAGACAGTCACATTACACTGTTCACATGCTGTTCATTACACTAGCCCCATGGCCCTTGCATGTCCCACCATATACATTGTCTTTTATAGCTAAGCCTCCCCTTGCTCAGTTTTACAGCCCTTTTATGTCACAATATAAATCCCCAGTTTACATATACTTCTATCTTAACAATAACAATATAGTACTTCTCCCTAAATCTTATTTTAAATTGAATACATACAGAGAATGTATTCATTTTTCAAAATTACTTTGCTGTAATAAGAAAATAATTTTATAATTGTTTGCCATTTGTTTGTTTTTTTTTCACACCTTTTATGTTATTATCCATTACTAAGAACCCAAAAGAAAGGTGGTCTGTTTGACAGCATTATGGGAATGGCCATCTGAGCCATTAATGCAACATGGCATTGCAGGAACATTTCACGATATTTTCTCATATACTATATTGAAAAATACAATGGCAGCAAAGCTATTCCACCTGTACTAAGCCCCTTATCCAGTAAAATATGAGAGGAAAATAGTCCTTTACATAAAAAAAAAATAAGGTCTGTGGGTGTTTTGTTAAAAGTAGATGTTAGCCACCAATGGTCAGTAGATTTCACCCGTCCAGTGTAACTTGATTAAAAAGCGAAGACCTGTTTGGTTGCTATGTATTTCTGGACCAAGGTTACCACCCTCTTGTTACCACACATATACAGTATATCCTCCTATAGCATACCTCCCAACATTTTGGAAATAAAAAGAGGAACAAATAAGTTGGTGCGGGTAGCGCAGCAAAAATTTTTCCAGTCATGCCCATTTTTGTGGCCACATCCTCTAATTACCATGTTCATTTTACTAAATTTGGCAGGTTATGAAAGTTTGAACATATTTCTGTGTTTTTTTTCCCCAGTTATTACAGTTTAGCTAATGAAGTTGAATTGTCCTTTAAGCTGTGAGTGTAACTTTTCCCAAGGGACCTGTTATATTATATTGTTACAATTACTTATTTGCTTATCTTGAAATTGTTACAAAAGTTTCTTATCTACAGCTGTGGCTGTTCTGGGCTCTGCTAAAAGCCTATTAAGATAAAAACTTTGTTTTTTTTTCTAGGTGTTCAGTGCAGAGAAAGTCAGGACTTTCCAGTACAAACGAGGAACTACGGGTTGAGCTGTCAAAGGCGGGACAGTCCCTCTGAAAATGGGAAGTTGGGAGTTATGCTATAGAGCAACCAGTAGCTCGTGAGCAACATGTTGCTCCCCAACCCATTGGATGTTGCTCTCAGTGGCCTCTAAGCAGGTGCTTATTTGTTAATTCCAGGCTTGAAGCAAGTTTTGGTTGCATAAAAAACAGATGCACTGCCAAATGGAGCC
Source organism: Xenopus petersii (assembly GCA_038501925.1). Lineage (NCBI taxonomy): Eukaryota > Metazoa > Chordata > Amphibia > Anura > Pipidae > Xenopus > Xenopus petersii. The sequence goes on along the minus strand of CM076686.1, from coordinate 51,751,549 downwards.
TCCTGTAGACTACCAGTCCATTTAGGGGTTACCAATAGCCAATCACAGCCCTTATTTGGCACATCCCAGGAACATTTTACATGCTTATGTTGCTCCCCAACTCTTTTTACATCTGAGTGTTGCTCAAGGTTGAAAAAGGTTGGGGATCCCTGCTATAGAGAAAGGTATATGTGAATGTTATAACCTACTTTAACCACACTAACAATGTATCTTTAATCGGTAAATTTTCATGAAATATACAGGTTTTAGCCTTTGCAGTAAATCAAACATGTATACTTTTACATTGGTAAGGCCAACTGGATTTCATGTTTGTGCATAATATTCCCATATCTGCTTTAGAGACTATGCCAATTGCCCCTGAGTATGCTTAATGTAAAATCATAGAGTTTTTATATACATAAATATAAGTCTGCTTGTTAGGGATGCACCGAATCCACTTTTTTGGATTCAGCCGAACCCCCGAATCCTTCACGAAGGATTTGGCCGAATACCGAACCGAATCCGAACCCTAATTTGCATATGCAAATTAGGGGTGGGAAGGGGAAAACATTTTTTACTTCCTTGTTTTCTGACAAAAAGTCACGCAATTTCCCTCCCTGCCCCTAATTTGCATATGCAAATTAGGATTCGGATTCGGTTCGGCGGGGCAGAAGGATTCGGCCGAATCCGAATCCTGCTGAAAAAGGCTGAATCCTGGCCGAATCCCGAACCGAATCCTGGATTCGGTGCATCCCTACTGCTTGTCCATTATTCTGTAAAGAATTAGAATTCGGCTTCCATTAGAAGTGATGCCACAGCGAAGAAACATGGCAGCTGCAATATACTAGTAATGTGGTGAACTTCGGGTGGCAGTTTCTTTTGCTTATGAATAAATGCTTAAAAATTCCGCTCAAACTTCTGCTGAACTATATCTCTCTTTGAGAAATGGTATAGAATGGTTGAACCATTAGTTGTTCATGGAAAATGCTGCAAGGCCTGATACTGTTTGTGTCTCTACAATGCAATCAGTAATAGTTCCAATGATATAGCAAAGCCCCAGCAGCAGTATCAGTACAATAAGATCTGTAAGTGGCCCTTAATATTGACACTTTTGAATGATACAAGTAGTAATAATAGCTTTGTTCTAGTGGTCTAAAAATCTAGGGCAATATGTCTGCCTTTTTACATTTACCTTGTCTGAAACCAGAACCAAACAGTTACATTCAATCTTTGTCGTAATAAGTCCAGTTGGACAATGAATGTTCCACCCTTAAGTGTTCTCTCCATGTCCATCAGGCTGATTCTTCTGAGCACTTCCATATTTTGTGTCCACAATGGTCAGCTTAGTATTTGATAGTCGACTGGTCAAAGATGGAGACTTGGCAATTTCTTTTATTTTCAATGGCTTCTGACAGCACAAAACATAACGTATAAGCCTAAGAACAGGAGGTCTTAAGATGGTGAAGACCCAGGGGTCAATAATTGAATTGACAGAGATAAATCTTAGAGCTAGAAGGTCCCTCTTGTCATTATGGCGATCCGGACAGAACCTATTCATGTATACCTGGACCTGCAAATTAAAGACAAAGATGATGTTATAGTGCAGTGTCTGCAGACCTGTGAATTAAAGAAAGCAAATCATAGGGTACTTTATCTACTTTAATGTTATTTTTGAAGTGTCAATAGCCTAGAAATTCTTGCCATTGCAAATTGCTATTTTTCTTTATTGAAATATTTGACCCCAATACCTTAAAAAAAACCTTAGGTGCCATAGATCCAACAATGTTCATTGTGGACTCTCAATTTACAGAGTGTCAACCCAGTAGACATTTTTCGAGATATAGGTTATTCAGTATCATAATGTGAATTGCTTGGCAACTTGTCATCTAACTCATAATATAATTGCAAAGGGTTAAAACAGGGAACAGCAGGTGAAATATATGTCGTTACTACAACGAGAAATCAAGCACACATGATTGATTGCGAAGTAACCGGGTGGGGGGGCAACAACCCTTACTTACTTGCTAATTGATAATTAGGAATCCTTTATCGAACTACTTGGTGATACACCATGGAATTTTACCCTTGTGCACTCTTTATTTTTAAGATATTATGGCATTCTGTTGTAGTCAGATTTGCCACCATAACAATAATTATAAAAGGCAGCAAATTGATGAATAATACAATTGGGCCCCAAAGTGCTACTGGAACTTGAATGGCAGCTTGAATTAAATGTAGCTGCCTTCTGTATTGAAATAGCCAATTGCATTGACTTACTACTATAGATATACCATGACCTGGATGAATGACAACCTTCACAGACAATGTAGCTGCCCATTTTATATAAAATTTATTAGAGCTTTTTTTTATTTTTTATCAACAAATCTTTCAGTACAGTGATCACATTGCCAATAGCAGATAAGACAATCAAGATAAAGGCAGTCCAGCAGGATGCACATTATACAAAATCACAATATGATAATATGATAATAGCACCCAATCTAGATCATTGATTCCAATTGTACTTATAATTATAAACCAAGAAAGAAATAAACAAAAATAAAACATACACAAAAAAAAAAGGGGGGGGACATCTTCCTCTACATTACCATCAGCTTCCATAATCTCTTAATAACATAACATAACCAGTCATCAATAAGTATTATAATACAATGATTGAACTATTCAATGTTCCTCCAATTGGGAATACACTTGCCAAGGATGCCATATATCAAAAAATTGTTTATACCTCCCTAAGGATTAAGCCGTTAATTTCTCATAAAGATATACTCTCATCAACCGTTCTTTAACTTTGTTCATCTCTAAATATGGAAACTTCCAAGCTGCTGCAATCGTTTTTGTTTTGTTGCATTAAATATATAAGTAATCAAGTGCATCTCTTTTTTTGGGAGAACTTCAATTTGTTTATGTAGCAACGCCTCCCATATACTCACACCACAATCGCCTAACCTTAGGACAAGTCCACCAAATATGTGCCATTGTACCCCCTGAAAGCAATTTGCATTATAAGATGGAACCCATTTTGCAATACGTGCAGGAACTAGATACCATCTAGTCAGAACTTTTAGTGAGGTTTCCTGAATATTATTAAAGCTTTTAATGGAGAAACAAACCCTTAATAAAAAAAAATCCTACCCCCTACCCTACATAGACCCCCCTCTCCCCCAGCCTAGCTGCCCCCTTGGGCAAATGCCCCTAACTCTTTACTCACCCTTCAGTCCAGATTCAGACCAGCGGAGTTAACGGGCGCCATCTTCAGCCGCTTCGGTAATCTTTGGAATGAGACTGGCGCTTCAGCAATTCTCGTGAGTTTTGACGCATGCGCAGTTGTCCAGCTGCGCATACGCCGCTTCGCCAGTCTCATTTCAAAGATTACTGAAGAGAAGAAAATGGCTCCTGTGAACTCCGCTGGACAGAATCTGCATGGAGGGGTAAGTAAAAAGTTTGGGGCATTTTCCCAGGGGAGCAGCTAGGCTGGGGGGGAGGAGGGAGGGGGGTCTTTGTAGGGTAGGGGGTAGGTTTTTTTTTAAAATTAAGAGTTTGTTTCTCCTTTAAAGCTAAAGCACAGTTTTTACCAATGCAGAGTATATTTTAAATAAATGGAGAACACTTTTAGCCCTTTTACCCTCTTGCTGGAAGCTAAAGGGGCAAATGTAATAGTTTAATTAGAGAAATCAATATGTCTGCAGCCATTAAAGGAAATAGATATACCGTATCTATATCCACACATATTCTGTAGGAAAAGTTGTGTAGCTCCCATCACATATACAGCATTTAAATATGAATACAGCAAAGGGATGTTCTGTGGGATGAGCTGTGGCCACATCCTTTACTGGAGACAACTTATTACAATATGCAGCTCATTTAATAAATCATAAGAGAACAATCCAAACTATGCTTTATGTAAATGTACCATTTAAGTGAAAAAAAGAAAAGTTTGCAATGTTAATGTTACATTTACAGTTACAAATTAATAACTCAAATGAATAACTTCCCAACCAAAGTTTGGTTATTGGTGTAGCAAATAACTAATTTAATCCATTCCAAGTTCATTAGTGGACTCACCCAGGATCTATTTTTTCCTGTTTTACTAATTCAGGGACATTTACCTTATTTTAAAAGCATTTGAAGCAAACATCTCTAACAACTAGGGGTAATACTAGTTTTGTTTCTCAGTCTACACATTGCCATGTCTGATATTACCACAATGTATTGTTTTTTTTTTTGAAGTTCTCTCCAAATGGATCACGTGTCTATAAAAACTCTTCTGTGCTCTGCAAGGAGTTTGTATTGTCTTCCCTTATCTGTGTGCGTTTCCTTTGGGTACTCCAGTTTCCTCCCAGATCAAGCAAGCAGATTCATTAGCTCTTGATAATACTGACCCGATACCTCCCAACTGTCCCATTTTTTGGGTTTGAGTCTTAATTTTGACAGCTCAACCCACAGTCCCAGATTGTTACTGAAATGCCCTGCCTTTCCCTTTGATCTCCTGCACTGTCACCAATAAAAGATACAAAGTTTCTGAAACTTAATTAAATAAGAGGCTTTTGGCAGAGAGCCCAGAATACTCAGCACCTGCACTAAGATACAATTGTAACTATTTAAGGTAAGCAAGTCTCTTGGGGAAACTATGACTTGCAGCTTAAAGGACAATTCACCTTCATTATCAAAACTGTAATAACACATAAAACATGACCTTAAAACCCCCAGAAATGTCTTCAAACTTTCCATAACCTGCCAAATATATTTATTTAGTGGTTTGGCCATAAAATGGGTGTGGTGCATTACGCACAGCCAAACTTTTTGTCCCTCTTAACATTTTTCAAGTATGTGGGACGTGTGTGTCATAGGGACCTTAGATTGTAAACTACACTGGGTCACAGACTTATGTGAATAATATATAATCTCTGGAAAAACACTGTTAAATATATATTTGTGCTATATTAAGCATAATAATAATACCATCAAAATAATATTCTCATACTGGGAGTACAAATGTCTATGTTTATTAGTAAAGGAACAGTGCAGTGTACAAATAAAAACTGGGTAATTAGATGGTACATGCAAAATAAAAAATGTTTCTAATATAGTTAGTTAGCCAAAAATGTAATGTATAAAGGCTGGAGTGACTTCCTGCTTTTCAGCTCTCTAACTCTGAGTTAGTCAGTGACTTGTAGGGGGCCACATGGGACATAACTGTTCAGTAAATTTGCAATTGATCCTCATCATTTAGCTCATATTCTAATGCAACAGTTATGACCCATGTGGCCCCCTCAAGTCACTGATTGGTTACTGCCTGGTTACCAATCAGTGGAAACCAAGAGAGCTGAAAAGTAGGAATTAGTGTTCTGTTATGTTAGACATCCAGTCACTCCAGCCTTTATACATTACATTTTTGGCTAACTATATTAGAAACATTTTTTATTTTGCACATACTATTTATTTACCCAGTTTTTATTTTTACCCTGAACAATTCCTCTAGCAAAGCTATTGTTCTGACATTTTTCACAATTCAGCCACCTTACAGTACTAATTTATTAGAATCTATGAATCTCTTTCCCATATACTTATTCAAAATACTAGTTTGGCAACACATGAGTAATTATCCAATGCAATAAAATAAGGCTTCCCTTGCAGCTTAACCAATGCCTGTGTTATTAGGGTTAGTTCACACGAGGGGATTTGGGGAGATTTTGTCGTCTGGAGACTAATTGCTTCTTCTTCTGGGCTACAATCTCCTCGAACTGCTTCCTTGTGTCTTCCCATCCGCTAAAATGAAAAGTTGCCTGCGCTAAAGCAAACGCGGCGCTGCGTTTTCAGAAGTTGCCCAAAGTTTCCTCGTGAGGCAACTTCGGCCGACTTCTGAAAACGCAGTGCCCAGAAGAAGAGGCGATTAGTCGCCAGGTGACAAAATCCCCCCGAATCTCCTTGTGTGAACTAACCCTTACTATATTAGATTATTAGATTATATCAGAGGGTTACTACCTTCACTTCCCTTTTACATTGGGCCTGCCTGCAAATAAATGGGGGTTCCCTCCACATTAATTTATTGTGAGCCCCTCCAGTGGCAATAAGCAAATTGAACTGATAACACAGAAATACAACAAACTATACCTATACTGAGAGCACAATATAATTTCCTAAAAACTCTGAAAGCAAAAGCCCTGGCGTAATGGGCAAACACACATTAAAAAGCTGTAGCATGAATCATGCTTGTGAATGTTTACTAAAAAAAAAAAAGACAGAATTTTTGGCAGGGAAAGCAAAAATAATTGTGATTTCCCAAATATGGGTTTTGTAGCAGAAACAGATGACAAATGTTTAAGTAACTACTGCATACTTTATTGAAGATAGCCTGAGGTTAGTTGGTTATATAAATGAAATTCTAAAAGCTTTTGTGTTTGTACACAGCTGACGAAAGTGCAACGCCTACATTAATCTACACAAGTAGAGTGAGGGAACAGGAGAATGACTCATGGTTTTCGAGGGAATTTACAGTAGCTGCAGATCATTTGGTTGTACTGGTGCATAGTCACAATAGTACAACTGTGTTATCGGAACTTTCCAAATAATGGTGTGCAATTGCTCTTCGTTTGTTGTTATTTTTGTAATGAACCTTATGGTTCTGCACTTTGGCGTGAAATTGCTATGTGCTCAGAATCATTGACACTTGCAGGCAGTTGATTGCCTGAAAGGGAACTAAGAAAGCCTGAATGTAAAATTTGTAATGACAATACAGACCTTGCATCACACTGACACCAAATAAATGTATCACCTTCACAGAACTGATTCCTTAATGAAATTTAAGAATATGAGAACTTTTTTTATTTGGGATTTTTCCAGCATTTTATATTATGATATACAAGAAATAAGGACATGACCCCGAATATGAGACCTTTTAATGGATAGGGTGGCCATACTTTCTGCTTTAGGAAGTAAAGTCCTACTTTTGAGGACTCTGTTCTCTCCTCTCTGGCACCTCAAGCAGGACATGAATTTGTCTTTTTTGGGACCTGTCTAAAAAGAATTAAAGCCAACAGAAAACTCCTGGAGATGGCAGAAATACAAAAACTTAAGTAATGAGTTTGCTAACTACTATAATTTGTTAATTGGTGATTCTGGTTACTATAATATAATGCAGTAAAATGTATATTATATAAATATATATTTATATAAGTACATAGCAACTATATCCTAATGAAGGGCAGACTTTTGAGTTTGAAGAAATAGCAACCACAAATATGTGGGGGAAAAAAAAAAAACGAGACAATACTCACACTTTTTTTTCCGCAGTTGCATGTTTTATTCTCAAGCGCTTGCGTAACATATGTGGGGGGAAAAAAAAACGAGACAAAACTCACACTTTTTTCCCGCAGCTGCATGTTTTATTCTCAAGCGCTTGCGTAATAAAGAAAAAGCCCAAACAGAATAGTCGATTGCATGTTGTCAAAGAAAAAATGTTCTTTTTCACATTCATTTTCAGTAAAACTAAAAATTTAAATTGTTTTAATAAACTTGGAAAAAATAAAATAAAGCTGCTTGAAGTATTCAGAGACAATTCCCACTGATTTCAATACAAACTTGTTAAAGGAATAGTTCAGTGTGAAAATAAAAACTGGGTAAATAGGCTGTGCAAAATAAAAAATATTTCTAATATAGTTAGTTAGTCAAAAATGTAATATATAAAGGCTGGAGTGAACAGATGTCTAATAAAACAGCCAGAATCCAACTTCCTGCTTTTCAGCTCTATAACTCTGAGTTAGTCAGCGACTTGAAGGGGGGCCACATGGTACATTTCTGTTCAGTGAGTTTGTAATTGACCCTCAGCATTCAGCTCAGATTCAAAAGCAACAGATATGACCCATGTGGCCCCCCCTCAAGTCTCTGATTGGTTACTACCTGGTAGCCAGGGTAACCAGTCAGTGTAAACCAAGAGAACTGAAAAGCAGGAAGTAGTGTTCTGACTGACTTGTTATACATCAAATCACTCCAGCCTTTATACATTACATATTTGGCTAACTAACTATATTATAAACATGTTTTATTTTGCACAGCCTATCTATTTACACAGTTTTTATTTTTACACTGAACAATTCCTTTAAAAAATATTCTTGAGTATATTTGTGTTTAGTTTTTTTTCTCCCAAATCGCTGAAAAAGTCAATCTTGAATTTGGATAAATCTTTCCGTAAATGTCATTGATCCATTTTCATTTTACGTACATGGTGTCCTATAGTTATTTAATTGGATACATTTCACATTAATACAATATGTTATTTCTTGAAAGAGCTTGATTTTTCATTAGAATATTAATACGTTATTCTGATTTCAACATACTAATAGATTGATTCTGCTTATAAAATTTAAATGAAGACATTGATAACATTAGGAACAATTATCCAAAAACTGACTATTTTTGTTAAAAAGGTGTAGTTTGCATTTTAACAGGCTGTAATTAACGTGTAGTCAATGCTATTTCGAGAAATGTTGCAGCTGGTCTTTTGTGAGTGCCTGAACAGAAAGTTAGTTTAGAAAAATTTACTTTTTGTCTGCTTGGGTCAGTGTCCCCCAATTGAAAGCTAGATAGAGTCAAAAATGGACTTTTAAATCAATTGAATAGTAATAGTTCACTGCTAAAGGAAATGTTATAATGAATTAACTATTCTTAGGAACTCTTTTGTTTTTCATTTTTTTTACATTTTCTGTATTTGGAATACTTTGTCTTCTTTGCCTTTCCAGCTTTCATACGGGGGGTCACTGATCTGGCAGCCAACAAACTATTACTTTGTTAGGCTACAATTTGATTGTTATGGTTACTTTATATAAATGATCTTTCTAATCAGCAACAAAAATTGGACACTAGCAACAAAATAGCTGCTGAAAATCAAAACTGGAGTGACTGTTGCTGGTGCAATGCCCTATTAATGCATTTTCATGCGAGGAAAGTTTTTGCTGGTCCCTGACTAAGGTACGAAACTGGTTATTTCAGAATAAGAGAAGTTAAAAAAATGAAAAATATTCACTTGTAGAAATGCAAGTTACCCATGCCTGCCTGTAAAGATGTTTTATCTGAAAGCAAAGTACAGACTTTTATTGATGTGTTTTATTACATTATAAATATGTTTGTTCTTTGTACATAAAACCCACACACAGCCTCTGTCTAACTAGGCCAAGAGTTCAGCAAGTAGAAAGGAGAATATCTACAAAGTGAAAGTAAAAGTACTGTTAACTAAAGATAGATCTTGAGAAGAGATGGCAGCATTTACATTATGTATAAATGCATATCAGTAATATATTTTTATTGTAGGTTATTGACCCTTTTAAAGGGACATATTAAATGTAAACTTTCCACTGTACAAGCAGTAAAATATAAGGCCAAAAAAACTTTTTGCATCCATAATCTGTTATGACCACTAGGGGCAGTGTAGTTAATGTATGAGAGTACACCGAGCCATTTCAGCAATGGATTGCACTTAGAGAAATTGTGGAATATGATACTTCATAACAATGTGCAACAATCTGCTGCCTCTTCCCAGCAATAGAAAAAAAGTACCGCTCGGAGATAAACATGGGTTCAATGAATGGTGGAAACAGCATGACATATAGTTTAGTTCCAAGATTATTGCAAGATTTCGAATGGGCTACAAATGAAAAAAATATTACTTTTATTTTTGACCTTCTTTGTCATACAATATGCAAATAAGGATCTGTGATTCATTTAGTTTGTTATTGGAAAGAACTCTGTAATATTTATAAATCCTTCATGTCCCTGATGGTGCAGTTTTTTTCCATAAGTAGAAATGACAAGAAAAGCTCATGTTAGCTTCGGTGGAGTTCAAGGCTGACGTACACTGTGTCTTGTACAACAGTCCTGTAAAATCTGAAACACCAAAACTTTAAGACACATTTACTTACATTGAGCAAAGTGCAATTTGAGCATTTTTTCCACAATGTATCATTTTCCCCTTCAAGCATTTCTGCATCAATGCGGAAGCAAGCGGGCAATTCTTTTGACTCAATTGCACTACATCAACAGCAAAGGGTCAAAAGGATTCAACTGCATGTTAACTTCCTCTCAAATCAGACGCAGTTGAAATAAATATTTTTAAATGTCTGACGCCATTGCCAGTGTTAGGTGAGCTGAGCCTATTGACGAAGGGAACAAAGGGAACCCTGGAGCTACCTCCTGGTCTGGTGGTGGTGGTGGTATCTCCAGGTTTCCCCAGCACCAATAGGTGTGGCAGCGCCACGTTTGCAGAGAAAGGCACAAAGGACTGAGCATGTGCCAGGAGTGCTTTTTGTAAGTAACTTAAATGAAAGTGGTTGTAGGCATAACTCAGGGCAAGCTGCCCACTGCATTTGCAGGGGCGTAAATGAGTACTTATATGTGAGAGGCAGTAATGGGGATGTAAAGTCAATAAAAGCTACAGTCCATTTTAAATATATTTATGTATATGTTTAGGACATAAAAGAATACAATGTAAAATGTGGAGGCAGTATGCAGTCTGAAAATGGCACAGGACACCTGTTCTGGTGGACCCTAGGCAAAGTCCCCATCTGTCTTTTTATTAAAGCAGCCCTGGTGTGGATGGAGGCATAACCTCCATCCCAAAAGCCAGAGGATAGGAGAGAGCAACTATTAAAGGTAACAATGTGGGCTGGAATTAGATCACTGTATCAACTGAATACACCCTTATATTACACTGCTCCTTTTCTTTCAATCCAAATCAACAGGAAGCAAGGCATGGCTTGATGATCTGCACTGTGATAAGGTAAAAGAATTCAACATATCTTGGCAAATCAAGGCGCCACTGAGGCAGTGATGCATGTCCTATTTACTCAGGTATTACCTGCTGTATAGAATACATACAGGCACCAGCATGGTCATCAAAACCTACATGCCAGCTAATGTGGAATAAAAAAAAACTTGCACAATCTGCTATTTGCCTTGATTGACTAATCTCACTTTAAAAACCACAATGCTTTGTCAATCTGTCCGAGGACAGATGATTAATATAGACAAATAATAATAATATAGACTAAATAATATAGACTAAATTCACCTAGAGAGACACATGAACCTACATAAACTGCTTTACTGTATATGTTGGCACTCTAAATATAAAGGGGCAGATTTACCTAGGGTCGAATATCGATTAGTTAGAATCGTTTGATTCGAAGTCGTAATAGTAGTCGAAGGTCGAAGTAGCCAATTCGATGGTCGAAGTAGCCATATTCGACCATTCGAAATTCGAAGTATTTTTTATTCTATTCCTTCACTCGAGCTAAGTAAATGGGCCCCAAAGTGTTGTGGTTGATGCCTATGGTTGCTAGCCTGCAAGTACTAAAAGATAAATGTAGTCCAGTCCAGATATGCAGGGAAACAGTTGTATAGATTATTCGGACAGAAGCATTACCAGCTTCAAAATGGAAGGTTTGTGCGTGGGTGTACAGTAGGTTGAGTATACACATGTTCTCTTATTGTAGTTATATATGGCTGTATGAATTTACTGTATGTTATATGGGATAAGGGAGCGGTGTCTACTGCGTTATCACATGTTAAGCAAAAAAAAGGGTGTTGACCTATTTTATTAGAAATGCTGCACTGTATATATATTTTACTGCTTACCCTTGAGACTAGTGTGCACTGGCTCTTTCTCTATTTGGTGTCAGATTTAAAGTGATTCAAGTGCCAGCTGGTGAAGAGACTGTGAACTTACTGGGACTTACTGGCAACTATTTAAATTTAGATCACATCCACTGCCATCTATTATGCATAAAACCTTACTGGCACAAACTTATAGTATTTTGCTCACCAAAATCAAGCATTAAAGGAATTCTGTCATGATTTTTATGGTGTCGTTTTTATTTTTAAGTTACACTGTTTACACTGCAAATAATTCACTCTAGCGCATAACATTTTATTTCTCAACCACCAAGTTAGTTGTAATATTGGTGTGTAGGCAGCCATCTTATGTAATTTTGCCTGGTCATGTGCTTTCAGAAAGAGCCAACACTTCATGATGGAACTGCTTTCAGTTAAGCTATTCTTTCTCCAACTCAATATAACTGAAGGAGTCGCAGATGGACTTGGATTTTTACTATGGAGTGTTGTACTTATATATACCAGGCAGCTGTTCTCTTGTGTTAGGTAGCTGTTATCTGGTTACCTTCCCATTGTTTTGTTGTTAGGCTGCTGGGGAGGGGTGACATCATTCCAACTTGCAGTACAACAGTAAAGAGTGACTGAAGTTTATGAGAGCACAAGTCACATGACTGAGGGCACCTGAAAAACTGACACATGTCTAGCCCCATGTCAGATTTCAAAATGAAAAAATCTGTTTGCTCTTTTGAAAAATGATTTTCAGTGCAGAAGCTTGCTGGAACCGCACTATTAACTGATGCGTTTTAAGTAAAACTTTAAGTAGAAATGGTTTTGGGAACATGTGATACAACATTAACACTAAAAGCTTAAAGGGAAACTTACCCCCAAAATGAATACTTAAGCAACAGATTTATAGAGTTTATATCATATTAAATGGCATATTAAACAATCTTACCATACTGGAATATATCTATCTATCTATCTATCTATCTATCTATCTATCTATCTATCTATCTATCTATCTATCTATCTATCTATCTATATATATTGTGACAAAGAGCTATGTCCCAATAGGCTGCCTGTATATGATGGGAGGTATATAGCACCCAGCCTGAGGTATTGGCTCCTTTAAATCTCCAGGGTAAGACAGGTTAGGACCCTGGAGCAAGGATAGTTCAGTATGCTGCCCAATTAGTCCGCAGGTGGGGCTGTTTAAGGGAGCCTTATTATTTGACTGTTATAGCACGGAACTTGTGCCTGTTTAAGTTGTCCGGTTTGAACAATAAAACCCCAGGCAGGAGCCTGTTTCACTTTTGTTGCAAACCTAAGCCTCCTGTCTCCTCTGTAAGAACTGTTTTACCTGAGCCCTACCGGCTGCTTTGAGCTATTCCCCACAATATATATAAAAATCTTCTGGTGACAGCACTCCAAGTAAATAAAACAAAACAGTTAAACTAAAGCAGGTTTATTGTATTCTTTCCCTGATGAAGATTCTGAGATAGAACCGAAACGTTGGATACAATAAACCTGCTTTAGTTTCACTGTTTTGTTTAATTTACTTTACTTGGAGTGCTGTCACCAGAAGATTTCTACATTAAGAAAAAAAACGGACTGGCACCCAGACTTTGATTGAACTTTTGGTGTGCATTCCATTGGGGACTATATATATATCCTAAAAATTTAATTTTTTTTTGTATTACCCAAGGGCACATTCTACAAAAAAGGTATATTATTATGAAAATGGTTTATTTAGATGATGCCAGGTTTTACTTATAAGCTGTTTTATACAATATATTTTTATAGAAACCTACATTGTTCAGGGGTATAGTTTTCCTTTAAGCTTCTCTCTCAGAGATCCATGCTAGAGAGTTGTGTAAAGCAGAAAGCCTGTAATACCAATATGTCTCTGGTATCAGAAAGGAAAGTGCAGTATAATACAGGAAATAAGTGCTACAGCAGATAACTGTATGTAATTATTCTGAAACTAGTCCACAGTGTGGTTTAAGAATTGTACAGTCAAAGAAGCCATGCAGAGAGGTGCTATTCACAAGTTACTTTCTCAAATAAAAGTACATACAAGCCATTTGTATTTTAAAAAATGTAGGGATATATTTCTCTATAAGGGTCTCTACACACTGGGGAAAGGCTGGGACAGCACAGTTTACATCGACGTGATGGCAAAATACTGATTCTGAACATGTTTATTACCGTAAAAGGGAACTTGGGTGACCTTTACACTAACATTTTCCCTCCTCTAGTAGCAATGGACTAACAGTTAAAGTTAAGAAGCAACTGTATTGCGTTATTAAGTAAAAACTGGAAATGATATTGATTTGGCGGTTAATTTATTGTAACGTAAAATATTATTGTGAAGGATTGTGTAACTTGCTGGTGGTTTATAAATTATAAAGATTCTGCTGGCTTGTACAATGATCGATTAACAACGATAATTTTCAACTTTGGCTTGCCACAACAAATACATTTAGGTACAAACGGACTGCTAGTAGTCTACTATGTGGCTGCTTCTAATAATTTCTGAACAGATTCTGATTTGGATCACTGGGACAGTTTAATCCTAAAAATCCAATTTGCCAAGCAATTTCTTTTGTAATTTTAGTTTTACCATTTCAGCTGCCAAAGGTGCATGACTTGGCTTTATATGACTAATTCTTCATAGCTAATTGATTTAACATATATCTCCCCAATCTGTGTCCACTACTTCAAGTTTTTGCATTGTTGCTTCATCCTGCATAGTAGCAGACACAAATGGGAGAAAGGGTTCAGTAAAAGCATGCATTCTCATCTAAACCAACACTCAATTGAATACTAGAGGTTTTGATCAAAGCATGTGGGTCTGCTGTGCGAAGGTGGAACAACATCTGAAATCATGTGACTAACAAATAAAACATAATTAAATGACAAAGAAAATGTTGGGAACAAGGCATATGACAAGCTAGTAGCATATGGTAAGGACATGAAAAAGACATGGCAAAATGTATCTAGATAGAAACTCAATGGAGGTGCTATTAAAGCAGAGTGCAATTATGTAAACTCATCCCCCTAAATGCATAATGTGTGTATCTCTAAGAGTGCATGGAGTAAGTCTAGATACCCTACTCTGACGGCTACATTAGGACCAGACCCATTACACTTATACATTTACAGTAACTGTGGTGAGTTATACTAGAGCGCTGAATTAGGATACCTTATTAATAAATAAGTCAAAAGCTGGAACCTAAATGTTTGGATCATCAGGCCAGGTAGGAAATCACTCTACTGAGCTATACAGAGATCCCTATAAAACTCTGGTTAAAAGGGAACGGGGAAAGAGCAGGAGCGACAGAGGGAGACTGTGCAACTGTTTGGAGGCAAATGGCCACTTTGTGAGAAGTAGTAATCCTGCCAGGTCTGTTGTGATGTATATCTGCTCAATAAACCACTTTTGATACAACTTTAACAAAAAAAGTGTGCATCCGGATTTTTTGCAATTGCAGGTCTGTTGAAACTGACACACATAATAAAATGACATCAATATATAAAGCGCGGCAAATAAAAGCTCTCAGATTTGAAAAAGCCAAGGTTGGTATTAATGCTCTGAAGTGCATACATGTCCACCTCTTTCCCTAAATGATGCAGAGGAACTCAATTTGAGACACAGTGCAGTTAAAATGAAACAAGCTTTATGTGCACATACAAAGCGTGCTACTAGTAATGGTATTAATGGCAAATTATCTCATTTAGTACCAATATGGCACACCCAATTACTAATCACTACAAAAATATGCAAAAATATATTTACTCCCCTATACTGAGCCAGGCGATAAATGTTATCTAGGAGAAAAAGCAAGAAAACCACAGCTACAAGGATAAAAACAAGGCAAGTGTGTGAAGCACAGATAAGAGAAAATTGTTTCATACTTACCGTAATTTTCTTTTCCTGGCCATTCCCCGTAGTAGCATCTCAAAACTTCTGGGTATTCCCTCTCAGCGATGATAAGACAGAAGGAAGAAAAAAAATACTGACACTATAAATGCCTCCTCCCACTATGCTCCATGTCTAAGTACAAAGCTTCTGGAATACATAAATAAAACGTTAATGGGTGGGGAGATGCTACTACGGGGAATGGCCAGGAAAAGAAAATTACGGTAAGTATGAAACAATTTTCTCTTTTCCTGGCCATTCCCTCCGTAGCATCTCAAAACTTCTGGGTTAGTACCCGAGCAATAATTCACTAGGGAGGGGAAAAGAAGAAACAACACTCAAAATAATGCTACACACAAATTTAATGATTCAAGAAGAAGAAGCGGCCTGCAGAACCCTGAGGCCGAAAATAGACTCTTTCTGAGAAGAAACATCAAGCTTATAATGTCTAAGAAAAGTATTAGAGGATCTCCATGTAGCCGCCTTGCAGATCAAGTCAGGAGTCACCTGTGCCTCTGCCGCCCAGGATGCTGCCATTCCTCTGGTTGAATGAGCTCTCACCCCACTTGGTAACTGTTGACCTTGTTCTTTGTAGGCCGTGGTAATTGCCAGTACTATCCATCTTCCGATTGTTTTAACAGAAGCAGCATTACCCTTATAGATTCCTGTTGGGATAATGAAAAGATTAGCTGACTTTCTGATAGCTTGAGTTCTCAGAATATATTCCTCCAGACAATTTCTCACATCCAGGTTTGACCATAGAGCCTCATCCTGAGAAGGAAAGTCAAGATTAAATGATGGAAGAACAATGGGCTCATTTAAATGAAAACTCGACACTACTTTCGGTAAGAAATCTGGCATTGTTCTAAGAACTACCTTCTCCGGATAAAAAATAGTATAAGGGGCCTCATAAGAGAGAGCCCTCAGTTCGCAAATTCTTCTGGCTGAAGTTAAGGCAGTAAGTAAAACAGTTTTTAGAGTAAGGTGCCATAACGAAATTTCTTCCATGGGTGCAAAGGGTTTTGCTGCTAAAGCCTTCAGGACAAGTGGAAGGTCCCACGGAGGAGAGCGAGACTTAATTGGAGGATGAATACGCTTTACCGCTGCTAAGAAACGAATTACCAAAGGCTCTTCTGCATATTTGACGTTCAGGATAGCCGACAAAGCTGATACTTGCACCTTCAGTGAATTCCAAGAAAGGCCTCTATCTAGACCAGACTGCAAGAATTCCAAAATTTTCGTTGTAGATGGCATAAAAGGCGTAGAACTGTTTCTCTGAGCCCAATCCTGAAAACAATCCCAAATCTTGTAATATTGTGAAGAGGTAGTGCTCTTCCTGGCTCTGAGAAGTGTAGAAACAACTTTGTCAGATATTCCAAAACCTAGAAGTCCTCCCCTCTCAACCTCCAGGCCTTGAGATTTAGATATTGAGGAAAAGGGTGATACACTGGCCCCTGGACTAGAATGTCGGGTCTCTTGGGAAACTGTATTGGTTTCTCGATACTCAACCTCCCCAAAAGAGGGTACCATGGCCGACGCGGCCAGTCCGGCAGGACTGCTATTACATTTGCTCTGGATCTCATTATCTTTCGGAGAACCAGGAAGATGAGTGGTAGCGGGGGAAAGATGTAGACAAGATCCTGACCCCAATCCTGGGCTAGGGCATCCACTGCTTCTGCTTCGAGACAGGGCCTTCTTGAAAAGAACCGTGTCACCTTTGCATTCTGGGAGGTCGCCATGAGATCTAGAGTGGGAGTTCCCCACTTGCGAGTTACTTGAATGAACATCTCCTGATTTAGTTCCCATTCGGTATAATCCAATGGTCTTCGGGAGAGAAGATCGGCTGTTAGATTTTCCTTTCCTGGTATGTAAACTGCGGTAAAATCTGACAAATGCATTTCTGCCCAGCATATAACTGGTTCCACCTCCTGAAACAGGGAAAAACTTCTGGTGCCCCCTTGTTTTCTTATATAAGCAACTGTGGATATATTGTCGGATCTTATCTTTACACAAGTTCCTGAGTCTCCCGACAAAGTTTGGAAATTTCCCGCTGAATCTTTGCCTTCCTTTCCAGAGTCAACCTGACTATATTGTTTGTTGTGTTTATTTCTGCTCCCAGAAATATAAGGGATTGAGCCGGTGACAACTGACTCTTGTTCTCGTTCACCAACCAGCCCATCTCCTTGAGCTTGGTCAGAGCAAGATCTCTGTTTTTCAGCGATTGCTCTCTGGATCTTGAAACTAGCAACAGGTCGTCCAGATAATGGAAAATCTCCAAGCCTGCTTGTCTTAGCCATGCAATAACCACTACGAGCACCTTCGAGAAGGTCCTGGGAGAAGTAGATAGACCGAAGGGAAGACAAGTGAACTGTAGATGAAGATCCCTCCAAGCAAATCTCAGGTACTGCTGATGCTCTACTGCTACTGGCACATGAAGATATGCATCTTTCAGATCGATCGTTATTAACCAGTCGCCACAATTGATTATTGGCCTGATGGTAGCCAAAGTTTCCATCTTGAAGGATTGGATCTTTACAAACCTGTTTAACCTCCTTAAATCCAGAATAGGTCTGAGGTCCCCCGAACTTTTCATAACAAGAAAAAGAGGAGAGTAGAAACCTCTTGTTCTTTGATGCTGCGGAACAAGTACCACCGCTCCTTTCAGCATTAACTGTTGCACATACTCCTCCATTGCTAGAATGGCTTTTGGGTCTTTTGACACTTGAGTTTGACAGAAAAAATCTTGGTATGGTTTTGAAAGAAATTCTATTCTGTATCCTCTGTAAATGATTTCTAGTACCCAGGAATCCTGAGTTATTCCTGCCCAGGCCTCCCTGAATTGTAGGAGTCTTGCACCCACTCCTAGAGTCTGGGCAGGCCTCATCTCATGCTGACTTATTCTGCAGTTTAGGAGAGCCACTGATTCTTGGCTTACGGTTCTGAAAAAAGCCGGAGTTATTTGAACGCCAGGGATGGCCACGAAAGGAATCTCTTCTTGATCTATAAGATTTAGACTCCTCTTTACGTCGACTGAAAAATCTCTCAGATTGAGATCTTCTAAAGGTTTCCCTGAAGCGTTTATTCTGTGGCAAAAAAGAGGACTTTCCACCGGAAGACTTGGAAATAATCTCGTCCAGGGATTTACCAAAGAGGCGCCCTGCTTCATACGGGAGCTTACATAACGTATTCTTAGACGCCGTGTCTGCCTGCCAATTCCTCAGCCAAAGGGCCCTTCTGGTTGAGATAGACAAGGCTGTAGTACGGGCAACCAACTTAGTTGTATCTATAGCTGCCTCTAAAGAGAAACTAGCAGCCATCTTCAGTTCAGCTAAACTCTCTCTAAATGAGTCTCTAGAAGCTCTAGACTCCATTGCATCTTCCAAATTCTCTATCCAAATAGTCATGGCTTTAGCAACAGAAATCTGAGCAACTGCAGGTCTGTAAAGTGCTCCAATGGCAAGAAAAAGCCTTCTCAAATCTGTTTCCATTCGACGATCCATCGGATGCTTAAGAGAGGACACATCGTCAATGGGAAGTGCGGTTCTTTTAGAAAGACGTGCCACTGGGGCATCCACCACTGGTAAAGCATCCCAATCTTTTACCACTTCCTCTGGGAAGGGATAGATCTTAGAAAATTTAGATTCAGTAGGAACCCTTTTAGCTGTCTTCAGCCATTCAGCTTCAATCAGGTTCTTAATCTCCTGATGTAACGGAAAAGCAGCCTTCTTCCTCTTATTAATAAGAACTGCTGAGGTAGAAGGAACAGAGTCCTGTATGGATAAGACTTGTTTAATTGATTTAATCAAAGGAGAAATTAACTTATGATCAAACCCATAAGAATCGCCCTCCTCATCATCATCGGAAGATGAATAAATCTCCCCTTCATCTGCAATTGAGGAAGTAGAACTATAGTTATCTCCATCTCTACTGGTAGAAGGCTTGGCCCTTTTAGAACCTGTTGCTTGCTTAACACCCTCTGTCACTGCATGCTTAATCCATGCTAAAATGTCCTTAGAAGATGATTCCTCTCTCACTGAGTCCTGTAACTCCACAACAGGAAAAGGAGGCACATCCCCTTTCGCACAGGGTGTCTCAGAAAAAGTAGGAGCAAGAAACTGCACAATACAGCTTTTACAAAACTTTTTCTCCTTAAGAGCAGGCTCATAGCAAGTAAGACAAGATCTCTGAGGTGTTAGGGGATCCGAATCTTCAAAAAACAAAAACATATAAGCACCAACCACAAGACTCGATGCCTGATAAACTGCTCTCTTTCCTTTTTTTTTTTTTTTTTTTTACCTTGCAGAGGATGGCTGTGAACACGACTGGTGCAGGCAGGTCGGACAGAAGACTCGCCAGCAAGCAACGTTTGAAATTTTAAAACAAACGCCGGCGCATGAATGACATCACAGAATGCGCCGTTGCAAAGGAGTCGCTAAGTAGCGAATAGCCTAGAAACCAATCGGGCCGAAAAGGCAGGGAAATTCCCTCAGGCAGCCCGATATGAAGAACTTCCACCAAGGGACCTACACCGAGACACTCCTCAGGAGGCTGAGCGGTGTGGCATCGGGTGAGGAGAGAAAGAGAGCAAAGAACTCCCCAGCCGGTAAGAACACTTGCTTCACGCTGACAGAAGGAAAAAGACATGGAGCATAGTGGGAGGAGGCATTTATAGTGTCAGTATTTTTTTTCTTCCTTCTGTCTTATCATCGCTGAGAGGGAATACCCAGAAGTTTTGAGATGCTACGGAGGGAATGGCCAGGAAATATATAAATATCACATGATGCATACATACAGTGTGGTGAAGTGAAGTGACAAAGGAAATGAAGGAAGCGTGAGCAAGGTGGGTGGGATCTGCATATGAGAGAAAAAAGTGCAAGGGATTTTCTAGCACAATTAGCAAAAAAGCAGCACTTACACAACCTCATGAAACACACACAGTCTGTTGGTGACACCAAATAGCAGGAAGTTGTATGTCAGTCAGAATCACTGAGGTCACTGAGTTAATCAGCAACATGAAGCAACTCAAGTCTTTCATTTTGCCCCTAAAATAAAGCCAAGAAATATATTCTGATAACTTTCAGGTCACAAACCTCCTTATTTAGACAGGAGGATACCAGGTGCTATCACTTATTAACAACTTTTGTACTTCGACACATTTGGAATATCGTGTTACCTTCCAACATTTTGGAAATGGAAAGAGGAACAAAAAAGTTTTTTGACCACGCCCCTTTTTGCGACCACAGCTCCTAATTACCATGCCCATTTTACAAAATTTGTCAGGTTATGAAAGTTTGAACACATTTCTGTAGTTTTTATGTTTTATTACAGTTTTACTAATGAAGGTGAATTGCCCTTTAAGCTGTGGGTCTAACATCTTATCAAAAACAATGTATCTTAAGTATATATCTTTTTTGGCTGTTCGGTGCAGAGAAATCGGGGCTTTCCATTACAAATGAGGGACTGGGGGTTAAGCTGTCAAAAGAGGGACTGTCCTGCTCAAAATGGGACATTTTGGGAAGTACCATTATTTTGGATTCAGCCGAACCCACGAATCCTTTGTGAAAGATTCAGCCGAATACCGAACCGAATCCAAACCCTAATTTGCATATGCAAATTTTACTTCCTTGTTTTGTGATGAAAAGTCACCTGATTTCCCACCCCTAATTTGCAAATGCAAATTAGGATTCTGTTCGGCTGGGCAGAAGGATTTGGTCGAATCCTGATGAAAAAGGGCAAATCCTGGCTGAATCCCGAACCGAATCCTGGATTCGGTGCATCCCTAATGAAAACTGGCATTCGCAAGGCGGAAAATAAAACACACCATTTATTTTACCGTTTTTTACGCCCTGAGACACAGAGTAGGCACAACATAGTCATTCCATATGTAGCTGGAGTGTCAGAGAAACTCAGAAAGATTTTCAACAAACATCATATCCCTGTGTTTTTCAAACTTGGCAACACATCGAGACAAAAACCGGTACACCCGAAGGATCCAACACCAAAAGAAAAAAACCCAATGTGGTATACACAGTTCACTGTAGTGAGGAGTGCACAGGTCTATATATTGGGGAGACAAAACAATTGCTCCCCAAGCAGATGGCTCAACATAGGAAGGTGAACGCTAGCATTACGCAGAGCAGCATTACTTTGGGGGTTTACTGGTATATTTAGATGGACCTTTCTTATAAGGCTTACTTAGTTTTAACCTTTCCTTTTCCTTTAAGCAATCAATGTTCACATTTTGGACAGAGAAGACCGCTGGTTTGAACAAGGCATAAAGGAGGCTTCTCATGTTATAGTAGAGAAACAGAGGAAGGCGACTTCGACACGACCTGTCTGCTACATACAATGAGTTTTCACAAAACGTCACACATCAATTCATGCAACTCTCACAAGTAACATCTGTTTCTTTAAGTTGCATGACACATTGGTAATCCTATCACAGTAACTACACAGCATTCACAACCGTTGTCATCTCTCTGGATAGTTACACTGCACCATTGTGATTGGATTATTGGAAGAGTTTAATGCCGAGAATTTCCCATACCAGTTAGTTGAACACAAGAAGCTGCTTGAAAGAGTAGTGAAACGTCTTCAATGATTACTCAGTAAAGGTGACCACACACATTGAGATCTGCTCGATTCTGCCAAACGAGCAGATCTCTCCCCGATATGCCCCTTGAGGTGGGCGATATTGGGCTGATCTGATGGTGGGCCCTAGGTCCCAACGATCGGATCATAATGTATGGCATACAGGCAATTGGATCGCTGGACCGCATCAACAAACATCAGATGCGGGCCGCAATTTGATGGGATTTTTGCCCCTGCCCGATCGACATCTGGCTGACTTTCCGCCAGTTATCGGTCGGGAAGCTCGTTGGAGGTCCCCACACATGGGCCAATAAACTACCCACTCGGGCTGGCTGCAGCTTTTATCGGCAAGTGTATGGCCAGCTTTAGTCCAGTTGCTTTAGATTTACTTCTACCAGATATACTATGACCTGGATGAATTAAAACCATCGCAGACAGCTTTTTACGCTGTTTTTGTTTTACACAGCATGATAAATATGCCCCACAGTGTAAATGTACACTGTACACCCTGGAACTACTAGTAATCTGCACATGGCAATAATTCCAGGGCCAGGTTCCCCTAGCAGATTGTGTCCATGGACTTGTGTCTAATAAATCCAGTACTAAAGCCAGTACTGACACCAAATGCATTGCAGCCCGGTAAAGCTGACCATAGACGTTCAAATTATAATAGATGTCAGACGAACTATCGTCTTTGCCAGCTTTCCGACCTGCAACTAACCATTCAGATAAATATAAAGTAGTAAAGAGACAAATCACACCATAGTCAGGCCATTAACTGACAGGCAGCAAACGTCGCAAGTTATGTCCAACACATAGTAGTGACAATCTCACATTGCTATTCAGATAAGCAATACATGCAGAGATATATTATCATTAGTCAATATAAATCTTTTAACCTGTCCAATCGACTGAACAATCGATCGCCATGATATGAAAAACATGAGGACACTCCATACATGGTCCGAAAATCGTATGAATCTTCGTTTCATACAATGGTATCTTGTCTATGGCCAGCTAAGTGACTCCATCCCCACATGATTCATGAAAGCAGGTGACAACTATGGGAATAAAAGGCTGCATTGTGGGTAAATATATTGATTTGCACCACAAAAATGACATATATATACTGTATATTTCACATAGTGCTGTAATGGAAAATAAGCCCTACAGTGCTGTAAATTAATGGAATACTGAGTACTTTGCCTGACTTCTTTTCTGACTAGTGACCTTACTAGCACCTTAGCAAAGCTGATGACTAAAATCAGACTCTTTCAAGGAAAAAAATGTCGTAATTTAGAAGAATGTTTGCAATCTGTGATAAGACTGCACACCATCTCTGTTATTGGTGTTTATTTCCTGGGACTTTGCTCTCAAAAGGCTGTGGTTTACAGACAATTGTTCGATTTGCATGAATTTGTATCTTCGTTAGTTTTGCCAATAACTAGGTACACAGATATTTGGGGTGATTTACATAAGAGAACACAGCACAGAAATTGTGTTGCTCCGCAAGAGCTGGAAAGCTGCACAGTTTTCTGTACCACTCTAAAATATAATATAGCATTATATAGTTGCTATCCAACTATAACTCTCAAATCTCTCAACAGAGCTATCAAAGGATGCATGGCGTCTCAATGTAAGGCTAATGTTGCTTTATTCCTAATTAGTTGATGAAATAATCTGGTGCTCATTAACCATAAGGCAAAATCATTTGCACCACATAATCAACCTCTTAATGGGGATATAACCCATCCATTAATCTCTCCTACTGTGCCCCCTAGGTTTCAAATATAGGTGGTCCAAACTTTGTTACACATGCAAAAGTTTAACCGATAACAATCCTGCTTACCAACACCAGGTGCGTCATCTTGCTGTTATACAACTAAATGAAAGTTCTGGCTTCCTTGCTCTGTAATCAGACATCAGAATGTTCCATTGTTTCCTGCTAGAAACCTGTCTTTAATTCTTCCAGCTTCATTTACGAGAACAAAGAGCAAGGAGCCAGGCAGGATTCTTATAGTAGGATTTTCTTTAATTCAGTGGGCCGCTGGCCCTGAAGAGTGAAAGAAAACGTTTACTGAACAGTGTTTCTTGATTTTACTACAGCTCCCAACTTGCTTTGGAGCATGTTTGGATTTGTAGTCCAGTAAAATGTAGGCACAGTATGGATGAACACCACTGTCTACACAATTTGGCTTTTTATAGAGCGTTAATTTTTGCCTTGCATAGCAATCTTTTTACATGAAATTACATATGATCTGATAAGTGTTCCTTACACTGCTGATACCCCACAAACTGTGTAAAACCTAGTCATCATTTAAAATGATTGCACAAACAAATATGACAATATGGGCCATAAAACACACAGGCATAGAAAAGACTTTCTCCATCAGAGGACATAATGGTTTCCTGTTTATCATGGCAAGTAGTAAATGTCTGTCCTTCCCATGCTCTACATTCAAGTGAGTCAGAATTATTATGAAGAGCTTACTTATGGCTTAACCTTTGGCCTCAGCGCCCAAAGTGATGAGAATCTGGAATGTACTTTATAAATACACACACTGCTTGTGATATTTCCATGTATGCTGCATAGAGATGTGTGCAATTACTTTGGTGAAACAAGCTAATATATATTGATCTGATTTGGCACTCAGTCAGAGATATGCACACACACACACAGTTTGTAAGATCCTTTAAAATCTGATCCCCCATAACTATAACGTAAAGTTGGATCAGATAAAATCAGATGGTGTAGTTTGTTCATGCATCTATACAGCATGGGACTGGGGGCCCCACCACCGCTGCCACCTCAGGAGCCTGAACACACCCCCCCGGCCCCCTGCTAAAGTCGCAACCCCCATTTGTCCCTGGCACCCTTCAACCAAAAAAACAAAAACATTTATACAACAGACTGGAAATTATTATTTTTATTGGCACTGAAGATTATGGGTAGAAATGAGCTGAGCGACCATAGACCATAGTCCATAGCTAATGCCCAACATTGTTTACTGGGACCAAAGCCTTGGCATCGGTCAAACCAACAAAGTCACGTTAGTGAACAAGAACTTTGACTGGCAGCAAAGATTAAAAATAGGTAATAGGAAATTATGCAATTTTTAGCATGCTGTTGGAACTTATTTTCCCCATTCTGAATTTGCATCTTGCTCTCACCATAAGGTTGGCCATATACACAACTGCATGCTTTTTTAATTCTGCTTTTGTCCAGCTTAAAATTCAAAATGCCATCTGGTTGCTGGGGACACTAGGGCTGTATTTTTTGTTATTTTTCTTGTACTATTACTTAGCTTTCTATTATCTCCCCTATTCTCTCTACAATTATCTAGACTTATATTCAAATATGTCCATATTCAAACTAGTAGCTGGCTGCTAGAACCCGAGGAACCCTAGTAACTAGGCACCAGTTTCAGTTCCAAACTAGAGACAGTCAAAGCCAAGAGATAACTAGTCAAAAAAAATGCAAAACAAGTAAGAAAAATCCAAAAAATCCCCATTAAATTGCTTATTTTTCTAAATATAGCATGGTATTCCATACAACAGTGACTTTCTTTTATAAACTCTTTTCCCTTTTAAACAGGTTTTGCAAGTTTTCAGTTTCTCCAGGTGTTTATAGAGGTAAGCAACACTCACATCTTCAAGAATCAGTCTCATCTACTTTAAATATCTTTTTCTATAATTACAATGTAATAACAGGTGCATAACAACTATTCACATCTGTTAAATGGCTTCCCTAGTAACAATGCAAGTGAGGACGTATGACAGTTAGTTTTGATTCCTGGGCTGGTTTAGTATGGCCTTGGGCAAATCACCTGTGCCCAGGGAACTGTTCTATGACTTTACTTTAAAGGGGTTGTTTGCCTTTGAGTGAACTTTTACTATGATCTAGAAAGAGATACGCTGAGACAATTTGCAGTTGGTTTTCATTTTTTATTATTTGTGTTTTTTGAGTTATTTAGAAGTTCAGCAGTTCTCCAGTTTGCAATTTCAGCAACCTGGGTACCAGGGTCCAAATTATTCTACCATGCATGCATTGATTTGATTAACAAACTGAAAAGGAGAGGGCCTGAAGAGAATGACTAGTAATAAAAAGTAGAAATAACAATAAATTTGTAGCCTTACAGAGCATTTGTTTTTAGGGCCCTTACTCATGAGCGTTTTTACCTGCGCTCCCCTGCGTTCCATTTTTCGGCATTCAGCCACAGGGGAGCGCAGGAATAGACGCATTTCATTATTTAAAATGGGGCTGTACTCACACAGGCGCGTGTAGGCGCCGAACGCAGGAAAAATGCAGCATGTTGCGTCTCAACCTGCGTTCGGCGCCTACATGCGCCTGTGTGAGTACAGCCCCATTTTAAATAATGAAATGCGTCTATTCCTGCGCTCCCCTGCGGCTGAACGCCGAAAAACGGAACGCAGGGGAGCGCAGGTAAAAACGCTCATGAGTAAGAGCCCTTACATAGGTTCAGTGACCCCCATTTGAAAGTTGGGAAGAGTCAGAAGAAGAAGGCTAATAATTTAAACTATAAACAAATTAATAATGAAGACCAATTGAAAAGTTGTTTATAATTGGCTGTTGTATAACTTAGGGTATCTGGAGTCAGAGTCGACAAAAATGTTCCGACTCCTAATAAATTTTTCAAGCACTGAAAATATGGAGAATATGGCAGCAATTCTGTTTCTAAGAACAATACTTTAGTTACTTTTGGATTGTATTTAACAGCTTTTCTAAAGCTATATGTCAGGTTCCGGCCGCTACCCACGTGGCGGCCATGGGCGCCGCCATTTTGAAAGCGAACGCCGGCAGGGAAGGACGCGCCGCCCGGAGCTCCTGGACCTGCTCAGCGACACAGGCAGTCACAGGCAGTCCTGCTGGGGCAGAGGTGACAGAGGGAAGGAGGTATGACCCGCGTATAAGCCGAGTTTGAGTTTTTCAGCACATTTTGGGTGCTGAAAAACTCGGCTTATACGCGAGTATATACGGTAAGTTGTTTTAAGTCTTCCAATATGTAGTTCAACTTTACGGTTTATATTTTTGAGCTTTGGCAGTGATAACATGCCTTGTATATTGTCTACTTAACTTCTTTCAGTCAACATGGAAATTACATTAGAAACAGCAACACCAAAAAATGTAAGTTTTTTAAAGTAATTAATATACATTATACTTTTAGCATGCTCTGGTAAAATCTGTGTGTTTGTTTCAGAAAACTACTATAGTTTATATAAACAAGCTGCTGTGTAGCCATGGGGCAGCCATTCAAACTGCTGGAGAAAAGGCACAGGTTATATTGCACATAATAGATAAGTTCTGTCCAATAAATGGTGTTTTATCTGTTATGTGATATATAACCTGTGCTTTTTCTCCTTTTTTCCAGCAGTTTGAATGGCTGTCCCCGTGGCTACACAGCAGCTTGTTTTTATAAACTATAGTAGTCGTCTGAAACAAACACACAGATTTTATCAGCGCATGCTAACAGTACCTTATATTTTAACTGCTTTGATACACTTTCAGTTTTCGGTGTTACTCTTCCTTTAAAAATAGAGGAGTCGGAGTTGGAGTCAGAGTCCTAGGTACCATAAACTAAGGAGTCTGAGTTGGAGTAGAAGGATTTATGTTGCCCTGCGTATAACCCTGACTATAAGTTAATTTAAAGGTGAACCACCACTTTGGAGCAGGGGCTTCCAATGCCTAAATAAAATTGTGAACTATAAATTAGTAAGCCTGCGAAAAATGCATTTTTAAAAACATAAAACAACTGAACAACAGCAGTTATGCAATTTATTGTATTAGTTAAAAGATAATATAGAATGTGAGTAACTTTATCTAACCCCTTGCAAGGTAAAAGGAACAAATGGACTTACTGTGAAGGGCACAGAGCAGATAAAGAAGATGATAGTCATCAGGGAGAGAAGAATAAGATGGTCTATCTCCTCAGACATGGACATCCTCTCTCGCTTGGTCACTGTGAGAGAGCCAAGTCTCCGCGCTTTCTGGCGCTTGTGCATCCTCACCAGGCTGATGATGACTATGGTGTTGCAGGTGAGCACTGCAATGATGAGTATGAGCAGGAGGGTGGCATACAAAGTGGAGTAGACGTTGCTGGTGGAGCCGTCTATGTGCTCGCCTCTCATGTTGATGAAGCACCAGGTTCCAGGGCAGTACTGGATATATTCCCCAACCCCCATGGCTGGGAAGAGGCAGAAGAAGATGCAGAAGGAGTAGATGACAGGGAATGTGACCAGACCACAGCGTTTACTGATGAACTTCTCATAGAAGTAAGGGTGCCCTATGGCCATTGCCCTCTCCAGCGCCATGGCAAACAGGACCAGCATAGTAGCCAGGCTATAGAAAGTCATGGCAAAGGCAAAATAATGACAGACAATAGGTTTGTCACTGCCCCCCAAAGCATTGAGGGTCAAGTTCCTGGAGTAAGAAGCCAAGACTACAGGGCTAATCATGCAGGTGCCCATCAGGTCAGTGATGACCAGGCCAGTGGCCAGGATGTGGAAGAGAGAGATTTTGCCCCTGATCCCCCTCCTGCGATTCTCCAGCAGCACCAAAGCGATCAGATTGCCCAGCACCCCGGCAGAGAACATCACGGCGCTGGGGACCGGACTCGCCCCTGAGTTTAGGTGCGAACTGGACTCACACAGGTCACTCATATTGTCCCTCATCCTCCCGAGCGTCCCACACTTCTGTCAAAAGTGCCTCAAACTTCAACCGCCCCCGGCCCGTCGCGTTTCTCTGCCCACTCTCATGACAGGGACTCCGCGCCCGCACCACCCGCCAGCTTGTGGCTTCTCCCGACTTAGGACAGTGGAGTTACAACGTGGGGAAGCTGTGACATCAGCAGCGCCGCTCACCCCGCCCTTTATTCACATGGACTTCAGCGCGGGCTGCTCCGACCTCTCCTTTGTCACCGTCCAACCTGCGTCCAACTGTCAGTTTCCTACCCGCGACCCCTCAGCTGCCACTGGGCTCCATGATACTTCCTGACTGGAGCAACCAAAGCAGTGGAGAGGGCAGGGCGACTCGGGGTTGTTACATTTCATACTTACTCCGCTGCTGTAGCTCAGAGGTATCACACTTGGTATCACACACCTTTAGCATGAAACGCTGAGTCGCTGTCATTCCCCTCTTACTTATTACATAATAGGTATAAAGAGACAAATGGAATGCTACCTTCTGTGCGTGTGCTAAGTAAATACCGCAGTTGCGCAACTTTGCGCTATAATAACCTTTCTCCTATTGTTTGGCCTCTATTCATCAGTGCCAGGGAGTGTATCGTTACAGCTCTCATGTGTTACTGCTGTTATGTGAGTCCAAGGGCTAGTAGGTACAAATCCCATTGAGAGACTGGCAGCCTAACAAAAGCCGGTGTTCTACACTTTTGCAATTCACTGTCCTTTCTCACTTCACCCTGTTCATAAAGAACTTTGACATCCTCTGAGTAAAATGTCAGATGAAATCTGTTGCTCAGCCTAGACTTGGCAACACGTTGGGGCAGATTTACTATAGGGCGAAGTGGCCGACGCTAGCGGAAATTCCCCAGAAATCCAATCTCTTTTATCTTTATTTAGCTTCCTTGGACATGTGTAATAAAAAGTGGCCACTTCAAGCATTTGCACCAACAGCTCTAGAAAAGATGTCCATAAGACCTCTATGTACCCGCCCCAATTCAAGTTGACCGAAGCATAAGAGTACTAACAATGTTTCGCTCGACAGAATTGAACGCTAGTCAAAAATCACTATTAAATGATTGCGCTGGCGAATTTAGCAAAACTTCGCCAGCATTCGGCTGCAGAGACACAACTTCGTATTTTAACAAATTAGCCTAGTGGTAGAGAATTTGCGCCAGCTGAAGTGTGGCGGAGCCTTGGCTGGCGAAATTTGCCCCGTTGTCTCCTATGAGAAGATAAATAATCCTGTTAAAATAACTGAAATGTTGTTTTACTACTTGGACAATATTGCCATTAATACTTTTAACAGCTTCCCTTAGACTTTTCAAGAAAGTTCAGGAACAGTAACACTAAAAAATAAAAGCGTTTTAAAGTAATTGAAATATCCGATTTTAACAATCGCCCTTCTCAGTCCCTATCAGACGCCTGCCTAACCATCAGCTAAAATGCGCGTTTCACCCGCCAGTTGCGGGCTTTGTCAAAGGTTAGGCAGGCATATGATAGGGACTGAGAAGGGTGATTGTTAAAATCGGATGGGGAGGGGACTCATGGTGGGAGAAGGCGTTGGAGACTGTAATGATCCGAGGGCTCTGTTACTTTCCGGTTAGATGTGCCTGAGGCACACTGCAATATACCGAATGTGCGTCGCATTAATATGGCTTCAGGTCATTGCTACCTATTAGCTTAAGCTGTTCAACCTCACACTATATGGGAGGGGTCCTGAAGTGGGTGAAGGGGTTGGCACTGGGAAGTGCATCCTTGGCGTACCCCATCGACGTTCACACTTATTATGGTGACAATTTGAATGTACTATTTAAT
Organism: Xenopus petersii; assembly: GCA_038501925.1. NCBI lineage: Eukaryota > Metazoa > Chordata > Amphibia > Anura > Pipidae > Xenopus > Xenopus petersii. The sequence continues at coordinate 51,720,918 of CM076686.1, read as the reverse complement.
CACCATTGACTAGCAGTCACTTCTTCAATATAGAAGTGCAATAGCACATTACCAACCAAAACCCACTAATTGCCTGGTCAATCAGCCTCCTGTGCCTAACCTTTAATTTTAATGTTGCATCCTAGACTTTGACTTTAATGATATATTAAAGGTTAAGTTTTACTTATTACTTCATACGAGTTTCGGAGCCAATGGATGGGAAGGTGCAGTTGGATGGGTCAGCTCTTTCATTTCTCTCTGCTGTTATACATTAACTATTTGACCTTGCAAACCATACCCTGTGTTTGATGGGTGGTGCTCCCCAATACCCGATTTTTTCATTTATATAAACTATAGTAGTCTTTCTGAAGCAAACACACCAGTTGTACCAGTAGTGCAACAGTATATTTTTATTACTTTACACTTTTATTTTTTGGTGTTACTATTCTTTAAGGTGTATAAATAAGAGATAATATCAATAAAAATATATATTGAAAAATTGGTCAGAAAAACTCACCCACATCTTCCTGCTCTGTGTGTGTGCCACAGGTTCCAAGACAGGGAATCTTGGAAGCAGTGGAGGAGCTTACTTCCTCAGTCTGATCCAAACCATAACCTTCAATGGTTGGCCAAACATGAACCCATCCAACAGGGATCAACCTGCAGGTCATCACGGGTTAAGGGTGGTGGCAGACAGGGATATTAGTCTCCCAGCGACAAATTTCCTCTACTGCGGGCCAATAATCTTCCTGCACTGCCTTCCCGCCGGCAAGAATATGAATCATTGGGGGTATCGCTTCGGATTTCCGAAGCTGCCTCACGAGAAATCCTCTGTTTCATGAAACAAATGTCCATAAATGGCATAACAGAGATGTATAACTTTAATGTTCAAACAATGATGATTACACTTGAGTAGATCAAAAGTGGATCACCTGCGTTCATACAATTCAATGAGAATAATCACAGCTCTTTGTTTCCTCTTTGTTCTACTCTGTGTGATGTGTGTCATAGGCATCACCTAAATCCAAAACCAAGCAAATACTACCAGTGGCAGCTATTACTGTCATATATATTTTTTCATGAGACCAAGCAAGGGTAAAGTTTGCAAACCAGCAAGATATTGGTAGCAAATCCTATATATAGTTAACCATCTACTATTTTTCTTGTTGACATCCAAAATAATGTGCTAATAGAGACCTGCATATTAAATGGCAACCTGACTTGGGAACATTAACAACAAACAGTACAAGTGGAAAAACTCTCAGGTGGCAGACTGGTGGTCAAAATTCTACCACTATAAAGAATGATTATGTTTTGATATTTAAGCTTTATCAAAACATAATTTATTATCACTTTACGGCCAAGGTCAATGGCACATTGGTATTTGCATATATATATAACAAACAAGGGAAAGTTGTGCTGACCACTCATTTTTAAAACCATTAGGCGGGGGTATATATATATATCCCGAAACCCATTATCCAGAAAGTTCAGAATTACGGAAAGGTTGTCTCCCATAGACTCCATTATAATCAAATAATCCAAATTTTTAAAAATGATTCCCTTTTTCTGTGTAATAATAAAACAGTAGCTTGTACTTGATCCAAACTAAGATATACTTAATCCTTATTGGAAGCAAAACCAGCCTATTGGGTTTATTTAATGTTTATATGATTTTCTAGTTTTAGTTGTGAAGATCCAAATTACGGAAAGACCCATTATCCGGAAAGCCCCAGGTCCCGAGCATTCTGGATAATAGGTCACATACCTATATATAAATATATATTAAGGATCATCAATAGTGCCAGAATCAGAATTAAATTATCACCTACTCTAGTACTTTTTTGCAAAATGGCAAATTTGAGATTGGTGCATTAAGGACAACCAACTTTTTATGTGCATCTCCTGAATGGATTTCTTCCCCAGCTTTCACTCCTGTCATTCTTCTTTATCTTTTGTTTTTCAATCTTTTTTTAATCCATTTTTTATTGGGGTTTTCAAGAAAGAAAATTACAGTGTATCATTAGGATAACATGGATTCAGTTAGCAAACAAGTATCCTCAAAGAGAAGAAGGAAAACAAAGTGTATGAAAAATGAATGAATAATGGAGCAACATTTTTTTCAATCATTTAAAAAGGTTAAACTGAGAAAGTCCTTGAGAAAATAAAAAATAGTTTCAGATTACTCCTAAAAATGCTATAAGTGGCAGATTTATCAACATTAGAAATTAAGTTTTTTTGTGGAAAAAAATAACAAATTTGAGATTCTGAAACTAAAGAGTTATTCAGTGCAAGAAGCTTGAAAGCATGAATACAGAAATTTGTCATCTACAACCTGGTGAGGTTATGTAGAAATCAATGGGACAGTACTAGTGGAATTTGCAAAAGTTGAGCTACAGTATATGTCATTTTGAGTTTCAAATATGAATTCAAAATATTAAAGATTAATGCTAAAATAAGGGATAGTATTGCATTCCATTTCGTTCCAGTTGTTTTTTTTTCAGTTTTAAAATTCTTAATTTTTTCTTAAATAGCTCATGTTCAAGGTTTTTGAGTTTTTTTACTTTGAAATAAAACTCTAAAATTACAATTTGAATAAACCTTCCCCTTTGCATGTTTATGCGTTTTGATTATAAACAGATCAATTTGGACAATACCCAGACAAGTTTTCTAAATTTGTACAGAGCAGTAACCAATAACAAACCAACAGGGGTTCACCTTGCACTTGGGGCAACCAGAAGAAACTGGTGATAGCTTGGGATGGGTAACTACTCTCAACTACAATTACTGCAATGTGTAACCACCCCAGCTTTGTCTCTCTCACTTTCACTGTAGCAAAACCAACTTTTTACAGCGTTTCATGTCAGTTATGGTTGTTGATTAATGGAGATGGTAATGTTAGAGTTTATGAGTTGGGAGAGAGATTATTAATGCGAATGTTATGGTGTGTGTTTGATTTCCATAGCCTGTGCTAGTGCTTGCACTATTTGTCAGGGAGCTGATGTGTTTATGCATGCCTTGTGCTGGCACTGTAAAAACGTCACAATGTCCTAAGAGGGTAAAGTAATGAGTCTAGAAGAGAATATGAGTGTTTGTGAGAGTAAATGCTTAAGGTAGACTAACATAAAGCATGTCATTTTAAAGGAATTCTGTCATCTTGTAGCATAGTCATTATTTTTAAATTGCACTGTTTACCCAGCAAATAATTCACTCTACCATATCAAATTTTATTCCTTAACTAAGTGTATTTTTTTAAGTTGTAATACTGATGTGTTGGCAGCCATCTTACGTCATCGTGGCTTATCCTGTGCTTTCAGAAAGAGCCAGCACTTCTGATCTGATTACTAATACAAAAACCTCAAAAACCTCTAATTTTTTTCATGCAAATTCAAACAAAAAAAACCCCAAAAAACCTCTAAAACCTTGCAGTAAAGAAATATTTTACAACTGGAAAAGGACAAATCCCATTGATTTCTACATGACCTTCACAGCTTTTTTATTAGTGTTTTCTGTTTTGTTTTATTTTTTTGTTTAAAAAAATTGTGAATTTTTTGTGGTTTAGAGTAATTAGTACAATCCAAATTTTTGGCACTAAAAAATATGATTTGTAAAAATGAATGAAATATGAACATTAGTACATGGGTCCCATAATTACACATGTTGTGATCATGGGTGTGTGTGATTAAGGGGCAGATTTATCAAGGGTCGAATTTAGAGTCTATGGGAGTTTATAAAAACTCCCATAAACTCCCATAATCTTGATTTTCAGGTTCCAAATGCCCAATTGCAATTTTTTTCAAAAAATCTAATTTTTTCAATTCGGCGAATGGGATCGATCCGAAAACTGGAATCGAATTCGAATCAAATTTGATTCATGTTTTTTCTCCGACAAAAAACGTGATTTTCAAAATGCCACCAAACAACTCCAGATTTATCCCAGGACGTCCCCCATAGGCTAAAACAGCAATTTGGCAGGTTTAAAATGGCAAATAGTCAAATTTGAATTCTTAAAGTGCCAGTACATGATACATTTTTTTAGAAACTCGAATCGAATTTTAATTATTCCCTAGTGGAATTACACTAAAATAAACTCAAAAATTCAAATTTTTCAAATCCAAAATTCCACTTCGACACTTGATAAATCTGCCTCTAAATGTATTGATGTTTAAGGGGGTTATTTACTAAAATCTGTACTTTTACCATATTTTAAAAAAAAAAAAAAAAAAAACCACGACCAAGCTCCAATGCTTGATTTGACCATGTGGTAATATAGTAAGATAGGTTGAAAAAAGACACACGCCCATCAAGTTCATAACCTGCCTAACTGCGAATTGATCCAGAGGAAGGCAAAAACTCCATTTGAATACCCTCTCCAATTTGCCTCAGAGGGGGAAAAATTCCTTCCTGACTCCAAGATGGCAATCAGACTAGTCCCTGGATCAACTTGTACTATGAGCTATCTTCCATAACCCTGTATTCCCTCACTTGCTAAAAAGCTATCCAACCCCTTCTTAAAGCTATCTAATGTATCAGCCTGTACAACTGATTCAGGAAGAGAATTCCACATCTTCACAGCTCTAATTGTAAAAAAACCCCTTCCGAATATTTAGACGGAACCTCTTTTCTTCTAATCGGAATGGGTGACCTCGTGTCAGCTGGAAAGACCTACTGGTACATAAAGCATTAGAGAGATTATTACACGATCCCCTTATATATTTATACATAGTTCTCATATCACCCCTTAAGCGCCTCTTCTCCAGCGTGAACATCCCCAATTTGGCCAGTCTTTCCTCATAGCTAAGTTTTCCATACCTTTTACCAGCTTAGTTGCCCTTCTCTGCACCCTCTCTAGTTCAATAATGTCCTGTACTGGAGACCAAAAGCGTACGTACAGCGTATTCTAGATGGGGCCTTACCAGTGCTCTACATAGTGGAAGACTAAACCCCTCATGATCCTCATCCCACAAATCTATGCAGCTAATACAGCTCAAGACCTTATTTGCCATTGATGCTGCTGACTGCTACAGCCAAGTTTATTATCCACAAGGACTCCAATGTCCTTTTCCATTATCGATTTGCCTAGTGCAGTCCCATTAAGTGTATGTGGCTTAGATATTTTTACATCCCGAAGCAGCGCATGCTCAGTTGGAGCAATTTACCGGGCTTGCGACAACTGCGCATGCCATCTGAAATGGATGAAATTTGCTGAAGTGTCGGAAGAAGACACAAAGTCCCGGAAGATGGCTGCGGTGAACTCAGATTCTGTGACTGCACTGAGGGGTAAGTTAAAAGTTAGGGGCATTTCCCAGGGGGGGCAGCCAGGCTGGGGGGGAGGAGGGAGTGGGGTCAGGGGGTAGGGGTTTTTTTTGGTAAAGGATTTTTTCTCCTTTAAACCCAACAGACTTTAGCTTAGTATCAAACGATTTGGCAAAATCCAAATAGATCACATCTACTGCTCGTCCACTGTCCAGCATCTTACTCACCTCATCATAAAAAGCAATCAAATTTGTCTGACATGACCTATCCTTCATAAAGCCATGCTTTTTGCAGCTGATAATGCAATTCCATAGAACAACATTTTGAATGTGACCCTTTGACAAGACTTCAAATAATTTGCCCACTACAGGTGTCAAACTTACAGGCCTATAATTGCCAGGCTGATATTGTAATCCCTTTTTAAAGGGATAGTTCAGTGTGAAAATAAAAACTGTGTAAATAGATAGGCTGTGCAAAATAATATAGTAAGTTAGCCAAAAATGTAATGTATAAAGGCTGGAGTGACTGGATAAGTAACTGCTTTTCAGCTCTATAACTCTGAGTTAGTCAACGACTTGAAGGGGGGCCAGATGGTACATTTCTGTTCAGTGAGTTTGTAATTGATCCTCAGCATTCAGCTCAGATTCAAAAGCAACAGATATGACCCATGTGGCCCCCCTTCAAGTCTCTGATTGGTTACTGCCTGGTGTAAACCAAGAGAGTTGAAAAGCAGGAAGTTGGGCTATGTTCTGTTATGTTAGACATTCAGTCACTCCAGTCTTTATACATTACATATTTCGCTAACTAACTATATTAGAAACATTTTTTATTTTGCACAGCCTATCTATTTACCCAGTTTTTATTTTTACACTGAACAATTCCTTTAATTATTGAAAATCAGCTTTCCTCTAATCCATAGGTACCATACCCGATTGTTCACATTAATTTTTATAAAAGCTTTATAAACCATATCCTGAGTCAGCCACCGACTAGATTGAGCTGAGCCAACAGTTCAGCTACGAAGTCATCCTGGGAACTTTGACTTCTCTGTTGTATACACTGAAAAAAAAAGAACTGATTTAGCACATTTGCCTCTTCTGTATCTGTTATTAACAAAATATCCCAAATAAATCGGATAGTGGAAAAACTCAATAAAATCTAGTGAAAACCTGAATCACTCAAATTTTTTCCTCGAATCGCTCATTTTTTTTCAGTTTTCGCTAAACTCATCTCAAACTACGATAACTTCAAATTGAGATAGGTGCCTCTCCCATTGACTTATACAGGACCTCGACAGGCCTGAGATGGCCGATTTTAAGATTCAGGCTCTTTGCAGCATCAGGGTATAATAAATCACGTCTTATTTTTCCACGAAAAATTTGAGTTTTTGCCCCATAAAGCCTGACCAGAAAAATTTGAGGTTTAGTAAATAACCCCCTGTGTGCGTGTATAAAACTACTGTGTTTGTGAGAATAAAATTGTGTCTGTTTTAGTAGGAAATTGAGTTTCAAAATCTGCTGTATTTAGAGGTTAGTGTTAGTTAGAATAAGGTAGTGAAACAGTATGAGAAAACAGCAAGTTTAATATTCTAATAACATGCAAAGATGTTAGTATGTGTTTTTGCTGGCTGAGTGTATGCGAAGTTGAATAATCTCTAAAAGGCACTTATTTAACTGCCATTAGAATACAACTTCCACAGAAATGACACTGGCTGTGTCTTTAACAACTGAAAGCCAATATACTGCAGAGTCCATGATGTCATGCTCTACATTTGCTTTATCTATTTTAAATATGGCTTCCTCTCTGTCACACTATTTACTTCTTCAGAGATGTATCTATTTTTATTTCTACCTAGCTAACCTTGTCAGTTATTTCATTTCATGGAGTAAGACTAACAAGGTTCCCTCTCAGTCATGTGCTTACATACACATATTAAATAGTAAAGCACTCGTACAATTACAGTATACAGTACAGGTATGGCATCTGTTATACGGAAACCCGCTATCCAAAACACTCAGTATTTTATTCATTATCCAAATAACCAACATTTTTAAAAATGATCTCCTTTTTCTCTGTAATAATAAAACAGTACCTTGTACTTGATCCAAACTAAGATAACCAGCTTATTGGGCTTATTTAATGTTTATCTGTTTTTCTAGTACACGTAAGTTATGAAGATCCAAATTATGGACAGATTTGTTATCTGGTAAAAGCCAGGTCCTGAGCATTGTGGATGTCAGGCCCCATACCTGTATTATCTACTGTATATTGTTAATTATAACAAAACACCACACACATTAATTTAGTTTTAGTGTAAAATAGCCTGGAAATAGAAGCCAATACATATATTAGTCTTAAAAAAATTGGCATACAAAGGGGCATATTTACTAACGCTGGTCAAAGTTGCCCTGTTGCAGTAGCAGATACCTTACAATTGATGATTTTACAATCACAATTAATGATTTTCTTCCCATTGTTCAACCTGCAGTATGCAAACCAGTAATAATTGCTGATTGGTTGCTTTAGGTTATTGATTTAGGGGGAATAACCTTGTTTTGGTAAATAAGACCAATGCTGGGATTCATAAACAAATCCATAATTTGTAAAGTTTCACAACCACCTGTAACCATCAAACCCACCAGTTATATCTATAATTATGTTCTTGAACTTTTCCTCTAAACATTCTTCATACCATCCACCTGCTCATTCCTGTAGTCTTCTCTCCAGCATTCATCCGTTTGTCCATCTCTTTCTCTCTCCACTTATTCTCTAATCCTGCCTTTCCATTCCTCTGTCTATGTGTGCATGCATCATCCATCCAAGCTTTTATATATCCATCTATCCTTGTATGCATCTTTTGCACACTTATATTGGAACTGTGCATCGGGCAGAGGCTCTTGCCTCTGCTGTCATGCCATTGATTTAATAAACCTTTATTGCAATTCCTTTAAAAAAAAAAAAGAACTGTGAAATATATTGGGGTTACAAAGAAATTAAATAGGTATGTTTTTGCACACACAAATATGAACCGAAAACTTTTTATTCCATATATTGAAAAAAATGGAAGAAGAGAATGCTAGTAAAAAATGGATTCTTCAGAAAACAATTTGCAATCCAGTAAAATGACATTATAAATAGCAAAAGTTTACCCACAGCAAGCAACAGATTTTATTTTGGGGATTTCAAATCTAAAACATATCATCCAGTTTTAAGATTATTGGCTTAAGTCCCAGACTGCTACACATGAATAGCATTTTGTAATTTTCTGCTTCATAAAAGATTGTTGTCTCTTATACGAGCACATTTCTTATGATTCCTATTAAACAGCTGCCACAAGATGTATAGATAGCAGTGTAAATACTTATTTTCACATTAAATACAGACGCTGGCTGGCGCCTTTCGCAAATCTTTCAACATTTTGCAGGAAATTCGTGAATTATTCGGTGAGGGGAAACGCCACATATTTGCCCATCACTAGTCGACTGTAGATGTACTGTAAATGTTTCTGAACATGAAATACCCTACGAGTACGCTCTAGAATATGCTGACTCTGTGTCCATCATTTCTTCTGTTCCTGTCATTTCCTTTTGGCCTCTTATAGTCCTTATATTTCTTGGTTTACCTTGTAACTTCACCATGTTGGATTTTGATGGTTAGATCCTGCTCAAGCCATGTTATTTATTTCTTATTTTGACCATTACCTAGTTTTGACTGTGTTATCTTGCCTCCTGCCTGCCAATTTGCCCATTTCTCTTAAAGTTTGTTGCACGTACCTCACCTGTGTAGTCTTTTGGGTTCTTTGTCAGGACTGTCACAGAACTTTACAAGCCACTTAAAGGGCGTTGACACAGAGGAGAGGGTCCAATTGCAGTTGTCTGTTCAGGACTCCAGCTCTTTCCTTCTATTATATTATTATATCTTTCCTTAAAGGGACACCAAGTGCATACTCCAAACACCACAGAGACACACACAATATTTTGTCTTGTGTGTTCTGATTTCAGGGTTGGTACTACAGGTAACAGAGGTGTTGCCTAGGGTGCAAACATTATGGGAAAAGTCACTTTGTCCTAGGTTAATTTCCAGCCTGGTCACTATCCACAAGGAGTTTTTATGTTCCCATGTGCTTGCATGGGTTTTGTTTCACATCCCCAAAAAATATAAGAAGGTTAAGTGACTTCTGATAAATTTGACCATAGTATATGTGCATGTGATAGAACAGATTGTAAGCTCCGTTCGGACCGGCACTGATGTATAAACTCTCTAAAGTGCTGCATTCATGAGTCAGCACTATATAAATATATAATAATAATTACAATAAGAAAGAAAGTATATGTTGATTGTTTATTTACATTTTGTTGTCCAAATTCAGTGAACAGCATTTTGTGTCTGGCACTTACTTGCCAAACTGCAGATAATGGTGTGGTAGTACCATGGGGGGCATAAAGATTGCCATCCTTGCCATAACTGCCATGGGTTCTCGGCCTAGTTTTTTTCTTTTGAGATCCACACAATTGACACCCAGAAGTAGTATAATATATAATTCCATTTGGTGGGACTGAAATGTGAAGAATATACTGAGACCCTGTTGCAAGGTTTCAATCGTTATGAACTGTGCCTAATACAGTACAACTGTCTGCTGCAGTTGCTTAAATAAACAGTAGAATGGGATGTTGAGATCTAAGTATTGCATGGGTCAGCATTGTGAGCGAGGGACTGAGACAAGAAAAGGGCAGCCCTCATAATCAATGTTTTTAGCCCCCATAAATACACCTGTGTTTATATTATAAAGGAAATTATTTTTAGAATGGGATTTCTCTCAGAAAAATGGGAGCTTCAATCATTTGCTTACCAGCCATTTCCTTTAAGTGGGAACAATAGCTTCCAGACAACTCACAATCCTTCACTGAATAAACAGGAGCTAGAAATGTGGATTCTGCAGTCTGATGTAAGCAAAGGGTAGAAACATTGATTCCATCAATGATCATATATCGTTGATTATGGGAAGGTGTTTGCTAGCACACTTAGGGTGTTATTTATCAAAGGTCAAGTTGACTTTTTGAGTTTTCTAAGGTAGTTTCAGAAAAACCACATTTTTAAAGATTTATTATACCCTGAAGCTGCAAAAAGCTTGAATCCGAAAATACTTCACTAACACCTGTCAAGGTCATGCAGAAGTCCATAGCAGAGGTCCCTTGAGTCATTTGAATATGTTTTTAGCCTTTATGATTTTTGGGGGTTTTTTGGTGGTTTGTTCTCAAAAACTCAGTCAATTAGAATTACTTGGGGTTTTTTTTCACTATACCTCGATCAATTAGGTTTTTTAATAAATAAGCAAACATTCGATTTGTGAGTTTATTCGAGGTAGAAGAAACCTCACAAACTCAATATATTTGATAAATAACCCACTTACAGTAATTTCTCTTGAAAGTAAAAATGTAAATACTGGAAAGCAGTGGACCTGAAAGAGATTTTTTGGAAATGATGGTGATATTGTGTATATCTATCCAGTATTAGACTGTTGAATAGAAAACTCCAGAGAAATATGTATATTGATGCAGCAAGTAAGGTGTGTACTGGCTCAGGAAAAGCCAGATAAAAGGGTCCCTGGAGTGAATGGAGGAGAGCAGTGTGGGCCTTCCATTCCATGCTCCATTGAGTGTTTTCAGCTACCCAGCAGGTCCGGACTGAGAATTAAAATAGGCCCTGGCATTTCAGGTACACAGAGGCCCAATCAGCCCACACAGAGGCCCAAACAGCCCCCGCCAGCCCACTAAACACTGACTTTCTATGGCACCTTATAGCAGCCCCTCTGGCATTTGCCAGAACCCACAGATTGCCAGTCCGGGCATGCTACACAGTTAGAGGTAGCGAGGTTACTAGGCTGCAGGTGGGCTTCAGATAAAAAGAAGTGTGGGCCTACACCTCAGTGCTCCCCTGGAGACCTCCTTGTGCTAGAGGAGGGTGAGTGGCCTGTGGATACCTCCATATGCTGGAAGGTGAGTTTGTGAGTAGATAGGAAAGATACTGTTTCCCTGCTGAGCTGAAGTGTTGGAGAGAACTCCAAGTGACTGGAGAAAGGAAGAGAAACCCCCTCCTAAGAGGCTGAGTATGGGACATCACAATTCTAGGACTTGTGATGTCCAAGACTGAGTGCTGTAAAAAAAATTGTTTTTGTAAACACCAAGGTGGGTATTAAAGTTGGGCCTGCTAATTAATATATGAACAAGAGTGTTGATATGATGCGCTTTTGTGAAAAATAAAAGCCAGCCAAGCTGCATTGAACTCTTTAAAGGTGGTCTCAGACTTCATTTCTACTTAAACTGTGCCGTGGCTATGGTCTCAGCTAACCTGAATGTCACAGTATCCAAACTGTTTTACTGTGAATAAGTGGAAAAGTGGTGGGTATCTGACTGTATTAGCCTTTTCTGTAACTGATTCCCAATAATGCTTTTCTAACCCATGTGTGTTCTCACAAAGACTTCAGTTCTTAAGCTGTAACACATGGACACTTAATCTGGGAAAAAAATGAACTGTTCAATACATACTGAACCCCATGATACAAAAATACATTCTCTGAATTCATAAAAACATGGGTTCTCTGTGTGTCATTTTTGATTTATAAGAAACATATGTGTCGCGTTAGTAAGTAAATTGACATGAGCCTTGAATTTTAGACCTACTTGTTATTCATTCAACTGCATGCAGCTCTTTGGAATTTGGTTGCTGCTATGGTAGTAAACAGTAATAACAATAATCCTCTACTGGAAATACAATTTCCATAATATAACAAGCAGATGTTTTTACAACAAAAGTTGTTCATGATAGGGAATATCTTGCCTCATAAAATAGTTCCATAATCCCTTTGTAATAACATGTGAATTCTGTGACCCTAAAGCCCTTGAGGTCAAAGTTCTTTTTAATAATAATATTATCATTTTGATTTATTCATAAAGTTAAAAATATTTACCCAGCACCATATGAAAACGTAACAAAAATACAAGAGGACTGCATACAGATTAGGAAGCAGGTATGACATTTTTGTTAAATTCTGTGTTTGAAGTGCACCAGAAAAGGGGCATAGAAGGTAAATGCCACATGTAAAGCACTGTCCATTGTGCCAAAATTGTTCCAAAGTGGAAAAAACATTTTTTAATATGCAAAGTTGTCATATTTTTAGTAATGTTTCACTCCTTAAATAGAGGCCCCAGCATGTCAATTGTGACCCCAGCAATTTATGACACAGTGATCCCAGCATTTTAAAAGAAAGTGGCCCCAGCATTTCACAACAAAATGGCCAGAACTAAGGAATCATCACATTGGGCTCATTTATCATTTTATATAGCTCTAATTTTAGTTAGTTTATTTATTTTTATATAATTTTTATTTAGTTAGTGGTGTTATATAAGAATTCAGATATTAACTGCCTAATAAAACATGGCTCTTTTCTTGTATCACCAATTTTGAATCTTGTTATTTTAAATGCCAGACCCGAGACCCTCTAAAGGACACAGCCCTTTCTAAATGTTTTTCTCAAAGTTCCAAAAAGTACCGTGTTGATACATATAGTTTATTCTCTTATTTTATGCCACTCTTGGCTTCCTTCGGATGCCTCCAATCAAGCTCCAACTTTAATATGGTTAATATTTTTTGTTTACTTTCTCCATTGTAGGGTGCCTTTTGACATTTCATTTTATCTTTCATATGGATTGCTTTCATTCTAGCTTTATTTTCTAAATATTTATGGCGCACAAACATTGATAAAGGAATCATTAGTATTACAAGCAGTAGCTGAGATAGAAATATATTGAACATATCTTTCTAATTGAATGTGTTAACTGACAGCTTTTTTTCTAATCTGACTAATTGCAAATGTTTCCATATAATATGCTGTATTTAGTGCTGATAAAGGAATGGTCAAACAAGCAAGCACTCAATGAAAGCGCTGGACTAAAAGTCCATCAATGATCTGCAAGGGAGTCATTGTTTGACTTGGATGCTTACCAGCCGTCTATGAAATGTCAGAGGCTAGAACTATAATTTCCTCCGTGTTGAAGATGATATAATTTAGTGTCAGAGTTGTTTGCTGAAGTAATCTGAACATGACAAAAGAGGCAGCCTTTTCATTTATATCCCTCAAGTAAATGCGGGCCACAGGCCATAATAAACTGTTTCATAACACATACACACAGCTATGTAAATGCATGCCCAGCAATTATTTTGTTTTTCCCATAAATGTTAGGAAATTTGGGTTATTCAACCAACCAACCAACATATTAACCTATTACAAAACACAGTGACTCACAATGTATCTCTACATACATCATACTGTCCTTTCTGCAGGCTTGGATCTGTTAGCAAAGAACGCCTGTTGAACAAGGGATGGCAGGCAGGGGTCAGACTATTGTATGCACCGCTGTACAATATTCTAGAGGAAAAAGGCATCATTTTAGAAAGCCATTTTTTCAATTAAAAGGAACCTCTCAACCTGATCCAATTTTTAGGACATAGCAGGTTTACCAGATTGCTTCCGTAACAACATATGGCAATGTATATGCAATTGCAGACCTAAAAATGCCTTAACTGCAATATAAGCCTGCCTTTGCATTGACTCAATTTCTCAGTTTTAAACAAATTGCTGTGGTTTTGTGAACTTTTACACAAAGAGAAACATCCAAAGGTCACACATCACTGATAATGTGCTAAAAATCCATAAAGTTGAATCATTCAATTAGAATTCAGCCAATAGTTGTGGCTACTCTTTCCTGGGTAGTGTGGACCCTTCTCATTATTTAAACCGCTTGTATAGTTGATATATAGTACACACTGTACACACCAAATTTGAAATGTGGCCTGGGTACTCAAGCCAGAGCCCAGCGCTTGAGATCTTGTAAATTCCTTGTCTCTTGGAGGCTTTGAAGACAAATTTTACAAACTTCCAATACACTCACCGGGAGCTTTTGGTGGCCCAGGTGATGCAGCCTGAGCCCATAGCAAGGGGAAAATTCCAACATCGTATCCTGATCGGTGTGCATTCATCAGACCACCATCCAAAAAAATATCCTGAACATTTTTACGTGATATTCCTATAGATGGTGGTCTGGTGAATGCATACTCATCAGGATAAGATAGTGTGGACCTTAACAAAACAACAAATGCTATTGTGGTTAAGAAAATACATAGATAAGTGTATTAATATTATGAATATGTGCAGTACGAACCTTTTATTAGCTGAAAACAAATAGTGGATAAATAAAACAAATAGTGGGCAAATAAAACAAATAGTGGGGCATTATAGAAAGATGATACAGGTATGGGACCTGTTATCCAGAATGCTATCCTCATATTCTGTTCAATATGGGTACACATTGATATTGATGATTATTCTCATCAATGCTTTACTCCTTATGGCGGTGCATTCCAATCTGCTGCATTGTAAAAATTGTTTACTAAACTAGAGTGCTGTAAGAATGTGTTACAGTCCACACAGATGTATGTTCAATTGCAATCTTCATGTGCAAGTCTATACAAATTGTGTAACCCCCATGGCCACTACACATATCTGTCAATAAAATAAATTTCCATAATAAATAATTATGATTTCAAACATATTTGCTCCTATTTATTGCAGCATATTTGTAGGATTCTAGGAACACCTACACAATTGTCTCCCGGTCCCCAGGACTGAACCTAGTCATCTATAGCCAGATTATAGACAATCTGATACTTTGGAATAAAGAGGATGTTAAATTTAAAAATACATTGAATAATTGCAATAATATAGGCATATCATTTATATATCAATATTCCAGAAGTGAAGATCACTATCAGGATTTCAGCCATAAGTAGTCATATACTGATAAGTTTAATGAGCAATATCAATGCATACCTCCCAACTGTCCCTTTCTTCGCGGGGCAAGATACAATTGTAACAATTTAAGATAAGCAGGTCTCTTGGGGAAACTGACATTTGCAGCTTAAAGGAGAAGGAAAGGCTAAAATTAAGTAAGCTTTATCAGAAAGGTCTATGTAAATATACCAGTAAATCCTCAAAGTTATGCTGAGTCAAAAGAAACACAGCATTTCCTTCCTTCTATTGTGTACACATGGGCTTCTATATCATACTTCCTGTTTTCAGCATAAACCTCCAGGGCTAGGGCTTGAGCTTAAGCATGCTCAGTTTGCTCCTCTCTCCCCACCCTTTCCCCCCTGCCTCCTCCCCTCCCTGCTGTAATCTGAGCCAAGAGCTATGAGTGTGCAGGGAAAGACTCAGGCAGGAAGTGATGTCACACCAAGCTAATATGTCAGCTGCTATCCCAAACAAACAGAGAGAGATTTTAGAGCTGTTTACTCAGGTATGGTGAAGCATTCTGTATAATAAATATAGTGCTATTGCTTGCACTATTGTGGCTCATCTATTGGCAAGAAACTGCTTCAGTAGCTTTCCTTCTCCTTTAAAGGGCAATTCACTTTCATTAGGGAAACTTATACACAAAACAAATAAAACATGACCAGATAAAACCACATAAAAATGTATTCAAACTTTTTTACAATTTTGTAAAATGAACATGGTAATTAGGGGCTGTGGCATTAAATGTGCATGGCTAAAAAAATTAGAATCTGTTTTAAGATAATAAAATAATTATCCTGTACTTATTCTTCAAATATATTCGCTTACCGATTTTTTTACTTGACCACCATAGAGCTCTTTTGTATTTGTTTTTTGCAAGCTAAAAAACTCAGCAACTCATACAGTTTGTGTTTTGTATGTAAGAGTAACTGTAATTAGCATCCTACCTCTCGGAATTTCTCTGGGTATTTTAGTATCACTAGTATGTTACTCAGGCTACGGAAAATATTTATCTGGTTATGATTTCATATATATATATTTAATGACAAATGAGTAGAAATCACAAAAACAGCCAGTTAGGGTTTCATGCTGAGTTCTACAAGTATGTGCATAGATTATATGGGTCATTTATGACCTCCTAGGCCAAAATTGCTGCATGTCTCTGCAGGTCATTTCAGAACACAAAGGGCACATAGGCACCCCCACTCCTGCCCACTACCCATCCCTTAACTTTCTTGTCATTCAGTTGCGCAAGTTCAAAGTGACAGAAATCCCAGGCCACTATGGGGCCCTGCCCTTACCTGTGCATTCTAAAACTATGCACCTCACACAACTTAGTGCACTCTTGCATGGGTATAAATTCCCCCTTATATGTGTATAGAGAAGTACGTCCCTAAACTGGAACAATCCCAAGATATCAGAGAAGGCATCAGAGAATCACTTACGGCCAACAATGACGCATACAGCAGATCGTTCTGCAACTTTGTGGTCTGCAAGCAGGGATTACCCAACAATTAAACTTACTTAAAAACTAGAGAATGCTACTTTCTATGTTGCAAACAACTATATGGCCCACAATATGTGAGAGTATATTAAGCACAAAACATGAATAAATAGATGTTTTAATGTATTTTATGAGGTTGGTGGATGATGTTTTTTGAGAAAGTTGTCAGAATTCGATTCAAGTTTTTGTGTCGGTAAAATTCATCCGGGTTTTTCATATTTGATTTTTTTAATAACTAATCGAATATTTGAATTTCGAGTAAAATCTAATTTGAAATTCGACTTGATACATATGCCTCTTGATGTTGGTTTCTCATATTCTGCTTTCTGTTTGTACAGAAATGGGTTTCCTCCACAGGGTAGCCATTATTGATTTAATCACGTCCTTTCTCTTCTCGTTTTCTTAAAGCGTACTATTCATAGCTACAGTCATGTGAAAAAGTACACTCCATGTCAGGTTTCTTTTTTAACATATCTTGGCATGTAAATTAGTGATTTACTGAAGCCCGCCAGCTGTAGTGATGGTGAGCTGTCCAGGACCTGATGCCTCATCTGTCCAGAGCTTATTGTTCCATAAGTCCTGGTTTGCCAAGGTGGTCTTGGGCAAACGTTAGTCTTGCCTTGATGTTCTTTCAAATGGTGGTGTCAGGTCTGGCCACAGTTGAGTGACTGACAGGTACACACAATGTTTAATAATCTTTTTAAATCATTCTAAAACTCATAGGCAAGCTATAGCCTTGCTCTTGCAACTTTCTAAAGGTCTCAAAGAGGTCTTTTTTTTTCTGCACTTCTAAGAAAAATAAAATAAGATGTGAATTTCTTTTAGTAGAGGATACAACATAGGGACAGGTTAATTTAACTTAACTTAAAATAGCTGTTTGTCTAATCTCCATGACAGATTATTTAGTCAAATAGAGATTAATGTAGATTTGCAGGAGTTGTGGAAATTTGCTTTATTCCACAAGGGCCAACTGGACAATACAACAATAGCATGTTATCTGAGCAAGTAGGGACATGAAAGTGACATTACTTTCATTATATGTTACTTATAATCTAGCAAGCAGAACCTGGAGAATAATGTTATGAAAAAAGCTATCACTTCACCAGAGATCTTGGCTATGGCAGATAACACCAAACTTCCATATTGCTTACTTGATTGTTGGCAGCCAGAGAAAGTCAGCTGCCTGCCGAAGGTCTATCTTGATTCTTAAGATACTCAGAAAAACATTTAGTACAAGTCTATTAAAACTGCAGCTGAAAGGGTTATCTTTTATGGCACTGCGTATCTTGACAGCGCTATATAAATAAATGATGATGATGGCTTGGGGATTAAATGCAGATCTTCTACAAAAAGTCATTTGTTGTCTGTTAGGAGAATTACATACTATTTGCCCACCCTCAGATACTTCAGTTCCTTTATAAGGACTTAAACAATGTCCTGTCAAGAGTCCAATCACATTCTATTCATTTCTATGCGATAACTTAAGATGGCCATAGACACACAGATATAATATAATATGATTTTGGACCATTTGTGGGCTCAGAATAATCATCGCAACAATTTTTTTACCAGAACAACTGATTGTTTAGATAGGTTAGATAAAGATAATATCTTTGCATGTATTGCCGGATGATATCAGTGGGTGACTGTCACTACTATTTCTAGACAAGGGAAAGTTGTGCTCACCACTAATTTTTAAAACCATTAGGCGGGGGTGCAATGAGGCTGTGACCACAAAATACATATAGACAAATACAAGGGGTCCTCTGCACTCAACCCATTATCAATATATTTTAGACACCCACACTTCCCAGCTATAGTCAGGTGATCCCACTGGTGTCTAATAAAAGGGCCGCCAAGTTTGGGAGTTTTACTTTGAAAGCAGCTAGTAAGTTGCAGGTAAAACTTAGTCCCTTTGTAAAACGTATAATGAAGCAATAGATTTCTTAATGAATCAGATGAAAATTGAGCATAGGACTGGCCAGATATGGGATGACTTTGACGTAGTTGGCCAGCTTAAATATATTGCAATATATGGACAAACAATCCCTGTTTTGTTTAAAGGGTAAGGCATTTTTTAGTAGCAGTATGCACAAAATGTCTCTGTCTTAAATATATTGATAATGGGTTGAGTGCAGAGGACTCTTGTATTTGACTACTATTTCCAGGACATAACTTTCGTGCTATTGCTGTCTGTTAAGTAATGGCCAGAACATCTGCTGATTTGTTATTTTTCCTACTTTAATCCTACAATTTAAATCTGAATGTTAGTTTTAAATTGTGGCATTGAAACAAATGATCAATATCTAAATGTTTGTTGTACAAGGAATACAATCTGAACATATATTGCCAGCTTTGGGATCTAATAATGCAGAAGTTTACCCAAGCAGTGGTAATGTTAAAGTTTTCTTGGCAAGTGACTTAATCTTTTGTTCTTTGCGGGAAGACCATTTGAAGGACATTAAGATTTCCCTCATTAGAAACTCATTTTGTTTCTGCTGCTTTATGAAAAAGAGTTCTAGATGAGGCATCATGAAGAGTCTGAAATCTAGCTCTAATCTTTAAACCAGCACTCCACAGCTATTTGTATGAAGATGAATATCTGACAGTTGCATTTGGAGTTCTTTTATACAGTAATAACCCAATTTAATGTTTTTCAGGGTACCAGGAAAAATGGTATAAAATGTAGGAAAATGTAAAATCAGCGAGATGCATTATATATAGAAAAAAATCGAGAAAACTTAAAATCAGGGTATATAAAGTTGAGGTTTCGCTGTATGTCCTAATTCTAATTATGGTTTATCATCCATTACTTTTTCTTTAAATAAGTATTGGGGCAATGAAAAATGAGGAGATTAGTCACCCTGATTAATCTCCTCATTTGTCATTGCTCTTAGGGACATCATCTGTCCTGTGATACACACAGCATATTATTTATTCATGTTTTAGCATTTCTGTAGCCATTCAAATTAGTATGCAAAAACAAAAAAATGATAATCACGGATAAGTTCACTGAACTTTATCATAAAGTAAACTTGCTTTTCCTGATTTCACAGTATGTTTGTTCTGTAGCAAGCTATGTTTATTATACTTGTAATGGAATGCAGTTGGAGGCAGATGAACCTTATATATCACCTAATATATCACTTACTGGTCTAACTATAGGATCTTTGCAAGCTTAAAAAAAACATAAATTTGTCCACACTAGAGGAGATTAAACAGGGGGTGGCTAGTCTCCTCATTTGTGAAAAGTTCAGGAACCTAAAAAAGATTCCATTTTATAATTGTTTTCATGTTCTTTTCCAATTAAAATTCCACTCATTTTGTATAACTCAACTTTTCTCTATGTAGTGTTAAAGGGATACTGTCATGGGAAAACATGTTTTTTTTAAAACGCATCAGTTAATAGGGCTGCTCCAGCAGAATTCTGCACTGATATCCATTTTTCAAAAGAGCAAATAGATTTTGTTATATTCAATTTTGAAATCTGACATGGGGCTAGACATATTGTCAATTTCCCAGTTTCCTCCAGTCATGTGACTTGATGTGCTCTGATAAACTTCAATCACTCTTTACTGCTGTACTGCAAGTTGGGGTGATATCACGCCCTCCCTTTCTCCCCCCTGCAGCCTAACAACAGAACAAAGGAAACAAGATAGCAGCTCCCTAAAAAAAGATAACAGCTCCCTGGAAGATTTAAGAACAGCACTCAATAGTAAAAGCCAAGTCCCACTGAGACTGATTCAGTTACATTTAGTAGAAGAAATAACAGCCTGCCAGAAAGTAATTCCATCCTAAGGTGCAGGCACAAGTCACATGACTGGGGCAGCTGGGAAACTGACAAAATGTCTAGTCCCATGTCAGATTTCAAAATTTCAGTGCAGAATTCTGCTGGAACAGTATTATTAACTGATATGTTTTGGAAAAAAACATGTTTTTCCATGACAGTATCCCTTTAAACTATCTCAGTGTGGCAAAATTAGGAAAGCAAAATAAAATCCTATTCATTTAGAATCGTATTTTTGATTAACAGAAAGTTTCAAGATGGAGGGCAGCATATCTGCCTAGATGTACATTTTAAGACATGGGTGAGGTGAACCACTGATTAATCTGGTCTGACCTCGATCAGTTAGGAGCTTATGGAATGTATTTATTAACATGTATTTATATAGCGCCAACATATTGCGTAGCACTGTAAAGTAAATGTGATTATACAACTACATCACATGAATTACATATATAGAATATATGGAGTAACAAACATCACAATCAATACAGGTACAAAAAGGTGAGGAAGGCCCTATCATAGGCATACAGTCTAAAGGGAAGGGAGTAATACACAAGGTGTGGGAGTGGGCAAGATCGAAGTAAGTGGGTGACAAATGTGGTTTTGAATGTGGTGTTGCGTTTGGTAGTTAAGCAGAGTGAGGGTAGGCTTCTCGAAAGAAGTGAGTTTTCAGAGATTTTTTGAAAGCAGAAAGGTTGGGAGAAAGTCGGACAGACCGTGGGAGAGCGTTCCAGAGGAGGGCTGCAGCCCTTGCAAAGTCTTGAATGCGAGCATGTGAGGATTTAATGAGAGAAGAGTTGAGTAGCATGTCAGTAGAGGACCGTAGTAAGTGAGTTGGTATATAGAGATGAGTTCAGAGATGTAGGGTGGGGCAGAGTTATGAAGTGCTATGAAAGTCAGTGTCATTAATTTGAATTTGATTCTGAAAGGTAACGGAAGCCAGTGCAGGGATTGACAGAATGGCGAGGCAGAGGAGGAGCGGTTGCTGAGGTGTATGAGTCTCGCAGCAGTGTTCATTATGGACTGGAGAGGTGACAGTCTCTGGAGGGGGAGGCCAATTAAAAGAGAGTTACAGTAGTCTAGACGCGATATGATGAGAGAGTGAATAAGAATTTTGGCAGCGTCTTGGGTGATAAATGATCATATTTTAGATATGTTCCTTATGTGGAAGTGACATGATTTAATAAGTAACTGGATATGAGGAGTGAATGACAGGGCAGAATCTAGGATAACCCCAAGGCACCGGCCTGGGGAGAGGGGGTGATAGTGGAATTGTTAACTATGATGGATACTTCGGGGATGCTACTGGTGTTAGTTGGAGGAAAGAGAAACATTTCAGTTTTAGAGAGGTTTAATTTAAGGTAGCGTTGCGACATCCAGGTAGAGATAGCGGACAGGCAGGAGGAGACGCGAGTTAGGAGTTCTGGGTTGAGATCAGGAGATGAGAGATAGATCTGAGTATCGTCAGCATAGAGGTGGTAGTGGAAACCATACGAATTTATTAATTTGCCAAGGGAGGAAGTATAGAGGGAGAATAGTAATGGTCCCAGGACAGAGCCTTGAGGAACTCCAACAGAAAGAGGTAGGGGAGAAGATGATACTCCATTGTAGGAGACACTGAAGGAACGATTGGTGATGTAAGAAGAGAACCAGGACAGGGCTGTGTCACGAAGGCCAAGCGACTGGAGGGACTGGAGGAGGAGAGGGTGATCTACAGTGTCAAATGCGGCTGAGAGATCAAGCAGTATTAGTAGTGAGAAATGATTGTTGGCTTTAGCAGTTAAAAGGTCATTAGTTAGTCGAGTCAGGGCAGTTTCTGTGGAGTGTTGTGGCTTAAAACCAGATTGTAGGGGGTCCAGCAGGTTATTGTCAGAGAGGAATGAGGTTAGTCGGTTGTAGACTAGGCGCTCAAGTAGTTTAGAGATGAAAGGTAGCAGAGAGATAGGTCGGAGGTTGTCAAGATTGGAGGGATCAAGAGTGGGTTTTTTCAGAATGGGGGTGACAAGAGCATGTTTTAGTTGAGAAGGAAACAGTCCAGTTGAGAGCGAAAGATTAAATAGGTGAGTTAAGGCTTTGATTAGACAAGGATTGGTATTGCGGAGAAGTTTTGAGGGAATTGGATCAAGCAGGCAGGTGGTAAGGTGAGAAGAGGCCAGAAGCTTTGAGACTTCCTCATCAGTGACAGGGGTGAAGGAGCACAGGAGAGACTGGGGAGTGTGGAGGGAGGGTGGTGGAAGTCTAGGGGGGTTGAGTAGTGTAATGTCCCTTCTGATAGTGTCAATTTTGTTTTTGAAGTGCTCAGCAATATCTTGAGCAGAGACAGATGTGCATGGAGGGGGTGGAGAAGGGGAAAGGAGAGTGTTAAAGGTGGAGAAAAGTTGTGCTGGTTTTTTAGAAAGGGAGTTAATGAGTGAAGTACAGTATGTTTGTTTGGCTTGGAAGAGGCTGGTGTTAAAGGAGCGCAGGGCAGATTTGTAGCTCCAAAAGTCTGATTCTGAACGGGATTTGCGCCAGCGACGCTCAAGTGCACGTGAATGTCTTTGGAGCACTTTTGTATGAGCAGTATGCCAAGGTTGAAGTGGTTTGGGTCTAGAACGTTTTGTTTTTATAGGAGCAAGCTCATTTAGGGCAGTGGTGAGAGTACTATAGTAGACAGAGGTAGCCACATTAGGACATGAGATGGCTGAGATATTAGAGTGAAGAGAGTCAAAGGAAGAAGAGAGATGTGACACGTCTACAGCTTGCAAGTCACAGTAAGTACGTGTTTGGGGAATGGCAGGGGGTGAGGAGGGAGTTAGTGAGAGTTGAAATGTGAACATATTGTGATCAGAGAGGGGAAATGGTGAGTTAGTAAAATTGGTGGTTGAACAGAGTCTGGTAAATATGAGATCCAGAGCATTACCATTGGAGTGAGAGGGGGAGTCTGAGCACAAAGATAAGCCTAGGGAGGAGGTTAGTGAAAGAAGTTTAGAGACAGAAGAGTTGTTAATGTTGTTAACGGGTATAATATTAAAGTCACCTAATATGATGGATGGGATGTTAGATGAAAGAAAGTAAGGAAGCCAGGCAGCAAAGTTGCAGTTGGTCCTGGTGGTCGATATATAACAGCAATGCAGAGTGAAACAGGAGAAAAGAGCCTAATGCAGTGAGCCTCAAATGAGGAGAATGATAAAGAGGGAACAGGTGGAAGAACTTTATAAGTACAGCGGGGAGAGAGAAGCAAACCTACCCCACCTCCATGTCTGTTACCAGGTCTGGGAGTATGAGTAAGGTGTAGGCCCCCATAGGACATGGCCGCAGGTAAGGCAGTGTCAGTAGGAGAGAGCCAGGTTTCAGTAAGTGCGAGTAGGTTAAAGGAATTTGCAATGAAATGGTCGTGTATAGCGGTGAGCTTGTTGCAAACAGATCTGGCATTCCAGAGAGCACAGGAAAGATTAACTGGGTTTTTGGGTATAGGAGTAAGAGTTCTGTACTGTTTGAATTTGCTCCGGAGAGAAGGAGCTCGTGGCCGTGTTATAACTGGGATGGGGTAAGGGCCAGGGTTTGGGGAAATGTCCCCAGCTGCCAGCAATAGAAAGGAAAGAAAGACTAAGTGAGAGTTGGATTTATAAGTCCTTGGTTTGTATGAAAAAGAGGAGTTTTGTGGAATAGCTAAACAGAGTACTTTATAAACTTCATGTGTGGAGAGGGAAGGAGAGGAGAGAAGAGAGGCTGAGATTTGTATAGAAGTGGGATTTGCCGGAGGAGGTAGTGAAAAATGCTTTATGAAGCATGAGAGTGAAAGGAGGAGAAATGCAGGATAAAGCATGTTTGGAGTAAGAATTCACAAACTAGCAGGTACAAAAATATCTGTTTTCTTCTTATCCCAGATGGTTCATTGTTGATTGAAGGGGAATCCGGTTTCTTTTGCCTTGTCAAAGCCTTGTCCAACGGCCTTGTTTAACTGTCATTTCTAAGCACTTGAGAAATTTTAGCACTTAGCAAATGTTAGCACTCGTGCCATGCCCCAGACACGAGTGCCATCCCCAATACTGGGTCTGAATTTATATGTAGCTGATTGGGAAAACCAGAGCCTAATTAATCAATTAATCAATTAAACAGCTAGCAAAGGGCAGAGGTTTACAGACACCAGAACCAGGATTGGGGCTATAAAAATATCTCTTGTTCACGGAGGAGTGGACACAGATGTGTGCTTGAGATATTATCAAAGAACTAAAGTAGAATAGGCCTGACAGACAATGTAGCAGGAACTGTTTGTCTGGCCTGCTAGGGATGAACAAGAAGTAGGTATGGAATCTGTTATCTGGAATACTGGGGACCTGGATTTTTCCAGATAAGGGATCATTCTGTAATTTGTGTGACTTTACTTTGTCTACTAAAATCATTTAACCATTAAATAAACTAAAAAGGATTGTTTTGCACCAATAAGTACATGATATTGTTCTATTGCAGACAACATGGCAATTAAAAATGTTAATTATTTGTATAAAATAGAAGATTACAATCCCATAATTTGGTGCTTCCTGGGAAACAGGTTTCCTGATAACTGATCCCATACCTGAATCATTTAAATACAGTAATACAATAGCCTGTCTGCACCAGGAACTAGGCAAACAGCAATCACTTTTTATTGTTTGTTTTATTCTAGGTACAGATGGCATCAGTTAAACAATAGGCACCTGAAAACACCCAAGTGTTTAATCAAGTGTATAAACCTTTTATTGTTATTCTACAAATGACTCTCTTTCATGCAAGGTACACATTTGCATCTTCATATTTCTTGACTGACAAAATGATGTCAATCAGCATATTATATCCAGCCTTAAAATCAATTATATAAACAAAACATTGGAACATGAAGACATAACCTGCCTGTAGCTGAAGCAATGGAAGTAACTTCTAATGCATATGACAATACAGTTACGGTTACTTTTGCTAAAGTCATATTCAGTGTTGCTGCTAATAGAATGCAATACAAGGAAACCACAGATCTAAGCAGTATTACTTATTTATTCACCAGACCATTAAAATGATAGCAGCAAATGCATTCATGTCTGATTTCTGTCAACACTTCAGTACTCATAGCATCAAAGCATTATCCAATTCAACCACTATTTTGTGCAAATCTCACCTCTCTACCCTGCTCTGCTGAGAGCAATATGTTTATGGGCAGTGGATCACATTTCATGGGGCAGAGGCATGTTCTGAAGAATCAATTACATAGCATTCTTTTAGCCATACTAGGACCATCCAGCATGCACTTTTTCTTCCTGACAAAATGGGATCAATCTCTGTAGAACCCTGTAAAGTGCATTATGGATTGGCTGAAAAAAAAATTTCTGCTGGATGAATTGAGTGATGAGGATTAAAGAGTATTGAGAGGTTGGCAGATATCTAGGTTTGTTTATGGTTGTGAGTGCATTTCCTGTAAATATAGTTTTTAGTCCTGTGAATAAATGAACAGTACTATCTAACTGTGGCTTCCCATAGTAATGCTGGCTTTGTGGTCGAAATTGGACATCAGCATCTTGGAAAGATGAGGTGGGTTGTTTGTACTCTTGTATCACTGTGGTAGAGTTTATCACTTTTTATCTTATCATTAGTTTGTAATCAATCAACACACACAATTATCATCAGTATCTGTCATGGAAATGTAACCCTATCTTGGCCACCACCTGTTTATAGGATATACATCATTAATATCTTACCATACAAAGGTCCTGAATCCCCTTTGCTAAATGAAAGGGTACTCAGAATTTCTCTCCATGGCAGTGCCTCCACCTAGTAGGATCTGGGGATACACCTATGGGTGGCCTCATTAGGAAACAAATAATACACACAATGCAGTAAAACAAATTAAACTTTATATAACTGGCAGAAAAGAAAAATACAAATACACAATATTAATCAATAACACCCCTGCCCTGAGGAACCTGTGTGGTAGTCCAACCTTGGCACAGTCCTTACCAGGTAAAGTCCCACACTCCACCCCTGGTGGATAAAGAGAGTCACAGTCCCTTTTTCCCAAGAGCTTTTAACTTTCCCCAGGTAGCACTACCTGCCCAAATACCTCTCCTTTTGGACAGAGGTAGTTGCTCCCACATAGCAGGCACGTGGATAACACCTGTCTTTACACAGGGGACACATGCTGGAGCCATTCTAAATACCCTTTCCTCAGACAAAAACTTGTTGAGGGCTCACATAGAACTGGTACAGGCATCCACAGTGTTTTACAGAAATCTTCAGGTTGACTCCAACACTCATTTGGAGTGTGAGCACATCCCAGTCTCTCTCATAGGAATCCTTCATCAGGCAGCTTCTGTCACAGTCTCTCTGCTGCCTTGAGGCTCTAGACCCTCCTGGTCAAGTTCCCCAAGCTTGGGGCCCTGCACCCCAAGCACTTCTCAATTCCTTAGGCCCCTGCATCTTGACTACAGTCCCTGTACTCCCAACTGGTGTGAAACCAGGAAGTAGCATGAGCACATGACAGCTCAGCTTTATGAAGAAATCTAATATAAGTAATTCTTCTTGTTGAGTAATCACTGAACATGTTTCACTACTCACCCAAGCAGCTTCTTTAGTTCTCGGATGAGTAGTGAAACGTCTTCAATGATTACTCAGCAAGTCCAGTTTTTTTAGAATACTTAGAGATGTACCATGACCTGGATGAATAATAATCTTCATAATCATACTTAATGAAGAAATGGCTCAATAGCTCATACTGCACAGGGTCAAAGGACTTGCTCCCCCTCCCTTATCCTATTTAGGCCCTACACTTAGCTGGCCACAGCAGGGAATTTCCAACCATGTGGGATTTTGAGACCATAGGGAGAATGTAGCCCTATGGATCCCTATAGAAATTTGGATTCCTGAGGGTTTACCAAATAAAGCTATGATTGGCCATTTGGAAGCCCCTATGTGAGTGGCAGGAGGGTCTGTTTGGCCATAAACCTCGTTTTTATGCAACCAAAACTTGTCTCCAAGCCAGGAATTAAAAAAATAGCCAATGGGAGCAACATCCAAGGGGTTGGTGAGCAATATGTTGCTCCCAAGCTAAGGGTTGAGGACCACTGATGTAAACCCTCAAAACAAACTAATGTGAAATTGCTCAGAGGGCTTGTCTAAGCCCTTGCCCAATTTACATTCTTAAGAGATATGTACCATTTTTACACATTACAATGAATAGTCATTGTCAAGAGAAAAGTCATCTGAAAAATTTCCTCTTCTTCTGAGATTTTTTCTGTTTTGCAGAACTGAGCAGCAGGTGGCACTGTTTCATTATATTAGCTGTGTAAAATTGCTAATATCTTGAAATATAGAAAAGGAATATTGTAAACTGCAGGTCAGGACCGGACCAAGCCGGCCAGACAACCACCATGCTCCCCCCCCCCCGTGTGTGAGCGTAGGGGGGAGAGTGGCAAAGGGGAGGACAGGGATGGAAGGAAAGAGTGGCAGAGGGGAGGGGGAAGTGACATAGGGGAAGGGAGAGAGGGAAGAGTGGCAGAGGGGAGGGAGAGAAGAGAGAGATTTTTATGTTTCATGCATATGGTAAATCAAATTTTCAGCTGAGGCAGGCAATCTATCCATTTTCTGTAAATGCTAAATACTGAAGAAAAACATTTGTCTGCAAAGTTATTTATGCCCTTTTATTTAAAACAGAAGAGGTTTAGCCATTGTAAACACAAAGACTTTTTCTGTTTTTTTGAGTTGTCAGATGGATCAAACTTTCTGCATTCCGCTCCATTGGTTATTGGCTTCAGATTGTACTTGTATCACTGTACTGTAGCTGTGGATGTCACTTGGTGGAATCCAGCAGAGTGAAGGGGTTTGACTTACATAATTGTCGGATTTTGCTGCAAAGAGCCTTTAAATGACCACGGCATTTAGAAGTTCTAGATCTAAAATCCAAGTATCCAGTGTAGAATTTACAGACAGAAGCCTCAAAACTGTACTATCAGCATATTCATTTTTTTCAGCTTTTAAATGCTCCAACATAAACCCATGCCTATAGGAAGTGATCACAGGAATTAGCAGTGCTAATGAATGGTTTTGTCATTGTATAAAGCACATCATCATGACCGAGCAGCATAGACTGGAGATTCCCCACTGATCATTTGGTTTGTGAAAGAGAAACAATTACTGTTTAGAATTAATTTAGAAAAAGTTATTTAGAAGCAAAAGTTAATTCCATTTTGTGTACTTTATATAGACAGTCAAGAATGGAGCCCTACTTTAGGTCAGTGCTCATCTTCTATTAGATGGAGTCACAGATGTTGGAGGGGTGATTATAACTGGAGAAGTGTTTTATGTTCTATGATGACAATAATGGTGTTTATTATGTTTTAATTTAAACCAACCACTGTAAGGGCAAGCTTGAAACGATTAGTCGCCTATGACAAATCTCCTCTTTTGCAGGCAAAATGTTCAAATGCACTCCTACTGTTAAATAAAGTGTACCACAGACTGTAAAACATATGTGGCACATCGTTCTTCCAAAAGTCACCCCAAAGTTGCCTCGAGGAAACTTCGGCTGACTTTGGAAAAACAAAGAGACTCATGCGTTTTACCACTTCAATTCACTTTATCACTGGTGGAAAAGCATTTGGAGGAGATTAGTCGCCAACAGAAGAGGAGATTTGTTGCAGGCGTTGTCCTAAGGGTCACTTTGTACTGTCTGATATTCATAAAGAAAATGGCAAAAGTGTTTTCAGTTTAAGCACTGCTCAAATATTGGACACCTACTCATTTTATATGAGCAAGTAATTGAGCAATATGTGATATTGCTGAGACAGTGCACAAATCATATGTTATCATTGGTCAGCATTTGTGGCAGATGGTTGTTAAGTTGCAGAATCAGTTCTTTCAGCTACTGGGCAGAACATTCCCATGATATTATCAGTGACATCACTGCCTACACATGGCCTGCACTCTACCCTCCCTGTTGGTGCAAAATGCATTAGGCCAATTTAGGCTCTAAGGAGGAACTGCAAAGTGAGTTGGCACTGACCCAATGAGCTCACTTAAGCTGTAATGGTTCTAACTCATGACAGAATCAAACTGCTCTTTTAAACTGGGTCACTGCTTGAATGTTGCTTCTGTGGCTCCATTTGAATTGGATGCAAAAATAAGCAACAGTAACATTATGTTAGTAAGGTGAAAAGCTTAATCTGAGCACATCTAAAGTTCTAGATGTTTCTTTTCACATGTATATCAATTATGACATGTAAATGCAGCATTTAAGGACTTGTCATAGAATTATTCAAAAAGCAATAATACAATTAAAAAGATTTTATAAAGCTAATTTGCTGCACTTTATCTGGGTGAAGGTGGATCAGACAATGAAGCAGCTTGTAACTCAACATCAAGTTTATTACCACTCCCCACCATAATACGCACACAGCCCCCCTTAAAAAGCTTTCAATGCTAGATAAAAAAGAGCCTGAAGCTGTAGGTAATTGTAGGGCAGAAAATAATATTACCTTCAGTAACTACAGCTATACTAGAACCTGCTGCCACTCCTTTGAGGTTTCCAAGACACAACAGACAGTTTGTGCTTTGCCGAGCATTTTCTATTGAAAACAGATTATGTACTAAAAAGGAGTATGTTTTAATATTGCAGTACCTAATTTCTAATCCTTTAAATTAAAAAGAGAGTGGTTGAATTGTAAAGCATGACTATTCTGCAGATGCTATATTTTGTGCCCTCTTTGTATTCATCACTTATTGTTAAAAAGGTTATGTTATTTTGGTTAGTAGCACTAGCACTCCAAGATAATTTAATAAAAATGGAAGCTTAAAATTCATTATTACAAAGTTATAAAACGTCTACGTATAGTATTTCATCAAAATCAGAGCAGCAGTTTTTTGCCATATCTTCCTGGTCTAGAGGTTAATAGCAGAAGGCAAGAAGATGATGCTGTTGTAGGCTGGGAATTATATATATCATATAAATATATGAATGTACTGTATATATATGTATGTGTGTGTATATATATATATACATATATATATGTACCACACCCTTGAGTGCACGTTAGCTGTGTGTATTGTATTGTATGTACATGTGCTTGTATTGTGCCACTGACCCACATGTACCTGAGCAACTCCCTGCAACTCCCGGTACCTTGGATGTTCCTCTTGGTAGAATGGAATACAGTCACAAGTATTTCTTTGCAGCAATAACTTGTTTATTAACATCAGAAAAGTCCAATAAATGAAACGAGCTGTCCCTCTTTCAAGGCAAAGTGTACAAAACTGACATCTCCTGCCCAGAGATGAAGCAAGCAATTAGTATTAATTGCCATTCTCTCAAGGCATTTCCTCCCTGTGGGCAGAACACTTTGCAGAGGAATCCTCAGCCTGGGTTCTTGTATTTTTGCACCCTACCAGGTCCTCAACTCACGCACTGAAATCCCTGCACTAGTGGTTCACACAGCACGGGGTCCTAACCCCACTATTCCACCTTGTTGGAGCGTAAGCTGCTCACTATTATCCTTGAGCCTTCCTCTTGCTCCTCGGGCAACTATGACAAAACTTACTAGCACTAGATAACTCTAACCTTTACCAAACTGCAGACCTGGGCCTGTAACACCTCCCAGAAAGTTGAGGTCCCAGAAAAGACCCTGAGCACATGGTGCTCTATCCTGTCAACAATATTCTCCTGCCATCTACTAGCAAACCTTGAACTGCAATGGACCCAGGAAAAGGGGCATAGCTGCCTGGGTAATCAAAGGACCACTTTAGTTGTCTCAGCTAAACGGGAAACTGTCTATGTAAAACATTGCTAGACCTCAGGGTCTCTACATATTTATTTGCTTGAACTTTAGTTCAAGGATAGAGAAAAGCAGAACTTACTACAATAGCTCCAAAACACTGACTGAAAGAGACCCAGGGTTGAAAGATCCTAGCCTAGCCAAGTTCTGGGTAAACCAAGGAACAGTAATGACTGGTGGAGAGCTGCATCACAGTCAGCATACCCAAGTAATTCCAGCTACAAGACCAACATTCACCAACAGTGAATGAGCCTCAAAGGTGCATAAAGTACTGCGTAGGAATGTATTCACAGTAGACTTGACCTGACCATCTGCTATGATAGGTGTTAAATACAGGACCCAAGAGCACTGCACTGTGCTTCTTGTGCTGGATTTTTGATGCAACCGAAGGTGCAGTAATTTGCTAGTTGCTAATATTGCCTCAAGTGCTATTTTCTACAGCAGAGCTTAATGGGCAAGCCTAAAAGTGGAACTCACGTATTAGCCAACATCTTACTGTGAATGTGGTGTGGACCACAAAACGATGGTGTAAAATCCAGGAAATGTGGAAAAGCAAATTACACTTCAAAGAATGTTTAAAAAAAATAAATAAAAGCGCAACAGCAGGGAACCTTTTCTAAGTGTGTGATTAATTTACTTTGTGCCCGATCCCCATACATAACATGCACTTACAAGATTAATATAAATAACTGCATATATAACTCTTATCTGTCCTTATCCTTCATTAACAGCTTCTTTTCACGTCCAGCCTCTTCTGTGTGCCCACAGCTTTGGTTTACTCCATCTTTATCCTCATAGAGATATTCAGTCACTTAGAGGCACATTTACTTAGTGTCGAATATCTAGGGTTAATTAAGTCGAAGGATTTACCGCATTTCCTTCATTCGTATGATCGAAGGAAAAATCGTTTGATCAAACGATTAAATCCTTTGTATCGAATGATTCGAAGGATTTGAATCCATCGATCGAACGACTTTCCTTTGATAAAAAAAAAGCTAGGAAAGCCTATGGGGACCTTCCCCATAGGCTAACATTGATGCACGGTAGGTTTTAGGTGGCGAAGTAGGTGGTCAAAGTTTTTTTTAAAGAGACAGTACTTCGACTATCGAATGGTCGAATAGTCGAACGATTTTTAGTTCGAATCGTTCGATTCGAAGTTGTGGTCGAAGTAGACAAAAAAAAAATACTTCAAAATTCCTTCACTCAAGCTAAGTAAATGTGCCCCTTAGAGAATTTGGACTCTGTGCCCAAGATCCACACATCTCCAGGAACACTTCTTTTTTTCCAGATACACAGACTTTTTGAGTTCTTTTGTCCAACTCTTTTCACAAACACCAGCCTGCTTTCTCAAGGACTCCCCATTACCTCACTTCCCCTTTTTATTCCCTCTGTAATTAACCCCTCCCTTACCTCCATACGTCACTTTATTAATTACCAAATTAAAACTCCAACAATTAATGAAATATTTCCACTTTAAAACACACAAAACACAATACATTATTCATTATATGAACTAACCCATAAAATTCACATAACATGATAAAATACATAAAAAAATACCTTATATTTCATGCTGCTAATATCAGTTGCGTTCATACCATAAAAGCTGCCAGATCAATATCTGCATTTAATCCACTTGTATACATGTATACATCCAATAAGTCTCTTGTTTTCTCAATTTGTTTAATCTATCTCCACCTCTACTATCCCTCTTCTCTACGTCTATATCTATGATCTATGGAGAGGTTAATTACAGTTACAATAGAAAGGGGAAGTGAGGTAATGGGGAGTAAGTCCTTGAGAAAGCAGGCCGGTGTCCGTGAAACGCGTTGGATTAAAGAACTCAAAAAGTCTGTGTATCTGAAAAAAAGAACTGTTCCTGGAGTTGTTTGGATCTTGAGCACGGATTCCGGATTCTCTAAGTTACAGAATATCGCAATGAGAATAAAGATGGAGTAAACTGGAGCTGTGAACACACAGAGGAGGCTGGACATGAACAGGAGCAGATAAGAGTTCTATATGCAGTTATCTGTTTTAATCTTGTAAGTGCATATGTGTGGGTATCCGGCAGAAACAAAGTCAATTAATTACTACACTTAGAAAAGGTTCCCTGCTGTTGTGTTTTTATTTATTTTTTATTTTGTATTTTATTTTTCACATTTGTATGTGTGGAGAAGGAGTACTCCAATAATAAAGCAGCAGAGTGGGGAAGTGACTATAAAGTCAAGGGTTGATGGCCTTAGGAGATGCAATCTAACTGGAATTCGCTATTTACCACTTGCCAAAAGCCTGTCGGCAGCTTATTGCCCTATGTACGGTACCTTCCGACCAATAACTGGGTAAAAAATGACCAGATATTGATCAAATAGTTTTAAAAATCCAGTTGGAGCAAGGACCACATTATATTCATTTATTAAGGACTTAGTCAACATCTGCCAGGTGTTATTTTTAGACTAATTAGAAACAGAAGATATTAAAATGTTGCATCCCACCAAAGAAAAGGATTTGTATATTTGGTAAATCTGGGAGGTATTTTTATTTGAAAAGAAAGCACAGGCATTGGTATCCTCAGAAAATTCCACGGGGGGGGGCAGGTATGCTAATATCACATAGGGTAGCATCTCACTGAAGATTAAACTACTCATGACAATGCAGTAGAATACCTAAGTGTGCATAATATGGTAATCAATTAATACACTCCTACCTAAATTAATTTTCATTTATAAAACCATTTACAACAATTATTATTGTTTAATGCTATTCTGCTCTAATCTACATAGATGGCATCATTTTTACATAATTCAATTATCAGGAAACACTTTCTCCATCTTAAGTCCTCCCACTAACGTAACAGCAAATGAACACTCCCTACTGACTGCATGTTCTTAGCTCAACCAATCCCCTGCAAATACTACAGGTAAGCTGCTGCCTACCAATTAACTTTATTACTACTGGCACTGCAGGCTTCCCTTCAAATCCTCCCTAGTACCTTCCAGTATCACTGTGTGAATAAACGATGATTAATGCTTGCTTTGGGATAGAAAGTATAAAACATATTTTCTTTAGCTAGTTTCTTGGAACTAGCTGAAGAAGTCAGGGTGGGGAAATTGTCCCCTTTTGCCCCCTTCTACGGACACCCATTAGGAAATTGTATCACAGTCTGTGCACTAAAACCGCATATTTATTTTATTGTTTAATGGAGTTTTTCTGAGTTAAGATATGAAGAATAAGCCATTTGGCTGCTTAAAATGACTGGACAGTAATAAAATTCAGTCTTTGAAATATGGAGATTTAGATGTAGACGATTGAATCGAAAGGATCTCAGATTGCAATAATTGGCAAATGGACATATAAAATTGCAATGGTTTAAAAGGATGTTGCACAAAGGAAATAGGAACAAGGCAAAACATGTCAGTGGTGACAGGCCGGTGAGATAAGATTAATGCAAATGACTCATATAATAATAACTGCATACGGTAGTGATTGAAATTTTGTGAACCATTTTGAATATTTATTGTTACATAAATATGACCTAAAACATGATCTGTTTGTCTTACAAGTCTTAAAACAAATTAATGTCAAACCACTTCAAGAAACAAGTCAAAAACATGAAGCTTGTTCATTTATTTATTGAGGAAAACTATCTAAAGTTACATATTTCTGTGTGTAAACCTCTGGGATTCTGGAGAGGCAGGCGTTTGAATCAATAGGATGATAATAAGATGAGTGAACAAAGGTTTGTGGAAGTGTATCATGGCTCAAACAAAGGAGATTTCCAAAAAACAGTTAGGCCCTATATATGCAGAAATATGGAAAATGCAAAAGCATTTGAGACCCTATATGCAGCAAAAGCAGACTGCACTCTGCACCTTGTTTCCATATTGAGAAATAAGCCCTGTACTTGCAACCTGCCTTGAGCAGAATATTGGCCTTTGTATGGCCAGCATAACACTTCCGTTCTGGCAAACATATCATGGTGCACAGTTTTTAATAGTAACAGGCTGAATTTCCCCCTAATGGTAGACACCACAATCACAGCTAAAGGGCCTTAGTTAAATGCTAAAAAGGAATAACTGTTTATAATATACAAGAGACATAAATATCCTGTAAATGATATACTTATAAATGGTGCTTAGTGATGTCATCAGTTATAATTGATGCCATTTATGTCACTGAAACTTGTATATTAACTCACCTTGAAGTGTTATGACCTATACAAATACATGCCGTCTTTGGCCTTGTGCTTTTATACGGTCATGGAACTCCTCAGTGACTTATAAAATGATTATAGTTTACAATAGGGAGTACCTTATTCACTACATATATCATTTGAATGGTGCTGTCTCCAAGTGGGCCACTAGATGGCAATGTTCTTTGTGTGACATCATAACCTATGTACCTGGCTGCACTATGGAGTTGTCAATGTTCCCTCTAAGGCATGCACGTGCACACACATTTTGACGCCAGCTCAAACTGCAGATTGTGGTGCACACAAAAATTTTGCGTAAAAACACAAACTTTTGTATTAATTCTGACCTGAGCACATCGTTTTTAAAAACTGCGTGCACAGGTTTAAAATGTGCACACAACATAATTTTTTTGTGCATATAGCTGAGAAGAAATTAGAGGCAACATTGGGAGCTGGTAAAACTTGTTGAAAGGGTTTAAATGTTAGTTTGCTATTATCACGTGTATATTCAACTCAAGACTGGTTCGACTGAAACTTAGTCAACATCTGCCAGGTGTTTAGACTAATTAGAAACAGAGGATATTAAAAAGTTGCATCCCACCAAACGAGAGGATTTGTATATTGGGTAAATCTGGGAGGTATTCTTATTTGAAAAGCAAGCACAAGCATGGGTATCCTCAGAAATTTCCCTGGGGGGGGTAGGTATGCTAATATCACATAGGGTAGCATCTCACTGAACATTAAACTATACATGAAAATGCAGTAGAATACCTAATTGTGCATAATATGGTAATCAATTAATACACTCCTACCTATATTAATTTTCATTTATAAATCTGGAAGATGATCGATTCGTGGTACTGGCCAGTGCAGTTTTCTGCTGATAGGAGCACTGGCCCAGACTGTCAGGTAAGTAAATACAATCCCCTAACATTTAGCATCTCCAAGTGCCAAATGACTTTCCTTCTCCTTTAAAACATGTTTCATGTATGCCTCCCAATAAATTGATAATGATAAGTGATATTAGTACTTACTGTTACTGGAAGTGAACAGATGGCAAACAGAACAGTCATAATAACCAAGAAAATGAGATGTTCTAGTTCCTCCATGCCTGTAGGGTCTTGTTGGTTTGGAAAGTTGGCACTGAGGATGCACGTTTGACTTTCACTTTTATACATTTGATAGAGGTGTTTCATAATCATCATATTCAAAACACAATAGCTATTATCCCAGTCCCATGGTAGTACCATATAGCATATAAGCAAGGACCCCTGTAGTTGATTCCTCTGCCATCATTTGTATGAAGCACCATGTCCCAGGGCAATATTGTTTATATTTACCAAAGCCAAAAAAAGGTAAAGAGCAAAACCAATACTAAAAACATACACGACAAGTGAGACCACCAGAGCCAATTTCTTTGTGATTTTATCTTGATAGAAAAATGGGCAGCCCAGAGCCAGCAATCAACTGCCATAGCCAGGAGAATAAACGTTGGAGCCAAACTAAAGAATATCATGAAGAAGCTAAAGACTTTGCATAGATGTAGGCTGCCAGTCATAGCAACCAAAGACTGAAATAAGCAACTTGAACTATAGGACAGAGCAGAACCTTCCCCATCAGATTGGTTACTGTTAGAACAGTTACCAGGACATAGAAAACAGAAGTCTTCTTGGCATGTAGTTTGTAGAATGTAAAGGGTGATGAGATTTCCCAGGAGGCCAGCAGCAAACAGCAAAGAGCTGGGTACAATGGAATTATTGCTTGGTATTATTTGGCTCGTGGAGCAAGGGTTTAGCTCCATTTGGAAAAGTATTAATGCAGAGCAGAAAACAAAAATAAACAGCTTTTCTCCGTTTGCCTCAGATCAGAACTGCAGTCGCTTCCTCATAGGACGGGCTTTAAAAGGTGGAGTAAAGCATTACAATTTGGTTTAATAAGTTATCTTCCCTTCCATGCTATCATGGAAAAAAGCCATAAAAGTGGTTTTACCAAGGAACTTGTATTTGGGTCATTGTAATTAATTATACTTCTATTACGAGAATTAGAATGGCTTTTTCAATATCTGAGAACCCTTACTGCAATGTCTGGCAATGTGACATTTCATTGCTTCACAAAATAAGCAGTACTTGATCTTGCTGCATCCCTCAGTGCTGGGGCTTCACATCCACACATTGTGTTTGATTGCTTTGGTCCCTCTGGGAGAATTATAGGAATCAAATAAAGTCACCTTTGACCCCTGTCAACTACGTCACAACCAGACAAATGAAACCCCCTCTGTCTATTGCCATAAGCATAATTCAGTGTTGTCTCGTGATACCCATGTTTATGGAACTATACAGAAACAAGACCATAAGCTTTCCAGTCGAGTTCAGGGAAACAGCTGGTTGGACTACTACCAGTTCTCCCTGAAAGGAACAGTGAGCAAAATAGCAGCTGTTAGTAAGGCAACGTTAGCTATAGGGCAATATTTTTTTACATAAAATTAGCATCTACTCTTGTGGTGTTTGAAGCCGTTGGTGGTGAAAATAAAGAACAAACCTTCTTTTTTGGACACACCCTTTAAAACCCAACCTCCATAAAGTGTGTCTTCACAAGGTTTTATTGCTCCAGAGCTACATTTGCTCAAAGTATAATAGCTGTATAAAAGAGGAAAATAAATAATACACAAATCCTTATTTACATTGTATGATTTCTTGCATTAGGATAGCGATCAGTTGGGATAAATACTGTGGGAGTTGCATGCAGAGGAGTCATATTGTGAAACCGGACAGCTGTATAATGATTTAATTCTTCTGAAATAAGTACACATATCTGGATATCTGGGCCATATGGTAGCCCAGTTCTGGAGATACAAAACATGCAGAAATCATAACTACATTAATTTTTTCATGGAGTGAATCTCTTCTCAATAAAAAGCAATAATAATGATTTATAGCCATGTATTTGTAGCACTATTTAACTCCAGATGTTCCATTTACTAGAGCATGAACGTGCCTAGGTCATTGCTGCACTGTGTACCCTAATGAAAGATAAACATCCAGCATGAGTTACAGAGCACAGGGCACAAGAGCTGTGGGGCTCTCGTGCAGGGATGATGGATGAAAGAACCCATAGCAACCAATCCATTTACCGATCATCTATTTCAAAGGAAACATCTGATTGGCTTCTATGTGTTACTACACCTGGTTTTTTTTAACTGGAGTTTTATTAAGCATTTAATCTTACATAACAGCATACACCATAGTGCATGGGGTATAAAGGGAAGGGGATAAAAGGAAGGGAGGAGATTTTAGTGGGGGAGAAAGGGTGTAGAAACAAAAATGGTTCAACTAAGACAATCAGAAGACACAAGCATTGAAGCTAGGAGTCAAATATTATACTTTTAAAGTATCTAATAGAGGGTGACTGGGATACTTTGTTTACTTTCTAACCACATTCTGCATAGTTTCTGAAGTAATCAAGTTTATCTTCACTATCCTTCTCTCAGCATCTGTTTCTCTTCATTCTCTCTTCATGTGGAAGTTGGATGTCAGATATTCATTGACAGTTTGATCCAATATGTCTTATAAGGGGGCTCCTCTTGCAGAGAAGATGTACCAGAAATCATGTCTCTCTACATGCAGAATTTGTGCAAAAGGCAGTAATTTTGTTAGATTTTGTTTGTACTGGAATCTGTTTTTGAGTGCGCTCTGAGCCCCCCTATAAGATATATTGGATCTAATTGTCAATGACTATCTGACACCCAACTCCTGCATGGAGAAAGAATGAAGAGAAACAGATGCTGAGAGAGGAATAGTGAACATAAACTTAATTATTTCAGAAATGATGGATAATTTTTAATTCACTGTATTTAGAAAGTTTCTTATTTCAGTATGATGAAGCTTGTGTTAAATTTTCATTTTCGCAATAGTTCTCCTTTAACAATAGATTCCTTCCTACTGGAACAGATAAAGTAGTGCAGAGAGCGCTTAATGGAACAATTGCCTGTTGAATGGAAAAAAAACAGCTGGCACAGAGCCATGGAAAGTTGTATCCCTGACTAGCTAGGCTTGCTAAGAATTTTTTTGTGCAGTTATGTAGTACATTTCCTTCATTGTGAAATGGGATCATTTACATGATACTGCTGTCTGGGTAATTTCCCATTTTTGCATAAAGCCTAGGACCACCAACCTGGAAGTGAATTATGGCCCAGTAAAACATAAAGACTAGTGTATATAAACATAGACTTGTGATATGCATCTGCACATTTTGTGGAAAGATCATATTCCAGTTGCTTACTCCATTTATTTCTCCCAGGGAAGTACCTCCTTTATTCATGTACCTCCTTTATTTCAGGGAGGTATGTGCTTATCATTACAATTTACAAGAGAAATTGTTTACTAGTTTTCACACCCTGAAGACCCTGACAGACGAGAAGATTAGTCAACCCTGAATTCTCACCAGCATTTATGTGAATCGGCAGTGGGAAACATAAGAGTCACTTCGACTTTCTGAAGTCACCCAAAGATGACTCGTGAGAAAGCTTCTGACGACTTTGCAAAGTCAAAATGACTCCTATGATTTCCCACTAGCGATTTACATTGCTGCCGATTCAGAGAAGATTAGTCACCTGTGCTTGAGGAGATTAATCATGGGGCAAAAAATTTCTTTGTCTGTCAGTGACCTTAAAGGGAAGGCACTACAGTGCTGTACAATATTATGGGTATAAGTCTTCTTCTTTATACAATATGGCAATATGGACATTTTCAATCTATTTCTGGTAGGGCACATGCACTGATATTGCCACAGCGGTGACAAGATTTTTTCCAGTTCACCCAACCTTAAGGGGCCGATTCACTAAGGGTCGAATATCGAGGGTTAATTAACCCTCGATATTCGACTAGGAATTAAAATCCTTCGACTTCGAATATCGAAGTCGAAAAATTTAGCACAGATCAAACGATTGAAGGATTATTCCTTCGATCGAACGATAAAATCCTTCGAACCGAACGATTCGAAGGATTTTAATCCAACGATCAAAGGAATATCCTTTGTTATTAGCCAAGCCTATGGGGACCTTCCCCATAGGCTAACATTGACTTCGGTAGCTTTTAGATGGCGAACTAGGGTGTCGAAGTTTTTTCTTAAAGATACAGTACTTAGACTATCGAATGGTCGAATAGTCGAACTATTTTTACTACGAATCCTTCGATTCGAAGTCGTAGTCGAAGGTCGAAGTAGCCCATTCGATGGTCGAAGTAGCCCAAAAAAACTTTGAAATTCTAAGTTTTTTACCTTCGAATCCTTCACTCGAAGTTAGTGAATCGGCCCCTAAATGTACGTACCTTAATACCAAACTTTTTATGGTTAGAAGTATGACATTTAATATTGTCAGTATGTTTTTTGTTACCCACATGATGCAATTTTTGCTGTGATGCAAATTGTACTATGTGCTGTTGCAACTTCTGCTTGGCCTCAAAATTGCAGTGTTCCTAAATCTTTAGACGCAAGAATTCTGCAACGTTTGACACAGGCCACTGTGGAAATGTATAATACCAAGTTTCCCTAGGTCAATAGATGCACTTATGCTCAGTTTGGAATAGGATGTGGGATGGAGGCAGCAGCGCCAATCACAACTATACAGAAGTGCAAGGCATGGCTTTGGATGCAGATGTGCACAATGACTGTGCCCTTTTCCCAATGGCATCTGCAGTTGTGGTCATAAATAGCTTTGGTTGCATTTTATAACTGAACATGGCTGCATGTTACAAACATTGCAATGTGGTATATACTTTGAATATTTCTATACTCATTGCTTCTCCTACAGAGCATGAATTGGTGACCTTTTATATAAACAACAAAGAAATATCTAGTTTGTCATTGTTGGCAAGGCTGGAGGAACCTGTTTTTGCTTTTATTTTCTTTACTCTGCTATGTATATATACATAGTTAAATAGAAGGTGCAGTTGAAAAAAGGACATAAGTCCATCAAGTTTAACCTTTTTTTCCCCAAGTAAATCCTACTTGCCTTATATGGATCTAGAGCAGACATTTCCAAGCTGTGAGGCTGGCTCTCCTAACAGGACATAGACCTAAGGCTGGTTCCACTAACAAGACATAGAGCTGAGGGTAGAGTCCAGCCTGTAGAATAGTTAGGTTGAGATCTGGGGATGGTATTTTTTTTTTATCTCTGTTGATACTCGTGGAAGCCCATCTTGAAGTTTTATTAGGCTATCTTGAGTGAACACTTATTTTTGCCCTAGATAATTTTGAAGTATGGTTGAATGGGGCATACAGCAATATGTACATATATTTGTAACCCTATTATGAGCCAAGAGTGACCTGACCAAATGTAAGACCTCCAAGGAAGTCTTAAACTGAAAAAGTCAGAAAACTTATGACCGAGAGTATAGGGAAATATGCATCTCAAGTTGTCAATAAATTGCCTCAGAAGAGGGAAAACATTGAACTGAATTAAAAAAGAAGGGTAGAATGTGATTTCACTGTATTCTAACTTTTTAATGTTTTCAATTGAGTTGTTGAATTTCAAGTTTTTTTTAAGGAAGTACACAGTCAAGATTTTTGAGTTTTTGAGTTTTTTTAATTTAAACTGTTTTGAAAATTCATAATAATTAGCATTGTATTTTCTCACTTGCTAAATAAGCATACCATATTTTCATAAAACTATGTATCAGCCAGTACTAGGGATGCAAGTATAATACATGCTGTTTGAATTCCACTGTTTAGCAAAACAGTATATCAACTGCAAACAGAATTGCTTTCAACCCATTTCCTCCAAGGCAGTAATTACTTGTTAAGATAAATCATCTAAAAAGGTTCCCAAACTGCTTATCTGGTCCACAAGGAGCCCAAATCCAAGGACTAGGGCATCTTGAAAGTAGTTTCTGAATACTCACCCTGCTATGGCAGGTTGACTGTAAACATAACATTTTATGTATCTCTATCCTTGCTGTAAGCTTATAGGGGTTTGAGCAAAGCATGCACAAAGTGCAAAAGCATAGATGTATTGCCCAAGGTAAGCCAGAACTATCCTACCTGGGCAAGGCGCAGATGTTAAGTACAGGGCTTCTTAGTGCCTTGACATCTTGCACCTAAATATTTCTGTAAAGAGCACATTGACATCTCTCATGACACCTATTACATGATATAGAAGGGAAGATTGTGCCAAGTTAATATGTCTGCACATAAATATTTAGCATAACTCGAAAGCTTGTAACCATAACAAATTGGGTAGGCTTGAGTCAGAGAGAGCTCATTGTCATAACATTATATCAGGTTTCCAATTTTTCATTCTGAAATTTCTCCTAATCCAGATGGATGCAATTATCATACTGGGAAAGATTTTTTTCCCCACAGTGCAGAAATATAAAAGCAGGAAAACTGGCATACTTACAGACAATCATAACGTTATTTTCATTTTGGACTGAATTGTTTCATTGAGCAAAACAAATTTTTACATACGCTCCTGAAATGTAAATGTGCAGATAACATAATGCAGGGAGGCAAATGTTCTTTCCCTGGATAACTCTTTGCCAGCGCTTAGTGGGTTATCCATTTCCCAATTTCTGGCAAAGAAGCAGAGCAAATTAGTTGTTTTTAACCTAGAGAAAGCAATGTCTGCCAACAAGGTCTGTGGTTTTGGCCATAGGGATTTTTCCTTCCTGAGCATATGCATGGGGTTTTCAATCCATGTGCTGAGCGGGCATCTATTGGCAAGTGCTTGTCCTGCAATCCATGTACCTTACTAGCCTTCTCAAGTGCAGTGCTGCATATTGCCTCTAGTCTAAACCCCCTTTTTTTTTATAAATGATTGGTCCATCTAGGGCCTTTCCTCAATGATGGGGCCAATATTTTGGGGACAATATTTTTCTTTAAATGGAGGGAATTGTGGTTCACAGCAAGTTGCCTCCTTCACAAGTCTCTCCTATGGTTGAGGCCTATTGGTTATTTAGCCTTGATATGATTTTCTATTAGACTTACGATATGAAGATGCAAATTATGGAAAGATCCATTATCCAGAAAACCCCAAGTCCTTTGCATTCTGGATAACAGGTCCCATACCCATTCAATTGTTCCTTAGATGCCTTCCTAAATTGTAGTGTCTTCTGAAGCCCAGCTCCCATCAAGCCTCTAAAACAATGAACCGCATATCTATTGTGTTGTGCAGAAAGAGGTATTCCAGCTGGTGCAGAGCAAGTTATAGCAGGAAGCTTGAACTCCGCTTTTATATGCAAGTAGGATCAAAAGCCCTGTATGTAATTAATGTACAACCTTGAATAAAGTATAGAACCCTGTCAAGGTCATTTGAAGCTGATGATTCCCAGAATTAACTAGAAAACTACTTTCAATTTCATTATGTGGGATTATGTGGATTTCCCCCCCAAAATGTTAAACGTAAAAAAAAAAGTGCTTGGACATGTGCATGCTGGGAGTAGTAACGTAACGAATGAATCATTTATAGTAGTTTATAGAGTCGGTGACCCCCCCTCCCAGAACTGTTTAAAACAACATAAGGTGAAAAATTAAACTTTAAACTTCACTTCCATATTATAAAAACGCTCACAAATAGAAGGTAATTGTATAAAGTTTTTATTTATGGAGAACTATCTGAAACAAACTGAACTTAAAAAAAAGTTGGAAGGTCAACAACTCCTTAAAAATCTTTTTATATTTTTGCTACCCACATACCCCACCAATGTTTAAGTTGGACAGTCGAAGGGACCAGACTTGCTGGAAAGTAAGTGGAATTTGTTGCATACCTCCCACCATTTGAAAACCAAGTGTTTGTTGGTTTGCACAAAGAGGATTCCTATCAATGACAATACAGTGAACACTATAATATATAAGCAACTTAAATATCTGTATATTAAAGATATGTTTGTAGCTATTGAGTCACTTTAATGTACAAGAACAGTTCAGCAACATATTACAATGTATCTTCTCTTTTTCAAGAATTTGTGATGGCACAGTCCCCCATGCTGTTTGCTGAGCTTGGGAAACAGTTAGATCATCTTGAGTAAAATACTCTTTTCATCCCATGACCTAAATATATTTTTAATTTGCGACATTGTGAAATATTTGTGCAGTACAGTTATAACTTTAACTAAAAATATAAATTACAGCAGAACGTTTTTCCAACAGTAGTTTTGATTTAATCTCAAGACAGAATATTTTGGCCAATACATTAAAGTTTGTTTTTAATTGACTGTTACTCAATTGTCAGATGTTATAAACCCCAAAGACTTGATGCATTTTGAAGACACTTTATTATGATGTGTAAGTATTTGATGTTTGGAGAGCCCATAGAATATAAGACTACATTACATTTATCAGTGGATTACCATCATAAACACCGGTCACTATAAATGTTTGTAACTCTCTTTGACCTTTTGGGAGGACATGAAATGGTAATTAGACAACGTTCAAACGAATCTGAGAAAATACTCTAGCATAA
This sequence comes from Xenopus petersii, assembly GCA_038501925.1. Taxonomy (NCBI): domain Eukaryota; kingdom Metazoa; phylum Chordata; class Amphibia; order Anura; family Pipidae; genus Xenopus; species Xenopus petersii. Next base: position 51,676,130 of record CM076686.1, on the reverse strand, counting down.
TAAAACGTTTTGGGGCATTTATGTAGGAATTTGTGAGGCATTTTCTCTTTACCAACTGGAAAATATCCCTTAGAGTGATTGGTTAGATTGCCTACATGTGCAGCCTCACCAGGAGTTTATTTTAAAACATATATAAAGTTGTTGCTTTAAAAAGAAATAAGTGACTTAATTCCTATGGGATCTTCCTCTGGAGATAAGCAACTAATTATTCTTCTTATTTTCCTAGAGAACTTTACAAGCAGAGTTAAACACAGGGAATAAAACTACAACCTTGTTTGTGTCTGGAAGTAGATCAAAGAATTACTCATACCTTTGGTAGTGAAAACAAGTAACAAGGGACCAAGAAATTCCTGTGGTTAAATGGATCTGCAGGCAAGACAACCATGAATCCCACATCATAACAGAAAAGAATAAGCCAGTACATTTTTGTGATGAACAGAATTAAGTGGTTTAAGGATTTGGAGGAAAGGAAACACTTTGGTTCTGCAATGAAAGGGGATAAAAAAACTATAGGCACAATGCCCTTCAATGTTCTTAAAGGGGACATGTCACCTTAATAAATTGTTCCATATTCTTTTCTATTGGTTTTAACAATCAAAATAAACTTTACTTACACTATATAATTTTTTAAACTGTTGTTTTCTTCTGTCTTGGAATTCACAATCACAGAAAACAGCCATTTTGAAAACTGTTATTAAGGCAAGCTTTGTATTATCACAAAATCTTGATTATGTGCCAGAATGGGGGACCTGATGCACATTACCATGCACTGGCTACACATTTAGATAGTGAGGAGGGAGGGGGGATGAGAGGAGTGCAGTGTCATCTAGGAAGTAAAGTGAAATTAAATGTCAGCCCGCCTCTATGTCTAAGGCATAGTAGGGGCAGGCAATATATGATTTACAAATAGCCTTATTACAGGTATGGATGTTTTAATAAAATAAAAATGTGAGTTTTATGTTTAATTTAAAAAGGATGTTATGTTTAAGTTAAAAATTGCTTTTTTATAAGTGGGTGACAGGACCCCTTTAAGTGCAGGCAAAATCCTAGATAGCTGCTGTGGTGTTGTGGTAAAAGGTGAGCCTGGGTTTTCTCAATAGTTTGGCCTGGCACCACTTTTTTAGGTTTTGTTGCTAGTCTGAAGATGCACACTAAGTGAAATAAATAGGTTAAAAATGCAACATACATTTCCACTGTGATGAATAGAATGAACAATCTTCTTTAGTGAATTGTTTGCTGACCTACACTGAAGTAATAGTGTAACACTGTACAACAACTTAAATATATGAATATTCGCCAAATATCTCAGATCTGCAAGAGGTTAAATTCCTGACAGGAAGAATCACTTGGACTGCACCAAAATACTGACTAGGAGTGCAGGATGTAAATTTGAATGTTTTACTCTTTATAAGAGTAAAACATCATAAGCAAAATATATTAGGCTTCGGGTTACTTATAGCTGCCCCCCCCCCCAATTCATAAAAGTCAGGGCTCACATGTGATGGGTCTGGCTACAGGACAGTGCTGCAGGTTAATATATGAGCAATGCAACTGTAAATCAAATACCTTTAATGAAGAAAAAAAACAGTAGATCCCCAGTACATATACGGGTGATTTTAGGGACAGAAGTACACTGTCACACAGCAATTAAAATCCAAGTTGTGCTAAGGCATAAGTAGAAAAAAAATTGTAAATTCCTAGAAATTTTGCAGAAAGGGGAAGATAATGTTAGCAGATAAAGCAGATTGTCTTTCTGAACAGTTGAAAGAAATTTTACAGACAAACGGGATATCCAAGTTGCACATCAGTTGATAAGGAGTGGGCACATAAGATAAAGACAATGTCAGTTATTTGAAAGAAAATGAGCAGAAAGGGTACCACAATCCAAATACGATGAAAGATAGCTTGTTGTAATAGATAAGAGAGAGCCTGTGTAGAAATTACAAGTAAGTAATACTTTGTCATTTCAGTGAACATCAACAGCATGGGGCAAACAAAATAAGTTTAGCAAGAAAAGGCAAGCTGCTACCTGTCCACTAAGCGAGTTAGCAGAGCAAGCACAAAACACTACTATATCAAATGAAAGAAAATCAGTAGAGCAAGAAAGATTTAAATATCTTTATCTGAGCGTAAGAGCCATTATATAGAGGGCACATTCAACGTCATCATTCAGGCAGGTAGCAGCTTGTCTTTCCTTGCTAAAGGGATAGACTTCTACCATTGAAAGTGTATTAAGAAAGAGAAAAAAAACAAAAACTTTTTTGCCTAAGTTTATTAATCGGTGTCAGGTAAATAGAATTTGCACACCTTTATATTACAGGACTGTTTCTTTTTATAAGAAAAATGCTTTTCAAAAGTTGACTATTAGAACTGACCACTGTATAGCAGCTTATCTATAACTTATATCAGCACTGGGTGGTTTAGCAATGCCTGACTGGTGACTAACAGGTTGGGTGCAACATAAATCATTGCTTCACCAGATGATCAGGCCAATATAGGTTTGTTTTTGACTTTTTTTGGCTTGATAGATGGCATTCCTCACCAATGAGCAAACATGCTCCAATAGTTCATAAAATTAGTATTACCCTTTATTTATAAAGAGCTGACACATTTATGTAGGGCTTTAGGGTTTGTTCATCATTCATATCAGTTCCTGCCACAGAGTCCAAAGTCCCAATCACACATATACATATTAGAAGCACCAAAAGCCATTTAACCTGTGTATACTAGACTGTGGGAGGAAACCTGTGAAAATACAGGGAGAACATCCTTTCAAATAGTGCCCAGTCTTGAGTTGAACTCAGGAGCTCAGCACTGCAAGACTGGGTGCTAACCACTGAACAATCATGCCTCCAAGTTTGGATGCAAGTATAGCAAGGAGCTCAGAAAAAGGTGTTTATGTGTCTTAATATAAATTTTTACCAAGTTACGCAAAGAGGAAAAATACATATACTTGTATAAGCACAGCAAATACGGTAGTTATTATTTTAATTATTATTTTAATTATCACGTCATTCTATCTCATTATTCACTCTACCACCCATGATTCTTTTCCGCTCAATTATGTTCCTACATATTTAAGGCTAATAGCAGACTTGATAGACCCTCCACCAGCAAAGAAACACCAGTGACTGCCCAAGACTGCCTATGCCATTCACGTCAATAGCACCAGCATACAAGGTCAATTTCCACCCCAAAAAACTCAAGTTTGAAATTTTGGGCTGTGGTCAGTGAGAATGAATTGGTGCAAATATCAAGAAGCGGGGCAGTCTCAGGCAGTCACTGGTATTACTCTGGCTGTTACATCTGAATTTAAAAACCTGTTCAGTAATGAAAAAGCAGTAACAAACATGCATACAGTATGTACTGAGATTGCTGCAGTCTGTAATGTTGTAAATCAAAACATTTTAAGTGTCATTTTTCTTGGAAGCAATTCTAGCATCTGGAAGACTAGTGATCAATCTCCGGGCTTTTGGCCTGTAGTGAAGTACTTGATAATTGAGGTCTCCAGAAATGTAGAGAAATGTGGAATAAGTGGTGACTTCCACACACAAGGATAGGGTTGTAGAGTTTATTTCACAAGATGTGTCCAACCACAGAGCCTAGGACACTATCTGACCTGCTATGGAGGGTGCCCTTTAATGTCAGTAGTGCTGCATAGCAATAACGTTTCCTAAAACAGCTACAGTAAATGTTGCCAAGTTACAATCCAAATATTACTTGTTCAAGCAATCATTTTTGTCACAGCAAAGATGAAACCCTTTTCCATCAATCATAGTATGTCTTTGCATACTATTTATAATTTTGCCATAAAATATTTGCCCAATGCTTTTATATTACCTATCTGAGCCATATCTCCCAACATTTGAAAATCAGAAAGAGGGGAAAAAAGTTTTGCTGTGGTAATTTTTTTGACCACGCCTATTTTGTGGCCACACTCCTTAAATACCATATCTATTTTACAAAATGTGTTGTTATGAAAAGTCTGAACACATTTCTGGGGGTTTTAGGGTCACATTTTATGTTATTACAGTTTTGCTAATGAAGGTGAATTGCCCTTTAAGCTGTAAGTCTCAATAGACCTGCTTATCTTAAATAGTTACAATTGTATATTTGCTGATCTTAAATAGTTACAAATGTATCTAAGTGCAGGTTCTGCCAATAAGCCTCTTATTTAATTAAGTTTTAGAAACTTTGCATTTTTTCTGGTGTCAGTGCAGGAGATTAAAGGGAAACTTGAGACATTTCCATAAGAAACTGGGACTGCAGGCTGAGCTGTCATTTGGAACTGTTCCACGAAAATGAGACAGCTAGGAGGTATACTGATCCCCATATTCCTCTATGAAAGGGTTGCCATATTTGTGCAGTAGTAGTCTGTTAGCATTAAAAATTCTGACAAGATGAGAAGGGACAGTCAGGTTGGAAAAACCGGCAGGTTTAGGAAATTTAAGCAACAATTGCTTACAAAGCAGACCTGTCGGCAAAAAACATGACTTATAGGTAATTTTTAGAGGCCCATTTATTAAACTTCAAATTTATCTGGTAGAGTTTCTAAAGGGGAAAACTAGAATTTTAGAGGGAAAAAAACCCTCGAATTTTTAGAGATTTATTATACCCCAAAGCTGCTAAAAATTCAAATCCGAATAAGGAAATACTCCATCTGAAACCTGTTGAAGTCATGTAGAAGTCAATGGCAGATGTCCCTGAAGTTGTTCCTTGAAATTGGGATCTACGCTGAATGATATGGTTTCGCCAGATAATCCGATAAAGTTGTTTGCAGCGACAATTAGATTATGCCGAGCGTCAATCGTATGTTTAGAATGCTCAAGTTTGTCGCTCCTACTTTGTAGGGAAAAATTATTGATTAATGAGTATAATTTGTGGAAGGGAGTTAGTTCGACTTTGATTTAATAACAAAAATTTGATCAATTCGAGTTTTAGTATATAACTTAGATGTACATTAATATTTTGAAGAGTAGCGTGTCAGTATCTTTTTAAACTTGCCATGCACTTAGAACTCCACACTTGTTAAAGGAAGACTAAATGCAATTCGTTCCATTGACTACATTGGTCCATTTTCCTCTTAAGGTCTGATTCAAACCTCTCTCCAATGATGGAGGGGTTATGTTTTTATTGGGATTTTTACAGACAAGAATATTTGGGTGCTGCCGCAGAGGAACAAACAGCAGTTTTATAAGAGGCTATGTATTTCATAATGTACATAAAATATAGCATTATTATAAAGTGGATCTGTTCTGGTTAAATAAACTCCATTTATCATATTGTTAATCATTATGGGTTCCGCAATGATAGCTGAAGTTACCAGAACAGTTCCAAAACCCTTTTACAACATTTAATACTGTACTGCCCATTAATTACTAAAATAAAAAAACATTACTCAGTGTATGTCAGAAAGATTTTAGCAAGCACATAATAAATCAGCATTGCGTTTGGCTGCTATGCCACCTAGTGGAAGACCAGTTGAATGTTAAGGGAAATATGGTTGGACAGAGTTCTAAACTACATGGTGTCAGCCTTCAATACCTCTGCTACTGTGAGTTTCTTTTTCTCATGTAATGTTCCAATGAACACTTGAATAATGTCTCTGACTGAGAAACCTAATATTACGGTCATACAACACATGCCCTGGAAATGGTAAATTCCTCCTGAGACAATGGGGGTCATTCATTAACACTGGGCAAATTTGCCTATGGGCAGGAACCCATGGCAACCAAATTGCTGCATGCAGTGTTCTTCTTGCAGCTGGCTTTAAAAAGCTAATCACTGATTGGTTTCTATAACTGCCCGTGGGCGAATTTGCCCAGTGTTGATAAATGAGCCCAAATGTATCCAAAGGCTTAAATACTTAACGTGACAACACCTTGAACCTGCTGTTCATCAAACTGGTATTAAAGCTCCAGGTACCACAGTTCCTGTAATGTGTAATTCTTAAAATTATACTGACATCTTCCAATAATTCATAGGGAGGTCTCGATATGTCTAGTAAAGGACATTTGTGCAATTATTATAAAACAATTATCTCCTATCCCATCCCACATTCAATTATTACTTACAGGTCCAGCACTCAAATATGGCTTAACCTAGCATGGCAAAGGGAGCTGATTTTCAATAGGGACAAAGGACTCACTCCCCCTCCCATATCCAATTGAGGTCCAACACTCACACCAGGGGATTTCAAACCATGTGGGGTTTTTCAGACCATTGGGGAACTTAACCCTACACACCCCAACATTATCTTTTAGCACAACCTTATATTACTTTTTTGTTATCCCTTTTGATACCTTCAGAGTCTCAAGGCATAGGCATAGTAACTAGGGGCACAAATAAATGTCATGGTAGGTGCTGTGAGACAAGCACATATGTAAGAGAAAATTCCCTTTACAAAATCATAGGCAAAAATGTTTTAGGATTGTAAAATTATTTTTGCATTGTAAATACTGAACTAACCCTTACCATAAGTTATTCACTGCCCAGGCAAAAGTATTCATCCACAATCTCATTCCCAAACCAAGGGTATTAAATATAAAAGTGGGTCCTCCTTTTGCTGTTATAATACCCTTGCCAATCCTTTGAGGATTAATGGTAATGATTGTGAATGTGTCCCATTTCACCCAAAAATTGGTGAAACAATGAAAGTTTGCAAAATGCATTGTCATTGGACTGATTTTCATGGTGACACAAGCTGTACAACTTTTTTTTACAATACATTGGAGGCTATTGGTTTTCTTCGCAGTGAAAAGAGCAAGAAGGAACAGGTATGGGTTGGATGCGGGTCCTACAATGGCAACATTTTGCGGGTTGGGGTTGGGTGTGGGTTGAGTTTTTCCTGCCAGCACATCACTAATTGACATGAAAGGAAACCTGTCACCAGAGTTGCTCCTGCCTTTACCTGGCCAGCACATTACTAATTGACATAAATGAAAACCTGTCACCAGAGGTGCTCCTATCATAAGGAGGTTGAGAAACTTGCTCCAAGTAACTTTAAGAGCCAAACTTCAGTTTATTAGACTAGGAATTCTGTTTTTCTACTGCAGAGAGTGTAACTTGGCTCTTAAAGTCACCAATGGCAGCTTTGTACTGTCCTTGGTAACCTGCTACTAGGAAGCAGATGATGTTATCATTTGTTTCTTTGCCTGAAGAGAAACACAATATGTGCGATTATCCTAAAAGTTACTTAGTGCATTGAGTATTACAGGAAAATGTAACTAAAGTTTTTAATGGAAACAATATGCATAAATTTAATATAGACTTTGCAAACCCTCAAAAGAATTTAGCACTCTCTCCATCAATGGAAAAAAAGATTTAAAATGTTCTAGTTTGCACCAGGGTGCGGGGTATGTAAAAAAAAACATTATATTTGAGCCATAAAATGTCACCTTCAAGCAGGTCTTCAAAAATTGTTAATGCAGTTACAATTAATTAAGTAACTGGAAAAACTCTCTAATGAATAATAATACAATCAGTCATTGGTCAAAGGGTGTATGACCACTTCCTGCCACACTTCCATATAGTGTTGGAAAGGAGTGGCCTCTTCCTCTTTGGCTGCTGGTATCCTATCCAACGGGTTGTGCTCATTGAGCCTGGGTACACCAAGGCCCAGTTTAGCCACTGCCCTAAAGGGACCTGTACCTTTAGCGACTCTGTCGGGAACCAGGAAATCCCGTGAACGAGGTTAGCAAGCACAGGTTATACTCTTTAATAGACTGTCTAGGAGAGTAAGATAGACAGATTATATAGAACGAGCAGTTTGTGCTCCTTATAGTATAATAGCAGGGAGTAGTTTCCCTTCCTTGTATGCCTTTAATGAAGAGATCACAGCGGATAGGGTGTTAGGCTAGACTTCTTCTCCCTAACCACTCCACTGGATGGGATCTGGACCACTTAAAGGTGTATTGCCTGAGTGATGTACACTTGACTATTTGACTTATGGGAGTGAGATCTGTGATTGCTGTATCATCCTCCTCTATCTACCCTCCTCTGTGAGTTGTTACACCTGCATTGCCTCATAAGTGAGTAAACCTGTGGTCAATATTGTTGCTCTTGTAAATAAATCCACCTGTTATTTCATCAAGAACCTCCAGGCATCCAATTTATCTATCTTTTGAATATAATAGCCTGTGTGGTGTAGTTTTACTACCCCTTAAAGGAAGTTTCCACTTGGTGAAGGCCCTAACCCTGTTGTGTAAGTCGCAGTGTAACCCATGCTCATACCAATAGCTGGACACTTTAACCATTTGTGTTCTGGATAGCCCAGAATAGCATTACAACTGTTTGCTTCTCCCTTCCCCCCCCCCCCATTTTTCTGGATTGTATTGGTGTGGAGCAAACACTAGAAGTAACCATTGTGCTAAAGTGTGAGATTAACCAGCAGTAGTGGAGTTCATGGTTTATAGAGAGAATGAATGGACAGTTAAATACACAACAGGAAAGCAGTCCAAATATGTATGGGAAAGATAAACATGGAAATTCCAGCGGGTATATCGCAAATCTGAAGACCTTGGGTAGATATTGTTTATAAAATGGCTGGTAGGAACAATCAATTCATAATCATTTCATAATACTCATGTAATTCTCCAGCCAAATTTCCATTTGTGTACAAAGAGACTGCCACTGGAAAATCCAGTACCAACGTCACTGATATATTTATTCCATCCGTTCCTTTCTGCTTCTCTGCCCTGAACTTTCTGTAGCTATTTTTTTTTCTTCAGTGCTAAACAGCAAGTTTACTTTTACAGGGTTATAGAGGGACCACACCAATGATACTAATGCTTTGGCACTTATGTGTTTTCTTTTATGCGAAGACTGCTATATGATTTTTTACTTATGCTTGTAATATTTTATTTTGCACATCAATCTGATTTGTTTGGTTAAAATATAGGTCTCATTGTTAAGGTATTTAATTGAAAAGCAAACTGAAAAAGAAAGTAAAAAAAAATCAAATTGCATCTTAATAGTAAAAAAGCTTGAAGCTGACATTGCCTCTGTGTCATTTTAAAATCTCAGCTGTTAATATCAGAAACAATATACTTGTTATCAATGTTTGCTCCTGATGTACAGGTATATGATGAACTGCATGATTATTTTACCACAGTGAATCCTGTACTCTTTCCAAGGGAAAATGGTAGCTACTTAGTTGTTTGGCCACCACAATGGACATCCCATTACAGCAAGAAAGAAGATCTGCTCATAGGAATGCAGACAAACTACTGTGCTCAACAGAAAAGACTTAATGCATTTGAAGAGCATTGGTACATCTGGTTTTATAGATATGAAACCCCCTGAAGTCTAAGAACCCAAACATGAACAAGAGCGTATATATCTTCCAAGTGCAAAAGAACCCCTTGCAGAGTTTGGCAAACCCAATTTTTTGCACCAGTGAGTTTAAACATGTGAGCAGTAATCCTACACAAAGCAGCCTTGCAGATGGTTAATAGCTCGGGTTGTCACCTTTTCTGGAAAAAAATACCAGTCTGCTTTTTCCCCATTAATAACAGTGGCATTAAGCATAATAAGGTGACAACCCTATTCATAGCTGAACCCTCTGAAGTGCAATGACTCTTTAACCTGTCAACTGTGTTTCCTGTAGCAAGAGAATGTAAGTGCTGTATGACTTAAAGGAGAAGGAAAGCTACCGAGGCATTTTATTGCCAATAGATTAGCTGCAATAGTGCAAGCTAGAATGCTATATTTATTCTGTAGAATGTTTTACCATACCTGAGTAAAAAGCTCTAGATACTCTAGATGTTTGTTTAGGATAGGAGCTGCAGTATTAATGTGGTGTGACATCACTTCCTGCCTGAGTCTCTCCCTGCTCTTGGCTCAGATTACAGTAGAGAAGGGAGGGGTGGGGGGAGAGGAGCAAACTGAGCATGCTCTTGCCCAGGGCAATGAGTTTTAAGCTGAAGGCAGGAAGTCTGATACAGAAGCCCATGTGTACACAATAGAAAGAAAGAAATGCAGTGTTTCTTTTGACAGGGGACTCAGAGCAGCACTACTTTGGGCGTTTACTGGTATATTTAGATGGACCTTTCTGATAAGGCTTACTTAGTTTTAACCTTTCCTTCTCCTTTAATGTAATAAAAATTAGTGCACTCTTCACACGTCAATTTGAGTTGTAAGTTGACCCACGAAATTCAGTACCAATGTTGTTTGCCATACGGTCCGTCATCTCAATGATGCGGCATCCGATTAGAGGATCACATTTAGCATAGGGATGGAAATTGCTGCTCCAATTGAGTATCATCTCAGACTATATAGCATTCAACTAAAGTTTGTGTCCAACATGAGGCAGTTATATACCAGTTATATATATATAAAAACTACCCCTTATAGTAGCCATCCGAATAAAGTTTATGTGAGTGCCTGGATTGGGGAGTGTATAATTTCACTAACACCATGTTGTGCGTAAATGTGCAGAGTGATCAAGCTTTAGGTGTTGTCTAACGTAATGGGAAGTCTTACCCTCTTATCATATTGGATTCGTTTAGGGCTTTGTACATGTATGACAATGTGCAGGATACCGTTGCAGAGTTACAGCTGTAACCGAGAACGGTTCAGGGCCTTGGGCTTCTCATTGGTCTTGCCTCGATCCCCTCCAAAGCTTCTTTAGGCGTGGTGAAAAAAATTAGCTTTATTGGCATTGATGATTTTGAGCTTTGCGGGGAGTAAACCAAATTGAGGTCATGCAGTGACTGCAGGTGCGTGGAGTAGTTTGGGTTTAGTGACACTGTTGCCCCGATATGCTCTAGTTGTCCTGCTGCCTGTGCTGCTGTTCTCAATTACAGGGACGAAGGCATATCAGAATGGACACATTGGGATCCCTGGTGGTCTGGAGTGTTCTGGAACTTGGTGTGCTCTTTCTACCATGTAGTGGGCGGTGAAAGCTGCTCGCGGTAGAAGGTGTTTGAGCAACTGTTCTGCAAAGTCGGTTAGGTTACCAACTTTGAAGCCCTGTGGAAGGCCTACTACACAGACATTATTTCTGCTTGCTGCTTGAGCTGTTGCTGCAGGTCTGCTACTTGTGCTGTAAGAAGAGAGCAGGTCCATCCATCTTCAGGATCTTTGTACCCACTGAGCTCACTGTGATGCAACCTGTTAGTTCGGCATTCAGCCACACCCTCCCAGGTTTATTTAATATTTAAATGATTTTTAGCAGACAATGTTTGGAGAGCCAAATACTTATTATACTCCTTATTTGGAAAACACCAGGTCCCAAGCATTCCTTATTATAGATGCAATACTGTTTCTAACTTCTGCAGACTCTGATAAGACCACTAGAGGGTATAGTTGCCTCACCGTGCATCTTTCACTTTTGTTCTCAAATACTTTATTAATGCACTGGGCTTTTTCAAAACTATAGCTTCACAGTTAATGAATTAAAGATGGCCATAGACACACAGATTTTCAGATCGTGTGTGGTGTGTGGCGTGTGCCAACATCTTTCGTCCGGCGGAGATCGGTCGTTTGGTCGATCGGTCAGGTTTGATTTTGACCGGACCGATCCCGCCGGAGCCCACGGCACCTTGTAGTCGGATTGTTTGGCCATACCACCGAACAATCAGATTACCCCCGATATAGCCATGCTTGTTAATGGCATATCGGGGAAAGATCCGCTCGTTTGGCGATGTGGCCAAACGAGCGGATCTTTGCATCTATGGCCACCTTTAGTCTTTCATGAGATGCTAAAATAATCTTTTTTTGTTTTCATACTTTGTGGTGTTTTACATTGCTCCAGACTAGAGCACTACAAAGAATAAAGAGCAAGAGTGCTATGTAATTAGACAAGCCTATGTACTTGCTTTTAGTATTGTACAGGAACATATCCTTTGATCTCTTCCTAAGTATTTCTCTCTAGGCACATGCAGGCAGTGTTAAAATGATGATAATTTGGGTGGCTTTGTTTTAAATAAAGCTAAGTGATTAGATCAAGAGTGGCTGGGGGCTATAAAGGAAGCAATTTGCACCCTTGCTTGTTTTATTTAGATGAAACACTTAAAACAGAAGATGTGCCTTAAGCATGGTGTGGACCCTCCTATTCTGTATGTTCACCAAGCAGAACATTTTAAGTATACCTTAAATAAGATGAAATACTTAGCATGTGAAGACTGAAAATATTTAATATCTAATTTTGTCTGTTCATTCTGATTTATATTCTATTTATGTATGTCTACAGTCACTACAGATAAATATAAATATGGCAGACCACAGATGATATAGATAGATAGACAACAGATACTGTAGAAGATGATAGTATGCAACGTTAACTACACTCTCCTTAAGTAGGATTATCTCAGTGGATTGCATATTCCATACTATTTTATATTTAAACATTATCATATACTGTGTACTGTATTGTCCAATAGATTTACACAAGCACATTCAGAAGGTTAGCACTACTGCCTTGCATTTCTCTGGATCCAGCCAGGGCACAATCTAGAAGGAGTTTGTGTGTTCATCTTGTGCTTGGTGGGTTTCTTTTACATAATCGTGTTTCCAACCACATTAACTGGCTTCTGACAAAATTGGCCCTACTATATGTGAACATCATAGGGACCTCAAGCTGCACTGGGACAGGGACTGATGTTAATGATGCATAATCTCTGTAAAGGGGCTGTAGAATATATTGGCATTTTAATTATTGTATTGGTATCCTTTTAAACTAGCGCACTTTAAATTATGTACTTTTGTTTGATCTGTTTCTCAGGGACTATGGCACATATAGAGTTTTGGTGGTTGTCACTTGTATCAGCCACCAAAATAGCCATAACTCACTATGGGCTATTTCCCAGGATTAACCCCCTGATACCCCCACACCTGATGCCTTCAATGGCACTCACCTGTTACTGTGCACGCATAAAAATTTTAGTCTAAAAAATGGAATGACAGTTGGATTCCAGTGACATTAGGATATCTGCTGCACCAGCTGTTAATGGGCACCATGGACTGAACCTTCATTGAAGAGTCTAATTTGCTCCAGAGATCAGCCCAGCTGAATATATAGAAGCCGTTAATGACTACATGTTCCTTCAACCATCCCTTTGATCCCAGCAGTAGTGATGGCTGAGGCTCCAGACACAATGATCTCATTAGTCACAGCTGCAGTGGTCCCTATGTGACTTTAGAGTCAAATGAGAGGGAGCTGCACAATGCAACACAGACCTACTTACTTGTACAGAGATAACAATATGCCTTTAGGACTGATGGAAATGATAACTAAAATATTATTTAGGCTACACATTATTGTATTTGTTTTATTTTTACAAATAAATAGGATTTTTACACCATGGTTGCATGCAAGGAGACTTCAAAAGAGGCTGTCACAAGCCTGGGACCCAAGAAATAGTAAAGCCAGAATCGGATACTAAAAGGTTAAAAAGGCTTACATTTTATTTTTCCAAAAATTAAGAACCAGGGCCTGACACGTTTCGTGTCTACCAAGGACACTTATTCCTAGGCTGTACAGCGGTAAGCTCTTTCAACACATCTAAACATAGCATATACTGGTTATATATTTGTAAACCATGGTTGCATGCCCTTGGTTTGTTTGTGTGCACCTTGAATAGTGGTGGCCCTTAGTACTTTAAATTGACATTTTCTATTTAGAATTACAGAATGGCACATACTACTTAAAAAGCATATTTTTGTTAAAGTGGTTTGTTTAGGTGAAGCAAGGTCTTACATATAAGCTGTTTTATCCAATATATTTTTATAGAGACCTATATATAATTTCCTTTAACTAAATGAAAATATCCACATGATTTAATAACATTTAACAAGGCAATGTGTTTAAAAATGTTCATCTAGAATTATTTCACATGATTTGCTATCTTTTTTAGCTGTGCTCTGACTGAAATAGTGAAATAATTATTGCTTGCGCAGTGAGTCTTTATTCCCCAAACACAAGAAATTATCTGAAACACCCTCGTTCCATAAGAGGACACACCCCTGGAAAAAATGCGCTGTTCTGCATATTCTGTACAACCAAATTATTCATACAAATTTTGGCCGCATTAATCAATGGTGTTTGCATTCCTTTAGCATGTCTCATACTCTCAGCGTGGTTATTCCAACATTTTCTTCTTTCTCCATCTTCTGGGGATTTTGCTTTTTTTCCCTTAATGATGAAATCTCTTGTTATGACAACCGCAAAACCAGAGAGTGCTTTTTTGTGGCTCTCATGATATTTCAGAGAAACAATGCCAAGCATTATCAGCTTCCAGGGGAACCAGGACTTTTATCTGAACACCAGCTGAAGTACAGTATAAATAGCTGCCCCCTTGAAATCTGTTTTGACCAAAAGCTGGAAACATTGTTTAAAGGTATATTAAAACAATAGTGATACAAATCTACAGAGAGTTTGTATGTTCAGTCCTGAATTTGTTGCAAGGCCACAAAGGCCTGGGCCTAGGGTGGCACATTGTTCGGAGCAGTTTAGCCACTCATTGGGGAGCACTGGCGATGTGTATCACCCCAGTGCTCTGGCGCTTGCACTCATGTGCCTGCAGGGGGTGCTGGCAGGCGCTAGGACTGTGCTGTCGTGCACTAGGACTGCATGGCCTTGGGGTGCGTGGCTAAGAAATCCGGCTCTGTGCATGTTTATCTTGTGCTTGGTGGTTTTCCTTTGTATAATCATGTTTCCATCCACATTAACTTGCTTCTGACAAAATTGACCCTACCATGTGTGAACATCATAGGGACCTCAAGCTGCACTGGGGCAGGGACTGATGTGAATGATGTATAATCTCTGTAAGGGGCTGTAGAATATATTGGCACTATATAAATAAATATTAATATTTCAGCTTTGTCAAAAGTAGTGTAATAGTTTGTGAAGGAGCAGAGACTACCCATGGATGACGTTTTCCCATATGGATTAATCTGGTATAAGTGGCTCAGTAAGACAGCTGAATGACCCACTGGCGGATGGAGTTCAGCAGCACAGTCTTGTTGAAAAATTCTGAACTCACTCTAAGGAAAATACTATTTTTCTAATTATATTAGTGTATGACATGCACGTGGATTGCTGCTGGGCAAGGAACTTCACAGTTCAGTACAGTATTTATTATACAATGTCCCTAATTAGTGATGGGCAAATCTGTGCTGCAAAATTTGCGAAATGGCGAAAAATGCAATGGGCGTCGAAATAATCTTGACGTGTGTCAATTTTGACCGAGCTACAATTTTTATATGTGCAACTATTTGGTCCAAATGAATTAAAGTCAATGGGTGATGTGGTGGATTTTTTGCCGGTGAATTAATTCACTTGCCGCGAAATGCGGTAATTTGCAGTGAATTCATGTCTGGCAAATATATTCGCACATCACTATCCCTAATCACCAAGGCTACACATTGTACTACATAGACTTTAGGGGTCATTTATGACCACAGTTGCCATGTTTCTTTAACCACAATGCAGAATGCAGATGAGATGTCTGACACAATTCATTACAATCCAGTACAATTTGCACAATTATATTTGTGCTCTGACACTAATCAGACCCAATTGCTCTTTTCTAATTCTGAGTGTCGTCATTACTGATGTGACATGCGTGTGAACTGTGCAGTTGTGCTCTCTGCACTAGTGTTGTGTCCCCCCCTCGACCCCACTCATGTGAAAGGGTTAAGCACTGGGCAGGTAAGGGAGCGGTATCGTAAGACCACTGTTATAAATAAATGTAAAGCACTGTGCAGCTTGTTGCTTCTATATAGATAAATTATGATCCCCTAAAATTGACCCTGCTTAAATAACCCCTTTTGTTAGCACAGTACTCAGGAGTGGCTGCTCATATAACCTACACATCATACTATACATACATACATAATATGTGTGCACATGATCCGGCCCACATCTCTGGCTAAATCTATTATGAAGTAGTTGAACTATAACTAAGCACATTATTAAGAGACTGCAAAAAGCTAACTGGTGCAAGATTACAGCTAGGAGACGTTAGAGTCTAACAATCATATACAAAACTTATAACTGACTCTGAGAGTTTATCAGACATCATTGAAGGGAAATTAGACTATTATAATGATGGGTTAGGCCACAAGATGATGTGCGATAAACTGTCTGGTAGTGGTTTAAATGATTCTGCTGTGTTAGTTCAGCCAAAGCAGCCAGACAAGCACAGTAACTTCTGGACTCAGTGGCATTACTAGATATTACAGGGCCCCAAAATGTTTAGAGGTTGACTACTTTTACCAATATTTAGTGAAACTGTATATGAATTAGGGCCTCATGGGGCCCCTATACCTAGGGTTGCCGCCTTTACTGAAAAATATTACCGGCCAGTGGGGGGCGGGCACCAAAAGGGGTGGAGCTACATGACGTGCCATAAAAGGGGGCAGAGCAACATCGCAGAGATGTCCACAGCGCTGGAAAAAAGGTAAGTTCTGTGCGAATTGGGGGCAGGTGAGGGGCTTTTTTTTAAAGGGTATTGCAACTGCATTGCTGGTAAATTTGTAATACCGGCCTCGGCATTGGCAGGTGTTTTACCGGCTAGGCCGGTAAAATACCGGCCGGGTGGCAACTCTATATATACCCCCTTGGTCCCCTGCAGCTGCAGGGTCGGCTTCCTCTGTATTTACACCCCTGCTTCTGGTATATTTATTACAACATGGCAGGTAGGTAAGGCCTGCCCCATTATTGCTCTCAGCTTAGACAGGAAGAGGGAAACAGGAATATGAGTCATAAGACAATGGCAAAACAGCAGGAATGCCCTTAACCAAAATGCCCACACAAGCATATTACTACAATAAGAATAGCCATATCACCTAAAATGATCATATTTATGTTTTGCATACTTTTCATTCTCTACACTTATTATAAGTGCAGCATTATATTTCTTAGCAATTTGTAAGAACTTCCAATTAGGAACCTGTAGTGTTTAGCAGTGGCCCTTTTAAGAAATGTTTGTTCATGTTTCTTACTATGCAGCACAGGGGACATTAGAGGGCGCCCTCTATAGAAGGCCAGATACTATGCCTTAGGGATGATGCAGCCATGTGGAGCAGAGCTGGCAACTTCTCATCTTGTTTGTTATATGGCAATAAGCTTTGTTCTTATTGGTTCAGCAATGTGACTGACAGTATTGCTTCACAGAATGGATATTTTATCTGTTTTGTGAAACTTAGCTTTCATTTTGTGGAAAGAATGAATCATGTACTATAAAATCTTGCTTTCTGTCACAAATATCTATTTTGTCATTCAAATCTAGCTTGACATGAACTAGTTATTTACCCTATTATATATTATGTCCAACTTTTTTTTACATAATTCATTCTGTAAGTAACTTTGCACATAAGTGTGTCCGTTACATGGATTTTATACAATTGTGAGACAGATGAAAATGTACAGAATGGAATTCATAATATAATGACATCCTTTTCTGCGCTAACCAGATTTTGTTCTCGTTCTTTAATAGAAAGAAATGTCTTTTGTATATTTTTTAATCTGTGTATGGTCACAAATACTTAAATACCATGAGGCCCCTCTGGAACGCTCTCCCACGGTCTGTCCGACTTTCTCCCAACCTCTCTGCTTTCAAGAAATCTCTGAAAATGCACTTCTTTTGAGAAGCCTACCCTTAACTACCAAACGCAACACCACATACAGTACCACATTTCTCACCCACTTAATTCAATCTTGCCCACTCCCACACCTTGTGTATTACTCCCTTCCCTTTAGACTGTATGCCTATGCATAGGGCCTTCCTCACCTTTTTGTACCTGTATTGATTGTGATGTTTGTTACTCCATATATTCTATGTATGTAATTCATGTGATGTAGTTGTATAATCACATTTACTTTACAGTGCTATGCAATATGTTGGCGCTATATAAATACATGTTAAGAATAATAATAATAATAATAATAATAATGAGAGACATTAATTCTGTGTATTAGGGATAGTTTTGTAAACAGAATGTATTTGAGAGAAACAGCACCCATAGAAAATGCTATAAAAGCCCCTCTGGGGTCATCTTGAGAAAAGTGTGCTCAGCGCTTAACTTGATTGCAATAAAGATCTTAGAGTTTGCTCTTATAATCTGTTAAAAGTATGTAGCTATTGAATCAATATTTGCAAGTAAGGAGGAAGCTATTGCCCTTGACCTGAAGAGCTGGGGAGTTTTGCGGGTATTTGCTGGTTTGTGTTTCATTCTGTTAAACACACAAATAATGCAGTTTTTTTTCCTTCTGCAATGATTAACTTGCCCCAAGGTGACCACCTTTAGTCAAACAAAGCCTCGGTGTTCACATAGTAAATTACCCTTCCTAAAGTTTATTGAATGGTGCAGTGAAGCTGTTCTTCTAAGATCTCACATACAGTAATACTCAGTGGGAGATGAGGGTTTATATAGCAGCGTGTACTGTACTGTTCCTTCTCTCTATTTCCTCTCCTTCTCTGCTGCAGGAAATAAGGGTTGAGTGCTCAGTGACCTGTTAACTGTACGAGTGGAATGGATTAAATTTTCAGTTACTTTGAGGTTACTCCTTAGAATAACAAACTTAATATGCTGGTCCCTGACCCATGTCACAAATAATTATTTTTATTGGTGGTTTTTGCAATGTGGACAGAGGTTGTTAAATGATCTTTGTCCGATAAAATCTCTGTGTTTTGCACAATGACGAGGCAGAAAACTGGAGTACATGTGTTTAGCTGGAATAGGCAGATGAAGTTCCAACTCCCACATATTGCTGCTTTCTCTGCAAAGGGATAAAACAATGAACTTCTGTACAACAATAGCAAGAGAACCACAGGCATCTAGTTTTATTGCATTAGCCAGTTAGACATGGGCATTCAAAGCCATTGTTCAATACTAGACACTTTAGGGAAATGTAATTCATTTAGGGGCCTATTTATCATGCTGTGTAAAAAAGTGAGTGAAGTATTAATGGTGATGTTGCCCAGAGCAACCAATCAGCTTAGCTCAACAGTTAGAAGCAAAAATCTGCATATGGCACTCTGGACCTAAGCATATGGTCAAAGACATTTTTAACATGAACTATTAAAGGTGAAATTTTACTTATTTATTGCTTCTTCTTGGTGCTCCGTGTTTTCTATAATTCTACGCTTGTGGCAGCCTGTTGGGGGGACATGGATACATGTGTAGCACAGAAAAGAGCTACCGGTACAGTAGTGGCTCCCTCAATTGTATTTTTACAGTACACTGTTCTGAAAACCTGATCTGGAGAATTATCATAGAAGAACCTTAACCACTCTGGGTTTCCCACAAAATCACTGGGGGCGGGGTTCCTTGTTGTTAGTCAGCCCAAGAAATTCTAGTCCCTTACTGGTCACCATGGGGTTGTGCCTGGAATTTTGCAAGCAATATATTGGCTGGTGCCTATTTTGAAGAAGAAATGTAAGCAACTAGAAGAAATTGAGTCATGAGGCACAGGCCCTTGGGGCCTATATAAAAATACAACCATAGGACCTATAATAAGATTCAGACTATATAAGTAGGATAGAATGGTAAGATTCAAAATTTAACATACATTATCTATAGGCCTAAAGGACCAGATGAAGAATTCGAATGCCAGCAGAGAGTTGTCAGTGAGAGATGAGGTAACAGTTATGGGAGATTTTTATATGCGAGATGTGGATCGGAATGTGCCAGTTGCTAAAACTTTGAGACAGATATAGATTTCTCACTTAAAGTTTCTTTCCCACTGTTGGCAAGACAACCAACACACCATCTAGAATTGTTTAAAGTATTTAAAGTAGTGGTGCACCGATCGTTAAACATCTTGGAGGCAGTCACTGCACAACTGATATTTACATTTTTGTATACGTTTAATTTATTGAGCTTCCCAAATACATGAAGTTTGAGGGGTTTATTTATCAAAAGTCGAGTTTTAGAGTGATGTGAGCTTTTTTACATCTCGAATGAACTCAAACGGTTTCTAATTTAAGAAAAAGTTGGAATGTAAAAAACTCAAATCAAGCTTTCGAAGCTCGAATCGCTCAAATTGATCTCGTTTTTGAGTGAAATTGTGCATCTTCAAATGGTTCAAGGGACCTCTGCTATTGAATTCTACATGACCTCAAGCTATTTCCAGGGTTTTAGTTTTTTTTTTCTAAAAAAAAAACTAAAAAAAATAGTTTTTTTCTTAATCCGAAAAATGTATTTTTGACTCAAAAATAACCTCGAAAATTCGAATTGTACGTGGAAAACACAACTCTAACCTTAAAGGAATACTGTCATAGGAAAACATTTTTTTTTTCAAAATGAATCAGTTAATAGTGCTGATCCAGCAGAATTCTGCACTGAATCCTTTTTTCAAAAGAGCAAACAGATTTTTTTATATTAAATTTTGAAATCTGACATGTTGCTAGACATATTGTCAGTTTCCCAGTTGCCCCAAGTCATGTGACTTGTGCTCTGATAAACTTCAATCACTCTTTACTGCTGTACTGCAAGTTGGAGTGATATCACCCTCCCCCCCAGCAGCCAAACAAAAGAACAATGGGCAGGTAACCAGATAACAGCTCCCTAACACAAGGTAACAGCTGCCTGTCAGATCTAAGAACAGCACTCAATAGTAAAAACCTATGTCCCACTGAGACTGTACATTGAAAGGAAAAACAGCAGCCTGCCAGAAAGAATGTCTCTCCTAAAGTGCAGGCACAAGTCACATGACCAGGGGCAGCTGGGAAATTGACAAAATGTCTAGCCCCATGTCAGATTTCAAAATTGAATATAAAAAAAGCTGTTTGCTCTTTTGAGAAATGTATTTCAGTGCAGAAGTCTGCTGGAGTAGCACTATTAACTGGTGCATTTTGAAAAAAACATGTCCGATGACAGGATCCCTTTAATAAATAACCCCCTAAAAGTCAGTTGCTAAGCTCAATGACCTGGACAACAAAAAAGTAGATTGAGAGGCATATTTAGCATAGAATGAAAAGTGTAAATAGACCTTTTCAACAAAAATTCTCTAAAATGTTATGTCAGCTTATTCTTTTGGTTACATCAATGGTGACTGATGTGCAAATATTGAAAAAATTAATGAAAACATTTATATAATATGAATTGGAATCCTCCTCCAGATGCCTTAGTTGCTAAGATTTTTTTCATAGCTATTCATTTAAGGGTCACACTTTTTGCCTAGTGATATAAAATGTAATTCTAAGTAACTCTCCATTCATGAAACATTTTCAGTGGTTTTAAACTTATTGGTAATTTCAGTTCCCAAATTTTATTGTGTAAACCCCAAAGTAACCCAAAACACCCTACAATATTCTTCTCATGATAAAGTGATTCAACTGCACCTCACTACTGTATATTCTTTCTGGACTACTCCTCTGTTCATCTTAGAGTCACTGGGGCTCATTTCTCAACACTGGCCAGATTTGCCTGTGGGCAGTAACCAATAGCAATCAAACAGTGCTTGGCTTTTTTCAGGCAGCTGCAAGTAGAACAATAAATGCACCAATCTGATTGGTTACCATGGGTAACTGCCCATGGGCAAATTAGCCCATAAATGACCCCCACTGTCTGTTTGAAAAGGAGAGTATGAAGTACATCCGTGTCTATGACACTGATCAGTTGAGTTTATGAACTTTACATGGAATGTCTATCAATTGTCATAATTGCAACCATCCGTGTAACATCAAGTTCCCTCTCTCCTCCAGTTTCCTTCTTCACTAATGTACAGTAATACCAGTGAATGAAATGGTCTCTGGCTGTTTTATTAAAAACAGGAAAGGTTAAGTTCATCTTCAGCAGCACTGGAAACAACAGCAGAAGGCTACAAGGCTTTGCAAAGTTTCAGAATTAGATTGAAAGCTTGGTCTCCTTCCCTTTAACCAGTTTAGTTGTACAACTCTGCACTCTCTCCAGCTCATTAATATCCTTCTTAATTACTGGGGCCCAAAACTGCACTGCATACTCAATGTGAGGTCTTACCAGGTATTTAAAGAGGCAAAACTGTTTTCTTGCCTGGGGTTTTCTATGAAAAACAGTAATTTATTCACTTTAGTAGCCGCTGAATCTCAGAAAACTGATGGGGAAGGTCCCCATGGGCTAACATTGTACATTGGTAGGTTTAAACTGCCAAAGTATGTAGTCGAAGTTTTTTCTTAAAGAGACAGTACTTCAGCTATTGAATGGTCGAATAGTTAAACAATTTTTAGTACGAGTCGAAGGTCGTAGTAGCCTATTTGATGGTCGAAGTACCCAAAAAAATACTTCGAAATTCGAAGTTTTCTTCATTCAAATACTTCACTTGAGCTTAGTAAATGTGCCCCATAGTAAATAATTGTAATAAATCTTTATTTCTGGTGAACTATCTGAAACCAACTAATGGTGAACCACCCCTTTAAGAAATTCCAGACTATGGCATCCTAAAGGATTCCCTAATATCACATTTATTAACACATACATGTCCCTGACTGTCATGAAAGGGTTTTAAGGATCTGACACTGAATATGTTTGATTGTTTTGCACCATTATGCTCTGTCGGGGTTTGGACCTTAAGAGCAGCTCTGAGCTTTTGCAGGTTGCAAGAGGATATTTTCGACACCATTATCAGTAAAAAAATGGTCCATAAAAATCATTAGCTAGCATTTATTAAAGTATTGGATAAATATGATTTTCACAATGAGAAGTCTAGATTATTGGCTTAGTATAAACATGGCTTGACAGTTTAATCTGATAGACCTCTGCTGTTGCATTTCTATCTGACAAATAACCTGTTGTATTGGGCTTTATGCATTAAGAAGAGTCCCAACAGCTGTTCTTCAATCTGACGTTAAACATCTTTCAGTCTTACATTGTTAACACTAGTTAGTGGTTGTTGGTTTTAACTGATATACAAATCATACCAAAACAGTCACACACAGCCTCCCAACCATCATTCTTCCTCAGCCTGCCAATTTTCAATTGGTTCTTTCCTCATGCCTCACCAGATACTCTTTGTACAAAATATGAAACGTAAATGCTGTGCCCTGATATAATCATCAATGTGACTGCAATTTTAGTCTCTTGATTTACAAAAAATAAATCTTAAAATTACCAACAGTAATTTAGGCATCAAAACAGAATGCATAAATGAAAGGAAAGATAAGAAGAAATTATATAGATGTAAAATTATATAGATTTAAAATTAAAGCTTTCTGCTGAATAACTAATGTCCAGAGCCAACTTGTCTGCTTTAATGCTATCAGTTGTCACTTGTTTCAATGTCCAGATGGCAGCAGCCTAGATATGTCAAATCAACAGGACAGTCATTGCTTGATGCACTTTATCTGTTCCCACATTCTATATCACCACTATCTATTTATAGAGATTGAAACAGAGTACAGTATTAAACCTGTACAGTAATTGAAAGCCATTTGTTTCATTTGTAACAACATTGTTTTCTGAAGGGCAATGAAAAAGCACCTGCATTTTTATTCTATGGTGGGATGCTTAAACTAGATGGACACCTACTAGGTAGGTTTTTATCTGGTTGCATAAGAGATTTTAATTCTAACTTGCTGTAAAATGTACACCAGGAAACCTTAGATCATGGACCCACTTGCAAAATATTCTTTTCATTATCCTCTGTCATGGACCTCTGGTCATTCTTTTATTCTTCATCTCATTCTGTTTTCCTTCTCCATTTTGGTTCCTACTCTGCCCCATGTCAGATTTCAAAATTGAATATAAAAAAAGCTGTTTGCTCTTTTGAGAAATGTATTTCAGTGCAGAAGTCTGCTGGAGTAGCACTATTAACTGGTGCATTTTGAAAAAAACATGTCCGATGACAGGATCCCTTTAATAAATAACCCCCTAAAAGTCAGTTGCTAAGCTCAATGACCTGGACAACAAAAAAGTAGATTGAGAGGCATATTTAGCATAGAATGAAAAGTGTAAATAGACCTTTTCAACAAAAATTCTCTAAAATGTTATGTCAGCTTATTCTTTTGGTTACATCAATGGTGACTGATGTGCAAATATTGAAAAAATTAATGAAAACATTTATATAATATGAATTGGAATCCTCCTCCAGATGCCTTAGTTGCTAAGATTTTTTTCATAGCTATTCATTTAAGGGTCACACTTTTTGCCTAGTGATATAAAATGTAATTCTAAGTAACTCTCCATTCATGAAACATTTTCAGTGGTTTTAAACTTATTGGTAATTTCAGTTCCCAAATTTTATTGTGTAAACCCCAAAGTAACCCAAAACACCCTACAATATTCTTCTCATGATAAAGTGATTCAACTGCACCTCACTACTGTATATTCTTTCTGGACTACTCCTCTGTTCATCTTAGAGTCACTGGGGCTCATTTCTCAACACTGGCCAGATTTGCCTGTGGGCAGTAACCAATAGCAATCAAACAGTGCTTGGCTTTTTTCAGGCAGCTGCAAGTAGAACAATAAATGCACCAATCTGATTGGTTACCATGGGTAACTGCCCATGGGCAAATTAGCCCATAAATGACCCCCACTGTCTGTTTGAAAAGGAGAGTATGAAGTACATCCGTGTCTATGACACTGATCAGTTGAGTTTATGAACTTTACATGGAATGTCTATCAATTGTCATAATTGCAACCATCCGTGTAACATCAAGTTCCCTCTCTCCTCCAGTTTCCTTCTTCACTAATGTACAGTAATACCAGTGAATGAAATGGTCTCTGGCTGTTTTATTAAAAACAGGAAAGGTTAAGTTCATCTTCAGCAGCACTGGAAACAACAGCAGAAGGCTACAAGGCTTTGCAAAGTTTCAGAATTAGATTGAAAGCTTGGTCTCCTTCCCTTTAACCAGTTTAGTTGTACAACTCTGCACTCTCTCCAGCTCATTAATATCCTTCTTAATTACTGGGGCCCAAAACTGCACTGCATACTCAATGTGAGGTCTTACCAGGTATTTAAAGAGGCAAAACTGTTTTCTTGCCTGGGGTTTTCTATGAAAAACAGTAATTTATTCACTTTAGTAGCCGCTGAATCTCAGAAAACTGATGGGGAAGGTCCCCATGGGCTAACATTGTACATTGGTAGGTTTAAACTGCCAAAGTATGTAGTCGAAGTTTTTTCTTAAAGAGACAGTACTTCAGCTATTGAATGGTCGAATAGTTAAACAATTTTTAGTACGAGTCGAAGGTCGTAGTAGCCTATTCGATGGTCGAAGTACCCAAAAAAATACTTCGAAATTCGAAGTTTTCTTCATTCAAATACTTCACTTGAGCTTAGTAAATGTGCCCCATAGTAAATAATTGTAATAAATCTTTATTTCTGGTGAACTATCTGAAACCAACTAATGGTGAACCACCCCTTTAAGAAATTCCAGACTATGGCATCCTAAAGGATTCCCTAATATCACATTTATTAACACATACATGTCCCTGACTGTCATGAAAGGGTTTTAAGGATCTGACACTGAATATGTTTGATTGTTTTGCACCATTATGCTCTGTCGGGGTTTGGACCTTAAGAGCAGCTCTGAGCTTTTGCAGGTTGCAAGAGGATATTTTCGACACCATTATCAGTAAAAAAATGGTCCATAAAAATCATTAGCTAGCATTTATTAAAGTATTGGATAAATATGATTTTCACAATGAGAAGTCTAGATTATTGGCTTAGTATAAACATGACTTGACAGTTTAATCTGATAGACCTCTGCTGTTGCATTTCTATCTGACAAATAACCTGTTGTATTGGGCTTTATGCATTAAGAAGAGTCCCAACAGCTGTTCTTCAATCTGACGTTAAACATCTTTCAGTCTTACATTGTTAACACTAGTTAGTGGTTGTTGGTTTTAACTGATATACAAATCATACCAAAACAGTCACACACAGCCTCCCAACCATCATTCTTCCTCAGCCTGCCAATTTTCAATTGGTTCTTTCCTCATGCCTCACCAGATACTCTTTGTACAAAATATGAAACGTAAATGCTGTGCCCTGATATAATCATCAATGTGACTGCAATTTTAGTCTCTTGATTTACAAAAAATAAATCTTAAAATTACCAACAGTAATTTAGGCATCAAAACAGAATGCATAAATGAAAGGAAAGATAAGAAGAAATTATATAGATGTAAAATTATATAGATTTAAAATTAAAGCTTTCTGCTGAATAACTAATGTCCAGAGCCAACTTGTCTGCTTTAATGCTATCAGTTGTCACTTGTTTCAATGTCCAGATGGCAGCAGCCTAGATATGTCAAATCAACAGGACAGTCATTGCTTGATGCACTTTATCTGTTCCCACATTCTATATCACCACTATCTATTTATAGAGATTGAAACAGAGTACAGTATTAAACCTGTACAGTAATTGAAAGCCATTTGTTTCATTTGTAACAACATTGTTTTCTGAAGGGCAATGAAAAAGCACCTGCATTTTTATTCTATGGTGGGATGCTTAAACTAGATGGACACCTACTAGGTAGGTTTTTATCTGGTTGCATAAGAGATTTTAATTCTAACTTGCTGTAAAATGTACACCAGGAAACCTTAGATCATGGACCCACTTGCAAAATATTCTTTTCATTATCCTCTGTCATGGACCTCTGGTCATTCTTTTATTCTTCATCTCATTCTGTTTTCCTTCTCCATTTTGGTTCCTACTCTGCCATGCTTTATTCTTTGATTCTCTCTTCTCTTCTTATTGTAATTTTTTTTATTAGAATGGATGAACAATAAGACTAAAGAAGAAAAGTTCCCTCTGTGCCATTTACTCATTTACTGCAATTTGAGTGAAGGCTGTCATGATAGTAGCTTAAAAGGGCAACCATGTTTGGGAGTTTTAATCTTGAAAGCAAGCAAGTTGTAGGTAAAACTTATCACCTGTGTAAAATGTATAACAAAGCAGTCTAATTCTTTTTTTTAAATATTTTCTTTCTTTCAGAAGATAGAAAGACATTGATGAGCAATGCCCTGGCTACCAGTACATATATCATAACTGAGCTGTACACTGCCGTATCTGTTTGTGGTCAGCCAGCCACTTGTCCCATATTTCCCCAAATTTGCCAGGGCATCCCTGGGCCTCATAAATCAACTTGTGGGAAATGTCATCAATCGGCTTAATCCAGAAGCTTAATGCAGGAGGCTCTGGCACTTCCAGGTCAGTAAGATGGCTTTTTTGCAGGAGCTGTTGTACTCATTGTCTGTCACCCTGGGATAATGATAGTTCTTCAAATGGCCTAACAAACACAATGCAGGCGTTCGCACTGTTGGCAGTCCAAGAGATACATTTATAAACCTGAAGATTATGACCCAGTATTGCTTTTTTTTTGTTACTCTCAGAATACATGCAGGTAGGTGCCACTTTTTACATTGCATTTGAGACAAACCTCAGGATAACCATTAGACATTCGTGCAAGTCTGTGTGGAGTCAAGTACACTCTGTTTACAAATTTGACGTGTATAAAACGGTCTTTAACCCTTTCCCTGCCAAGAACGTAGGTACTACATGCTTGGCAGTTAGGAAAAGCCCTAACTGCCAAGCACATAGTACCTACGTTCTTGCTGTAAAGGGTTCCTCTCTGCATTAGCCGCTTCTGCAGAGAGCTCCGGTGCGCTCCAAACCCCCCTTGGCAACGAGCACACCAACCAGAGGGGGAGGTAACATTGGTACTGTGACGCGCTGGGTCTCCTCTCTGCCTGTTCCAGCCAGATCGTGATTCCTGCTGCGTGGACTCTGCTGTTAGGACCCCCATGGCTTCAAAGGACCCTCCTGGACTTCAAAAGGCAAGTGGCCTTTGTTACACTTTTAGACACAAAGTCATGTACACAGTTCACATTTTACCAAGTTAGCTTTATTTTTTTTACTGTTCAGGCTTTATTTTTTTTTTTGCAATTTTGTATTTGCCAGAATGTGTACTTTACAAAAAATATATGGGTTTGGGGGGTATTTGTGCTGTTAAGGGGTCTTGTGGCACAATACACAGTCATTGGTCTATTTTCACAGAAGGCGAAAAGACAGCGGAGAAAATTCAAATGCACTAAATTTTTTTGGGGTACGCACATGCCAGATGCTTTGGTATATCTATGCATATTGGGCATCAAACTGTTAAGTAGACCCTTGGCGTCAATATTTAGGGGGTTTTACAATTGTATGTACGAAATTAGGTGAGATAAATGCGGCCAATTGCAATATTTTTTAGACAATTTTCAGAAATGTAATAAAAACCACTGCCTTTAGCGTTGCGTTGCAGTATGGTAGTTTGGCGTAAAAAGACATAATTACCTATTTTGGATTCGTCAGAATTAGGGATGCACCGAATCCAGGATTCGGTTCAGGATTCGGCCTTTTTCATCAGAATTCGGATTCGGATGAATCCTTCTGTCCGGCCGAACCGAATCCTAATTTGCATATTCAAATTAGTGGTGGGGGGGGGAATCACATGACCTTTTGTCACAAAACAAGGAAGTAAAAAAAGGTTTCCCCTTCCCACTCCTAATTAACATATGCAAATTAGGGTTCGGATTCGGTATTCAGCCGAATCTTTCACAAAGGATTTGGGGGTTTGGCCTAATCCAAAATAGTGGATTCGGTGCATCCCTAGTCAGAATGTGTACTTTGCAAAAAGTGGCACAATACACAGTCACTGTGCTATTTTTATAGAAGGCGAAAAAACAGCCGAGAAAATTCAAATGCACAAATTATTTTGCTTTGAAATATCTATGCATATTGGGCATCAAGCTGTTCAGTAGATCCTTGGTGTCAATATTTAGGGTGTTTTACAACTGTATGTACGAAATTGGGTGAGATAAATGGGGCCTATTGCAATATTTTTAGACAATTTTCAGAAATGTCATAAAAAACGCTGCCTTTAGCGTTGCTTTGCAGTATAGTAGTTTGGAGTAGAAAGACATGCATACCCATTTTAGATTCGTCACAATGTGTACTTTCTAAAAATATATGGCTTAATGGGATGAACATACATTTTTGTACTTTAAAATGCTTTAAATTTGCTGATTTTGCGGTATCTGGAATTACAGAACTGATAACTCGTATGGGGTGTCTTCGTTCTGGGGCCCCTATACTCCACATACTTAGGTGTACCTGTGCATATTGGGCATCAAACTTTCATGTTTATCTTGGTATGTATTGATTTGTTGGAGATACAATGCTGTAGACTGGACACTTTGAGGTCATTTTTCAAAAAATGTAACTTGGTAGTTTTGAGTACATATATATATTTACATTTTGAACTGGTTAGAATCTGTTCTTTCCAATAATGTGTAGTTTTTTAAACCTACTGTTAGTGGAATGTTTTGCCTTGAAATCAGATGTATGCAGTTTTGTGGAGCGGTGCTTTGGTAGTTTGATGCTTCTAGTTTTTGATCTATAGAAGTGAGAAATCTCCATAAAACAATATATATTTGGTATCGACGCGTTTGGCAGACACAGAAGTTTCCAAAACTGCCATGTTCTCGTGCATAAATAAATTATGTTTCTGATATTTGCATTTGTATCATGCCAAAATGTTTTTTTATACACTTAGAAGCCCATATCTTTTTACAGGAGTGGAATTACAACAAAATTCTAGCATAATTGGAAAGCTTAGGTTGTCCTGAAAAAAACAATATCTTGTTTTAAACTAAAAGACCCCCCCCCCCCAGGAAAGGCCCCTAAAGTGAAAGAGCACAAAATGTTCAAAAATGTTCTGGCAATAAAAGTACCGACTTGGCCAAATTGGCTGTAAGTGAAAGGGTTAATACAAATATTTGAGTATGTCCTCCCAGGCCTCCTCATCCAGCAATAGGCGGTCTTGGACCTATTGTTGACATATATTTTTAATAGGGTCAAATTGGCCTTGTAACAAAATGGTGTAAAACCAGCTCAGGGGCTTTGAGAGCTCTTGTCTTCGCAGATACCACTCCAGGGTCTGTTCAGATACCTGTGGGTTCCCTCTAGGAATTGGGCATGGAATGCTTGTCGCATTTGCAAGAATCTAAACAACATGTGGTTATTTAATTAATATCCCATCATTAGTTGAGTGAATTGTTTTAGCTCTCCTTGCCCTGCTATATCCCCTACATGTTTTATTCTGGCATTGGCACAAGTACTGGCGTCTGGTAGATTTAAATTGCTCCAGACTCTTATTCCCCCACAACGGAGTCCACTTAGACCAGGTATTTAATTTCTTGTAAGCCAGTACTACTGTTTTCTGAAATATTTGGGTTACTGTTTTCATGGGGGGCGTTAGTAAATACACTAACGATAGCCCTCTGTGTAGTTGGTTTGTTAAAGCTTCAAAGGAGGAAATCACTGCAGCCTCTGCCACTGTAGCTGGATTGTTAGGGTCTGGATTATGCCACCACCAGGCATATACCAACTGAATAGCGTAGAAGTACTGTAGAAGATTGGGAAGGGCGAGACCACCTTTCTTAACCGGGGCTTGGAGCATCTGCATACTTATTCTTGGCCTTCACCCGCTAAAGATGAAGCCTCTAATGTAGCTTTCCCCAATTTTAAACCACCTCTTAATGAGCAGCACTGGGGCATTGTGGAAGGCCTACAAATCATTTTAATTACATTTACGGTATACAGCCTGGTAGAGACAGGGGGAAGTTCGACCAGTGTTGTAGTTTGGTTCTTAAGGACCTGACTATTGGGTCTAGATTCAGCTCTGGGAAGCAGTACAATTCTTAATGAATCAGAGAAAGTTGAGTGTAGGACTGGCCAGACCAGGGATGACTGATATAGTTGACCAGCTTAAATTTATTGCAATATATGGACAAACAATACCTGGGGAATGCATTTTTAGTAGCTTAAGGCACATAATGTCTCAATGTCCTTAATATATTGATAATGGGTGGAATGCAGAGGACCTCTTGTATTTGTCTGTATAATAGAAGCCTTTGGCATGGCAATGTATGTAAATGGACTATGCTATTTATTAGGATTTATAACAAACTATAAATACTATACTTTTACACAGTAATTATTAACTAAATCTTCAATTGTATATCCAGTTGGAAGAGACAAAATGAAAGATACAATGAAACCTCAATTTTACATCCCCTGGTTTTAAGTTTTCCCTTTTTTGTGGTCCCACCTATATATTATGCATAATACATTTCCCCAGTATTACATTTTCTTGGATTTTACACCATTTTTTTCTGGTACCCTGAAAAATGTAAAATGGGGGTTCTATTGTAAAAGCAATTGCTAAAACGATGTTTCTGATTTTAGAAATGTTGCAGCATCTATTATTTTTCTTCACTGTTCAATATTATACAACCATTTCTTGGGGTACTGATGAATGACAAGGAGCCCTGGTGTCAATCTAAAATCAATCTAAAATGATATGAGAAGATATAAAAATACCATACTGTACTGTGCACTGACATAGGCTTGACAGTATGTGAGTAATTAGTCCTTGATAAAAGCAACAATGGAATTTCCCACTTAAAAAAGGCATCCAACAGCTGTGAGATTTGTATAACAGCCAAAGATTAGAAATGCTGCTGGTTTCTTTGCATATAGCAGCCATGTGAAACTGATGCCCCATCAATTGAAAGACATGCAACTCCTATAGTTTTCCAGCATTGTAGTCTGAGAAGGAATTTATAGAACCTTTTATTTCTGACATAGAGAAACTATTTTATTGTTATTAAGGTGGCATTAGCATCTAGGCTTGGCTTTCCAGTTGCTCACTGTGCATAGTGAGACCTACTTCATAGTCTAGGAAACTTCTACGTATCTAGAAAAAGGTCACTCATCTACATAATAAAAAAAAAATGCTAAATGGAAATGAATCCTGTTTCACTGCCTGCCCTACATGAATATTCTCCAGTCCTAAACTATTTCATTTTGTCACAAATTTTAGGGCAGTGGCTGGTAATTTGCTAAACCTTTTTTTTTTGCTTATAAAATCATCATTTGTACCACCCAAAATGTTAGGTTCCTGTATGTATGGGTGCATATCTTATATTAATATTCAAGACATGATCTAACCAATGCACAAAGGCAGAATTAATTATCATGCTTACAACTATCTGTCATTCTTATTGTGGATACATTTCTAGCTCTTATTCAACAAATTAATTTGTCATCTGTAATATATAATCATTACATACAAGGCTATCAACAGCATCAATTGGGCTCAGTACTAAACCATTTGGCAATCCGCTTGCAACTTTCATCCATTATGTGGTTCATTGAGGAAAAATATAAAAAGACATCAATTAAGGGAAATTAGTTATGAAAAAAAAAACATTAATAGTGGTAGATAATATTGGTCATGGGGATCTCATTTTCAGCACAAGCAATTATGAGTTTACTAATCACACAGGGTTTTGTGCCAACAAAAGGTCAGCAATATTCATAAGTTTGCCCAAACAGGTTTTTTATAACAAAAAAAACATTGGCAGCTTTTAGGTAAAAAATAAACACATATTTTCATGGTATGCTTTATTTAATGGGCTAATAATAAAAATAGATGCATATTTCCTTTTTTAATACATATTCCAAAGTAAAGCTTTGATTTGCCTTAAAATCATTGTTGGTCTCACACTCATGTTCAGCTCACCTTCCAGATGTCATTTATCTTTTGTGGTATCATTTAGCCATTTAAAAAAAAAAGGGGTTTCTACCTGACCAGCATTTTACCAACCAAAGGTGGCAATCCTAAAATAAAGTTAACATTTGTACTTACCTGCAAGACGAACTATGTTGGGAATAGTGAGGAACTTACATTAACTCCTTTTGTGAGTATGTTACTATAAATACATACTTTACATGAGTTCTTTATGGAGCAGTGCATAAAGTAGTAGTGTTATATATATATATAACACAAGGGAAAGTTGTGCTCACCACAATTAAAGGGCAGCCAAGTTTGGGAGTTTTACTTTGAAAACAGCTAGTAAGTTGAGGGTAAAACCCATGCCCTAGTCCAAGTCCATTAGCAGCCCTTGAAACCTATGCCACTTGGGGATACTAGCAGGAGCCCTTGTAGTTGTCTACCTTTACTCCCATGGAGTAGCTTTAATTTCCCTGATTGCCCTGTTTAGCTTAAATTTGGGCCAGTCCAACACAAGCCTTATACATTGAACTCATATCCAACAAGTGGTATACTGCTTATTGTTAGCTCCCAAAGAAAAAAATTCACGCCCACCCCCGGTTGAAGCAACACAGCCACTCTCTGTCTGACAAAATTGTATGAATCAATGTGAAGGGGATTCCTTCCAACTCCTAAGCATGACTATAAACCCTTTATTGTACATCTATTTGCTAGTCTCTGCTTACATTAATGGGAACCAAGAAAAGAGAAGACATTGAACCAAATAAATCAGCATATACAGCAGGAATTATTTGGGGCTTTTGTGTCCAAGGATTCTAGGTTTCCTGTTGTATACATTTAGAAATAACTAAATATATATATATATATATATATATATATATATATATATATACACTGTATATTTATACGGTAAAAATAAACCATGGGACCCATTTACTTAGCTCGAGTGAAAAAATAGAGGAAAAAAAAATTTAATGTTTTTTTTGACTACTTCGACCGTCGATAGTCGAAGTACTGTCTCTTTAAGAAAAAACTTCGACCCCCTAGTTCGCCACCTAAAAGCTACCGAAGTCAATGTTAGCCTATGGGGAAGGATTTAATCGTTCGATCGAACAATTTTTCGTTCAACCGAACGAATAGCGCTAAATCCTTCGACTTAGATATTCGAAGTCGAAGCATTTAACTTCGACAGTCGAATATCGAGGGTTAATTAACCCTCGATATTCGACCTTAAGTAAATTTGCCCCCAAATGTTTGTATGGAAACATTCACAAGTGTCAAGGTTTCAAGGGCTGCTAGTGGGCTTGGAAAGCTGCACAGAACAGAGATATGCTTATCCTTTGGAATGTTTCCCAGATCGGAGAGGAAATATCCACTTAGGCCTTAGACAATGGGGGGTTTACAGACATTTACTGTTCTGAGCCATTGTAAAATTCAGTCTCAGAAAATGAACTCCAGAGAAGTACATGAGTATTTAGGTAGTCTCCATATCAATGGCAACAGTCATACAGATATCTGATGGTAATATACTGCACTTTTTTGGGCAATGTTTCTGTGTGGTAGTCATAGTTACTACTCATGATGGAGGAATCTGTACTTTAAAACATCCATGGACAGTACTGTATATAATTAGTAGCTCTGTTATATCACATTGTAAAATTAATGATTATCCTTTATTAATAGAGCACTAACATATTCTACAGAGTTTTACAGAGATTATACATCATTCACATCAGTTCCCAGTTCACTGCCCTAGTGGAGCTTGCAATCTAAAATTCCTATCACTTACTAGGGTCAATTTCAACAGAAGTCCGTTAACCAGCATGTAAGGTATATGGAGAGTGGGAGGAAACCAAAATACTTGAAGTGAACTCAAGCAAGCACTGAGTTAACATACAAATTCTTTATAGATGATACTAGGGCTGGAACTGAACCCAGGACCCGAGAGCTGCAAGTCAACAGTGCTACCTATTGCACCAAAGTGCACAAGTACAACAAATAACAAATTTGGCATTTACAAAATGGCCACTTTAAAGGATTAGGAAAGCTACAGAAGCAGTTTATTTCAATAGATTAGCCACAATAGTACAAGCTATAAGACTATATTTATTCTGCAGAATGCTTTACCATACTTGAGTAAACAGCTCTTGAAGTATTCTCTGTTTGTTTAGTATAGCAGCTGCCACATTGGCTTGGTGTGACATCACTTCCTGCCTGAGTCTCTCCCTGCTCGCTCATAGCTCTGAGCTCAGATTACAGCTGGGAGGGGAGGAGGCAGGGGGAGAGGATCAAACTGAGCATGCGCAAGGCCGTGCCCTGGAGGTTTAAGATGAAGACAGGAAGTCTGATACAGAAGCCCATGAGTACACAATAGAAGGAAAGAAATGTGGTGTTTATTTTGACAGAGGACTCTCTTTTGACAGAGCAGCATCATTTTGAGGGTTTACTGGTGTATTTATATAGACCTTTCTAATAAAGCTTACTTAATTTTAACCTTTCCTTCTCCTTTAATATGTTATGCTAACTGCTGCATTTTGATATATATTTTTTTAATGCAAGGAATTGAAAAAGTACCATATATTATTATGTACTGATTTTGCAGCAGTGCAAGTATGGTCCAGAACCCCACCCCAAAAATAGTTCCAGTCACCATTTGCTTCTGAAAGGAACTGTAGCTAAAAACGAAAGGGTGTTGCATTGTTTCATTTTATGGTGTTGGGCACGTTACTCTATATTTGCCATATTGGTAATATTACAGAGAGAGAGCTGGAGTGGACATATATATCAATCAAAATATGGAAGATAAATTTCTTTTTAGTCCCTCCAAGTAGCATATCTACCAGTACTCTGGCTATAAAACCCTGAAATAGGATAGGAAATAGTACTTCTAGAAAGCATAACTTACTATCCTATGCACAAAAACATGTCAGAAATAAGCTCAGTATGGTGGGATGTCTGTTCTTTTTTGAAAGACGTGAAGGAAAGGGAGCTCAAGACTTCCTTCCTGTCTTTCTGAGAAAATGTATGAAAAGAACAAAATAATATAAGTATGTGTACTTGTATGATGATGGTTATTATCAATTGACTATTTTACAGTATAGTAGAATATATATATATATATATATATATATATATATATATATGCTCTATAGATAAAGTATAAATATATTTGATATAGTAATCTTTAAAGTAGCAATCTGGGTAAAAGTCTGGGCAAAAGTTAGAAGTATCTCACAGCTAAACCCCTGTCTAAGGGTAATAGCTAGTCACCAAACACAAGTTATAGTGTTTGAGTCTTAAAAATAACAAATGCAGTAGTAAACAGTAGTAATTTTTTTAAAAAAAATAGTTTATTAGGACATGAATAAGCCTAGTGTGTGTTGTGCCAATCAGGACACTTACGTAGCCTACAATTTTTTTTTAGATTCTCTTTTGGAAAATCTGTTAAATACCATTTTAATTCAAAAAGCAACTGCTACACCCTTTCTTCTGGGGGCTCAGAACATGACCTATGGCAATGATGACCACCCTGGCACATCCACATAATTAGTGTAGTAGTAGTGTTATCTACCTTTAGAAGTTGTCAGCAGAGAGAGAGATGTGCTTAGTTACCACCTTATGACCATAGTATCTCTCTAGGTGAAGTTCTTTATTTTATGCATGAGGATGTGGCTTACTCTTCACATCATGTCTGTGCACTGTTCAACTGAATCATTCTGCTTCCTAGTTTGCTCTGAATGAGACCAATACTGGAATCATGGCAATTACTTGTAGCCTTGCTTCAATGGTAGGATGAGTGTCCTCAATATCATTATTATACTTTATTTAGATAGTACCAATATAATGCTTTACAGATTTTATATCATTCATTCATGTAGAGTACCACATCAGGTGTCCAGTTTTGGGACATCATCGTAATTTATCTGAGGTGCTCTTGTACAGTAGAACTATATCACTGGTTACAGAAATAAAATGCACCACATTAAAACTTCACTTGAGAGATAAATAGTTATGAGTGTAATATATATAGTGAATAAAGTACCCCCTCTTGTAAATTATAAGGATCTTATAAGTTACTGAGGTTTCATGACCATATAAAAACATGAGGACAAAGGCCGAGTGTTTTTATACAGGACATGGAACTCTGAGGTAACTTCTAATATCCTCATATTTTGCAACGGGGGTACTTTTTATTATAACACACACGTTTCAGTGAGTCATGTGACAAGAAATGATATCACTACTCACTGTTTATAACTGATGACTCACCATTTATAAGGATATAATTTACAGATATTCATGACTTTTGTGTATTATATATAATTATTACATATATCAGCAATCTTGATGCAATATTACTACCCCATCATTATCTAGGGATAAGTATGCAACACAACATGTTACAAGATGAAAACACAACGTCATACATGGAAAGTTGAAGTTAAAGCAGATGCTGGTCTTGCTTACAGAAACACTGTGCACCTTTCATAGACCTGTATTGTGAAGTTTGAATGCCTTGCAGTGCTGCATTTTTGAATGCCCCCCTTACGAGCGCCCGAGCCGTGCGGCCATTTCTCAGGTTGCCGAATGCGGAAGTGCCGAAAAGCCAAACAGCTGAAGTCCCGAAGCAGCGAAAAGACCCGAATTCATGAAGGGAGGCGAAGTTGAAGTCCTGAAGCCTTGAGTTCAATTCTACTGAACACCAGTTTCTGTTTTCTTTTTTTTTGTAAATCCCCTGGCCACCAATGTATTATTTTAATATTCTATAGGCCTATGCCACCAATGTTTTTTTAAGAAATTTTTTTTGGGGGGCCTCAATTTTTTTTTTACTTGTAAGGGGGGCCCTGGCACCAATTTTTTTTTAAAAAAACATTTTTTTGGGGGCCCCAATTTTTTTTAACTTGTAAGGGGCCCTTGCCACCAATGTTTTTTTTAAAAAAAATTAAAACTTTTTTTTTAAATATTTTTTTTGGGCCCCAATTTTTTTTAACTTGCCACCAATGTTTTTTTTTTTATATTTTTTTAATTTTTTTACATTTCTTTAGGGGCCCCAATTTTTTTTTACTTATAAGGGGGCCCTGACCAGGGGGCGATCCTGGCCCCTCTGCCGCCACTGCTGCTGCCCCCCCTCCTCCAGAAATTCGCTCTTAAAGTACCAGGAGCAGCATTTTTGCCGCCCCTGGTACCCAGTGGGGTGCTGCCGCCTGAGGCCTCATTGGCGAAGCACCCCTGGCCCTGACCATCTATAGCTTTTTATAACTTGTGTGTGCAGGGCCGGCCTTAGGCCAATTGGGCCCAATTGGGCCCCGCACCTCTGGGGGCCCCGCACTGCCCCTTTCCTTTCTATTTTGTGCCTGTATGCCCTTATTTTCCTAAATACTTGCTGTGTCAGTAGCCAGCAACACTTTGTCTAGGGGCCCCGCCAACATGGTCCCAATTGGGCCCCACATTTGATAGGATCAGCCCTGTGTGTGTGCGGGGGTTACTTTTTTAGGCGCTGATGTCTGTGTGGTCTTTAAACTGTGATGTGGAGTGGGCGGGATATGGGGTGGGGCTTGGGCGTGAGCGGGGCCCAGGGGTCCCCAAAAGTTTTTTTGTAGGCCCGTGATTTCTAAGGGCTGCCCTGGCTGTCCATTAGCCTTACAATAGGGGTTCAGGGTAGGTCCCTGCTGTGCCATGGTGGGAAGGAGGGGAAATTGCTCCCAAACTTCTCACGTTTTCCTTATTATGCAAGAAGTGTATGAAACTTAGTTTATTTGGGTTGAAAAAAAGACAATAGCCAAGTGGAAGGGGTTAAACTTTGCAGTTGATCTGTAATGTTTGTGTGTACAAGCAGTCATACTATATATCTTCTTACTACAACTTTGCGATAAGTTTCTCCGTGACACACAATACAGGTCGTGTCACCATTTGCACCACACACCCGCCAACTGTAGCTCTATGCCCACAGACACATCCATTTATTAGTCGTGTAAAGTCGAGTGAGGGAATGTAGAAGGAACATACAGTACACAGCTGCTGCTACAGAACATGCACATACCGACAGCCATCCCTGCGGGCACAGCAGCAACTGCGCGCAGCAAGTCACTTTTCCCCGCCAATCAATGCGCAAGAAGAGAAGAACCAGCTGTGATATTGCGTTTAGGTCTGAGTGCCCCCTGCTCCAGTGTCTATTGGTCAGCGACAGCCACGCCCACCTTGGGATCTGCCTTGGGGTCGGATGTGGAAGCTCCAGGGTCAGAACTGCTCAGCACACTGGGGCGCGGTGCATATCCTCTTGCCTTGAATGTGGGTCTAGCTTCCATTCGCATCGTTGCCATGTGGGACAGAACTGTGCGTCTGCTCCTTCCCTTGCACTGCCTGCTGGCCTTCTCTGCTGCTATATCCCGCCGTGAGCTCTTCCCCTATGGGGAACTGAAGGGAGATGTGCTCCTGCAGGAGGGGGACGATGAGACTTCTGAGGTGGTGAAACTCTCCCAACCGCTGCTCTTCTATGAAGCCCAGTTCAGCAATTTATATGTAAGTATGGCACCTCTCTTGCCAGCCATTCATTCAAGTCTAGCTATGGCATAGAGTATCTCTTCTATGTTCTTATGCCCTTTACTACCTACAGTTCATTTGCTAATTTTAATAATGACTCAGGTTATCATTCAATCAAAGTGCTGTATAATTCCCAGCCTGTGCAGCAGGGACAGTGTGTTCAGTCACTTTACAGCCTATTTATTTGGAATTAATGTAAAGCTTTTGTATATAATCCCCCCTCTTGCTACAACACAGTTTTTATAATGATAAATGTCACAATGGCCATGGAATTCAGCTCAGCCAAAGAATATATGTGGATGGCATTTCAAAATTTGGGAAGGGAACTGAATTTGAGAGAAAATTGTGTATATATGTATATTTTTATTTAGCACTGTTTGTGCAAGGAAACCTATACAGGCAAAGTGGCGATAGAATGGAAACTGCACATCCGCTTTTTATTTACTTTGATGGATCAAAGTACAAGATTAGAGCTCACCCACTTTCTATTCATTCCTATGGGATTTTTAGAAGTTGATTTATCAGTGGGTAAAAGTTATAGTTCACCATTTGATTAATAAGCTTCTCAAAATTCCATACGAGTGAATAGAAATCGGTTGAGTTTTTCCTGTGGTGGGCTCTATCCTCACATTTGTTGAATCTGCCTTGTAATGTACTGCTTTTGTGAAAGCTGATGGTGAATACTAACTTATTTCCCTCAAATAGACGGTAGAGTTTTAGATTATAGGTATAGGTAAGTGTGTCCTGGTACTTTACAGTTTGTTTGAACACTTTCTGTGTATTACAACTTTATTTGTACCTAATAAGCTACACTTTATTAATTTACTTTTTAGTGTGAATCAAGCCAAAGATCTTTTGATGCTGAACATTGGGCTGCTGTACAATTGCTCTTGTGCTTAACTTGCTGCCACAATTTCAACAAATAATAATTGGCTGCAGTGTTAGCTTCTGGTTAATTGACTCTCCGGTTACTACAGTTGTCAGTTTAACTTGCCTCCTGGGGGATCTACACATCTAACATTGGGCAGGACAGTTGGTTAAAATCATTCTGTTCAAACAGCTTTAGGTCATAACATGTGGTGGCTTATCCTATATTTTTATTGACTCTTTTTAGGGCAGTGGCTGACAGAGAGATTTGTCCCCTGAGATGTTATATGAGCGGCTGTGGGCGTCAACTCCCAAAAATGTTTCTCCATTGCCAATAATTGAAATCGTTGGCGGTATGACCAACATATTGCTAATTCAACCACCAAAGTTTCCTCCAGAGGCAACTTTGAGTGATTTATCGATATGTTGGTCATACCGCTAGTGATTTCAATTATTTGCAATGGAGAGGCATTTTGGGAGTTTTATCGCCCGCAATCTCGGGTGACAAATCTCCCCATCGGCCACTGCCCTTAAGTGGGAAGGCAGAAACTAGATATGTCCTAAAGAGGTTATATGCCCCAGTTTCAATTTCGGACTGGGACACCAGGGGCACACCCAAGAACCTTAGACCAGGGGCCCACTCTCAGTACTATTATTCTTCCTCTCCTCACTCAACCTCTATTCTTCTAATCTCTATTCTTTACATACTATAAACTAATATTCCATCTATTTAACTTCATAGAAATAGGGAATAGCCATGAAATAGGCCAAATGTTTAACAGCATGAGGGCCCACTGACATCTGGGCCCACCGGGAGTTTTCCTGGTATCCTGGTGGGCCAGTCCGACCATGTCCAGTTTCCAAATGTGCACTTTCCATTCAACAGTTTAAATTGCAATGGGTTATTTGGGTTATAATGCCTTGTTTGAGTGTAACACTTGTTGGTAAGTTATCCCCAGTATTTATGCTTTCATAACAGTAGAACCTATTTGAATCTTCTTAAGCACAGTCCCAATTTATTGGGTTGTTTTAATAATTTGACCCATTCATACCTTACCTGTTGTCCTGTGCTTTCTTCTGTGACCCCTATTCTCCAGAGGAATTTCACAGGCCCCTGTGCTGCCCCCCACCCCCAGAAGAAAGGATGTGTGCTTAGTTTGTAACACAATAAACATGACATGCTACAGGATGAGCTCTGTAAACGGATGCAAATTGCAACCTTGCCTCATCAGCAAACTCCAGCAATGATACACTGTTTTAGAAAGAACAAATATGTAGCAATAAACACAGTTTGGGAAGTTATATCTGCTGTGCAGGCAAAAAAAAGTCAGATCTGGCATATAAGAAGTACCAGTCTTGCCAGCAGAAACATTCAAGAGTCTTATTAGACCAGGACTCCCATTGCATACATGGATTCAATCTGGTATACAGCCCCGTTCTTTGTAACCTTTACCAGTAAATTTTATCTGTCATTGCTTCAGTTGTTTACATCTCCAGGTCTTTATGCTTTTGTTACTTGGCAGATATTCTGTGTTTTTGAATGTATATCTTAGAGGCATTTCTCCAAAGGTATATACATCTGTTAAATCTGCTTTAGCTCATCCATCTGTTAT
Source organism: Xenopus petersii (assembly GCA_038501925.1). NCBI lineage: Eukaryota > Metazoa > Chordata > Amphibia > Anura > Pipidae > Xenopus > Xenopus petersii. The sequence continues at coordinate 51,634,623 of CM076686.1, read as the reverse complement.
AAAGTTGATGCCCTATAAGGGTAACATTTATTTGCATGAAATTACCATGCTCACGCCACCGACAGCTGTTTCATCCTAACAAAAGCTGTCCTGTATTGTTATTATCCTGTGTAATCCAAACAATGTGCATGGCAGTTTGATAGCTCACATCCTGATGATCCTCGCAAGGTGCTGAAAGAACATTCATTAAGTTTAATATGAAATTTGATTTAGAGCACATGTGTCAATGGGAAAGCTGAAACTTGAGTACTTTTACATACTGTCTATCTGTACACTTTAGATATCCAAACCCAAACATATTTCCACTCTCACAGCATAGAGTGAAGAATGGGGAATTTAAGTCAAATACTTTTTTTTGCTAATTTAGTCTGTTGGTGGAAGAGCCCTGACCACAGTTACTAAGGATTAGTCAGATTTCTATTTAGGGGGACATATAGCTTGGTATACACACCCAGCTGCTTTTTCCTCAGTGATTTTTTTTATTTTTTTTTTTGCATTTAAGTTATGTTGAGAAAATTGAGTTTGAAATTTGTGGTCTCTGAAAGCCACATGCATTTCATAAATCTCTAACTATCTATCTATCTATCTATCTATCTATCTATCTATCTATCTATCTATCTATCTATCTATCTATCTATCTATCTATCTATCTATATATTTGGTTTAGGTTTCCTTTAGAGATGCAAACAGCACAGTTTTGTGTGTCTTCTTTGAAAGGGTGGGCTATATTTGATGTTTTAAATTGTTTACACCGCATATCTGTAATGGTGTGCTGACTGGTGGGTCTAGGTCTATAAACTTATAGTAATTGATCATCAGGTAGCATTTACTGGTTTAAAAGCAAAGAACTAAATAATATCGTACAAAACTAATTTTTTTACTATATTCGTGTGTGTATGGTGGGAGATGAGCTGACTGATATCAGCCGGCTTGTCGATCAGGCTCCTTTGAAGGCACCCGAACATCAGCCATTGTTAATGCCGATTCATCAGATACAGGTAGAATTCTATTGTTTCTACCTGTATAGTTGACGATTCAGCTCTACACATGTCTATTGAAACTAATGAACAATCTTTCTTGGAAAGATCTTTTTCAGGAAAGATCGTAATTGTAACGTCTATGACCAACTTTAGTGTTTGCTATGGGCTGCTGGACCTGGCACAAACTTGAGACTTTTATTAGCGCAACTTAACACTGGTTGAGCCACTAACAAATACAACTGCATCACTTTCCAAGGATTGAGAATACAGACCAGCCAAGAACTGGGCAGTCGTATGTATGGACCATGTACAGAACAGCTGTGCCCATTGCAATACAGATATAGGACCTGTTATACCACGGTAAAGGATAATTTTGTAAGGAGGTCAAACGCAGATAAATGCTGCAAAATTCCGGGTGCTTTTTATTTAACACACTACATGTTTCGAGCATATAAGAATCGGTCTAAAACGGTGAGTGAATCTTCTTCCGAAACATAATGAGGACCTGTTCTACAGAATGCTGTGGGCCTGGGGTTTTCCAGATAAGAGATCATTTTGTAATATAGATCACCATACCTTAAGTCTACTAGAAAATCATTTAAACATTAAATAAGCCCAGTTGCCTGGTTTTGTTACTAATAAGGGCTAATTATATCTTTGCTTGGCTCAAGTACAAGGTACTGTTTTTTTAGTAAAGAGAAAGGGGTAATCATCTTTAAAAAAAGTGCATTATGTATATAATTTGAAACTCGCCAAGACAAGTAGCTGTATTCCTTTTATAGATATTGGTGGACTAAGAGATGGGTAAATAATTTCTTCATTGGGTTTTTTACTCTATAACAGGATTATGAGAGTGAGAGAAATGAGAAGATGTCCTCTACAAATCTCTCTATAAAAATGGAAAATGTTAGACCTGTTGACAGTGAAAGTTGATTTATAGATGTCCTTTTATCTGTCATACATGTGCAGGCTTTTCCCACAATGCCCCCATTTCTGTGCAGCCCATATTATACCAATATGTACAGGAGTGTTTGGGTTAAAAATGCCTCATTTTCATTCTTGTGGGAGATGTCTCTGAGATTGCAGTATCTTTCTTTCTGCAGCTCCTGGGTGCTACTGGTCTAAAGCACCTACATCCTTATAAAATGTTTGACTGGCTACACTGTAATAAGCAGCGTTTAGAGGGTCACAGTTTTGGCCTGTGGAATATGGGGACGTTGTGTTGCACACATAAGCACAGTACCAGCAACAGAAGCTTCTTTGTTACAGTTTTAGGAGGATATAGCTAAGCTTTATGCCATTGCTTGCTTAGTATGCTAAGCATGAAATTCAATTCAAAGTATACTTAGAAATAGTCTGGATTAATCATTATAAAAAATTGTGGAGATGTCCATGCCGATGCTCTATGTATGTTTTACCATATCTTTCTCTTCATTTTCATTTGTTTACGAAAATAATCTGCAGTCTAAACAGCATAGTGCAATGTAACCGCATTTAAAGGGGACTTGCCACCCAAAACAATTATTTCAAATTCTATTTTATCATGTTAGTCAAGCAAAATTATTTGAATCTTGTTTCCATCAGTCTGGGAACTCCAGAGCTGGCAGGAGCGAGCTGGCAGGAGCCATTTTGTGGACACTGTCCACAAAATGGACAGAATCTTGTTTATGCACCAGAATGTCCATCCCCATGCACTGGTTACACAATTACATGGTTAATGGAACTGGGGGAATGTGGGAAGAGCAGTAAAATCTAGGAAGTGCTGAATGGAAAGTGAAAGTAATTGCTTGCCCTGCCTCTATGCCTAAGGCATAGAGGAGGGGCAAAAGGTGCAAGGGTAGGTTTGAGCTTTGCGCAGGTTGAAAGTATGGTCGAGTTAGCAGCACCAATACTTAATGTGGATCCACTTGTCCACTTCTTATTATGTAACTAAAAAGAAACACCGACAAAGATTATATGCTCCTATTAAGCAGTGAACATTGTGAGTAGATTTCAATACTCATAATCGAACTGTATAAGGCATACTACACTATATATTGTCTTCTTTATCTAGGTTTTGGAGAAACCTCACTTTCAGCAGATATCAGCACACTGAACCCTGCATTACTTACATTATAGAGGAGGGGCAGGCAATTTTTGATTGACAGCTGAGATTTTTAAATGGGTTTACAACAGCTATGAATGCTTTAATAAAAAAATGAATTTGGATTTCATGTTTAATTTGAAAAGGACTTTTATTATACAGCTTTATAGTCTGTAACGTTGGCCGTAAAGATCCTCCCATTTGGTGAGGTTGACAAACAAGTGGATCTTTTACCAATGTACCCACCTTAAGGGGCCAAATGATCATATCACAATGCAGTAAAATGAGACCACATTGGCTCCTTGTCCCAACAGGATTTTTAAACCTGCCCAACCAACATCTGGCTGATTTTTGGCCATTGCAAATGACCGTACCTCTTAAAATGTTACAATTAATGTACATTGGAAAGTTGGTTGAATTTAGATTATCTTTCATTATCAAAAAAAACAACGGTTATAATCATTGTGTAAATCAATTGTAAATATTAAATACTGGTGTTTTTCTTTCTTTATAGGTAGGGACCAATGGAATTATTTCCACTCAGGACTTCCCCAGAGAAACTCAGTATGTGGATGATGGCTTCCCTACAGACTTCCCTGTGATTGCTCCATTCTTGTCAGATATAGATACCAGCAATGGCAAAGGAAAGATTTTTTATCGGCAGGACAATTCTGAACCAGTTCTCAATCATGCAGCCAGAGAGATCCAAAGGGGTTTCCCAGAAGCTACATTTTTTCCTAATCATGCCTTCCTTGTGACTTGGGAGAAAGTCGGGACCTATGAGGAGGTGACCCGTCACTCTGCATCGTCCGATAGGGTGAGTAACTGAATATGAAAATTCTTGAATAGAATCCAAAGAGATGTGGGAAAGTCACCCACGCACAATACAGGCTAAGGAAAAAGTGGAAGGAAACTGGAGTTCAATATGGAAAGCTGCATAGCTGTGTGTACCAAAGTGGCCCTTATGGCCTTTTTGTTATTTATGCATCACCGTTGCTGGGGTGCAGTTTGCCTATCTCCCCATAACTTAGCTGTGAGAAAAAGGTGGGTGATAACCTGCAACAGCTGGAAGGTTTATCGAAACGTATTCGGTTAAGCATTTCATACTATGGTGGGCATGTGCTGTATATGGTGTGCATAGGAAATCAATAAGTTACATAATGTACTCTGTTTATTAAATGAGTGGGTCACCTTTAAGTTAACTTTTAGTATGTAATAGAATGGCCAATTCTAAGCAACTTTTCAATTTGTTATTACCGTAGTTATGTTTTATAATTTTTAAAGATTTCTAAAAATTATTTGCTGTCTTTTGGCTCCTTCCAACTTTCAAATAGGGCTCACTGAGCCTATCTAAAAAAACAAATGCCCTGTGAAGCGACACATTTATTTTTACTGCTACTTTTGATTACTCATCTTTGTGTTCAGGCCATCTTCTACTCATATTCCAGTCTCTAATCCAAATCAATGCATACCTCCCAACTGTCGTGACAGTCCCGATTTTGACAGCTCAACCCGCAGCACGGGGTTTGTTACTGAAATGACCCGACTTTCTCTTTGATCTCCTGCACGGAAGAGCCAGTAAAAGATACAAAGTTTCTAACTTAATTGGCTTTTGGCAGAGAACCCAGAATATATTTTTAAATGCTTTTGTAACGGTTTGAGATAAAGAGGTCTCTTGGGGAAACTGACTTGCAGCTTAAAGGGAAATTCACCTTCATTAGCAAAACTGTTATAACACATAAAAACCACAGAAATGTGTTCAAACTTTCATAACCTGACACATTTTGTAAAATGGACATGGTAATTAGGGGTGTGGCCACAAAAATGGGCATGGTCAAAAAACTTTGTCGCAATCCACGCTGCAAATATTTTTGTCCCTCTTTCTGTTTCCAAAATGTTGGGAGGTATGTAAATGCATGACTGCTAGGGTAACTTGGACACTAGCCACCCGATAGCTGAAATTGGAAACTGGAGAGCTGCTGAATAAAAAGCTCATTTGCAGAATATCACTCTCTTAATAATAGTTAACAGTTGACAACCCCTTTAACTGTTGTCTGCTATAGAATGCAAAGTCTAAAGGTCTATCAAGGACCTGACATGTTGGAGATGTGAGCAGCTCTATGTCTTTAAATATTTTGCCTCACTGTAGCCCTCTGTTACATGTACTTACTGAATTCAGTTTGGAATTTACAGCATCCCTGTTTGCTATTTGGGTTTGTTCCCTGGGAAAACAGTTGCTTATTTGTTAAAGGGTCGAGGGTTGAATATGGTCACATTCCTGGATACTGGAGGCTTTAGTTGACTGATGCATTGTAAATGTGTTTCAATATTGTTATGTGGTAGAACTGAGTATTATGAGCCAGCTTCAGTGTTTCAGTGCAGTAATGTCACTAAATGCTTGTTAACACAAGGAACTGTTCTACTATTTTATTTCTGCTGTGCCACTATGTAGGAATGAGATACCCAATCTAAATTAACCTTTGCACAGATATTTTACTTTAATGTTTGCTCAGGTGTTAATGGCTCATCTTTAGCTTTAGGACCATGACAGACGGGAGACTTTGTCATCAATGGGATATCTCCTCTTCCGCAATCCACTGCATCCATTGGAATAGCCACAAGTAAAACTGTTTACATACTGGTATACTGGGTAATGGCACAACAATGAGGAAGAAGGCATTTTCTTGCATTCACCTGGGATTTCCCATAGGTGACAAAGCACCCTGTCGTTGCCCTAAAGGTGGCCATAGACGTAGAGATCCGCTCGTTTGGCAATGTCGCCAAACGATCCCATCTCTGCCCAATATGCCCATGTTGAAGTGGGCAATATCGGGCTGATCCGATCGTGGGCCCTAGGGCCCAACGATCAGATCATAATTCAGGTGAACGAGAGGTCTGATCGCGGGACCGCATACACGTAGAGATGCGGCCGCGATCCAACGGGATTTTTTAACCGACTTTCAGACAGATATCGATCGGGAAAGCCTGTCTGATGGCCCCAAACACGGGCCAATAAGCTGCCGACTCGTTCTGTCGGCAGCTTTTATCTGCCCGTGTATGGGGGCCTTAAGACTGATTTTATTTGTAGTTATAGTCCAGGGACAGGGTCTGATGGAGCAAAGTTTGTCAATTCTATTAAACACAACCACAGGCTTGAAAGGGGAGATATTATAAATATTTACTAATCAATATAAGCTGGGCCACCAGCTGCCATCAGAATATGGGAGAATATGTTAATAGTATATAAATAAATGATCCTAATAATAATAGTTAACCATCAAGATGGCCAATTACACTGCTCCGTTGGGCTTAATGAGTGAGAGGAAGTGGCAGCATGTGCTAATAACCCAAGTCTGAGAAGGCATTTGAAGGGCAGGGGCAAGTCTAGGGAGCACTGTATCAGGGCCCGCTCATGCTGCGATCTACACAAGACGTACAAAGAGCAGCCAGACCCTGAACAGAAGTGCTCTCTCTGAATGAGCATTTCCACTGAGTACATGTTTTGCTTTAGAAAATAGTAATTTAATATAAACAGTCTCTTTATTGAATTTGTTGCTATTCCTTTAAACAAAATCTGTCACTTTGAACAGTGTGGAAGGACTATCTATTTAGTATGTTCCCAATAGTTTGTTCCCAACAGTTATTACTGTATGTGTTTGTTTCCCCCTGTCGGGATTAAACCCTCATGTTAGAGCAGTTGAATTTGGAGGACAATATTATTCTCTCGAGAACTACCATTTATTTGTTCAAGGCTCTGTAAACTAATTAAACATTTTTCTGCTGTGTTTTGAAACACATGTATTTGAAGTGTAGACAAAAATGGCTTGAGGACACTGGAAAACATCTAGAAAACTTGGGAATTTCTTTCATTTTGAGAACTTCATGACTCTGAGCTGCCAAGATCATTACTGTATGTGAGCAAGTGACAAGAACAATAAGTGCAAATGGTCCTGTGATGCCACAAATGAGGGGAAAGTGGTGCTTTATTGCTGCCGCTATTCAGTTGCACTGATAAACTGATAAAAATTCTCACTCGCCTATTTCCAGCAAGTAATCAAACATCAGCATTCTAACTACGCTAGTCAAAGCTACTGCATTTTGGCTGGTTAATGTAAATGTCATTTGATTGATGTGAACATATAGTCATGTTGTGGTATTTCGTTGCTCCTCACATCTGTGTGGTTAAAATCATGTTGGCTGGATACAGGACCTGCTGCTTTCTGGCTGCCTTAGCTTGAAATAATCCATCTGCTGGTTCCCAGTGATTGTACAGCTATGTTCTCATATTACTTGTATAAAATATGGTATAATTTCCCCACAGTAGGCCCCCACAGCTGTTAAGCATTTACCATCAGGTGCTCTTGCTTGGCAGAATTCTGCTGATCATTTGTTTACTGGTCTGACCTTTTCTTTGCCTGTAGACTTTAAAGGAACTGCCATGACCCTATCCTTGTTTTCTGACCATTTTCCAGAAATTATTCAGATTCTCATAGCACCTTCTCAGGTAGCAACTTGGCTCTATATCTGAAGAGTTACAGGCTAGATTCTACTATTACACTCAACACCCTCACTAGCCATGTGGGAATACTGGGGAACTGAGTGATAAGTATTGGTATTCACCTGTATAGGAGTATGCATACGACGCTAAAAAAGAGCCCACAAGGAAACCTTGAGGTTCAGGGTGTCATACGTGATGGTAATGATGGTTGTTAATTTGGGGCAAAAGAATCTGGCCGCCAACTTCACTACAAAAGTTTTGGAAGTTTCATATATTGTTTCAGTATTCAAGTCTATACCTTCGTATGACCCAACAACTTTGAATTTCAACCCATGCGGCAGATTATGGTAAAGTTACAGTTAGCTAGGTTCAACGGCAAGGAGTATTTTACTACTATTTTACTTACTATGTGCAAAGTCTGCCCCCCCAAGCTCCCTTCCCTACCAGTTTCTCCTCTCTTACTGACTAGATCTAATTATGTAATAATAGCAGTACAAATATCAGAAAAGAATGAATATGGAAGATGAAACCCTAGCAAGCACAGTGTTTTTGATGTTTACGGTATTTTCATAAGGGTCTGATCAGCTGTGACAACGGCTATACAGCAAGTGACAAGCAGGAAAGTATAAAGTTTTATAAAGTATAAAGTATATATATATATATATATACACACATATACACACTTTTTTTTTTTTTTTTTTTTTTTGCCTGACTAAACAGTTGTTGCCAAGAATTTTTATAGGAACTCCGTAATGCAGCTGTCAACTGTCCCACCCAATATTCCCTCTACTCAAATGAGTTTTAGTCTAAACCCTAAACCTGCCCATACCCCCCCCTCACTTGTGTCACCGTAATTATTGATTTACACTCCTACAACAACTCATTAAAGCTACTTAAAATGACACATTTGCTCCTGTCTATGGTCACATATCATTCACTTATGGGAAGGTTTTGACGAGAAAGAGAGGAAGGTTCCTCGGTAGCTGCAGTTTACAGATTACAGATTTTAAGAGCCATCTAAAACTCAGGCACACATTCAAATGTATGTATTTTGTATTTAGGCCACTTGGTCTTTAATATATTTCATTTGTTCTGCACTGTGGGATTTGATATTCATCCAAATGACTATTTGTAATGTTTTGGTACACAAGTTGGGCTCATCTTCTGCCATCAGTCTTGTGTGTAAAATGTCACAGCTACTGTGTTACTAAATTCATTTTGTGAACTAGTGTATGGGAATATCTGGAACTGATTCATTTAATTAAATCTAGTCCTGTATTTGATATCTGCTTTATTTTAAAACCCACAAAGATTATAGGTTTTTGCTTATCATAATCAATCTACTGAAAGATGGGCAGGCCCGGATTTGTGGAAAAGCCACCTAGGCCCGGGCCTAGGGCGGCAGGATTTTAGGGGGGCGGCATGCTTCCCAACCACACCCACATTGGTTCAAAAACACTGGGGATGCGCTGGAGATACAATAATTTTTAAAATTTTCCATGTGCCAATCCCCATTGCTCCAGTCCAGATGACGAAAATTTGCACGAATGGAGGGGACAGGGGCGACGAACGGCAGTGGGCCTAGGGGCGCCCACTATGTAAATCCGGCCCTGAAGATGGGTTAATTCAGACAGCCAAGGTATACTAATCCGTTCATGGCTTAGGTTCATCTAAGTTCACCCAGTGGAGATTCATATATATTCTCATTGGATGTGCACATTTTTGTATTTAGTCATATTTAATAAGGAGGCAGAAAAACACACACAACAGGCCTTTAATGGATAAACAGTACAGCTTTCAGTGGGCATCTCTGATTATAGTACAGCTTTTTCAGTGTCTATTAATTCACAAGCAAATCATCCAAATTCGTTTTCCTTAATAGAAGCCATGACAATAATCATTAATTCCATTATACATGAGTGGCAATCACTGCAAGTAAATGTCAGTCTTTTTGAAGATTGTTAACCAAGAACTGAGGGCTGCCTATTAAGCTCTTTGTAAATGAAAAATGACAAAAAATTAAAAATGGTGCTGTCAGAATATTACAGACAGGACATTGTTGGCTTTCCTATTGTGGGTTTGTTTAAAGTTTTCAGATACTACAAATTGACAGCAGGTTTGACACAGGGCTGGTCCCTCTCCCACCCTCCTTCTATAGTTCTGTAGTATTTTATACCAGTTAAGCTCGGAATTGGGTCTTTGCCCAATGTTCAGGCATCTGTTCAGTTATAAGTAACACGGTACTGTAAAATTGTAGAGTGAAAACTAACAGTGTGTATATCTCCTTGCACTAATATGTTTGTCATTTCCAAGAAGATGTTTGGCAGCATAGTCATTTTGGCACGGAACCATCAATTCTTAAGGAATAGCAATTATAGCAATGGTGTGAAAATATCTTCAGCCAAAACTAGAAAAACCCCAGATAACCTTATATTCATTTTGCCTTCTGAGAGGAGGTACTGTTATCATATTCATCTGACAAATTCTGTGGGGGTTTATATGGGAGAGCTTGGGTTAGAGATTAGAGAGCCAGTTGCACTATAAGTGCCAAAAGCATACAGTGTTCTATGTACTGAGGCAGAGCCTTGAAGGCATCTTGTATAACCTCATGGTCACAATGTACACTCCAAAACGTTGACTGCTAAAATTGGCACTTGTAGGCTGTGGGTATAAACTATAGTACCTGTAGAGAACTAGGACTGGATTGCTATGTTGAAATGCAAGAACAAGATGCTAAATAAATGTTTTTGTTTTGTTTTGTTCAGAGAAACACGTTCCAGGCGGTACTAGCATATGATCATTCTGATGCTTACGCTATATTCCTTTATCCTGAAGATGGACTCCAGTTTTTTGGAACTCGCCCTAAGGAATCCTACAATGTGCACATTGAGCTCCCTGCCAGAGTGGGCTTTAGCCGATCAGAAGCAGGACCTTACTACAGTGTAACAAGTAATGAACAGTCGGTGAAGAATCTGTATCAGTAAGTTGTGTCTTGAAACCTCCTTCAAATAATCCCCATTCTCAGAGAATTATGCAACTTTTAGCAACAAATTCTTGAATTTGCTGAAGTCTTAAATTAGTTGGACAGATACCTTAGATCTGATATTAGCGGCATTCATTTTTATATCTGGTCAGTGGCCATACATACATACATACATACATACATACATACATACATACATACATTGTTTGATATTGTCTAGAGATATCTGGTCAGGGCTAGATATAGGTCAACTGTTTTTTGACCATTTTAATGGGTGAGCAACTGCATTGGACTGTGGGGTGTGGTCCTCTCCACATAGGTCTGTATAGTAGCAGCTTTTGTAGCTGACTAGAATTAATAATTTTATTGTTTCCATTGAGGACATAATGGACTGTGCTGCTAGGCACATGGGATAAGCCTGTAAATTTGCATGCAGAATGATTTTTGTCTTGAAAATGCATTCTTTTTGCCAAAATCTACTCTGTGTATGTACTTACAGGCGTATCTCATGCCTTTCAGGACACGCACGGGAAAATGAACAATGTACCATTAGCTTTACAGTAATGCTGCTCATACACACAGGATACTGTGTAAAACTAATTTTGTAGAATTCTTGATTCAGTTGGCAAATAATCCTAACTGATATCCATGTGCTATGAATATATCCATTCATAGATTGGCCATGTTTGAAAATCTAACCTGTTGCACCGTATTTACCAGTGAATAGTTATTGGCAAATTATGAAATGAAAAGGAACCACAGCTGTCGATCCGAACAATAGAAAGGTGTATCAAAAACGACCTCCCGGGTCTTCCGGTTGAAAATACTGACTGGGGCACAGTGATAGGGGGGATTGGCACCTCTCCAGTAAGACGTAACTTCTAACAATAGAAAGGAGGCCATGCCATGACCTCTCTTACAATACCCATTCATTGGGCCCATGGTCAGATGGATATCAATTTTGGCCTGTGTATGGTTGCATAAAGCAGTGGATAACAGTAGTTATTATGTGCTTTTAAGTGATTTTCATGCTGCTTTAAGCACCTTGCAAAATTCTCTGACCTGGTCCAGGCCTTAGAAAACAATAAAATCTGTTTTATCAAGTTACAGGTAGGAGCTACCATCATTCTATATGAGACAAACCTAAGAATAAAATAATATTAATACATAATAATGTAATTGTCTATTGATACTTGGACATTTAAGGAAGGCCATGTCTTTTGTACTTCACTGGTGTCAGTGGATATCTTTAGAGCAAGATTAGTGTATTTTCATGTATTTCTTTTTCCCTGACGATTCTTATTTGTCAATGACTTGTGTACTTTTCCCCTTTTCAAATAGAACAGGCAACGTTGGTGTCCCAGGAATTTGGGTCTTTCACATTGGCAGCATTTGGGAGTTAGACAATGTCATTCCAGCAAAATTCTTTGGTGCTCCCGCAAATGAACAATCACTTGAAAATTCACATACAAGTTTCCCAGAACACAGATTATTTGAAAATCATGAAAATGAAGACAGTATTGATTACCCAGAGTCCTTTTATGAGGAGAGCGAAGATGAGCTGGAAGATAATACAAGTGATGCCACACCAACACATGAAACACATCAAGAAGGTGATTCAAATACTGGAAATCAGGGATACTTAGACATAGATGATCAAGCTTCCAAACTGACCCATGCAGAAGATGAACAGAAAGCTACATCATCTGCTGTGCTTTCGTCTTCACATCAGAATCCTAACTGGACACCTTATACACCCAGTGAATCAGAGACTGACAGAGATGGACCATTACAGGAACCTCAAATTCAGACAGGGGAGAATCTAGATTTGACTAGGGAAGACACATTATTGACTGATGATCTGCCGTCCCATAATGCTCCTGATTCAATACCATCAAATTCTCAAGATCTCCCAATATATCCTGAAAGTGCAGTTCTTGTGGGCAGTCACCCAGAACAGGAAAATAATTTTGAAAGAGGGCGGCAGACTGATGCTGATCCTGGACTTCAAACTGATGGTAAGGAATTTTCATGTGTAGACAAATGCCTTGTTTTATAATAGGCCCATAGCATTGTTTGTGACTAAAGTGTGACTTTATGGAATCTTTACTGTAAAACAGATAAGTGGTGTAATATGTATCCTCTAAGCTTGTGGCACTAAAAAGTCAATGCAGAGGGGTCAGGCTGGTTTATGCTTCAGTTGTCTGCATGCTAGGAGTGCCACTGTTAAGGTTTTGAGCAGCTGTGCCAGGATTTTCTTTCTTGTAAAAAAAACCGTAACACCCAAACCATGGTTGAAAAACAATCTCAGTATTACTTACAAAAGCTTAAAGGAAACAGCACTATTGCTTCAGCAATTATAAAACCATTCACGGTGCAAAATGAGTATGTATTTGAAAGTTTTTTTCGGAAAAATATCAGGTTAATTTTACTTACTAAATGTTATGTTTTATACCAAGTGTTTTCCTTTAAACCTGCGGGCAAGGAGACTTGTGAGAGGAACCACGGGAGGTGTTCTAGGTTTGCTTTTTGTGCCGATTACTCCACTGGCTTCTGCTGTCACTGCCAGGAAGATTATTATGGAAATGGAGTCCATTGTTTGCCAAGAGGTAAGGCCTGCTATGTGTTTTATCTTTTACAATTCAAATATATATATATATATATATATATATATATATATATATATATATATATATATATATATATATATATATATATATATATATATAGAGTAAACACAGGTTGCAATGGCAGTGCATTCCATAAATGAATGCCTCTTGCACATCTGTACATTCAGTAAACATTAATACTGATGACTTTAAACTGTTGGACGTGTTTATCTGTTCTGTCAAACAACCATATGTTCATATAGTTTATGCTAAGAGAAAAGAAGATTAAGAAAAAAAAAATGAAATTTGATATCTTTGTATTTATCTACACTGATCAAATTGATAGGCTGGCTTGGTAAATTTGATCAAAATTCTAGCAACCATCGATTAGCTAGGAATGTTGCAGGATTTTCTATTTGAGCTTCATAAATCTGTTCCTTAGCTAAGAGTTTTCCAAGTCACAACTCCAGACTTTCTAATCGCTACAAATTAGCAGGGATCGTTTTCAGAATGAAAAAATCTAACTTCTGGTCTATAGTTATGTTCTAATTTAAAAAGTCATGAAAATAAGGGTTCAGATATGCACTCAAATGTGCCCAGTCTTGGATTTTGCCTAATCCCGAATCGGATCTGGGATTCACTAATGTAAATGTGTGTGTCTGTGTACAAAATGCAACATTTCTGAATTTGCTCTCAAAAGCTGTATCAAGTTATGCCTTATTTTAATGTTAGGAGCCCCACATCGCGTGAATGGCAAAGTGAGCGGAAACTTCCTGGTTGGTCAAACACCTGTTAACTTCATTGATGCAGACTTACACGCATACATTGTGGCAAATGATGGGAGAGCTTACACAGCTATCAGTCACGTTCCAGACCCTGCATCCTGGTCCTTGACTCCTCTTGCTCCAATTGGGGGACTCTTTGGCTGGCTTTTTGCTTTGGAAAAACCAGGCTTTCAGAATGGTTTTAGCTTTACTGGTAAGCATGTTGTATTAGATATATGCATATAGAAATAATATTGCAGGATTCTATGTAAAAAGGAATTTTACAGTTTATTTAATGCAGTCTCCTGAGGCATGAGTTTGGCAACAATGTATCCTATAGTGTGTCAATTATAATGCTGCTATAGGATTTAATCAAATTCTAAAAGCTGAGTGCCATGTAACTTTTATGTTAATATTTATATACTGTTGTCTGTAGTCCCTAGAGATGTATATAATGATGGGCCAGTTGGAAGTTCACAAACTTTTACTCTGTATGTGGGACCATTAGCTGATTGCAAAATGCAATGACTCAATTGCTCAAAAGCAAAAATCTGGTTGATGATGACCTTTTTGATAGCATGTACAGGCCTTAGGCCTTAGTCAGTAATAGAAGTCCATAGTTCTCAAGCATTCCTTCCATTTCTTGCTCAAGCAACATTACAAGATTGCTGTATATTGAGGATACACAAATGTGTGATTATTCAACAATCGGGTTAATGTAGAGTTAGCTTTATCCTTCTGTCAAAGTATAATGCTCCAGAACACCTGCGCTGACTCATGTATAGCTCTTTGAATCTACTAGGAGCAAAATTGCTTTCTGAATTGCACATTACTCTGCTTTGTAATATGAGCGAACTAATCACACTATAATGTACAGCCCTTTTGATCCTGCCTGAGCCTGGTGGTCACATATTTCTGTCCGAGAAATGCTGGCTCACTCTATTTGTGTAAATGGCCAGAAGTTAGCACCTGGCCAATACAAGCAAATAGTTCCAGGAATGTATCTGTGTGGGCATTGTTTTCATTACACTATATTTATAAAGCATGCTAATGTTGTACAGAATGGGATGTAACAGAGCACAGCATGAGTACTAAACCAGAGCAAACAATCAAGAGTTTTACATTCTAGTGTGAGTTTACAGTTTAGAGTAGTGGTTTCCAAACCGGTGTGCTGCCTCACTGGGGGATGTCTTGGAGCAGTGGTGGGGGCTCAGCATGAATGCTAGTTAGGGTGAGAATTGGGAGAAGTGGCCATTTTCTTTCCTAAATACACCTGACATCCGGACTTGGTCAAATGCTGGAGCTTCAAGTGCGTCTTGAACTGAAAGTTTGACCAGCAGCAGTCCGGAGGGTTAGAAAAAAGGTGAATGTATGGAATTATTAAATAATGATCACTTGAAGCTTACTGCTGAATTATCTCTCTCCATATTTCCTGTTTTCTAGGTGCCAAGTTTGTACACAACATTGATGTCACATTTTACCCTGGAGAAGAAGCCATTCATATTACTCAAACAGCAGATGGCTTTGATTCGGAGGGTTACATGAATGTAAAGACAGCAATTCAGGGTAAAATTCCTTATATCCCAGAGACATCGACCATCAAGCTTTCTCCGTATACTGAACTGTACCAATACTCCGGCTCAGGTAATACATTCTTTTTAATCATTCATGCACAAAATTGTATTACACTACATATTTATAGTTTTGCTTTATATATTATAATATATACTAATACTTACATACTTACTATGTAATATTTATTTTGGTTGTTTTTAGTCGTAACTTCAACAGCCTACAGAGAATACACAGTCCTCTCAGAATCAAACGAAGAACAAAAACTATCTTACCGGTTACGACAAAATGTCACTTACCAAGAATGCAGTCATTCCCAGAAACAGTCTGTTAGTGCTCAGAAGCTCTACGTCGATCGTGTCTTTGCCCTTTACAATAAAGAGGAGAAGGTGCTTCGTTATGCAATTACAAATTACATTGGATCTGTGCATGGTAAGTTCTCCCACTGATTATATAGAAATTTTAAGTGCAAGGGATCTCAACTGTGGAGCCATTCTACTTGTTGATTTCACAACAATGGAATTTTTATTCTGAAGCACATTTGACTGCCTGACTTTGTCAACAGTCATCTGTGACACTTGGGAACAGATCGACTTTTTCTCCACCTACATTTATATGCCGGGGGAGAAACAGCCTTGTCTGGAATTAGCATTTTTCAGTTCAAGTCCTCTTGGAGGACCAACCTTTCCCACCTAGTCCTCTTGGAGGACCAACCTTTCCGACCCAGCAGCCTAACAGAACAGTGGGAAGGTAACCAATTTTGGGTAGAGGCATTTTCTTAACGTGGGCGACAAATCTCCCCATGTGTCATGGCCATAACAGTCCTTTAGGTTTAGCCTGCCACTGGTTCAGGTCCACCTAAAAGGGCAAGCCCCACAGTTTGAGAACCACTGCTTTAGAGCAACTGGGCCTATGTTTTACTCAGTGGTGAACAATCTCTCTCTTTTAAATAGGCTTGTCATCTTTTGTACCCATGTACAGATCCCACAGAAAGGCCTCTGGAAGTCCTTAAGAAACGGGTCACCATAAAATTACACTTGCAGGCATAGTTTGTAGGCTTCTAGATTTATAGCACTTGCCAGATACAGTATACCCATTATACTTTATTTCTATAATGGCAATGAACCATGTCCTAAGGGCTGTAATTAAATAAAAAAGCTGCATCTTTTTCCTACATCTGAACCTCAGATGTTATGCACTGCACTTTAGTTGCCCACCCATTGGGGTGTTCTGATGTTTGTATATGTTCTGAGTGTTTATCCATCTTGAAAAAGTGACATTATCTTTGTACAGAGTCAAGTGTATGGTTTGCAGTCAACAACTGACTGTGCTTGTATACTCTGAGGCAAGACTAGAAAGCATAGCAAGAATGAATGAAGTGTATTTGCAGACACCAGAATAATGCTTTACATCTTTGTGTACAAACAGTCTTTGCTATAGGGAACGCTGGAATGCATCTCTTTCCAGCTGCTCAAATACCTGATAAAAAGCCTGTTGTTTCTCTCTTGGTCTGTCTCTTCTAATCACTAGCGGAATCTTCAGGATTACAAATACCTCTTCATGCACATCAAAAAGATCTGTGCTTTGACGAGGAGCAATAAAAGGGGCTAAGAAATTCACTGCAACAAAATGTCTTTCAGTTTGTTTTATTAAGTGCGCTAAGAGTCGGTGGGCAGTGGGTATTTAGCTTCTTTTTCATGTAACAAATCCACTGTTTTGTAGTTCTTAAACTACATGAGTATTCCAACTCCAGTTTTCGGGTCAGGAAGTCATGCAACTTAATGTGTACCATAAAGTGTCCTGTGGAGGAAAGCTCCTATTCATTAGGCAAACACAAAGATAAAGATCCTTTTGAGAATGTCAGGGAGACAAAGCCTGTAGGTAGTGTCAGGGCAAATTACATGGTTGTGAAAATCAAATGGTGCCTTCATTTGTGAGTTAGTTTGAAGAATGTGTAAACAAGCACAAAGTGTAACAGGAGGGCTGACAATTGTCCTGTTTGTATATTTAAGGATGATTGAAGGCCACTTAATCACAAGCTGTCAAGCGGTGTGAAAAAGTTAACGATGGATCCCTTGTGTACACATCCCATGTTTGCTTTGTGATGTTGTGTGCTGATTTCTGAGGTCTTGGTCATTTTTACTGGATTGTACATTTAGTTATTCTGCTGAGCTTGACTGTTTGACCCAAAAAGACATATCACCAGACAACATGGCTATACACACTGGTAGCCAGATAAACCAGGACAGGCACTGATATAGCTGTACCGAAGTTGGTTTAATAGTTTGACCAGCTGGTGACCTATTTATTTGCCATGAATCTATATATGCACCAATATGCTAATTGACTAGTCATTGAAACATGAGTAGCCACGCATCAGCTCAGTAGCTACAAGGCATCAGATCTGCCAATATGTTGGTGAAATTCTGCACAATTCATTTGGATCTGAAGACACAGGCAGCAATCATCCATGTATGCAATGATAAATTCTAGTATAGGTACTATACAGAATTTGTGGGACATGGGCTTTTCCAGATAAGGGATCTTTCTGTAATTTTGATCTCCATAACTTAAGGCTGCCAAAACTCATGTAAACATTAATTAAACCCAAGGGAATTGTTTTGCCTCCAATAAGTATTAATTATATCTTAGTTGGGATCAACTAAGCTGCTATTTTATTATTACAGAGAAAAAGGAAATAATTTTTAAAGTTAGAATTATTTGCTTAAATGGCCTTTCCATGATGCAGAGCTTTCTGGATAACAAATTTCCAGATTAGGGGTTTAATACTTGTCAAGTTATGTACATTTTAGTTAAAGGGAATGTATAGTCATTAAATTAAGTAAGTGATTCTGTTAGAATTCCTAAACTAGTATCTAATGTTTTAATTATTTTGTTACTGGTAAAAAGTCAGAAGTTCAGGTTCCTTCTGCTGTCTGCCCAAGAAATCTATGTGGCTACTGATGCCAAAGCCAATTGAAAATCTAGTATACAAAGGACCAGAAAGGTACTTTATTCTCCATTTAACCAAAAGCAATGATTCTCTTTTTTTGTAAAAAAAAAAAAAAAAAAAAAAGCTTTGTAAAGCTCCTTTGTTCCTCATACCATTGGTGCAACTGAATGATGTGCAGATTAGGGTGCTGCCCCTGCAATCTCATAAATGCAGCACTGCCAAAGTCATAAAAAACTTGTCAGTGTTTGTGTAGTGCAAAAAAGGCACAACAGTAGCTGCCACCATTATACCATACTCAACATGGCACCCTACTGTTTGAGGCATAGTTCGACTCTCAAATGAATATTGTATTACTGGTTTCATTCTAATTTATTTATTTATTTTTTAGTTGCCAGTCAGTATATTTTAACTTTTCTTTTGTTATAGATTCGACTGGAGAGGAAGACCTCAAAGTTAACCCATGCTATGATGGTACCCACTTGTGTGACACAAGAGCCAAATGCCAGCCTGGCAGTGGTCTAGAATACATTTGTGTTTGTGCATCTGGATACCAAGGAGATGGGAGAGATTGCACTGGTAAGGTCTTCTATGAAGCAGGTAAAGCTTGCTTTATTATAGCAAATGTCTTTCCCTATCCTGACTGCAGGAGGTAACAACTAACATTACATATATTAAATATTTAGGAAGACCGTATAAAGAAAAAAGGGCAGACACTATGAGCCTAGCTACTATAGAGCCTATGATTAAGTGTCTGAATGATATGAAACATGTAAGGCTGTATCCTTGTGTACTGAAATAAACTACTTAATTAATGATTTGACAAGCCTGCCTGGAAGATTGGTCTCTGCTAGTGCCTGCCCTTTTTTCTTTATACGGTGGTACGCTCCCCAAGCTGAGGGTTCAGGGCGGTGCCCCTGGACCTCCCTTCACAACTTGTGAGTTCTATAAAAAAAAAAAAAAAATGAGATTTCTCTACTTTCATACTGACTACTATCAACAAAGGTGTGTGTGATATATATATATATATATATATATATATATATATATATATATATATATATTTACCTGTGAGCCATATTCAAATGTAAAAAAAGCATGAAAAAGTTCCCTTAACATGCCAAATGACAGATTTGATTAGCACCTCTATGGACTTGGCAGTCTACCCACTGCAATTAAAACTTGCTTCCAAGCCAAGAATTGAAAAATAAGCACCTGCTTTGAGGCCACTGAGAGCTACATCCAAAGGGTTGTTGCTCGCAAGCCACTGGTTGGGGATCAATGGTACCGAGGGCTACTGACTTAAAGGGAATTTCCATGTAAAAGAAATGAAAGAAAATGAAGTAAATTTTCAATGTACATTTAAAATAAAATCATTTACAATTATTTGTAAATATAATTTCTATTAAATGAGAACTAAACACTAGCTCCCTCCCACAGTATCTATACTTTTAAAATGTTTCCTTGAGTGTCAACCTAGCATAAATCTGCAGTGGAGTTTAAAGGTGCCATTTCCCCCTGTCTTGGGGGAAATCTGTCATGTTTTTCGATACAGATCTTGCAAGAGCATGCACAGTCAAAGCTGATTCAGGACATAGATTCAATAACGCATGCTCCTGCATGATCTGTATCTGAAAAATAACAGATGAGGATGCCGTTGGCACCCAGGTAACTTTTTAACAGAGTAGGTGTCAAGATTAGAAGTCAGCACTCACCCTTAGGCTATATTAGATGAGGTGCAAGTCTTAAGTGGCCACTTCCACCTATAGGTGTTGCAGGGAGGGAGCTTGGAGTAGAGGCAGTGGAGGAGGCTGAGGATGGGCACCGACTGTAATTCAAAATAGGCCCTGCCATTTCAAGACTAAGAGGCCCAAACTGCCCCCACAAGCCCACTAAATAGTGACTGTCTATGGCATCTTACAGCAGCCTCTCTGCCATTTGCAAGAATCTACAGATTACCAGTCTGAGCCTGCAGCCATTGTGCTGTATATCCCTTTCTGTTCTCTGCAGTCACTGCTAGTTCTGACTGTAGCCAATGTAGCATTCACCTCTCCTCCAGGTCTGATAATCAGATGACTTCTGCTACATCATTTCAAGAAACTGGACTAGCAGTACAGAGAATAAGAGGACTGGAGATTATTATTATGATTATGTATTTATATAGCACAGCTTTGCATAGACTGCTGCCAGCCTAGGGTAGTTTACAATCTATACTCTAAACCATGTACACAAACAAGGAAATTACTATTTCAATAATGCTAAGCATATGCAAATATGGAGAGAAGTGAGCTTCTTTAATTACAATAAGCTATGTCCTCATTTGTAGTGTATTTAATATAAATGATTGAGTAAAACATTTTGCTAAGTAGCATTTGCCCTCCGTAAAATATTGAATTGTAGTAAAGCCCTGATTTAAAGAAAATCAATTGGGGATACACCCTGATCACAGATAGTTCAATGGCAATCTACAACTTCCATAATATCTGGATGATTATAATTGTGAAAGTAAAGGTGCATTAGGATCTAATCACATATAGTAACCAATCAGCAGGTAGCATTTACGTGTGTAAAAAGCACACATCTCATTGGCTGAAAAGCACCCATTGTTGCCTCCCTCTAGTGTGTCTTGCCTACCATTTTTAAATAGGACACATCTTGTTTATTATTGATTTGTCTAAACATTATATAGTTCTTCATTTGCTGTGAATCGGCTAAATCTTGTTTTGTTTTGACATCACTTCTAGATGTAAATGAATGTGAAGTTGGCTTTACCCGGTGTGGCCAGAACACAGTTTGTGTCAACCTCCAGGGGAGTTACCGTTGTGAGTGCGCCAGTGGTTTCACTTTATCTGGAGATGAGCACAACTGCATCTGTAAGTGATCCTGACTTATTGACATGAGATTTGTCTATCTGTTTGATTAGTTAAAATGTTATAGTTCTTCCACATCAGTGAGACAAATATGAGTATGTTCCAGCATGTGGTCTCCCTGTTCTTGAGTTCGGTTGAGCCTTCTGCTAACCTGCCTTGCTGCTCAGTTGCCTCTATTCAGTCACTCGGCTTTCTAAAACTCGATAATAAAGTCATTCCTCTAGTAATTTCTGCATTTCACCTGTTAATTTCCTTTACATATAGAAGTCTATGCAAAGGAAACATGTTGGGAAAATTACATCAGTATTGTTTTTCAGCATACTGGCACACACTGCATGTATGATTCACCTGACTATAGTCTGACTATTCTGTGTCTGTACTTTACTTCTACATTTAGTGGCTTCTTCAATAAACCCATGTGAAGATGGAAGGCATATGTGTAACAGAGATACATCCCGCTGTGTTCCCCGTGGAGATGGCGTTTACACGTGTCAATGTTTCCCTGGATTTATTATGAGCGGAGAGAAGTGTGTTGGTAAGTACCAATGAATCAATTAATATATATGTGTGTGTATGTGTATATATGTGTTATATATATATATATATATATATATATATATATATATATATGTGTGTGTGTACACTTATTATAAGTGCTTAGTGTCAAGGAGACAAAAGGATGGAGGTCCCTGCCCCATAGAGATTTCAGTCTAAATATATATATTTTTAATGTTATTAATATTGCACTTGTGTGTTTATATACAGACAAGTGTCAGTGCTGACTCTAGCCTTTTAATATCTTATCTTGCACTTATCACAATTACATTAGATTTTGTGTAGGACATTGTGTAACGGTAGCAAACGTTCATACCGTAATACTTTGATAATATACTGCACTTCACTGTCCCTGCAGTATACCTAACCCTACAAAAGCTTGCCCAATGTAAGGATCTTACATCCTACATTCTTTTGTGTTCTGACCCCAATATTTAATACGACTTCTTTCTCCGAGGCGATTTAGGATATATTACTTTTTCAGCAATTATGTGTACTGCTTGTGTAGTTATGCATTTTCAAAGTCATCTGCAAACTGCTACATGTTCTTTTGAACTTTCTGCTGCTCTAAAGGTAACCATGCCTGAGGTTTAATAATGCCTCACCGTGAAGCAGTTATCTATCTCCTTACACCAGGGTCCCTAGACTGTTACATCCCACACGTACTTGTAAAATGTGTCTGTGAGGGGGGCATTAGTAAAACAAACACAGATGAACTTCAAAGAACTGGTTTGTGATGCATCTGTTATGCGAGTCACAGGCTTGCCTTTTTCACAGGGTGTTAAAGGGCACCCATAATTATCCATAGCACAACTGTGAAATAAATAGGCAATGTACTGTTGGTGCCATGTGGAAATTTTGCCTGATCATGAGTTCAAGGAATTTTCTGTATTTTCTTTAGTTGACATTTGTGAGTTGTTTTTCATCAGTCCTTTGCTGTGTAATTACCGAGCTTTACAAACAATTAGCAGTTCACTATAGGGAGAGTTCAAAACTTTCAGTCCTCTTTCTTCTGCTAATCTCTATACAGTCTCTCTGTTGTATCTAAAGCAGATTATACAATAATGATCAGCAGCACCCGAAAAGTGGCCATAGACGTTACAATTACGATTTTTTTTCTGGAAAAGATCTTTTCAGGAAAGATCGTTTGTTTCAATATACATGTGTTGAGCTGAATCGTCCGATATACAGGTAGAAACAATAGAATTCTGATGATATCGGTCAGCCCGTCTCCGCCATATACGGATTGAATATAGTATGAATTTTTGTATAGTATTATCGGAAGGAAAGATATAAGGATTTCAGCTAAATTGCCATACATCGGCAGGTATTGGCCAACCATGACCTAGTTAGCAGCCTACTGGACTATGGGTCTAAACCAATGCCCTTCCTGACCATTGTCTGTTGAGGCCATTCTGTTAGTTGTAGTACAGCTTGAAGCCTGGGATGGAGCCCTCTGAAACTATAAGGAGCTAGAAAATACTTCACAGGAAAAACCGTAGCACAGTTATCATTCAAATATACAACTTAAAGGAGAACCAAACCCCACCAGGGGAGCTCATGGGCGCCATCTTCCGGATCTTCGTTTTTCATAATGGTGCATGCACAGCTGGAGCAGTCTTCCAGTTCGTAGCAACTGTGCATGCACCAAAAGTGCCGTAAATTGCTGTAGGGAAGGAAGAGGACCCAAAGAAAATCTGGAAGATGGCACCACCATGAGCTCTTCTGCACTTACTCTGCAACGATACGTGAGCAATGTATTCAGGACACTTTCAGGGTTAATAAACTATGCGGTGGGAAGCAGGGTTGGGGACTATCTTGGGTAGTAGGTAGGGGCTTTTCTTATTGGGAGGGTTTAGTTCACTTTTAATGTCTCGTATTCTTTTAAATGGTATAATGCTGTAGAAACCGTAAAATGCTCTACTCCGTTCATTTTTCCACTTGATCTCTGTCTGATATATATTCCTATCTGATATATTGTCCTACAATTTGCACAATTAATGATGTGTAGCATGAAGGCTGAATGGGAGTGAAATGCTTTAGAACATGACAGACATAATATCGGCAACATTCTGGTAACACTGTAAGACATATCATTATCTCACTTCGCAAAGCCTTATCTTACAACAGAGCCACATCATTTCCTTCCCTTTCTTTGAGGGGGGTTTAACTATAGGGTCTCTTGCACGTAGTTATCTCAAGAGTCTCTTGTGGTGCCCCACTGGAGCCCTGCTTAAAGTAGGAGATACCCTCCATGTTTTTTTCTGTGATGTATAATGTGCCCTGAATCGCTTTTCTTTATAGATTTGTATCTGTACATATGTGTGGGGAGCTGCAATATTGCTTCCCTTGGGTAAAGTAAAGCTAAACCTTCTTCTTAGAGTAGTGATTCATTAACACCAAATATTTATAACACTTTGTGACCATCTGTGGTTTCGCACCAAACGTGGATGAAAATATTATGGCAACTTCACCTCAAGCGTGAATTAAAAGATGCAGTGAAGGAGCTTACTGTTCACACAATAAACTATAGCTGCACCATAAAACAAACCATCATTATTACATATTTGACTTTGAAACCATAGAAATGTGCAGTTTGTTGTACAAATCCAGGTTGTAGCTAAATCTTTAAATTTGCCTTTGCATGCTTAATCTTAGAAAGTATCTAAAAAGAAAATGACATCTATTAAAAAGTGAGCCTGCTATTGTTAAATCCAGAGGAACGATCCTGAAATGTAACGAAATAGTGTGTTCCACATCCTGTTGTATTGAGGCCCCTTTGTAAAGTCCATCCATAAAATAGCATAAAGGCCCCTGAGGCTGAGAGCCCTCATGCTATAGAAGTGAGGTATGTGAATGATCACAGTTCCATTGATCAAAGCATCTGCACACCCCTTTATTTAAGGACTCAAGAGTGACAGGCACAAGCTCTTGGAGGGATTCTGAATTGGCAGGAATGAGAAATGGTAAACGCTAACAATGTCAGATGTGACTGGGTGTAAAATAAATAGGAATGGACATGAAAGGTATCAGAAGAGATGTGTCAGGCAAATCTGATGGTTATGTCTGGTCAGGATTCAGTGGGTGCTAATTTTGAACATCATTCCCATTTCATGTTACTAGTCATGTGCGTATAATTACACTGTTATCTGTTACACATTACATTATGATGTATTTTACTCTTCTACAGATGTCGATGAATGCACTGAGCACAGATGTCATCCAGATGCCTCATGCACCAACACCCTGGGCTCTTTCTCCTGTCGGTGTAATAGCGGTTATGAAGGAGATGGCTTCCAGTGTACTCAGATCTTAGGTACAGACAGAAAGCAGGGAATGCTGTCTCTACAAGCACTATATAGCCTTGATAGCCATTGATGGGGTTATCTACGTAAAGTTGGTCACGTAATACAAGATCCTTTCCTTTTGCAAGGACACCAAACAAGTGGATCTTTCACCTATATGCCCACCCTGAGATGAGCAATAGCAGGCTGATCCAAATGTTTGATCCGACAGGAAAATCAAACCTACCCGATTGATATCTGGCTGATTTTTGGCCAGATATTGGTTGGAAAGGCCTGTTGGAAGGTCCTATACTTGGTGCTGCAGACATGTAGTTTCCCAGAGGTTTTCCGCCTGTGTGGAGCTTGGAAAGCAGTGAGCTTTTCTGAGTGATAATCGCCTGAGCCACAAATTCACCAGCAGGTCCAGGCAA
This sequence comes from Xenopus petersii, assembly GCA_038501925.1. Classification (NCBI taxonomy): domain Eukaryota; kingdom Metazoa; phylum Chordata; class Amphibia; order Anura; family Pipidae; genus Xenopus; species Xenopus petersii. The sequence goes on along the minus strand of CM076686.1, from coordinate 51,609,044 downwards.
TTACCTTTCAAGTCAATTGATGGGCTGCACAATGCACGGGTGGCAAAATACTGGAAATTGGCCTGCATGCATTTGCCCTAAGGGCTTTTAGTTCTAGATCTAACCCTGTATTGTATAATGTTCTACATTTTATATAACATTTATATACATGTATAACATTTTTGAAGTTTCTGAGCCTTTAAACTCCCCTTGAATGAAACAAAATTGGGACAGTAATGGGGCTTATTTACAAACACTGGGTAAATGTGTACCTAGACAGTAACCCATGGCAATTAATCAGATGTTTACTTTCATTGTTCAACCTGCAGTGTCTAAAAAAATACAATCACTGGTTTGTTGATATGGGGTTACTGCCCACGGGCAAATCTGCCCAGTGTTTATAAATGAGTCCTAACCGATATAGCAACTAAGAGCCTTACATTGAATGCACATAATTAAAACTCCAGTACCCTTAAATAATGTTTAATTTTGTCTCCAGATCCTGAGCCCCTGAGGACTCCTTGCTTAGAAAAGCGCCAGCAGTTGCTTGGACAGCTGCACCCAAGAGGCCCTCGTCCAGTCGTGGGACAGTTTGTTCCAGAGTGTGATGCAGAGGGCAATTATGTTCCATTACAGTGTCATGGCAGCACTGGACATTGTTGGTGTGTGGACAAATTAGGTGAAGAGGTTGCTGAAACAAGAACACCACCAGGCAGGCCATCCCCAAATTGTGGTGACAAAGGTAAATTAGAAATTTGTATACACACACGTTTTGTTTTCCTACAGAAGAACGATAGATATATATATAGACGTATTGCATGATCTTCTTTGTCACCTTTTATAAATGTCAATTATCAGTCTTGTTTACCCTTTATTTCCTATTAAGTAGACCATGCAGTTACAGTGTGATGTAACTTTCTGTGCAGAGAACATTATGCATATTGGCATTTGTTTGCTTTACCCCTTCTCTCCTGTGCCACGTAGTGTAATTCAAGGAAAAATAAATCATTTATTCTGCAAATAGCAACTAAGAGTCTTGCATATATTGCACATAATTAAAACTTAGGTACCCTAAAATAATGTTTAATTTTGTCTCCAGGTCCTGAGCCCCTGAGGACTCCTTGCTTAGAAAAGCGCCAGCAGTTGCTTGGACAGCTGCACCCAAGAGGCTCTCGTCCAGTCGTGGGACAGTTTGTACCAGAGTGTGATGCAGAGGGCAATTATGTTCCATTACAGTGTCATGGCAGCACTGGCCATTGTTGGTGTGTGGACAAATTAGGTGAAGAGGTTGCTGAAACAAGAACACCACCAGGCAGGCCATCCCCAAATTGTGCAGACAAAGGTAAATTAGAATTTTTAATCTAAACACACATTCATTAGCACAGCTGTCACACAGACATTTATATATAAATTTTCCTACAGAAAAACTAGACATATAGTAGAAGTATTGCGTGATCTTCTTTGTCACCTTTAATAAAGAGTCTGTATGTCACTTATGAGTAGGGATGTAGCGAACGTCGGAAAAAAAGTTCGCGAACATATTCGCGAACTTGCGCAAAAATGCGAGCGGTTCGCGAACGGTTCGCGAACCCCATAGACTTCAATGGGAAGGCGAACTTTAACATCTAAAAAAGACATTTCTGGCCAGAAAAATGATTTTAAAGTTGTTTAAAGGGTGCAACGACCTGGACAGTGGCATGCCAGAGGGGGATCAAGGGCAAAAATTTATCTGAAAAATCTGCCTGTGTGTGCTTGGAAGAGATAGTGTAGGGGGAGAGCTGTTAGTGATTTCAGGGACAGATGATAGTAAGTTTGCTGGCTAGTAATCTGCTTGATACTGCTCTGTATTGGAGGGACAGAAGTCTGCAGGGATTTGAGGGACATTTTAGCTTAGGTAGCTTTGCTGGCTAGTAATCTACTGTTCTCTTTAAACAACTGCCATACATTGACCTTGTAGGCATTGTTTGCCCAGTTTTTTTGGACGCAGCCACTGAAGCACAGTTGCCAGAAAAAATATGCCATATAAATGCTGAAAATAGTCATTTTTCTCCATACGTTGACCTTGTAGACATTGTTTGCCCAGTTTTTTTGGACGCAGCCACTGAAGCACAGTTGCCAGAAAAAATATGCCATATAAATGCTGAAAATAGTAATTTTTCGCCATACGTTGACCTTGTAGACATTGTTTGCCCAGTTTTTTTGGTTGCAGCCACTGAAGCACAGTTGCCAGAAAAAATATGCCATATAAATGCTGAAAATAGTCATTTTTTGCCATATACGTTGAGTCAACGTATGGCAAAAAATGACTATTTTCAGCATTTATGTGGCATATTTTTTCTGGCCTCTGTGCTTCATTGGCTGCGGCCAAAAAAACTGGGCAAACAATGCCTACAAGGTCAACGTCGTTGACCTTGTAGGCATTGTTTGCCCAGTTTTTTTGGCCGCAGCCACTGAAGCACAGAGGCCAGAAAAAATATGCCATATAAATGCTGAAAATAGTCATTTTTTTGGTCGCAGCCACTGAAGCACAGTTGCCAGAAAAATTATGCCATATAAATGCTGAAAATATAAATTTTTTTGGTTGCAGCCACTGAAGCACAGAGGCCAGAAAAATTATGCCATATAAATGCAGAAAATATGCATTTTTTTGGTCGCAGCCACTGAAGCACAGTTGACAGAAAAATTATGCCATATAAATGCTGAAAATATAAATTTTTTTGGTTGCAGCCACTGAAGCACAGAGGCCAGAAAAATTATGCCATATAAATGGAGAAAATATGCATTTTTTTGGTTGCAGCCACTGAAGCACAGAGGCTAGAAAAATTATGCCATATAAATGGACAAAATATGCATTTTTTTGGTTGCAGCCACTGAAGCACAGAGGCCAGAAAAATTATGCCATATAAATGCAGAAAATATGCATTTTTTTGGTTGCAGCCACTGAAGCACAGAGGCCAGAAAAATTATGCCATATAAATGCAGAAAATATGCATTTTTTTGGTTGCAGCCACTGAAGCACAGAGGCCAGAAAAATTATGCCATATAAATGCAGAAAATATGCATTTTTTTGGACGCAGCCACTGAAGCACAGTTGCCAGAAAAAATATGCCATATAAATGCTGAAAATAGTCATTTTTCGCCATACGTTGACCTTGTAGACATTGTTTGCCCAGTTTTTTTGGTTGCAGCCACTGAAGCACAGAGGCCAGAAAAAATTAAACCAGTAGGGTTTGCACCCTAGTTTGTAACGGTGGCGGAGGGAGGAGGACGCTAAAGGACAGCTGTGTGTGGAGTTATGAGGCTTGAAGAGAAGGACAGCTGCATAGAAGTCAGAACAAGTCTTCCGGCGTGCAGTAACCCTCCGAGATCCACCCCTCATTCATTTTAATAAAGGTCAGGTAATCGACACTTTTGTGACCTAGGCGAGTTCTCTTCTCAGTTACAATCCCTCCTGCTGCACTGAAGGTCCTTTCTGAGAGCACACTTGAGGCTGGGCAAGACAAGAGGTTCATGGCAAATTGTGACAGCTCTGGCCACAGATCAAGCCTGCGCACCCAGTAGTCCAGGGGTTCATCGCTCCTCAGAGTGTCGATATCTGCAGTTAATGCCAGGTAGTCCGCTACCTGCCGGTCGAGGCGTTCTTTGAGGGTGGATCCAGAAGGGTTGTGGCGCTGCCTTGGACAGAAAAACATTTGCATGTCTGATGTTACAGACCGGCCAAAGGGCTTTGTCCTTGCAGGTGTGCTCGTGGCAGGATTACTGGCACCTCTGCCCCTGGAATGTTGATGAGTTCCTGAAGTGACATCACCCTTAAAAGCATTGTACAACATGTTTTGCAGGCTGGTTTGTAAATGCCGCATCTTTTCGGACTTGTGGTATGTTGGTAACATTTCTGCCACTTTATGCTTGTACCGAGGGTCTAGTAGCGTTGCGACCCAGTACAGGTCCTTCTCCTTAAGCCTCTTGATACGGGGGTCCTTCAACAGGCATGACAGCATGAAAGACCCCATTCTCACAAGGTTGGATGCAGAGCTATCCATCTCCGCTTCCTCATTATCAAGGACTGCATCATCCACGGTCTCCTCCCCCCAGCCACGTACAAGACCAGGGGTCCCCAAAAGGTCACCACTAGCCCCCTGGGAAGCCTGCTCCTGTTGGTCCTCCTCCTCCTCCTCCACAAAGCCACCTTCCTCCTCTGACTCCACTTCTGGCACCTCTCCCTGCGTTGCAGCAGGTGCCTGGGTTCGTTCTGGTGATTCCGACCATAAATCGTGCGCTTCCAGCTCCTCGTCACGCTGGTCTACAGCCTCATCTGTCACTCGTCGCACGGCACGCTCCAGGAAGAAAGCGAAGGGTATTAGGTCGCTGATGGTGCCTTCGGTGCGACTGACCATATTTGTCACCTCTTCAAAAGGTCGCATGAGCCTGCAGGCATCGCGCATAAGCACCCAGTAACGGGGGAAAAAAATCCCCAGCTCTGCAGATCCAGTCCTACCACCCAGTTCAAAAAGGTACTCGTTGACGGCCCTTTGTTGTTGCAGCAGACGTTCCAACATAAGGAGCGTTGAATTCCAGCGAGTCTGGCTGTCAGAAATCAAACGCCTGACTGGCATGTTGTAGCGCTGCTGAATGTCAGCAAGGCGTGCCATGGCTGTGTAGGAACGTCTGAAATGGGCCGACATCTTTCTGGACTGGGTGAGAATGTCCTGGAATCCTGGGTACTTGGAGACAAAACGTTGGACTATTAAATTTAACACATGTGCCATGCAGGGCACATGTGTTAAATTTCCCAGTCTCAACGCTGCCAACAGATTGCTTCCATTGTCACACACCACTTTTCCGATCTGCAGTTGGTGTGGGGTCAGCCACCGATCGGCCTGTGACTGCAGAGATGACAGGAGTACAGATCCGGTATGGTTTTTGCTTTCCAGGGACGTCATCCCCAAGACAGCGTGACAACGGCGTACCTGGCACGTCGAATAGCCTAGGGGGAGCTGGGGGTGCACAGGTGTGGAGGAGGAGAAGGAGGACCCAGCAGCAGAGTAAGAAGAAGAAGAGGAAGAAGACGAGGTAGAGAGCGATGGAGGAGTAGAGGTGGTGGCAGAACCGCGTGCAATCCGTGGCGGTGACACCAACTCCACTGTTGTTGTTGTTGTTGAGCTACCCATTCCCTGCTTCCCATTCCCAGCCATTACCAAGTTCACCCAGTGGGCAGTGTAGGTGACATACCTGCCCTGACCATGCTTGGAGGACCATGCGTCAGTAGTCATATGGACCTTTGGCCCAACACTAAGTGACAGAGATGCGGTAACTTGGCTCTGCACATGTTGGTACAGGTGTGGTATTCCCTTTTTAGAAAAAAAATTGCGGCTGGGTACCTTCCACTGCGGTGTCCCAATTGCTACAAATTTGCGGAAGGCCTCAGAGTCCACCAGCTGGTATGGTAAAAGCTGGCGGGCTAAGAGTGCAGACAAGCCAGCTGTCAGACGCCGGGCAAGGGGGTGACAGTCAGACATTGGCTTCTTACGCTCAAACATGGCCTTCACAGAAACTTGGCTGGTGGCAGATGACTGGGAATGGGAACAGGTGGTCAAGGTGGAAGGCGGAGTGGAGGGTGGTTCAGACGGGTCAAGGAGAGCAGAGGTAGAGCAGTAAGATGCTGGACCAGAAGGAGTGTGGCTTTTAGTTTGCCTGTTGCCTTTGAGGTGTTGCTCCCAAAGTGCTTTGTGCTTGCCGCTCATGTGCCTTCGCATAGAAGTTGTACCTATGTGGCTGTTGGGCTTACCAAGGCTCAGTTTCTGACTGCACTCATTGCAAATTACAATGCTTTTGTCAGAGGCACACACATAAAAAAAATCCCACACTGCTGACTTTTTGGAAGTGTGCGATCTGGCGGTAACAGTAGAAGTTGGCGGCATTGGCGGCAATGGCGGGTGCGTTGGCTGGCTGAACACAGGTGCCGATACATGTTGTTGCCCTACTGATCCCTGCGGGCTGTCCTCCCTGCTTCTTCTAAGTCTTATTCTCCTACTGCCTCTCTGACTCTCCGTCTCTCCATCTGAACTACCCTCCTCTTGCTCTCTTCTACTAGGCACCCACAAAACATCAATCTCCTCATCATCATTCTCCTCAGATGCATCAATTTCTTCTGACACATCACAGAAGGAAGCAGCAGCGGGGACCTCCTCCTCATCACTCATCATTATGTCCATCTCTGTCGTGTTCTCTGCCAGAATTAAATCTGGTGTAACGTCCTCATCTCCTTCATCTTCTTCTGCCAATAATGGTTGCGCATTACTCAGTTCAAGAAACTCATGGGAAAATAACTCCTCTGACTCCAGTGAAGAAGGGGCACCGGTGGTGGAGGAAGTGTTACGTGGGGTGGCCATAGCAGTGGAGGATGAGGAGGATGTTGTGGTAAAGTTAGAAACGGTAGAGGATGGGGTGTGCTGTGTAAGCCAGTCAACTACCTCTTCAGCATTTTGGGAGTTCAGGGTCATTGGCTTTTTAAAACTGGGCAATTTGCTAGGGCCACAGGATTGCATAGCAGCACGGCCCCTAGCACGGCCTCTGCGTGGCAGCCTGCCTTTGCCTGGCATTATTTTTAAAAAAACAACAACAACAAAAACTCAGTTGGTTTTTCTGGAAACGATAATACACACAGCTAGATGGCGGTTTGAAGAAAACACTGTGCAAATAATGCCTACAAGGTCAACGTATACACAGCGGTGGATACGGATTACGTAAAATATAAGAATGCTGCTTGAAAAAAAGTAACTCAAGTGGTTTTTCTAGAGACGATAATATTATCAATATTTAGACAAAATGTGAACAAGCTCACACAGCTAGATGGCGGTTTGAAGAAAACACTGTGCAAATAATGCCTACAAGGTCAACGTATACACAGCGGTGGATACGGATTACGTAAAATATAAGAATGCTGCTTGAAAAAAAGTAACTCAAGTGGTTTTTCTAGAGACGATAATATTATCAATATTTAGACAAAATGTGAACAAGCTCACACAGCTAGATGGCGGTTTGAAGAAAACACTGTGCAAATAATGCCTACAAGGTCAACGTATACACAGCGGTGGATACGGATTACGTAAAATATAAGAATGCTGCTTGAAAAAAAGTAACTCAAGTGGTTTTTCTAGAGACGATAATATTATCAATATTTAGACAAAATGTGAACAAGCTCACACAGCTAGATGGCGGTTTGAAGAAAACACTGTGCAAATAATGCCCACAAGATCAACGTATACACTACTACAGCGGTGGATACGGATTACGTAAAATATATTATGGCTGCTTGAAAAAAGTCACTCCGGTGTTTTTTCTGGAGACGGTAATATTATGGATATTTAGACAGAATGTGAACAAGGTCACACAGCTAGATGGCTGTTGGTTGAATAACACACTGGGCAAAAAATGCCTACAGGGCAAATAATGCCTAAAAGGTCAACTTATACACTACTACAGCGATGGATACGGATTACGTAAAATTTATTATGGCTGCTTGAAAAAAGTCACTCCGGTGTTTTTTCTGGAGACGGTAATATTATGGATATTTAGACAGAATGTGAACAAGGTCACACAGCTAGATGGCTGTTGGTTGAATAACACACTGGGCAAAAAATGCCTACAGGGCAAATAATGCCTAAAAGGTCAACTTATACACTACTACAGCGATGGATACGGATTACGTAAAATTTATTATGGCTGCTTGAAAAAAGTCACTCCGGTGTTTTTTCTGGAGACGGTAATATTATGGATATTTAGACAGAATGTGAACAAGGTCACACAGCTAGATGGCTGTTGGTTGAATAACACACTGGGCAAAAAATGCCTACAGGGCAAATAATGCCTAAAAGGTCAACTTATACACTACTACAGCGGTAGTAAAATAAAAAAAAGTAAAATAAAAAAAAAATGAATATTAAAAAAAAAAAATTACAGTTGGTGCTGCTGAACTACTAGGAGCAGCAGATTAGCACACCAGTCCCACTCCCCAACACTGCTAGACTAATAGCACTGGGCTCTTATAGTAGTAGTAGTAGTAGTAGTAGTAGTAGTAGTAAAACAACAAAAAAATAAATAAAAGCAGTCCTTACAAGGACTACTGTTATTGCAGCAGTCAGCAGATGAGATCAGAAGCAGGACAGCTGCCCACTGCAGCTACATACAGAGCACTGCAGTAGAAGGTAGATTACTAGCCAGCAAAGCTACCTAAGCTTAAATGTCCCTCAAACCCCTGCAGACTTCTGTCCCTCCAATAACAGAGCAGTATCAAAACGATTACTAGCCAGCAAACTTTCAACTGTCCCTGAAATCACTAACAGGCAGCAGCTCTCTCCCTACACTATCTCTTCAGCACACACAGGCAGAGTGAAAAAAACGCTGCAGGGCTTCGGTTTTTATAGGGAAGGGGAGTGGTCCAGGGGAGAGCTTCCTGATTGGCTGCCATGTACCTGCTGGTCTGGGGTGAGAGGGCAAAAAAAAGCACCAACAATGGCGAACCCAAAATGGCGAACGTCGCGCGACGTTCGCGAACTTCCGGCGAGCGCAAACACCCGATGTTCGCGCGAACAAGTTCGCCGGCGAACAGTTCGCGCCATCTCTACTTATGAGTCTTGTTTACCTTCTATTTCCTATTAAGAAGACCATAGTTACAGTGGGATCTAACTTTATGTGCAGAGAACATTGTGCATATTGGCATTTATTTGCTTTACCCCTTCTTTCCTGTATCATGTAGTGTAAGTCAAGGGAAAATATATTTTTTATTCAGCAAATACCAACTGAGAACCTTACATTGAAAGCACATAAATAAAACTAAGGTACATAAAATAATGTTTAATTTTGTCTCTAGGTCCTGAGCCCCTGAGGACCCCTTGCTTAGAAAAGCGCCAGCAGTTGCTTGGCCAATTGCACTCAAGAGGCCCTCATCCAATCGTGGGACAGTTTGTTCCAGAGTGTGATGTAGAGGGCAATTATGTTCCGTTACAGTGTCATGGCAGCACTGGACATTGTTGGTGTGTGGACAAATTAGGTGAAGAGGTTGCTGGAACAAGAACTCCACCAGGCAGGCCATCCCCAAATTGCGGTGATACAGGTAAATTAAGAATTAGTTCTAATCACACACAAACACAACATTGGATATCAGTCCCCATGTCCCCTAGTGAAATTAGGCTGTAGAACAAAATGCGTGAGACGTTATTAAAATTACAGTGTAACCGAGGGTTATGGGGTTTTTTTTTTGGTTTTTTTTTTAAGCAGAGCCCACTCAGAGACCTCAGACAGTATGTGAGAGGTGGAAGCAGAGTCTTATTGAGCATTATGGTGGGAAACCAAGCGGAGAACATTATGTGCCTCAGTGTGATCAATACGGTGACTTCAGCCCTCTCCAGTGCCATGGAAACAGTGGCTATTGCTGGTGTGTGGATAAAGAAGGCAGAGAAATTGAAGGCTCTAGAACAGAACCTGGAATGACACCAGCATGTAAGTTTGCAAAAGAGGTGCAAATAAGTACATGTCAAATGGGTGCAATGATTATGGGCATACCTGTTTCTCTGCAGATCCTCTATGCAGATTATAAGACTGATCAGGTTAATATAGGAGTGTTAAATGTTTTTAGTTTTAAGCTAAAATATCACTGGGATGCAAACATTTGTTGCCTTTAAAAGTAGGCTAGCAGTGTATGAAGATATTTAATCTGTGGCCCTCCTTTTTCTTTATAGCTCCATTTGATTGGATGGGCACTGGCCTTTTTGAACTAAACTCAGAAACCAAAAGCCCTATGACCAAGAAAACACCATGTAATGGGCAGAAATATGTAAAGGAAAAATCTTGCATGAACTAATAACTTAGCAGCTTGAGCTAGATTGCAAGATAAAAATACACCTGCTTCATTACATCCATGGTTTTTTCTTTATACTTATAGGTATACCCACAGTGGCACCTCCAACCATGCATCCAACTCCGCGTCCTGATGTGACCCCTCCTGCAACAGGCACCTTCCTCTTGTATGCTCAGGGTCAGCAGATTGGATACTTGCCTCTCAACGGCACAAGGCTCCATAAGGATAAAGCCAGGACACTGCTGTCCCTTCATGTAAAGTATCGTCTTTACTAGTGAACTCTCTGTAGTTATGGAGCGGTACCATATTAGAATGCAGTATATGTTCTGGGGGGTAAAAATATTATGTAACATTCTTTAAACTTGGCTAAACACCAAGCAGCATCAAGTCCATGTCCCATTTAGCAGAATTTTTTTCACTTGTCTACTGCATGCTCCTCTTAGATAAGAGACCTGCTATTAAATCTTATCATTGATCTTCTTACTTAGTGTTTTGTGGCCTGTTACTCTCTAGAATTGTAAATGACAGACTTTGTAAATAGCTGCCTACCATTAAGGTGAAGTTCAAAAGAAACAGACATACTGATTTGTTAGGGGGGGTTGGTTTTGGCTACAGAATGTAACCCTCAAGGAGAGAGAAAGTGCTCAGTAAGGGCTCAGAATAACTATGGCAGTAGGGTTATGAGGATAAATCCACAAAAATGGGGTAGTACATCAACAGTACATGGCTCACATCATTCATTAACACATAGCTTTTGTTTAAACCCTCAAACAAATGAATATAATACAGGTTAAGATGGTCTTAAACAGGTGTTAAACTGCTAGTACAATGAATTTAAAACAACATCGCCACCTAGATGTAAAAACTAGATGTAAACAGTAAAGGTCTTATGGTCATTCATCAATATGAACTTAATGAGCCAAATTCTGCTCTAGAACCTTTCCATACTATAAGCAGATCATTTATACAGCACTTAATATTGACACTGTGTGACCAATGTAAATGATTACAAATATGTTTTCCCCACCAACCAAGGCAGAGTTTTGAGGTATGACTTAGTCACCTGGATGTCAATTAAAGTTTTTATTTATTGTGATTTGAGACACAAATTGCTGATTTCTGCCTTACACAGGAGCTCTACCCGGTTTCTTTTGGACTGATCCTGCTGCTATTCCTCCAGTGCATGCTTGTTATGCTGCTGCTGGGCTGAATCAATATGATTATGTAGTGTATGTAGACCTGGTTCACATTTTATTGTAGGGGAATGAGCCCCTGAAAAATCTCTGGAACTATTTATAATGCACTTGCCCATGATGTCAGTATAGTCTAATGATTTTCTTATTTAACCCTTAGGGTTCTATTGTGGTTGGGATCGATTATGACTGCCACGAGAAAATGGTTTACTGGACGGATGTTGCAGGCCGTACAATCAACCGGGCAAGCTTAGAACCAGGCGCAGAAGCAGAAATTATTATTAACACAGGTAACTGATCTGTGACACTATAGGAAAGTCATTGTGGCTGTGTAACTAACTTCTTGTCTAGATCACCTGCTAGCACTGGAAAAATCTGAGCTACTATGTACTGGAATGGGTACAAACTGGGTACCAGGTGCACTGTGGGGCAGTACATCTTTATAATGTGATCTGGGAATATGCCAATAGGAAGTCTCACTAGGAATAACAGTAACATAATCACATTTTTAAATTCATCAGTGGCAGCACTATCACACTGCGTTCGGTTACTGGCTGATCGCCATTTCTTTCAAGGAGAGTTTTGTCTGGATTTCCTAATTTAGAAAACTGGACAGACAGTTTGACCTGTTTTGAAAGGTCTTTCCAGGTCAAAACCGGACAGCTGGCACCCCTATTTGGAGCTTTCTGAATAATGTTTTTTTGGGTAACGAATCCCATACCTTTATTTAACCTCTACCCTATATAAGCATGACATCATAAATGGAAATGCATGCATGGAAAGTTAAGGGCCTCGTTATGGACTGTTCCTTCTCTTTCTACCTGAGCCAATGACCAGTGCGGTTGTGAGGTTTGAAAAAAACAAAAAAAAAAAAAGTAAATATTGGAGCTGAGTGCTTACCAGTCATTTGTTTGGGGACAGGATCAGTAACAGATTGTGTAATTACATCACAGACCCATGAGTAAACAAGCACAGGATCTGTAATGTACCGTTATATGCGGCTGTGAGTAAACACACCACCCTTCAAAGCCCACTCTCCTTCCCCTTTTAGCTATGATGTATGCTGCTTTAATTTGGGTGCATTGTAGAAAGAAATAGTTGCTATTTTTCTGCTTGCAAATTGGAAACAGGTTTTCAATTGTCTTTACATTACTTCCTGCATCTGCGCTGAAGAGTGTCCTCAAATGCACTGCAGTGCTGGACAAGCACAGTGAAAAACGTTGGCTGACTAACTCACTGGCTAGCACCACAACATTGAAATAAGAGACACAGCTGAATTACCGAGTTGTAATGGATTGTGCATTCGCAGTAGTGAAATCCAACCACACAACAGACACATTTCGCATCATACATAAGCTGCTTGCATAAAATGTAACAGATTCACTTACCTTGAAATTCTAATAAACGTTGCTTGTTTAAGTAGTTTCAGGGGTTAAAAAGGCTATTTCTACATATTTTTAAAAAAACACACACCAAAGTGGCAAAGAATGATGTGATGAGCTATGATATATTAAGTCTTAGTTATTCACCAATAAAACCTGCTAGCAGTTTGACCCAGAAGCTCTGTGCAGGTTACTAATTGATAGGATGGGCTGATATATCAACCTTTACTTATTCACCAGAAGTTAATACTTGCATTTATCAGTATCCACTTGCATTTAGCATGTATATGTAGTAGTATGATCACTGCTGACACAGACACTTCTTTGATTCCATTTTGAATAAATGGTAATAAGAATTGTTCCTTTCAGGGTTGATGAGCACAGAGGGTTTAGCCATTGACTACCTTCGGAGGACACTGTTTTGGACAGACAGCGGCCTAGATAAGATTGAGAGTTCTCGCTTGGATGGTACAGAGAGGAAGATTCTGTTTGACACACAGCTTGTCAACCCCCGAGCCATCACTGTGGATGCAGTGAGAGGGTAGGTCACCACTCCAAGCTATTTGGAATATTCCTTTTCTCACTTTGGACCAAAAGGTGTCAGGAGTAGTATACACTTGTCATCACATCAAGGAGAACAGTTAAAACGAAGGTCACCCATACAGCAGTAAGACTTTTCACTAAGAGGCCCAATTATCAAAGGTCAAATTTCATTGACTTCATGTGAAGTCATGTGAATTTTTTTTTTAATTTGAATATACTCACAATTCAACTGGGAGGTTATTTAAGAAAAAAATTGAATGTCTAATATTCAATCAAATGGTTTTGACTCAAAAACTTGAATCATACTCAATTCATACTCGATTCATACGAACCAAGTTTTTCTCCTGAAAAATCTCCAAATGGCTTAACGTAAATCCATTGATTTGTACATGAACTTGGCAGGTTTTAAGAGGCGAATATTCGAATTAGCATTGTTTCCATGGTCGAGGTGTGATAAATCTCACATTCAAATTTTACATTTGAATAGGGAGATTGAAATTTCAATGTTTGAATTTTGACACTAGAAATTTTGAATTTACTATTTGACTCTTGATAAATCTGCCCTGAAGTGTCCATGAATGTTGGACTGTAGAAAGCGATGGTCAGGGTTTTGAAGTGGCTGTTATACTCTTTTTCTAATGTCAAGTGTATTCCCTGCTCATGTAACACACCACACATAGGGATTCCTGTAGCTACGAGCCTTGAAAGATGGCAGTTAGGTCTGTAAATAAAGGCTGATGGGTGCAGAGAAAGGTCAGACCTCAGCAGGAGGCAAACAGTAGGTAGAAAAGCATACGTAACACTTGGATGGCAGAAATAGTAGCGTACACAAGGCAAGGACATTGGGAAAAAAGTCTTATAATACGTAACCGTGGTAGGTACCAATGCGTGGGGAACTAAAGCTGCAGCGAGTTTCCTGGGGTATTATTATGTATATATATGAATCATTCCAGTGATGGCACTTGCAAATGAACCCTAAAGTGGCTTGTGGAATTTAAACCGTAGGCAATTTAGAGAAGGCTGCAGTTACTGGCTGCTTGATTTAGTCATTCCGCTAGCTTCAAAAGGCATAATAATTACTTCTACAAAGAGGCATAATAAGCAGTTGGTTGTGTTTTTAGCAAAAGCTCTTTTTCTCTGTCACACAAAGGAACCTGTATTGGACAGACTGGAACAGAGAGGCTCCAAAGATTGAATCGTCCTTTGTAGATGGATCAAACAGGAGGATTCTGGTTAATGACAACATTGGCCTTCCCAACGGCTTGACCTTTGACCCCTTCTCCAAACAAGTCTGTTGGGCTGATGCAGGTAATTCTGCAAAGGAATTTCAAGTCCTTGCCACACAATTGAAATATGTCAACTCCATTTTGTTTTCTGGGAAATGCAGTTCATTTTCTCCCACCATGCATTTCTATTAATCCTGGTTGGTGTGTGTATATTTATACTTTTGAAAGTATTTGTGGCATTTGTACACTCACACACAGTACATGTTTCCATTGTCATTCAAATCTTCTTTATATTTAGGAACCAAGAAGCTAGAATGCATTTTGTCAGATGGAACTGGCCGACGGGTCATACAGAGTAACTTGAATTATCCTTTCAGTGTTGTTGCATATGCAAATCACTTCTACCACACAGACTGGAGGAGGTACGGTTTTGACGCTGCACAGACATATGAGTGTTTGTACAGTAACCTATTAATTCATTGTATGGAAGAGTGTATGACTTATTGAGTTAGAACACATGATCATTGTAATGTGCTGTTAATCACTGTCACTTTTCTAGGCACAATTTCTCTGCCACATGAATTTGTCCCACTGACTTGTTAGTGGTGTAAAATAGTTTATATCTGTCCATTAAGCATTGGCCTGGCACCAGATGATTGCATCAGCTCAAATTAACCAAATCTAGCTAAAAAAAAAAATTAATACGGAGATAAACCAGAATGAAATATCATTGGTTTTATGGGATTACTGGCCCTTTAACCTAAATAAGAAAAGAAGACCTGTTACCAATCAGATAATGAATTCTAACGGTCTTGAATAAACTACCTCATATTGTGAAATATATAAGAATATTATAAGTCATTGAGGAGTTCCATGACCCTGTAAAAGCACAAGGCCTAACTCCAAGGTCACTTCTTATATCCTCATATTTCGCAACATGGGGTACTTTATTAGTTATACACAATTTTCAGTGAGTCACTAAGCAACAATTATAAATGGCGCTTAGTGATGTTCTCGTTTATAACATTATTAGTTGACATTATATTAATGGGTTTTATGTATTATATACCCCCCCAGAATCACCAATAATTATGTGAGGTCTGAGGTATATATAATATAACTGAACTTATTTCATGGAGTGTTGCCATGTTGCTACGTCCATCTCTGTAAGATTTACGGTAATTTTATTCTCAGAACTCAAAGCCCATTCTCATGCTGAAACTAATCACAAATCAATAGGTAGCAATTGCATTTATTACAGTGGTAAAGTCCCACATTTTGTTGGAACTGGTGCTGCAGTCATGAATTGTCAAGTATTTATTATATCAGGCCAAAATAGAAACAAATAATACTGTCATTATTTTGATTCTATGGTCTGGTTTATTAGGAGCCAATGAGCCATATGTCTGCACAAACTAAACTATATGAGAATGGCTGTAATACGAATGTATATTTAATATATTCTAACAGTAATAAGCACATAAGCATTGACATGTGTATTGTGTATCTGTAGGGATGGGGTAATATCTATTAACAAGGACACTGGGCACATTGTAGAAGAATACCTTCCTGAGCAGAGATCTCATCTCTATGGAATAACAGCCGTGTATCCATACTGCCCTTCAGGTAAGTTCACTATGGTTAAAATGTAACACTGCTACGAGGTAAGAGTGGCCTTAACAGATTGAAGAGCACAAGACTGAGTAAAGTGTTACATTCCATACGCCAGTTCCCTATTTTATGGCCAAGAATATTTTAACCAGAAAATATAAAATCGAGAGATTTCTGCAGGTCCCTATCAGACTTAAGGGAAACCTATTTGCAAAAAGTGACGATCCCCTTTAACTAATTTAATGTTTGAACTGTGCCTATGGCATTCACCAGGCCGGAGCTGGGGTCAGGAAAGAACAACCTTTACATATGGTTAAATTAATCCTACAGTTTATTGCCTCCTCTGTCTGTGCCTAACCCCATCCTGGCTTGAGGCTGTGGGCCTGGTTTTGAATGACTGTTTTAAATGAGAGATTTGGTGAGTTATCATTCATTTTGTCTCCCAAATGAGAATAATGTAAATCGCCAGCATCAAAACGTACAAGGCTACTTTTACTCGCATTTTTTCTATGCTGATCGGCTAATTGATCTTGTCAGAGGAGAAAAGTAACTTGTAGCATCATGGGTAGTAAATAGATCGGGAGCTGAAATCTCATGAAACCTTTGCTTCACTATAGACCCAAAACAAAACATGCGGGCGACTAATCTCCCTGTGTGCCAATGCCCTTAAATCAAATACATCTTTTGAAAGGGGGTCCCCAACCTTTTTTTACCCGTGAGCCACATTTAAATGTAAAAAGAGTGGGGGAGCAACACAAGCATGAAAAAGTCCCTTGGGGTGCCAAATAAGGGTTGTAATTGGCTATATGGTAGTTGTATGTGGACTGGCAGCCTACAATAGGCTCTACTTGGCACTATACTTAGTTTTTATGCAATTAAAACTTGCTTCCAAGCTAGGAATTAAAAAATAAGAACCTGCTTTGAGGACAACATCCAAGGGGTTGGCGAGTAACATGTTGCTCACGCGCTACTGGTTGGGGATCACTGACCTAGAAGATGTATTACGTTTGGATGATAAAAATCTTAAATGTGCATTTCAGGTAGAAAGTAACAAGAACAAGCTGAAAAGTGGAAAAGAATTTTGATGGAAGATCTTCCCCTTGCTGCAGTTAAAGGGATGGCAAAGAATCAGCACAAATACTACTTGGAAACTGCAAAGAAAAAGCTTTATTTTCATGCAAAAAGCCAACAAATATAGTTTGTAAAGTTTTTTTACCTCAATTTTTTTACTACTGTATTTTTAAAGAAATTTACCTGTAAAAAAAAAAAAAAAAAGCCTAAGCGCGTTGGCCTGCTTGGCACCAAAAAGACGTGCCACGTGTACAGAGATCGCACATGCCACAGATTTTTAAAAAATATTTTTAACTTGTTTAATATTTGTAACTTGAGTTTTTTCAATGGTGCATTTTTATATAATTTCCTTTTCCAATGTAGCTTCTAATACTCTATCAAACCACATTACTGTATACTGTGAACAGATATGGCTTTGAACTGCATCCATCACAACAAGCTGTTTAGTACATTTGTGAAATATCGGGAACTTTTTGTGCCATAAAAAAGAAAAAAAAATCTTCACAGATAAGTTCAATAAATCCATTTCCTTTTCTGTATGTTTTGTGTGTTTTACCACCTACCACTGAGCTGCAAAATTAGTTAGGTTGCAGACACAGGGATTTCTACTATAAATAGGCAACGAAAATATTTAGTGTAAGGAAAAAACCCTCTGAGCAATATAAACTATTGGCACCTTCTGATGGTGTATTAAACTACAGGCTCATGTACTAGTTGCTATAGGTACAAATGTGCCCAATCCGTGATTTCCTTTGTTCAGCCAGCTGCAAGAATGAAAGCAAAATCTTGATTGGTTGCCAAGGATCACTGCCCCCAGTTATAGGTGTGGGTATAACACGAATGTATTTTGCAATGTAGTTTTTTTGTGCCGAGACAAAGGGGCTGATTCACTAAAGGTCGATATTCCTTAAGGCACAGTTTTGTGCGTTATTTTAGGAATGATTCATCAAAGTATTTTCACATGCGTTAATAAACATAGCACAAGTGTTAATTCTACATTTCTGCATAGCAGTATTCTAATCGTTTTGCCATATTTATAGAATAGAATAAATCCTTAAGCATTATTCCCCAACATCTTTTAAGCGATAAAAGCATAAAAGTGCGATAATCACTATGAAACACCTCCCAGGAGTAGGCTTACAACATCAGATGGATTAATAGAGGAAGATGTAGCGAGGAGCTGTAGGGCAGCAATTAAAGACCTTTATGAGGAACTGGAGCCTTACCTACAGCCACTAACATATTTTCATGATACCTTGGGCAGGTCCAGAATTCACTACGTTCTGTGTCATGGAATTATATTAAGTTTCCCAGGGAAAGGAATGACTAGAACTGGAAAAAGAGACTTCTACTCTGCCAGTGGCATCCAGAATGTCTTCAGTGCTATAAATTGCACTAATAACGTGTGTCTATATCAAATGCGCTAAAATATTGCACAAAATAACGCATGCTATACAATACCGCACACCATTCAGCTAAAATGAACGTAAAAATATCACTTCTTAAATTAGACAAGTGAACTTTTAGTGAATCGATCATTAATGTTAATTCTAAAAACATAAGAAGTGATAAAACTTAAGGCATGCTATAAATAATACACTTCTTCGACCTTCAGTGAATCAGCCCCTAAGTAAATGATGCAAGGACAGTGATCTTGAACCTGTGAAAGAAGCACCAGCACCAAGCATAAGGAGGTTTGCTGAAAGTGGGTGCATTTGTTATAATAATATGTATGTGTTACAGGAGCACCCTCTGCCATTCTGTGCAGTCAAGGGATACGCAGAACAGCTAAACTTTACATTACTGATGCAGAAGTGCTTTTATTACTTTTCTGTTCAGTGATAGAACAGAGCAGAGACGCCTCAGGAAACACTTCTGCATCAGTAACTTTGATATTCTGTCTGGCCCGTTGTCCAATAAGAACACCATGGGGTGCTCCTGTAATAATATACATGATGTTAAAAATCTTAACAGATGAGGGTGTTTGAAACCAGTTTAAATATTATGCTGTAACCCGCCCTGTTCCCAGATTCCAGTCACTGAACCACAAGAGGTTTCTGAAGAAGCTTAAGAAGGCATTTCTCACCTAGATAACAAAAACACCCAACTGATTGAAGTTCCCACACAAAAATGTTGTTACATCCTCTCTGTTGGGATTTGCTCACTTTTTACTTAGAATCTACACCAAGGTGCAATGGTTCCCGGCAATCCAGATTTCCTTCACTGGACAACTCTGTCTTAGTTACCAGGATAGCCCCGTCCCAGTGCTCCTATAAGAAGGGCCCTCCCCAAAGCTTTAAAAGCCCAACTCCACCCCTGTGTCTAGTGATAAGCTTCTTGAAACTACAGAGGTATAGGAAACTATGACATGAGAGTTGTCCATGAAATAAACTCACAGTAGGTATGATACAATTTTCCCTGAACAAACTCCATGTCATACTTACCAGGACCATAGCAACGAATATCCCCAAATGGGAGTGTAATAGTTCCACAATGAGAAATCTGGATACAAGTGTATAATCTATTCTCAGATGAATGAAACCTCCACAGGGGAACATAGAAACACCTAGTACAAACCTGTGAACTCTACTTCTGCAGAGGAAACATGGACTGCCTGAGTAAGAGAAAGAAATAGGTCTCTCGAGGCAAAGCCCACATCAACGTAATGAGACAGTGTGAAACCAGCAGGACACTTACACCTGGAGGGAGAGAACTCCATTGAAAGAGAAGATAGTAACAGAGTATATCACATTCTCATTCCTTGCACGATCGGAAATAGCTCATAAAGCAAAGGCACCTGCAAAAGACGACTTAGTAGGAAAAATAAACATTCTACACCCACCAGATCTCTATAACTACATATACAAATGCATCACCTAGGGGCCCATTCACTAAGTTCGAGTGAAGGAATAGAAAAAAAAATACTTTGAATTTCGAAGTATTTTTTTGGCTACTTCGACTCGAACGATTCAAACTAAAAATCGTTCGACCATTCGATAGTCGAAGTAATGTCTCTTTAAGAAAAATCTTCGACCCCCTAGTTCGCCACCTAAAAGCTACCAAAGTCAATGTTAGCCTATGGGGAAGGTCCCCATAGGCTTTCCAAGTTTTTTCTGATCGAAGGATAATCCTTCAATCGAACGAATTGCGCAAAATCCTTCGACTTCGATATTCGAAGTTGAAGGATTTTAATTTGCCAGTCGAATATCGAGGGTTAATTAACCCTCGATATTCGACTCTTAAATACATCTGCCCCCTAGTGTAGACCACAGTCTTTCCAAAGCTAAACTCTATAAAGCACACAAGGAATACTCAGGATTCTAAACACGGATACTGCAGGTAGTTCTAGATTAACCACAAAGAGAAACACAGTAAAATAACCTAGTTTGGAATCAGAACAAAAAGAGCAGACCTGGAAATAACATGATATATACAACTGGATGAGCAGAACAGACAAAGGAAGTACACTCTCGGCAGACTATATATCCACCGATTCCTCCACACCCATGCTGAATCGGAGTCGGTGCCCAGCACACAAATCCTGCACGGTACTAGTTTGATACACACCACACCTTATCAATGAAAGGTTCACAGACTGACTCACAGAAACTGACTGGCACTCCCGCAGACACACCATACTTCCTACATGGGCTGAAATTGTTCCTATTACCATATGCTCATGATCACCAGCCAAGCTAGACTGGATAGTTTCTGGAACGGGCATCCTAGCAAAAATACATGTAGGCATGCATAGCCTTTGCCAGGGTACAGTCCTCTTGAGCCTAGAACCAAAAATCTGTTTGGCATGCTACAACACGAGTCCACCCAATAGGAAGTGAAAAGACACACCAAGAAGTATAACTAACTCATGAAATACTGCTAGAGATTAAACTCTTTGGACTATAAATTACTGGAAAACGTCTTCTGTATCCTATTGCTCCAACCTGGAACACATCTTCCTTAGGTTCTAGGCTCTAGCCTGGAACATCAGATAGATCACTAGATAAGTAAGAATGAATCTAGATATAGGGATATGGCTATTCACCTATTGTTCTGGAATGGAACACCCCTACTACCCAAGCCTATAGGCAGTCATGCCATAACCTAAAGGCAAACACTTGGTCAAAAAGTATAATCTCCATAGGAAAACTCATTGTGAAGCACTCTGTCTGGAAGGTAACCTATAGTTTATCAATCCCCAACTAGCAAAGCAGGTCTATGGCAGTCTGAAAGGCAAATTACCAACTCGAGTGGCATAGATCCCAAAACCCTGCAGCATGCCGTGATTTCATGCCCATTGTCAACCATGAGGGTTACAATGACAGAAATAACTTATAATAATGAGACTGTGAATATTTACCTGGATGAAAACAGTTTTTGTTGTATGTACAGTCAATCCCTAAACAGCTCTGCTACTTCAGCTACAGCCCCATTGATTGTGTGTGCTTACTTTACAGACAATGTATGGCAAGCATTAATATAATATGGCCCCCAGGTATATACACTCAGTCAGCTGACTGGCTCCATATTGTACTGGAGACAAACTGGATAGGCCTGTGTTATAGTCTTACCTAAAAGCAAGGCCCTAAAACAGTGAGACAGTTATGACCCCAGAGCATAGAAAAGTAACTACATTTGCACTCCTAGATGTAAAAATGCAAATCAATGTACACAATGACACGTCTACTGGACTAAGAATGAATAATGAATTGAACCCCAGTAGCCAAAGTAAGAGACCATGATAAATATCATTATCAATATTTGGAATGGCAAAAGATGGACATAGGTTGGGTTGCCACCTTTTCAAAAAAATGTTACCGGCCAGTGGTGGGGGCAGGAACTAAAAGGGTGAACCGTGATGGAAAAATGGGCGCCGCGCTATGCCAAGAAGATGAAGAGGGTCAAGGGCTTTTGTTAAGAGTATTACAAATTACCGGCAACTACACTGCCCGTTAATTTGTAATTCCGGCCTCGGCAGGTGTTTTACCGGCTAGGCCAGGTGGCAACCCTAGCCATAGGCCTACAGAAACTGAGCCAACCCAAGGCAAACTGAGGCATTAATTTCACCAACCTCAAATTATACAACCTGGCAGCACAATTTAGGCACATTAAAGAGACTTTCACTTACAGCCCTGGACCAACAGCCTATACCACACATGAACTTGGCTGCCTTACTACACACTCTACAAGACAATCTGCCAGAAAAAAAACTCAACACAACCCCTCCTCTACACAACCTGGAGGTCTTTGAGGCAATGCCAGGCCAAAATGGGCCTTCAAGCTACATAATCACTGGGATTCCCTATGTCAGTAACTCGGACTTCCAGATTGGCATAAGTGGGCCAATCTGCTGACATTGGGACCAAAATGGCATCAGGTAGGTCAACAACTAGGAAAAAAGAGTCAGAGGCATGAATGCTATTCCCAAAGATAAGCACACGTTCTTATTACCAAGCAAAGAGCTAGGTATCCATGGTGAGGTGTGCCCTGCTAGACAAGGACTGGGACAGTGATTTAAATGGATTTTCTATTAGGCAGAAATACTTTGAGCTATTGCAAGGGCATATATAACTCTGTGTAAAACACTAGACTAAGCAACTATCTAAACGGGCCTATCACAATGGCAAGTTACCAGCCCTAAAAACACCAGACATCTTGAAAGCTACAATAGATCCAACCTTTTCTCTAAAGGCAGCTACACTGAAAATAATTCAGAGGCCACGTATCCCTACACTGCAGACATCTCATAAACCCGGTTGACTCAGTTTGTCCAAAATATGCAACACCACAAGCAGACTTGTTCCACTGCCCATGGGATTGCCACACATAACTTCTGGATACAAATTAAGAGATTGAGCCACATCTGTCCTGATAAATGATGTGCTGCTGTCCCCTGAATAGACAATGTTCAACTCATACTCACAAAGCCAATCAACATTTGCTGGTAGAAGCAGAAAAATTGACGGTCATATCAGTAATAGCTAAAAAACAATACCCCAATGGTTGATACACAGCAGCCCACCTCTAGTCACACTCTTACAGGAAAAAAAACGATTTTATGCGTTCTTAATGGAATGGGTAGAGGCATCCCTGCAAAAAGAAAGCCGCACTAGCAAACTCTTCTCCACCTGGGAATTTACATTGATACATTACCACTAGAGCATAAAAACACAGCTATACAATGGTTGCTGTCCCACCACATAGTATGGGAGTAGAATCCTACAAGACCCACCTATCTGCACAATAATAGTGTGTGCAGCAAGAGGAATCCGGATCCAGGTCCTTGTTTTCCTACTTTATTAACCCTCTATCCTTTTTCTCTTACTTCCTACTGTCATTTTGTAAATATCTTATGTTTACTTGATACACAGTTTAGTTTTTATTTGAAGTTACATATGTATGGATGATCAGCAGTGCAATGTATGGGAACTACGAAACTCTGTTAAACACTAAGATTGATGTAACGCAGATACCTTAATGTATCTTGACACCTTTACAATGTTTACTTTAAGTTCCTTAATGTGCTCTAAATAAAAAAATAAAGTTTGAAAAAATACTCATCAGTTTTAAACAACCACATTGTTCAGGCTCTAATTCAATGCCCTGCTATGTGAATAAACCCTGGTTTTATCTGCAGAACATACAGAGCTACTGAGCCTTTAACCTCCGCTGCTCCTGATGAAGTGCTAGAAGTATCTGCTAGAGGCTCAAGCCATGGAAATATTTAGAAATATTGCTGAATCACTAGCCATATATTCAGCCTAAGACCTATCATATGTAGGATTGCCATCTGGCTAGTGTTTTACTGGCCTGATGGTAAAAATCATGCTTGACCCCAATGTTATTAATAAGGAAAAAATCTAAATATACAGGAAGGCCGGTATTTTTTTCCAATAAAGGTGGCAACCCTAACCTTATGGCAAAGGGAGGATCCAGCATACAGCTCATTTTCAAAATATACAGGCAGCCAGTCATGTCATAGAACCTGATATAAATGAATGAATTCTCTATGGCTGATCACTACACATCATCAAGCCTGCAGTTCTGAATGTGAGAAATTCAGACCACATTGATACCAAATGGTTGTGACATAAAAGTCATCTGCTATAATACAGCAACTGTATAATACCTATCAGTAGGGGAGCGCAGCTTCATACGCCCGTGAGTAAGGGCTCATATACTGAATAGCCTTTGTATAAAAGTTAAAATTGGCCTCAGCCACTCTCATTTATACAAGACCTATGTGTAGAACAGCTAACCTACTTGGTTGGACCCTTAAGCCACGATTGACTGGTTATATTTATAAAAGTATAATATTTACCCCCAGCATAGTTGCTGCATAATACCTATATATTGACTTGGCTATTGCATTTAAGCAATTCTTAGCTGCTACATGAAGCAGGTGCATGATAGACAAACAGCATGTTCCCAAAAGTAATCCATGTTAAACTTGATTTGAATGTTGTATAAAACAAACATGACACAGGGAATAGTGACCTGTTACACATGGTTACATACAAACCTGGAGGCTGTATAAGCAAATACAATAATAAACACCTAATCACTGAGCTGTGTAACACATACCATCAGTTTGATTGTTATATTAACCAGTGCCAAAACCAGAGAACTGTATAACGTGCATTTATATTTATATTTGGTTATTACCTCAGCCAGTCCCATAACCACTGCAATGTTTCAGCATATACATTCAGTTTGGTATTACATTATGCCAGACAGAGCTCTCTGCAGAACACATTTTCTCTGGCTGCAATTCCCAGCTAGTTAGTATCCCAATATACACACTGGCTCAGAGTTCTACTAACCTACAGCATTGTCTTAGCTTCGAAGCTAGCTAGACTCAGAGTAAAAGAAGTATGTTAGCTAACAAACCTGCACAGTAACAGGACAGAATTGAAATCCTACCTGATGCTTCTGAGCTGCTAATGGAGGGAGTGGGATGAACCTACCTACTCATTACCTGCACCTGAGAGTAATTACCTGATTACCAATAGGCAATCTTTATATCTGCACCGCTCACACAATATCCAAGCTGGCCAATCCGTTCTAAGGGCTCTTACTCATGAGTGTTTTTACCTGCGCTCCCCTGCGTTCCGTTTTTCAGCGTTCAGCCGCAGGCGAGCGCAGGAATAGACGCATTTCATTATTACAAATGGGGCTGTACTCACACAGGCGCGCAAAACAACCCTCTGTTCTATTGCTAGCTGAACACACATCAAGAGCAAGATAATGCAACATAGTGCATATAAACAAATGCAATAAAAAGCAGTAATGGAATAAAACACAACTCTACAAGTACAGGCAGGAAATGATGGAATCAATTACCAAATGCTTTTGTTTGAGTGTTAAATACATGCTAAATGCAGACAAAACACTGTATGTAAGAGCCACGTTTTTTTTTCAGTTGTAAATGACTTCAACCTTGGGAAAGACTAGTGAGGGAGGCAACTGGCTCTGAAACCTAAATTCATCCATTTAAAGAAAGTAAACTATATCCCAGTATAGGGAGAAGGAGGACAAAAGGCTTAAGTTGCTTATTAAACATACCTCACCACAGAGATGTCTGCTAACCACACTCCACCTGGCCAACCCTGGAACTCCAAAACAGAACTGACTTCCCATCACCCCAATAGGCTGGGCCAGCTGAAACCTCTGGACTAATAGAATACCTGCTCTCTCACATCAATAAAAATCATAAGGGGTGTAGGGGCCATACGCACCACTGTAGCTTTTCAGGCAAGCCCAGTAAAGCAGATGGACGGGGGGCGGAGCACTTGCCAAGCTGTAAGCCGGCCAAGATGTCACATGATCAAAGACACACAAGTGATATTTAACGTAACACCACTGTCCCTACCTATACAAATGAGGTGCTTAAAGTGGTGGTTCACCTTTAAGTTAACTTCTGGAATGTTATAGAATGACCAATTCTAAGCAACTTTTCAATTGGTCTTTATTATTTTTTTTATATATAGTTTGTTAATTATGTGCCTTCTCTGGCCATCTCCTATAAGGCAGGGAGGAGAAATCGAACGCCGCACGATGGATCTCCTTTTCTGAAGAGGAGCGCAAGCGGAGTTTCAGTAAGTTATTTCTTAATAAAGACTTCGATTTCAACGTTTTTTTTCTTTTGTGTTTTTTAAAAACATTTTTTTGATGTTACTGGTCCTGTAAATACTCCCTGCTGTAATATCAAAATGGAGAAAAGTAGATTAGATCAACATGTACAGTATTTGCCTTTGCATTATGTACCTCTAAAAACCAAAGTAATGTCTCTAAAATTTGTGCTACTTTTAAAATGAAAGTAGTCAGTCAGCATTTAGGGGACTATATATAGTGCATGCATTTTGTGTGAGGGTAGAGCAGTGCTTGGCTACAAACATCACACTGTACTTTAGGGGGGAGAACCCTAAAGTGTATGACTCATTTGTAACACAGACAGGGACCAGAAAGGATCTAGCACTAGCTCTAATAAAGGTAATGATCTTTTGTAGCCAACATTTAATGATGAGCCATGTTTAATTATTTCCTGCGTGAAAAGGGTAGTTTTCATAAACATTACAAAAATCCCCTCTAATGATTAGGAGCACAATACCTTTAACAGTAAACATGATTTGTTGGTTCTTTTCCGTGCTCTTCTGTAATAACTGGAATCCGGAGAAGTTTCTGAATCTCATGGAATACCCTATAGGCTGAATCTCACTAAAGCACAGGCATGGTAGCTGCAGATCAGATTCCTACTGCAAATCAGTTGCTTCCTTTATTAAGAGCATTTCATTACAGTGCAGCAAGTGCTGATCAGCATGTGCAAGGCCAGAGAAGTGGTTCCATGAGCAGGACATTGGTATCTCCAAATGTTTATGCAAAACTGGAGGGATTCAAGTTTTCCATTTCCATAGAATACCTTATAGACTGAAGCACACTGCAGAAATTGGTGGAACCAATGTGGGATAAAAGAATAGTTTGTGGCATAGACTAGCACAGATTTAATTACTGAAGCGCATAGACCTCGTGCAGCAAAAGGATGGTATTTTATTGGGTAGCAGATTTCCCTCTCTCCAAATCATACACTACAATTTTTTCATCTTTCGTCATGATGGAAAATAAGTTCTGTGTTTCAGTTCTTTTATAAATAATGTTTTTTTTCAACAGTAAACCAAACAGAATGTTAAAAGGGATACTGTCATGGGAAAACAAGTTTTTTTTTCAAAATACATCAGTTAATAGTGCTGCTCCAGCAGAATTCTGCACTGAAATCCATTTTTCAAAAGAGCAAACAGATTTTTTTTTATATTCAATTTTGAAATCTAACATAGGGCTAGACATATTGTCAGTTTTCCAGCTGCTCCCAATCTTGTGACTTGTGCTCTGATAAACTTCAGTCACACTTTACTGCAAGTTGGAGTGAGATCAACACCTCCCTTCCCGCCAGCAGCCGAACAAAAGAACAATGGGAAGGCAACCAGATATCAACTACCTAACACAAGATAACAGCTGCCTGGTAAATCTAAGAACAGCCCTCAATAGTAAAAGCCAAGTCCCACTGAGACTGATTCAGTTACATTAAGTAGGAGAAATAACAGCCTGCCAGAAAGTAATTCCCTCCTAAAGTGCAGGCACAAGTCACATGACTGAGGCAGCTGAAAAACTGACAATATTTCTAGCCCCGTGTCAGATTTAAAATTGAAATATATATAAAAAAAAAAAAAATCTATTTGCTCTTTTGAGAATTGGATTTCAGTGCAGAAGTCTGCTGGAGCAGAACTATTAACGTAGGTGTTATATAAAAAAAAAAAAAAAGTTTTTTCCAGGACAGTATACCTTTAAAAATAGCACCCCAGTTATCCTCGTCCCTTACCTCCTACCTTAGCCCAGTGTTCTTCTTCTCCAAATAAACACACAGACCTGGAGTACTTCCTGTGATGCACCGCCATCTTTTTCGAGCCTTCCTGGGATCATATCTACAGTAGCTTTTATCATATTACTGTACAGCATATTCACTCAGCTCAGAGGCCAGATAAACACAAATAGCCTTCAACGAGCCCAGTCCCAAAACATCACAAGTTCATTTTAAATATTTGAGATCTCAAATAATTAATTTTTGCTGAGTGCATGCCTGATGCAATTTGAACATTCTCAACTTATGGCCCCTGTTGCCAGATTCACACACACAATTTGCTTCTTTGAAGCCTTGTGTTCTTTTTCTTGTGTGCATTGGCACCTGTTAAGCTTTTAATGTTAGACTCTCCATTTCCTCTGCTGGCAGCATCGGGCAACACTCACATTTTCTCTGTTGGCAGAGAAAACACTTGGTATCACATTTGCCTTAGGTTACTCCATTTTGATTTACTTTGGGGGGAAAAGTTAGTGCTGGGGTTTTAGCAAGAAATGAAAGAAAACATTTAGGATAGCATTTCCTTAACAGTCAGGATGAGTGCTTTATATCATTGTGCTAAAACTATACATGAAAAGATGACAGCTCCATGCTAGCTAAGGTTATTCACTGACAGGAGTTGGTAAGGGGAGAGGGGACAGGTTAAAGTCCTTATCTTCCAACCTTCCCCAGTCTGTGATCTGTTTTAGGATCAGCAATAATTGCCTGAACTGCTACTATAGCTTCATTGATTTTTGTCTGTAATTCTCGCAGCTCTTCAATATGAAGTAATCTCAGGATTCGGGCAGCATCGTTTAAAACAGCATCTAAAAAAAATACAGACAGATGATGTTTATTAAAATACCAGCATCTCAAATAGATGCAGAATGTTGAAGTTCAGCTACCTATCTGAATTAAAAGGATTTGAATATCTAAGTTTATCTACTGTTATAGTAAAACAAAATTAAGATTTAAGGATATACCATTGGGCATAAATATTAACCATCACTTGATGGTTAATATTGAACAATTTGTTTTCTGAATCATTACAAGAGAAGTGAATATAAAAAGGCAGGGGGGTTGGGTGTTAGGTACCCCCAGTTGCTGAACCTTTAATCCCCCCATTAATTTGCATTCCATTCATTTAAACATGATACACATTCATTTGGGGAGGAGGATTAGCAATTCAGTGTAGTGTTTGAGCAGTCAAATGATATTCTGCTTTGATACCTCACCCAACCACTGGGGGGTAATTGTTTCACCTGACCCAGCCCTGTGGGTTTCCGCTGGACTGACACATATACTAAAGATCTCAGATCACAAGTGCCTTGGATATTAGAGCATTTGTTTTAAAGAGGATGTCCATACCTCCTGTGTCAAACCCAAGGATGTGCTTATCCAGCGCAACTGGGAGGCCCTTTAAAATAGAAGAATACAAATTATACATGTTGCATAGCACAAGTACTTTGTGTATGGGCTATATATGGTGAGAATTTTGTACAAACACTATATTATAGAAATATATATAATATAGTGTTTCTCAAAAATTTTCACCATATATATCCTTTTTAAACATTTTTTCTTGCAGCCTTGTACTTGCAACCAGATAGTCTGATATTTGGTTGTAAGTGACTAAGTAGTGTTTTGAAAGTCAAAAGGGAGATTAAATATAGGAGGGCGTGAAATGGAAGAAAAAAAAATCCAAAAGCAGTAAACTGTTAAATTAAGTCTCAAGTAATTGTTTCTTGTTGCAGAGGAATAGGAAGGCTAATACAACTGAATACCAGCTGAAAATGTACAATATGTAAAACACAGTAAAAATGTATTGTTTTTTTTAAAACAGTGATCCCCAACCAGTGGCTCGTGAGTAACATGTTGCCCACCAACTTCTTGGATGTTACTCTCAGTGGCCACAAAGGAGATGCTTATTTTTCAATACCTGGTTTGAGGGCAAGCTATAGTTGTATAAAAACCAGGTGTACTGCCAATTAGATCCTCCTGTAGGCTACCACTCCAAATAGGGGCTACCAAATAGCCAATGGCTTCCCCAGGAAATTTTTTCATGCTTGTGTTGCTCCCCAACTCTTTTTACATTTGAATGTGGCTCACGGTTAAGAAAGGTTGGTGACCCCTGTGTTAAGGGGGATATAAAATAACCCAATGGTCTGTTTCACTACCCCTGTACTGTAATATGAGATATAGCGTCATATTTAAGAGTGAATATATAGTTTGTTTTTTTTTTTTAATAAAAATGCCCCATGGAATCAGGCCTAAACAAAAGTGTTGGCTACAATACATTAACAGGCGCAGGAACAAACTTAGTACAGAAATGGTCCAGGACAAATTATGATCATTCCACCCAATATTTTCTCATATACTGTATTTATCATCTTATTACATTTTACACACCATTACCAGGCCCTAATTACAAAGGGACAGATTTACATGTATGTGTTTACTCCAAATAAATGTATTTATACAGTTTAGGCATATGTTTGACATGTAACAGCTCCTCCTCAGATGTCATTTGAAGGTACCATGGCTAGTTAATGAAAAAGTTTTGGAACCCCTCTCAGCCTGCATAATAATTTACTCCACTTTCAACAAAAAAGAGAACAGTGGTATGTCTTTCATTTCACAGGAACATCTGAGTACTGAGGTGTTTTCTGAACAAAGATTTGTAGTGAATCAGTATTCAGTTGTATAAAATAAAAAGGAGCAGCATATGCGGAGGATTGTGAGAATGGTTACAGACAACCCAAAGATCAGTTCCAAAGAACATCTTGCTGCAGATGGTGTATCTGTACATCATTCTACAATTCAGTGCAATTTTCACAAAGAACATCTGTATGGCAGGGTGATGACAAAGAAGCCCTTTCTGCACTCACGCCACAAACAGAGTCACTTGTTGTATGCAAAAGCTCATTTAGACAAGCCAGTCATTTTGGAACAAAGTGCTTTGGATTGATGAGACAAAAATGTAGTTATTTGGTCATCGCAAAAAGAGCTTTGCATGGCGAAGGAAGAACACCATATTCCAAGAAAAACACCTGCTACCTACTGTCAAATTTGGTGGAGGTTCCATCATGCTGTGGGACTGTGTGGCTGGTTCATGGACTGGGGCCCTTGTTAAAGACAAGGGTCGGATGAATTCAACCCAATATCAACAAATAATGTTCAAGTATCAGTCATAAAGTTGAAGTTATGCAGGGATTGGATATTCCAACAAGACAATGACCCTAAAAACACTTCCAAATCTACAAAGACATTTATGCAGAGAGAGAAGTACAATATTCTGGAGGCCGTCACAGTCCCATGTCTTGAATATCAGCAAAAATCTATGGGATGATTTGAAGCAGACTGTCCATGCTCGACAGCCATCACATTTAATTGAACTGGAGAGATTTTGTATGGACGAATGGTCAAAAATACTGCCATCCAGACACTCATCAAAGGCTATAGGAGGCGTCTAGAGGCTGTTACATTTGCAAAAGGAGGTTCAACATCAAGTATTGATGTAATATCTCTGTTGGGGTGCCTATATTTATGCACTGGTCTAATTTTGTTATGCATATTGCATATTTTCTGTTAATCCAATAAACTTCATGTCACTGCTGAAATACTAGTGTTTCCATAAGGCATGTTATAAAAGGAAGTTGCTACTTTGAAAGCTCAGCCAATGATTAACAAAACTCCAAAGAATTAAGAGGGGTTCCAAAACTTTTTCATATGACTGTAAATAGTGAAGACATTAGAACTGTTAAATGATAAGACCTACCTCTTTCGAGCTGTTGGATTTAGCAACAGCTTCTTGAGACAAGCGTTCCTGTACTAGGATTCGAATTGCCTAAACAAAGATAGTAAGATAGCGTTTAAACAATAAAGAAGGAAATTAGAAATACTTTTACGCAGAATTTTACAAACCTAGCTAAAATCAGTGATGAAATGGTACAATCACATAGCCTAACACTGGTGACAGGTCACAGGCAAGAGAAACGATATCAGTACTTAGTAAGGTATTTAGGAAATGGAACAATATACTGCTTTAAATCAGTGATCTACAGTGCTGGATCTTAAAGGGTTGGTCACCTTTAAATTAACTTTGTTTTTTACATAATAGCCAATTCTAAGCAACTTTTCAGTTGGCTTTCATTTCGTTTTTTAAATTATTTGCCTTTTACTTCCGACTCTCAGCTTTCAAATGGGGGTCTCCTATTCATATTCAACTCAACGCATGGTTGATAAGGCAATTTGGACCCTAGCAACCAAATTGCAAACTGAAGAGTTGCTAAATAAAAAGCGAAATAATTTAAAAAAACACAAATAAAAAAAAATTAACTAATTTGTGATGCACGGAATCCTCAGATGAATCCTTGAGCCTGGCTGAACCGAATCCTAATTTGCTAATGCAAATTAGAGTTGGGAAGGGAAATCACATCACAAGTAAATGTTTTCAGACTTTTGCCTTTCCTACCCCTAATGTGCATATGCAAATTAGAATTCGGCTCAGTATTTGGCCAGACATTTCATGAAGGATTCTGGGATTTTGCCAAATCCCAAATAGTGGATTTGGTGCATCCCTAAAACGATAAAAAAGTTCATTTGAAGGTGAATGACCCTTTTAATTAATTAGTTACAGAACTTCATTAAATCATGAGTAGGTTATCACTAAGCTTTTAACAGGTATCATATTTAAAGGAAACAATCTTACTTTTAGCATCATAAGGTAGTCATCATGTCTCTGGATTTGCAGAAGATTTGCCAAAGCCATTACTCCAGCTTTGAAATCAGGATTGTTAACTGTGGATGAAGAACATACCATATGTTTTTGTAGGACACAGCATCACCCTGCATTTGCTTATATTCAATAAACATATACAGAGGAAACTCAATTTTACATCCCCTGATTTTACGTTTTCCCTTATTTTTGATTGTTGTTGTGTGGGCCCACCTATATATATTATGTATAATACATATCTGATTTTACACCATTTTTTTCTGGTCCCATGAAAAATGTAAAATGGGGTTTCTACTGTATAGCCAAACCCAGCAATACCATAAATTGAATGTTCTAACATTTATATTTTGTATCTGTTCAACCAGCACCTTCAAATAACCCATTTTCTGTCAGTGAACATTTTACATGAGAGAGGTTCTCATTCTATTCTAGTTCTGTGGAGAACCATGATTAAGGTATTTATTGTCCTGTATAAGAACTAAAACCACTGTATTTAAAAGCATTTGTGTTTACTACTATGTAAATATGGGTCCCACAGTCCTATTTCAACTTGAATGGCAGCATTACAGCTTATTTATTTTATTATTTAGTTGGTAAAAAAAAATATTTAAATCTTAAACACAGTCTTCTCTTTGCTGAGAATTGAACTGGCCTGAGGTACCATTGCAAATGCCCAATCTTTCCTTAAAGGAACAGTAACACAAAAAATGAAAATATATCTCCAGCTGCTGCTTTGTGTGATAAAAAGCTATATCGTTGACTTGGAAATCTACATTGGCATTGGCAGGATTTACGGTCTGGAAAAAGGTAATTAACGATGAGTTACCTAAACAAAAGTTGGTATACTCGTCGAGGATGCCTAGCTAAGTTCAACACAATTTGGAATACTTTATTGAATGCTCAATCCATGTGAACATGACTCACAAAGACTTAGTTAGCTATATTCTCTTCTATCACTACCTTTCTTTCCCCACTTTACTAATCGTTGTAGCTTTAAAGCATTAAATAAAAACTTAAAAACTGAAACTGGTAAAACTGATCTATTTGCTTCAGAAACACTACTATAGTTCATATAAACAAGCTACTGTGTAGCAATGGCGTAAATGGGAAAAAAAGTCTATATGGCACAGGATAAATAGTGGATAACAGATAACACCATTATGTTCTACAGAGCTTATCTGCTGTGTAACCCGAGCCTTTTATCCTTTGAATGGCTGCCCCCATAGCTACACAGGAGCTTATTTAAACAAAAGTAGTGTTTCTGAAGCAAACAGCTGTTTTACCAGTGCAGGGCAACACTGCATTATATTTGTATTACTTTAAAACACTTAATTTTTTTGAAGTTTCTGTTCCCTTTAAGTCCCAGTGAGTACCGTATATACTCGCGTATAAGCCGAGTTTTTCAGCACTCAAAATGTGCTTGAAAAGTCTACCTCGGCTTATACGCGAGTCAGTAACTTATACGTGAGTGCCAAGCCCTCTCCCGCTGCCTTCTCTCTGCGCACGCCCCTGGGAGTCGATGAAAAGGAAGACGTGCAGAGGCGTGACTTACGACGGAAGTATGAATGCACACTGTTTGCGCGATCACGTTGAGGAGCGGCGCGTCCTGGCATGTACCGGTATACGGTATGTAGGGAGTGTAGGAAGTGATATCTGGACCTGGTTTCGGCAGCAGCAGTAGCCTCCCACGTACACAGAGGAGGAACAGGCTGATCCGCCGCCTGCAGGTACCGGATTTTTTTTCTACGAGTGCAGCTAATTACGGTAGGCAGCAGCATGCAAGTCTAACGCCCACTCCCCTTACTTTCTTTCCTCCTTTGTACTCCGATAACATCTGTCCTTAATCCCCCCCAGCCCTCATAAATTAGACTTCAGCCCTCACCTCTCGTACAATATATCTCTCCACCTTCCTCATTCATTAGCCTTGCTTTCAGAAATTTAAGTACAGCAAAGCATGCCCTCTCAAGTTCTGCGGAGTAGCAGAAGGCATCGATATTTATTGTACAAGAAGTGAGAGGTGCGGGCTGACGCCTGAGGGGGAAGGAAGGAGATATGTGAACTGTGTACGGAGGCCTTAGGAAGGATGAATGTGAAAGGAGACAGGAGGGGTGAGATATGAACTGTTAGGGTAAGTGCCATGCTGAGTTAGTGTTTCAGCTGGGGCCCTCATTGGCAATTCATAATTGGGGTTTGCAAGAAAATGTGTGGAAGGTTGAATTCCCCTTTAATGGAATTCCTTGCAGAACAGCAGTCAATTATGAGACTAAAGGGTAGTGGCAGAGGGGTTAATACCCTCTAGGACTGTGGCTGTGGGATAGCAGTGACAATTCTGAAGGGAGGGGTTAAAGGGCTGAGCAAGCAGGACAGAAGCAGGAAGAACAAATGAATGAAGCAGCTGAGCTGTTTGCTTTTCAGAGACCAGAGTAAGAGGTATGTTTGAATGTAGTGAGCCACTTCATTAATTAGATTTTTGTTGTGACCAAATTTAGGAAAACTTACCAGTAGCAGCTGCATTTTTCAACCTAGGCTTATACGCGAGTCAATATGTTTTCCCAGTGTTTGTAGGCAAAATTAGGTACCTCGGCTTATACACGAGTATATACGGTAATAATTCATAATTAAAAGCCCCAGTATTTACTCTACTGCGCATGCTTGTGGTCTGGGGCAGCTTGGGTGATCACTTTAGGAAAGATGCTGACAAGAACTATAATTTAATCTCTTAGAAAAACAAAAAAACACATTAGTATTGTAGTTGTATGGAAATAATAGAATCTCCAGTGTACAGTGCAGAAAAAACTTCTGGAAATGGGCCCAAACAAATAATGTATTCTGCAGAGAAATGCACAAGCTTGACCTGCTTGACAGCAGTCTAGTACACATTATGAAGTCCAACTTGCAACCTTGAGCACTCGACTAACTAGAATGCCTCCAGCAGTCAAGAGCAGCAGGCTGCATCCAATTTCTAGATACAGGGCCGCCAGCATGGGAGTACAGGAGGGAGTCCAGGCAGGGGGAGTCAAAAGGCCTACAAAAGTCTGGTGGTGCAGGTCTTGTGAGCAGGGTCTTGGTGGACCATGGCCATGTTTTAGACATAATGTGACTGGGCCAGATTGGGACATGGCCTGATGTGGACTTATGAATTAAATTCTACATATTTAGCAGGGCCCACCAACAAGCAGGACTAAGTAGCGTGAGACCTCTTGATTTCTGCCTAAACTGGCATACAACTTGGCACACCTACAAACCCATAACTGTCACACATGCATGCACTATTCTAAATTTTGATCAGTATAACTTCTTAAAATACACAGATAATATTGAATTAATTTTTGCATCTTACCATCCAAGTTTATTAGTGGCTCTGTGCTCTTGGAAACATCAGAGTTATATGGCTTGGCATTCTGATATTTAGCAGCTGCAGAAATATACAAAACAATGAAAATATAACAACTGCAAATACCTCTAGAAGTAATTCATAAATCCATATAAATTTGAATTAATAGTGCATCAAGGAGTGGATAATTGTATAAAAAACAAAAAAAGGCAAAAGGAAAAGACATTGGCCCAATTCTAAAAGTGTTTTAGCTTTATAAAATGTTTATTGACCTTTAGTAGTTGCCTCATGGTTCCAGAGTCGACAAGAGAAAAGGGAAGGGGTATAATATTTTGTAAACTTAAGAGGTTACATCTCTGTATCATGGTGCCATTCATGACCTTGCTGTCTTGGGACTGTGCTGGGGTCTGAACAGGAGGCCATGGATTTGTGTTTTTTTAGGATATATTAGCCTCTCATGCAAACTTAGCGCTTAGCTTAAATACTGAGACCACAGTCCCGGTTACTCTGCCTTCTCCATCTTTGTGGTGTCCCAGGGAAAGAAAATTTTAGGCAGTAGTTTTGGGACAACTCCACCTCCTATTTCATTTTCCTCCTTTATTCATGAATTTGAGCATTGATTTTAGTTTTTATCGGATGAATTGGCAGTCTATTTAATTTAATCAATCGAATCCTCAATTGCCTACGTATAATTATTATTTTAATACAGCACTCTCAAGCACTTAACAACTTATGAATTTATTCTCTCTAATTTAAGTAACAATTTGAATCAAATTTTTAAACTATTATACTCAATTTAGCACCGTAGCACTAAATTTTTTTGAATTAACAGCCACCAATTAAATCAATTAATTATTTTTAGAACTACATTTATACACAATTAATTAAGGAGGGTATAAATCTCTGTTAAGGGACCCCCTATGTATTAATGGTTCTATTGTAACAAAGATCATTAATGGGTCCCAAAGTTTCTTAATTCAATTAATTATATTGCACAGCACTTTATTTTCAGCTGATACAGTTGGATAATTGTAACTTATTGCACAGGACCTTATAACTTAATTATCTAGTGATTATTTAATCTAGTCCACAATCAGTGGGTTTTTCACTTGAGTGTATATTATCGAATAGGCAAGTGAAGAATAGCCTATATTGTGACTGCTTTAGTTTAATTGATTAAGTGGGGGTACTTTTCTATCTTCTTGTAGATTGTGAATTACCTAATACTGACAGAAGTCAGACCTCTGCTGGAATCATAAGGATAAAAATGTTTATAGTAAACAAAGGGATCTGTGGTGCAGTTTGTGTTTTTCAAATGTCTAATATATATTCTTGAAGTTCAATGTATGTAGAAAAGATTAATACTGCAGTTACAAATCTTTTCATAACATAATAACCAGAACATACCATTATCACCATACTCAAGGCGCACAGCAAGACCCAGGAGCCAGTCTATTGATTCTTGACGTTCCTGAACTTTGAATGGACAATTCACATCATTCAAATACTGTTGAAAATTGGTAAACATTAAGAAAGACGTTTTAGAAGCAGAACATAATTTAGATTAATATTGGCATAAATGGTTATTCTAAACATCTGAAGTAAAAATGCCACAAAACCAGGAAACTGTGGTATTTACAGAAAAAAAAGGAGTTAAATTTGCAGAGGTAGTTTTATTGGTTTAGAAAAAGTGCAGGCTAAGTTTGAGGAATATATAATGAATGACCAGTTACATATGTTATACCCTAGGAAAAGCAATTTGATTTTGCATTTCCAAAGGCAACGAATCCCGCCACGCATGAATGGTTACACTGCACTGCCACCAAGCTCCATGTATTATGATCTTCATGTATGCACAGATAAGAAGAGGGTCCAATGCCCTGCAAAGCTTAAAATATGGCTGTGCCAGGAAGGAAAGTTAGCTCAGGTGCATTTATATATGTATATTGCTTAAGTTATGAAACCCATTGAAAGGGGTGTACTAGAAGAAATGATATCCCCTACCTTGGATTTGCTTGATCTGTATAAAAGCACCTTTCCTTTAATTTACTTTATATTGTTAAACAATTCTTTGGTGAAATTTAATATCCTCATGATTTACAAAAGGTAGACAATATTCCTTGATTAGTTGGAGCACCACAGCTCAACAGTTTTGGCCAATGCATTTTACTCACAATTGGCCATTAGGTCAGAGGCAAAATATAATGTGTGTTCTAAATGTAATACCAATGATTGAAATAAAAGAACTACAAAAAAAAAAAGCACCAAAGAGAGCTCTACAATAGAACTTCTGTTTTTTAAAAAAAAAAAAAGTATGATAAAACCCATTAAAAGATCCAGCCATTGCCATCAGCGCCATTGATCAGTTTACCTTTTCATACTGAGCCGGCCATTCGCTGCTGTGTATATTTCGTAAATTTCCTCTTTCTTCTATCTTGTAATGTCTAATTTTTTGATCTTCTAGCCAAACAAGAAAGTTTCGAAACTCTGTTTCATCTGCAATAAAAATGTTACATATAGCACATCCTTGTCAATATATGAAGTTAGATAATGTTTCAATATATTTCAAAACAGACTTCCATGGCAGGTAAAGAATAACAGACAGACCAGTAACGTCCATGACTAGCCATCATGTAAAGAATAGATTAAAGGATAGATTGGGAGAATAATGCAACAGCAATGAGTTACCACAAACAGCAAAATCTAACTAGAAACAGGAGGGGTTATTTACATCTGCAAACACAGTGAGCAAAGTTCAGTGTCAAACACAATTGCCCCACAATGCAGCATTTCCCCCCCAAAAAATTCCAGGCCATTGACGTGGTTGCAAGGATGCAATTGCACTGAAGTCCAGCTGGCATTTTTTCCAGAGTACAGTGTTTGAGTGATGTCTGCGGCCGATTCTTTAGGGCGAAACTGCACTGCGCCTATTGACAATGGGCAGAAAAGGGACCCTAAAGCTGAAGTCTGGTCAAGAGATGTCAGTAGCTGCAGGGTTTCCATGTGTCAAGGCTGGAAGGATTGAGCAGTGCTGAGTGCAACTGTAAGCAAGTGCAAAGAGCACATTTTGACACAAGTACCTTTAAAGAATGGGGGTTTTATGTGCAAATCAGTGCGGGGAAAATTGCAGGTGCAAAACTGCACTTGCAGTTGTAAATGAGCCCCGCAATATTTTGCTTTGCTTGTCAGCAGTCCACAAGCAAGATTAATATGGCTATATTTTTTTTCAACTATAGATGGGCATGGATAAACAACAGTAAATTAAAGGAACAGTAACATAAAAAAATGTTTAAAAATACATTAGTGCACAATGAAAAAGAAACACCAAGACAAATGAAACTTTTAAATAGCAAAGCCTTTATTAAAAAATAACTTACAGAATGTCCACTTCCACTCCTCTTCAGAAAAGGTGACCATACTGCAGCGATCAATTTCTCCTCCCTGGCTATTCACCGACAAGCATTGCCTTCATCCTCCTCCTGGTGTCCAGCAGCAGCAGTGTCACGAGTGGGGAGTGTATATACACACAAGGTTAATAACGGTCTGTTTTCGGACCTTGTCTCTGGAGGAGGGGAAACTGAGAGGAAGATGAGGAGAGCGGAGGAGGGAATCCGATGCACAGTGAATGGCTGGGAGGCTTAGCTTGTTTCCCTCGCACAACAGCAGCAAGAACAAGTGTGCATCGGGAGACTCTAGACAGCCAGGCCAGTGGTAGGAAACGAGAGGACCCGCTGCTGCTAGTTAAGCGCCGCCAGCACAGGAACAAACTTGGTGCTACTGTCACACCAGGAGCCAGGAAATTGCTGGAGAGGAGAGCCCGAAAGGAACGTCAGAGACAAGGTCAGAAAACACACCGTTATTAACCTTGTGTGTATATACACTTCCCACTCGTGACACTGCTGCTGCTGGACACCGGGAGGAGGAGGATGAAGGAGATGCCTGTCAATGAATAGCCAGGGAGGAGAAATCGATCGCTGCAGTATGGATGGTCGCCTTTTCTGAAGAGGAGCGGAAGTGGACTTTCTGTAAGTGATTTCTTAATAAAGGCTTTGTTATTTAAAAGTTTCATTTGTCTTGGTGTTTTTTTTTCGTTGTGCACGAACTAATTTTTAAACATTTTTTTTTTTATGTTCCTTTAATGTACTGTTGTTTATCCATGCCCATCTATAGCCATATTATTCTTGCTTGTGGACTGCTGACTGCATGAGTACTCAAAATTCCAAATGCTATTCATAAATAGCCTACCGGGATACATAGATTTTGAGTAGACTAACGTCTGCCACCATAAATTAAGCTGTATCAATTTTTTTTTGTAAGTATTATAATCCGAAAGAGGTCCATACCTTGGTGATATGCAAAATCAGCCTCTCAACCCATTTGACAGCTTACTGGCCCATGTGTGGCCCCAACTTGAGGCTTGGTCAGACATTGATAGAGCTAGCTTAAACATCCTGTCCACTGGCTAATATGGTCCTATTCTCTCCCTGAATCAGTTGTTCAGGCTGATACATTAGATAGCTTTAAGAAGGGGTTGGATTGCTTTTTAGCATGTGAGGGAATACAGGGTTATGGAAGATAGCTCATAGTACAAGTTGAACCAGGGACTAGACTGATTGCCATTTTGGAGTCAGGAAGGAACTTTTTCCACCTCTGAGGCAAATTGGAGAGGCTTCCGATGTTTTTTTTTTGCCTTCCGCTGGATCAACTGGCAGTTAGGCAGGTTAAACTTGATGGACGTGTGTATATTTTCAGCCTAACTTACTATGTTACTATGTATCCCAATGGATCGGTTTAGGCTGTGACTGTGGTCTTATAAATGGTCTGTGGCAATATCATCTAATCATCTCACTGAACAACAATCTGCTGTTCTGGCAATCTGATGATGATGATGAGATATGGTAATCTTAACACTGTGTTTGAGGGAACGTTTAGTAAACCGGATTAAAATAAAGACACTAAAACACAGTGTTACGTGAATACCTGTATTCATAATTAGGGATGAACCGAATACAGGATTCGGCCGTATCCTTCTGTCTGGCCAAACGGAATCCGAATCCAAATTTGCATATGCAAATTAGGGGTGGGAGGGAAATCGCGTGGATTTTTGTCACAAAACAAGGAAGTAAAAAATGTTTTGCCCTTCAGATTCAGTTGGGCCAAATCTTTTGCGAGGGATTCGGGGTTCAGCCAAATTCAAAATAGTGGATGGGGGGGTTCCTGTAAAAACTATAAAATAAAAAAAATAAAAAAAACTTAAAAAATGCACCTAATCCACTATTTTGGATTCAGCCGAACCCCCGAATAGTTTCGAAAGATTCAGCCGAATACTGAACAGAATCCTAATTTGCATATGCGAAATAAGGGTGGGAAGGTGGAAACATTTTTTACTTTCACGTTAATTCCCTCGCTGCCCCTAATTTGCATATGCAAAATAGCATTTGGATTCAGTTCGGCCAGGCAGAAGGATTCGGCCGAATCCAACTGAAAAAGAGTGTCCCAAACCGAAACCTGGATTCGGCGCATCCCTACTTAAAATGAAAGAAAAAAGTCACTCACAGCAGAAACCATGGATTCTAAGGAAAATTATGCAAAATTTTGAGGGAAATGTGCCCACTGAAATTCACTAGAACATGGAGGGGGGGGGGAGTAAAATCTGGGAGAGAACATAAAACTGGGGTTTGCCTGTAACGTGATTTTTAATGATATTCATCAAAACTATAAAACTGCTGAGTCAATAATAAAATGCAAGATTATTGGCAGCAATCTATTTGTATAGTTCTGTTTTGGGGAACTGCAAGTGATTTAGGGTGATGATTATGTAAAGGAATGCAGTGGGCAGACCAATAAAATGGTTCTATAGGGGAATAGCATCAAAAGATCATATATCTCTAACACACTCAGGCCACTGAATCCAAGACAATATCAATGCGCGTCACTTGCTGGAAACAAAGGAAACCAGAACCATTTAGAGGTAACACAACAGGAAAACAAGAGGTTGAACTGCTTAGTCACAATACACAACGTTTGCAATATAAAGACGTCAGGGAAATCTGTTCCTGCACAAAATGTGTCTTTCTGCGCACAGGATTCTGGGTACCGGCAGCACCACGTTACACGGACAGACAGCGAGAAAGGAATGGACATTGAAGTATTGTATGTGCTGCAACCAAAGTTGATATCCTGTTTACAACTCACCTTTAAAGTTAAATCCGGCGGGATTGTGATAATCTAAAGCCTGCAGCTTCCTACGGAACATTATGCCTTCAAGTCAGCCTGTTCACAGCTACCCCTTAGAGGAGACTGCGCAGCTGCCTTCTGCAGCCAATCACAACCCCTCATTTACCCCTCAACCAATGAAAGGCTGCAAGTCTTGCTTTAACCATTCGTCTAACCATATTGCTAGCTGTCTGAGTAAGGCCGTTTATGGCTCTTTTATTCAAGCTTATTGTGGGAAAATGTAGAATATTTGAAATAGCATAAATAACGTTAAGTCTGGCAATTCTGTTATTTAAGCATAACAAAGGAATATAGTATACGCCACTGCAAACACGATTTAACGCCTAACGCCTCCGTCAGAGCCGTGGGGGCTGCCAGCAGTAAATATGGATGCTAATTGCTTTCTGTACGTCATCGCGTTCGAAGGGCAGCGTCAAGGAAGACGACCAGTTGCGTCTGCTAAACTTGATGGTGGCATTGAGCGCCTGTAGAATTTAGTATATAGTCTGACAATAAAGTTATGAAATCCTAGTAGAGATATAGTTTATCTAGTGACTGAAAGACTAAAGCAAATTTGAGAAAATAATGTTTCTTTTGAGTGTGACCATTATCCTAATGTCCCAAAATAATAAGCACTTTTACTGATAAGAAAAAAAGAATTATACACTCTTCTAGCCAAAACCCTGGCCCAAGCCCTTAAAAGTTAACTTTTAATATGTTACAGAATGGCCAATTTATTTTTAAGCAACTTTTCAACTGGCCTTTAATATCTCTTTTTATATATATATATATATATATATATATATATATATATATATATATATATATATATATATATATATATATATATATATATATATATATATATATATATATATATATATATATATATATATATATATAGTTTTTGAACTTTTTGCCTACTGGCGCTTTCCAACTTTCAAATGTGGTCACAGTCACATCAATGCACGGTTGCTAGGGTAATTTGGACCCTAGCAACCAGATTGCTGAAATTGCAAACCTGGAGAGCTGCTGATCAAAAAACTAAATAACAAAAAAAAAACACAAATAAAAATGGAAACCCATTGCAAATTGTCTTAAATATCACTTTCTATATCCTACTAATAAGGTGAACAACCCCTCTAACCAAAAGTATTAAAATATATTACATAAAATCCAAAATGTGTTTCCTTTCTCGCCTTCTTTCTGGGAAGGTTCTAATAAATGATTGATATTTGGGGGGGGTGTCCTCTTTATTTGTCCTTGATTATAGTTGTTATTTTTTAATCTATGGGTACAACTACACAGACGATTTCCCCACGATTGTGCCGGATCCGGTGTGCTGTGCCAAAACGCAGGCGTCAATTCGGATGCTACGGAAAACAAGGCAAGCAACAGCAACATCGGATGGTGTTGCATCCATCTTGACACCTGCGTTTTAGCGCAGCACGTCGGATCTGGCACAATCGTGGGGAAATCGTCTGTGTAGTTGTACCCTTATGCTCACCAGTGGACCTCTTTTCATGTAAAGACTTAAATTCCATTGCACTAAAATACTGACAGGCTGATCCCATGCTTTTCATTGCACACACATACAAGGTGTGAAAGTCAGTGGATCAGCTTTTCTCTGCTGGCGTACATATGCTAGTGGAAGAGACAGCCAAAGTAGTTATTACTATTTCTTTGTTTGTGTCCAGATCAATGTCATCATTGTATTTACCATATCTTCAGTGTAGGTGAAGTTCATGGTGGATAGATGTAAAGGCATGCACCCAAGCCACCTTAAGTCTGCTAAAAATAATTTAAACATTAAACAAAATTGGATTATTTGGCCACTATCAGCATTCATGCATCTCAGTTACCCTCAAGTACAAGGTACTATTTTGTTAATACAGAGAAAAAGGACATTTTTAACAATTGGAATTTAAGTTATAATTATCTCAACTGTATATAAACATACACAGTGGGACGAAATTGTAATATTTTTTTCCTTAAATGGGCTCTATGGGAGATGACCTTTATGCAATTCAGGATTATGGGTTTCCGGATAAGGAATCCCATACTGGTATGAAATATTTGCAAATCAGTAATAGAAATGGATTTCAGAATTTTAGGAAGTAAAAAACAGAGTTGTAGCCCTGAGTGCCAGAAAAGGACAAACAAAAGCATGCACATCAGCATACAAACATCATAGGAAGGAGAACTAAAGCTTAAAGGAGAAGGAAAGTCATCCTGCACTTGGTGGTGATTGTATTGACTTACATGAAACCCCAGGGCGGTGCTCCTATCAGCAGAAAACTGCCCGGGGTTTTACCAGTGAGCACCACAGATTACTTCTCTTCCTTCTACCACATTCTTTGCTTGGCTGTGCATGCG
Organism: Xenopus petersii; assembly: GCA_038501925.1. Lineage (NCBI taxonomy): Eukaryota > Metazoa > Chordata > Amphibia > Anura > Pipidae > Xenopus > Xenopus petersii. The sequence continues at coordinate 51,564,631 of CM076686.1, read as the reverse complement.
AACAAACTTTAACTAAAAAGTCAGCTATTTTATTCAACTGCGCATGCGTTAGCCCCGGGAAATTTGAAGCAAGAAGAAGCCGGGAGACGATCGCTCCGTGGTGCTCACTGGTATAACCCCAGGGCCGGTGCAGTTTTCTGCTGATAGGAGCACCAGCCTGGGGGTTTCAAGTAAGTCAATACAATCACTTGGGGGTGCCTAACATTTGGCAACCCCAAGTGCAGGATGACTTTTTCTTCTCCTTTAAGCTTTCCTTCTCCTCCTTTAACAAAGGAGTAGGTTAAAAATGCAGCACATTCTGTTTTGGGCTTCTGTACCAGTCCAAGGCAACGACTAGCAGCGAAGATCTGTGCCTCCAAATATGCCCCAGTAGCTCCCCATCTTCTTATCTGCTGATTCACTGCACATGCTCTGTGCTGCTGTTACTTAGCCAAGCATTGGGACCTGCTATGCACAATATACTATACAAATAATACAAAAGTCATGATACAAGGCTGATTGCTAACCAGGTTCTAATTCTATATCATGTCAGAAACCATATGACTTTACATCAGAATTCAATTAGTCCTGTAGTAGTGTCCGTTTCTATAAGAGAAGAACCTCATTTTCTGCTTGATGATTTTCAACATCCCATAAGCTTAGCTTCTTAACAGCTGCCCAGATTATACTGAGCATGTGTAGTGTCACTGACACTTCTAACAAGATCAGAAGATGTGTTGTGTACAACTTTGAGATGTTAAACGTTTAAACTGGTGCAGTGAATTCAGCATATAAAATATAAAGGAATATTATTTTTTAGGATTTAGTTCTCCTTTAAGTGCAGGAATAATTATACCTAACTATAATCATTTATTAGCCTACACTGAAAATATGGGGTACAGAAATGACCTGAAAAATAGAGATGGACACCCACAATAATTCAATGAATGGATGATCTAATGTTTAATAAAAAACTTGACACACTGGGACAACTCTCCCTAGAAATTAGGCACCACAGAAAGAATATGTTCAATGTGTATAATTATAGAATTATAAGAATCAGTGAAATAATACCAAATAACTTCCACTGGATGGCAGAAGTGAGGAACTCTGAGACTGGATGAAAGTTGATTTAAACTGGAACAGAGGATTTACTTTACTGCAGACATAGTCAATGCATGACTGTGGGATGGTCATCAGTGCCTTGGCTGGGGCTGAAAGGGTGAAGGCCAGTTTGGAAAATATTTAGGTAGAATGAATATTTTCAATCCTAGGTACTCCCATAAGCCAATTTTGACGGTAAATTCAAGGTCAATTTTGGGTGAATAATTGTTTGATTTCCTGTATATTACAGGGACATATAGCCTGAAGTAAAACTTTAGGTAAACTTGCCCCTAGGGCTCGTATGAGCACTTTTGCAATTTACACCCCTTAAGCAAGAACAAGAGATTTCATTTTTGAGCAAAGGAAGGGATTCTTTTTACTGTGATTGGGGAAGTAAGGAATTCTTTGCCAGGGGAGGTTTCATTTACATGAATTCATTTAAACACAGCTACTTGGTTTGCCAGGGAGCAATATGGATTACAGTTTTAATATGAATAAGGATTTTTTACCATCTTCATTTGGTACCAACATTCTCTGATCAACAGCAGCAAATGCAGCTTGTGAATAAAGCAGCAAATAGATGAATGTTTTTATATTTCTTCCAGGCAGTAGAACACAACCCAGCCTTACTGATAATATTTGGGAGGAATGTTGGTTCTGTTTAGCTCTTAAATACATGCTGAAAAACAACATAACATTGCTTTTATTATTATTCTGAAAATACAATTTTAAGTTGATTTAGAGAAACTGAAAAACTCCAGGCTTCTTGCAGACTGTATCCTCATATTGAAAGTATTTTCCTTACTATAAAACTATACTCATATTTCATGTGCAAATAGCTACAGCACTCCCCTCCCCATCTGCTGGACTCTTGAATTTGTTATTCTATGTACCCTTGAATTTGTTATTCTATCTAGCAAATTGCAGGACAAGCAAGAATCTGTTAGAGCTGTTTACAGGTAATAGCTGGAATGTCTGATTACTTAGAATATCATGATTTAATAATAGTGACATTATATTGTAAGAGTGAAGTGAGAAAACAGTGCATGAATACTGCTTCTGTGTGTGTGCTGCAAATGTTTTTGTTCTCGACCAGAAGGGGGCTCTCATAGACAGAAAGAAACATCATTCATCAAAAGCCCAGGATATTGTTACTTAACAGAAATCTATTAAGCACCTGGCTGCCCAGATCCTTGTCCACACATTTTTGTTCAACAGACTTGCTTTAGGAACAGAAAGAGTGGGCCCATAAAAGACTTAGTTTTTACTAATGTGACTTTTGAATGTGCAACATCATTCAACTCTAAATCCCGAATGACAAGATCATGGGATTCATAATATATCCAATTCAAAGTGTTCTGAAGTTTCATCTCTCCAGCTATGATTTACTGAAACACCTTTGAAATAAATGGGAAACAGATATCTGTGATTTTTGAAAAATCCCCATGAACACTCCAATTTTTAATAAATGTGCCCCATAATAACAACAGGTGTTCCTTCCACTGTAGGTAACACTGCAAGTAGTTCTCGGAAAGAAATGTTTGCTCCCCCAATAAAGCATAGATTTTGTTAATAGATTTGTTAATAGAATCATGAGAACATTTTGTTCTGAAGTATTTTTCGTGCTGAGTCACACAGCCGACAATTCCCTTCCTTTGACAAGACATATCAGGCCACTCCAATGAAGTTAGTCCAAAAGTTTATTGAAAACAACTACAGTGTTTCACTTGGGATGAAAATGAACATGTGGGTCTCTCAAACTGACAAAGTGTTTTTAGTCCCCATCTCTCCTAACAAATCCACAAAATGACAGCATGATCTAGATTCAAGTACTGAACAGTATTTTGAAATAATCGCTGAACGCCTTTCACAAGCTCCATGTGTCTTTCAGTATGGAATGCCTTCTCCAGGGGTATACTGTTTATTCACAGCATTCATGTGACTGAGGTTATTTTCTGCACTCAGACCCTAGCAGTAAAGGGCAGAATTCAAAATTATTCAATAAAACCTCTATATATATATATATATATATATATATATATATTGCCAAACAACATATAGAAGAGGATTTTTTGTGTTTTGATCACTTAAGACACAGCTAGAGGGTCCACTTTGTTGCCTTGGCAATGGCTGACCCTCAAATCCTCTCAACCTCAGCTGGCTAAGGCTAGGGGTGGTAAATAACAAACTTTTGAAGATAATTTCCAAGGACAGCTGGAGTGCCTAAGGTTACATATCCATGTTTATGCCATCGGTATGTAAAGATGTATGTTTTATTTTTAGCCCCTATTTTTTTTTTTTTTTTTTTTTATAAATGAATGCAGTAGTTAATCAGCATTATGGGGTGCTCTGTTTAAGGGCCATTATCAAAATAAAAACACATTTTCTTTTGCTAACACAATTTGGCATGTACAGATTAGATGTTTTTGGCCTTCTATTTATTCATAAAGAATTCAAGGTTCTTTAGTAGGGCCGCTTTTATGGCAAGGCACAGTGAGTGTTTGCCCTGGGCCTCCAGCAACCAGAGGGAACCCTTAAGAGGAAACAAAGAGATAAGTACAAATATTATCATTTATATTATAACCACATCTTTACTTCTGCTTCACAGAGATTATACATAAATCACATCAGTCCCTGCCCCAGTGCAGCTTACAATCTAAGTTTCCTATCACATTTACTCACAAACTAGGGCTTCTTACATCAAAAGCCAATTAACCTGCCAGAATGTCTTGGGATATTATATTAGACAATAATTGTTTTTTAGGCTTGCAAACTGTTTTTTTTAGCTGATGCTAAACGGTAACTCCCAGCATTCCATTTATAGGCACACACGCACAAATAGGTCATCAGTTGACTGTCACAAGTGATTTGACACTGACTGCAATCAGACTGATCAGCCGAAGATCCAATTTAGTTTGATAACTGATCACTTCACCATGAAACAACAGAACTGACCATATTCCAGCTCAATCTGGGTGTGGATAACACATTTCCATGTTGGCTACACTGTATTTTTACTCCGGAATAGTGACGAATTCCACTTGTAATTTGTAAACAGGAAGGTTAACTGCCATATGCTGCCAAAAGTTTACTAACACATATTCTTACCTTTTCAGTTTAGCATTAATTGAAATGAAAATATTATTTTGGTAATGGGGGGGGGGTCCAGTTTCATACAGCCATTGGATTTGCTGCTGCATTTCATGTCAACACCATTGTTATAGTGTCACGGGGACTCGATTCCGGCATTGAAACAGTAAACGAGCACCAGTACTGATGAGCATGGTAAATATGTTATAGACAAGATCATTTGATTTAATAAGTACCCTGCATATTATATTGTATGGCAATGTACATTTTGTACAATATTGGTATTCCAAAGCTTGACTCCAATGTCAGCCTCAAAATTTCACTAAGGCAAAATGGCTGCAAAGTGGCTGTGGGATATCTGGTGTAGAGGTGCCATGTTGGGGAATAATGCATTTACTGTGAGCACAATGAGAGTACATGGACTATAGAAGTTTCATTTCAGAGTAGAACAAAATAACAAGTAGAAAAAGAGGCTTTGCTGCTAGTATTAGTAATTGTCTTGCCTGCATGGGTTGGAAATTGAACCCAGATTTGTTATGTAAATCTTGTGTGCTAGGCTGGTCTCTTTTATTAGATTGTAAGCTCCTACGAGTAGGCCCATTGATTCTATTTCTTACTCAGTAACCCTTGTTTGTTAAATTATTGTAAGACCCCTTTTTATTATAAATTAATGTGAAGCACTGTGTAACTTGCTGGCGCTATATAAATAAATGATGATGATGATGATATCCATACACTAGCATATCTCACACATACCAGTGACACACACTAACACTACGGTGTCAAGATAACTGACCTCCACATCATCCCTGAATTCCTAGGTATCTAGTATCTGTTGTGAAATGTGGGGTGCTCCAAATCAACTGGTTGACACCACTGTAGCACAATGCCTATTACACAACAACGGTGCCACATATTACAGGAGTAGAAATAATGGATATTGTAACAATACAGTGGTGCATAGGTTTGGAGATTCCAATCCCAGACCACTTAAACTAATAAAAACAGAGGGGTCTCAATGGCATCCAGGGCAGCCATCAGGGGGGACAGGGGGGAGAGTTGTAGGGGGCCCCGAGGGTAAGGGGGGCCCCGGCCACGCCACACTTACTTGATTAGCCGGGCCCCCCATCTTTCTGAGAGCTGCTGACTTCGGGAAAGCATGGACGTTTAAGGGGCCCTGGCCACCAATTTTCTTATAATGGGGGGGCGCCCTGGCCACCCAATTTTGGCCACCAATTTTTTTTCTCATGTGGGGTCCTAGCCACCAATATTTTTTATGGGGGGGGCCCTGGCTACAAATGTTGTTTTTATGGGGGGCGCTGACCACCAATATCTTTTTATTTTTTATTAACATGTGGGAACCCTAGCCAACAATATTTTTTTTTGTTTTTTTACTGTGTGGTGGGGAAGGCGGACCTGTAGGTGGGACTTTTGGTTGGAGCAGCCCAGGGGGCCCAGGAAATTTTGTCGTATGGGGCCCTGTGATTTCTGATGGCGGTCCTGATGGCATCCATACAGCTACTGTTGAATTGCAACCCCCCCCAGCATAAACCTTCCAATGGGATGAATGTAATGCTGTAATTTTACTTGAGCAGGCTGGATATCCTCGGCAGAAGACATTAGTAAAGGTCACGGTGGTGGTGGAGCCTAATGATAACAGGTACATTGTGCAGATAATGAGAAGAGTAATGGTAACAAAAAATGATTAATATTGACTAAACTATCCTCATTTAACCAACTTCACTACGGCTACACAAAATCATTCATCATCATCAGTGCATCTATGGTGAGTGCTCACCTTACTTCACTAAAGGAAAATATATCTTTTTAAGTAGTTTATTATCATCATCATGTGCTGATAACATAAATAAGTGGAAGCCATACTGCTCCTGTGCAGATAAGAGCAGGTACTCAATGAGAAGAAAAGGAAAATCAATATGGATTTAATTGGTACCCACAACAGGGTCACATGACTAAGTGGTGGAGAACCCGCACATATTTCTTCTACAAATGGATTTCTGATCATGGATTATATTTTTTTGGCCTTGGCACTTGCTATTATGGCCTGCCAGTGTAGGTTTTGACACAAGCACACAGTGATTTGTTATGATCTAGATAATGCAGTGAAACTTTTGGCTAATAAATTCAGAATGCTGGTTAAAACTAAATCACAATGCCCTTTCCTGCGTCATTGAAAACAGACCCTATTCCTCCTCAAATGTTTTCTCTCTGTATTGATAGAAATATAAAGGGCTACTAAAAAACAACAAAAATACTCTTTGTTTAAAGTGGATTGGGATAAAAAGGAATGAGAATTAAGCATAAGAGAATTAGTTACCTGCCAAATGCAGTATTTTCCAGCTTAAGGGTAATGGCACACAGGGCACTTTCCCCCAAAGCACCTGAAAATACCCTTTTCATCGTGTTAAATGGAAAACTTTTAAATCACATAATCATGTGAAAATGCCTTTGTTACCATGTAGTACAGATATCTTTAAATCTATTACAGGTATAGGATCCGTTATCCGGAAACCCCTTATCGAGACAGTTCTGAATTAGGGGAAGGACTTCTCCCATAGACTCCATGTTATCCAAATAATCCAAGTTTTTAAAACTGATTTTCTTTTTATAAAAGAGTACCTTGTACTTAATCCAAACTAAGATATAATTAATGATTATTGCAAGCAAAACTGACCTATTGGGGTTATTTCAGGTTTAAATGATTTTCCAGTAGATTTAAGCTATGAAGATCCAAATTACGGAAGGATCAGTTATCTGGAAAATCCTAGGTCCAAAGCATTCTAGATAACAGATCCCATACCTTTATTAAAATATATTATTTGTAGCATCACTAGTTGGTAGAGCCATCTGGCAACTTTCTACAACAAATTGGCCCCAGTAAGAAACCTAACAAATTTTAGCACTTGATCTGTGCAGCTATGAGACCTGACCACACTGGCTACTTTGTAGCTGCAAAGTTGTTGCAGCCAGTTACACAAGAATGCATTTTTTTTCAGTGTGGCAGTTAACACCAGCACACAACTGACACTGCGAGAATGCAATTTATTTCAGGGATAAAGTCTCCCGAGTGAACGGGGCCTTTTCCAAAAAGGGCCTAGACTGAAATGGTTTTATTTTTTTTCATGCACACACATTGCCTTCTAAAGAATCACAAAAATAGGTATCAAAAGTACAGCATATAACGTTCCTTTCCGTGGACTCAAAAAACACAATTAAAAATGTTAGAATTCATTCCTAGAAAACAAAAAGCCTTAGCAGAGTAAACTGGTTGTGAGTTCTGGCTAGCTCCCTAATAGACACTGTGAGAGTTGGTTATAATTCTACACTTTCCTGCTGTGAAGATTATTGTTGTGCTACCCTAATGCAACAATGCACAATATCCAAATATGACATAAGAACACCATGGCAAACATATCCTGCAGCTAGAAGTTACAATTTCATTTAAATTAAATATTATGCCCCAAATTATTAAATAATTGCTTTGTCTCGAAAACAATAACAAAACAAAAAAAGGAAAACAGTTTTAAAAACTTAAAAAAGAGATAGCTTTCCCTGTACAAGATCTCCCTTCTCTAGTATGTATTATCATGGTGGATTTCATGTTCTTTAACCTCTATAAGGGTGACATGACACATTTCTTTGGACATGTTTGCAACTGCAGCTCCAAGCCTTATCTTTATAAATACATTTCTCTAATAAATCTGCAGACTGCATGGGTCCATTGATATTCAAAATTCGTCATCAGTTTTCAGGGAGCCTGATCGCACAATAGGTAGCTTCCGTTTTACAGGATGGCACAGAAAAACTTCTTCTCTCTAAATGGGTTTTCTGATGCAGGCACTGGGGAGAGAAGTGGGTCTTCCTTAGCATGGGCTTCACAGTAAGCCATCAAGTCAGCTGCCGCTTTCGATACCTTAAAAGATAAAGTAATAAACAGTTTAAACTTTGACTTTCCAGATTTCATGATGCAGTACAAAATTAGCTGAGATATATATGACACAATAGGTCTCTCTTTATCACAAAAAACTTGCTATATTAACTTGCTGAGAAATATGAGGATATTAGGGGGTTATTACTAAACTCTGAATGCCAAAAACATGAAAAATTTGTGTTTTTTTAATATGAAATTAAAATTTTTAGTGGAAAAAAAACCAACAAATTTTTCAGGGATTTATTATACCCTGAGGATGGAAAAAGTTTGAATCCAAAATTTCTGTATCTCAGACCTGCCGAGGTTGCATTTTTTGATCTACGCTGGGTTCCGTGCAATAATCCGTGCAATAATCCAAAAAATTTGTACGATTAATTTTATTGGGGTTTTTCCCGCAAATAATATTTTCAGCAAAGTGTATTAATAAATAAGGCGAAAATACCCATGCAGATTTGGTCTGAGTTTTTTTCCGAAAATATTGAGATAAATTTGACTTTGATAAATAACCCTCTAGAAGTCGACTCAGAGTTCCATGACCTGTATAAAAGCACTCAGGCTTCAGACTTATGTTTTTATATAGTCATGGAACTCCTCTGTGACTTATCATATCCTTATATTTTACAATAGGGGGAACTTTATTCACTACATAATGAATCTGAAACAACATCACCAACTAAAGTTGGAACCCTGCAATCCGCAACCCGGACCTGCAACCCGCATTCTTACCCGCTTGGACCCGCTACCCGACCCGCAAGTACCTTATCCACAACCCAGACCCGCGATCCGCTGACCATTAAGAATCAGGAAGTGCTGTCATTGTAAACTGGAAGTGACATCATTGGAAGTAGGCGTGATCAGAAAAAAAGGAGTCGAACAGAAAGTGCTGTCATTGTAAACCGGAAGTGACATCATCGGAAGTAGGCGTGATCAGAAAAAAGGAGTAAAAATCGCTATTGAGAAGAACCGCGGCCCGACCCGCGACCCACAAACCAGCAGAACTGCGACCCATGTCTATACCTGCACCCGGAACTTCTACCTGCAACCCGCAGGGTACCGCAGGTTTTTGCGGGTAACCCGGGGTACCCAACCCGCTGCAGAACTCTATCACCATCTCCTGTTAATTTTGGCCTGAAAGGACACAGTTGATGGAAAGTAAGTGAGAAAATTAAATTCTTGTGTTGTTGCTTTGCTCAGAAAATGAAGGGAGTGAGTAAATGATGCTTCTCAGGTCAGTTCTAAGCAGAGCAACAGTTCACCAAACGTGTGGATCTTTGCATGGTTTGTAAATTCATGAGAAGGTTCAAAATGGGTGGATCTGATCATTTGGGCCCCGGATCAACAATCAGATGATACATCAGGCCTAGGCAGGTGTGTTGGGAGAGGAGCACATCAGCTCTCTGATGCAATCCATGCCCAATGGAATTTTGTAAGCATACAGCTGGGAGGCCCAATTCACAGGCTCGTAACTGGTGACTTTAGTGGTCAATTTGGCAGCTTAAATTGGCCTGTGAATGGCCAGCTTTATACTTCAAATGCTTTGTGGCCTGGCAGGTCAGGGAGGGAGGGCAGAAGACGGAGCTCTTGTGAGTCAGATTTGCTGTTTTAAGAAAATCTCAGTATTCGTGTGAACGTGAGAGAGGAAAATGGTTATTTGGTGATTTTGTTTTTAATCCTTTTAAATTAGACATGCTTCTGCTGTGAGAAGGCATATACTGCATGCCAGCCTTGTTTTTGTGGCATATTAAAACTCTTTAATCTGACTACAGAGTAATACACTGAATTTGGTATTATTTTACTCTTTGATTATATTTTACTCTAGAGCCAATCACTGAATTCTCCAATGCTGATTCACTGCACATGCTCTGTGCTGCTGTCAGTTACTCAACTTAGGGACCAACACACAATATACTCAATATATGTCACATTATAAGGCTGAAGCTGATTACATACCGCCCAACGTTTGGAAAATGTAACCAGGTACAAAGAGATCTGCCGAGCAAAATAATATTTTGACCAGGCTGTTTTATGGCCGCACCTGCTAAATACCACGCCTATTCTACAACATTTTGCAGGTTATGTAAAGTTTTAACACATTTCTGGGTGTTTTAGGGTCATGTTTTATGTGTTATTACACTTTTGCTTAAGAAAGTGAATTGTCCTTTAAGCTGCAAGTCACAGTTTCCAAAGAGACCTGCTAATCTTATTAGTTGCAATTGTATCTAAGTGCAGGTGCTGAGTATTCTGGGCTCTCTGCCAAAAGCCATCTTATCTAATTAAGTTTCAGAAACTTTGTATCTTTTTCTAGTGCAGTAGATCAAAGAAGAAACAGGGACTGTGGGACAGTTGGGAGGTATGTGATTAGTTAATAATTAATGGTACATGGCAGCTCTGAAAGCAGCACAATCAGCATCAGAATTTAATAAAAGGCCCTTTAGCATCAGCTTATATCACAAGAAAACCTAAAAGAATTTTCTGCTTGATGATTTGCGGCAACCCCTAAGCTGAGCTTCTCAACAGCTGCTCAAGGTACACTGAGCATGTGCATGTCACAGACATTCCTAACAGAATCCCAAGATGGGAAACTCCTGTGGCAGCTTTGAAGGCCTGGATCATTACTACTATAGAGATGCTGAACCTTTAGGTTGGTTAAATAAGTTCAATATATAAAGTATTGCAATTCTAGCCATATTAAGTTTTAGGGTTTAGTTCTCCTTTAAACTACAGTTAATCATTCGAATAACCTAATAGCTTTGTCCTTGTGGCTTGAGTCCCCTTTTAAATCTGGGGGCTTTAAATGAAACATAAACCTCAAAACAAATGAATGTCCATGCTAGTATTCATCAGTAGACATATGGACATGCTATGTGCTTTCAACAGCCAGTTTCAACTTGTTTCAACAGCCAGTGACAGAAAGCAAATAAGCATGGCAGCCAGTGATCTTTCTATAAACCAGTAGGTTTATCTAAATCTAAACCATTATGATCTCTTAAAGGGCCACTGCACCTGAACTGTTGTTTCTATTTGTCTAATAGAAATATTATGAAGTGGATCTATTATTCTTTTTTAAGTGTCCCTTCCCGCAGTTTGTATGAAGTTTTCTGTTTCTCACCTTTGACTTTCAGCCATGCCTTGGTAGTTATTATTTCCCAGGCTACAATATCACACCCTTACAAGGAACCAGAAGTTGTCATGTCGAGGTGAATGGTGTTCTAAATGGACATCTTCATAGCAAGAGTCATTCTCTTGGTCTGTATGGAGATGCAACGGAACTGCACCACTGCTATTTACCTGTGCTAAGTACATTGCTGTTTAACAGTGAGGGCCCTATATTGTGTTCTTATTACTTTCTGAATGCCCATTATGTAGCCTTCTCCTGGTCTGATTAGAATATGGGTTGATGCAGTCTCACAGTGTATCATGTATATGTTCTGTTTCATAGGAATATGTTATGTTTCTTTTTGCTCTCCATTAGAACCACTCAGAATTATCAGATAATAATTTGTTTGTGTTTAAAATATATTCAGAATTACATTGCCCTGCATGTATTATTCAGAACAAAATGGCCTAAGACTGTTGGACATACTTGGAAAATGCCAAAAGCTGACATATGCTGTATGTGTCATTGGGACGGGCTGAATTAAACACGCACCATTTCTTTCCCTCATCTTTAGTGTAAAATACATGATTAACCCTGAAAACAGGGGCAGTGTCTCTACAATGTTTATATTTATGTTGGCTTGAATTGTACATAAGTGATCATCCACCTCATTTATATTTTTAGAGAAATATTTTATGAACTTATATTGATGTATTTTTGGTTCCTGGCCGGCCAGGTTTTAATGAATCGACCTAATTTAAGGATAAATAAAATTAATACATTTTATATCAACTTGGTCTTTGATCACACTTTTCAATTATTTATTTTATTTATTGTTATCCCCAAAAGGACCTTTGGGGTTTAAGGTGCGATTAGGACTAGTTGGAGAAAACACTTTCCCTTTAATGCCACATTACTGTATATTTTCTTCCTGCCTTCTCTACTTGGAAATTGATAATGCAGGATACCTGCAACACTGAGTATTTAATGTACCTAAAAAGGGGAGTCCCCACCAAATTTCATAGAATTTGGGGTCCCTGGACCAACGTTTACCTCCTGCACCCAAGACAGCCTATAGCAGTTTAGGTCAAAACGGTTCAGGAAAGGTTAATGTGAAAAACTTCACAAATCTAGCTAGGGCTGAACTCCTCTTTGGTGAGAGACCCGATTAAGGTTATAAAACTATGTATCTATGACGGAATGTCTGATGCATGCTATGCCTTCTTTTCTTTGCTATATTTGGACGTGTAACATGTACAGTGTCGGACTGGGGGCCCACCCAAAAACCTTTGACCAGGGGTCCACCAATTAATCTTATACCAGGGGCCCACTCTCAGAACTATTATTTTCTTCCTCTCCTCGCTCAACCTCTATTCTGCTAGTCTCTTTTCTTTACATACTATAATCTATTATTCCATCTATTTTGCCTCTTTGTTCTTATAGAAATAGGAAATGGACATGAAATAGGCCAAATGGTTAGAAGAAAGAGGCCCACTGACACCTGGGCCCACCGGGACTTTTCCTGGTATCCCTGTGGGCCAGTCTGACACTGAACATGTAACACTGTATCTTCCCTTGTCTTGACTATTTGTTTTAAATTGCTTGCTTTTATCCACTCAATAAACTACCCGAATTTTATGATACTGTCATGGGAAAACATTTTTTTTCAAAACGCATCAGTTAGTAGTGCAACTCCAGCAGAATTCTGTACTGAAATCCATTCTTCAAAAGAGCAAACAGATTTTTTTTGTATTCAATTTTGAAATCTGACATGGGGCTAGACATTTTGACAGTTTCCCAGCTGCCCCCAGTCATGTGACTTGTGCCCTGATAAACTTCAGTCACTCTTTACTGCTGTACTGCAAGATGAAATTATATCACCCCCTCCTTCCCCCCCCCCCAGCAGCCTAACAAAAGAACAATGGGAAGGTAACCAGATAGCAGCTCCCAAACACAAGATAACAGCTGCCTGGTAGATCTAAAAACAACACTCAATAGTAAAAGCCAAGTCCCACTGAGACTGATTCAGTTACATTAAGTAGGAGAAATAACAGCCTGCCAGAAAGTAGTTCCATCCTAAAGTGCAGGCACAAATCACATGATTGGGGGCAGCTGGGAAACTGACAATACTTCTAGCCCCATGTCAAATTTCAAAATTGAATATGAAAAAATCTGTTTGAGAATTGGATTTCAGTGCAGAAGTCTGCTGGAGCAGCACTATTAACTGATGCTTTTTGAAAAAAACATGTTTTCCCATGACAGTATTCCTTTAAGGTTTACATATTGCTCAATAAATGTTCAATAAAACATACTTCAAACATGTCGCAGTTACCCAGACAGTCTTCATGATTTGCATTTATTTTATCAAATTAACACAAATATAGAACTAAATATGATGTCTGTTCAGAGTAGCCTGTACCAGTATCAACCTGCTGGGGTATTATTTGTGTGCCCTTTATGCCCCTGATGACGCCCCCAGTTCTGTCAAATGCTGCCTGTACGTGAGACCCTTTTGGCAGAGTTTTTATTCATTTCATACAATTTTCATGTGTGGATTGTCCCGACATCCCGCACCATGCCGATCAATCATTCAGGCGGCAGTGAACGGCCAGTGACAATGGGCGGCAAAAAGCCGCCTCCTGTAATTTTAAGAGCCGACTTTCTGGTTTCTAAACCGGAAATTGGGTTCTGCTAGTGCAGAAAGCGCAGTACGTGCTCTTGCGCTATCGATGCAGCCCCTTTTGACCCACTTCAACGCTAAACTTTTAAGCTCGGAGCGGGAGAGGGGGGCAGCATCGGGGTTGCTGCCTCAGGTGGCAGCACCCCGTGGATTGCCCCTGTCTGCAGGATGCAGCCCAACAAATCTATACCCTATTTAATAGACACATTAGTATTAGAACAGTGGTATAACTATAGAGAAAACAGGAAGCAGGGAGAGGGTTGTATACTGCTAATCTAATTATCTACTTTGCAAGGACCAAACATGGAGTAGCTTCAGTTTCAATAGGAAAATGTATGTTCAGCACAAGCCCCACTCATTGAACTCAAGTTGAACAAGGGGGTATACTCTCCCTTCAAGAGAAGGGATCACTAAAAATATTTAAAGGGATACAGTCATGGGAAAAAAAAAAATCAAAATGAATCAGTTAATAGTGCTGCTCCAGCAGAATTATGCACTGAAATCAATTTCTCAAAAGAGCAAACAGATTTTTTTATATTCAATTTTGAAATCTGACATGGGGCTAGACATTTTGTCAATTTCCCAGCTGCCCCAAGTCATGTGACTGCTCTTTTGAGAAATGGATTTAAAATATGTACTGGAAAGTATTTTTCATTTTACAAAACATTTTTTGGGTGGAGGACCCCTTTAAATAAGATTAAAAGATCACATAAAAAAACAGGGAGATGAATAAATGTACTTTGCTGTGCCAGCTGAACTGATTGCAAACTGATTTCAGCCCTGCATACTGGATAATTTAAGGATACATTATAAAATGTAGTGCCTTAAAACTTATTATAAATCAAATAATATAATAAACAGTTTATCCAGATAATTGCTCCTTTTAGTGATTTTACCTATGATACATTTCCTGCCCTTGTGATAAGTATTAATTATGATTTCCAGGACTTTCTTTGAATACGATGTCGAAAATGTGAGATTATAGTATACTTGAACTAACAAAAAGTACAGTCATTTAAAGTGGCATATTCAATGGCTAACAATAGATAATCATAGCAGCCTTTCAGGAAATAAAGGCCATAAAAAGTAGAAGACACCTATATCTTTATCTTACTCTTGCAGAGAATTGGTTTGTGCCATCCGATCTAACACAACCCCAATAGTTAATCAGCTGCCTAATGACATTAATAGCTGCCAGCATGATGGCAGTGGGGGTGTATTGCTGTGCAATGAATGCTGCTGAGCTAAGGCTAAAATGTGCATCTGCGTTGCTTTATATGATCTCTATACTCTATTATTCCAGAAGACATAGACGGAGGACCTCTTACTGACAATGCACTCATTTTCTTCCGTATCATACTGTGAGGGAGTATTATATGTATAAAGATCATTATTCTTCATTGTAACTGCCCCAATAAAATTACAAAATTCATTCATACAATGCTTTCACATTCTCCAGTTATTTTTCATTAATACGGTACTTTGTCCAAAGTGCAATCCATTTTACTGCATATCTGAATGTATATTTATGATCTGGACATTAACAACAGCAAAGTCCCACTTTTAAGGTACAACAAAAAAAATAAAATGCAGGAAAATGCTAAATCCGGGTTAAATTATAGAACTGGTGCAGTGGCGTAACCAGAGTGCGCAGGGCCCCCTGCAAAAAAATCTTCAGAGGGGCTGGTGCACTCCCTCCTTCATAAAGAAAATATACAGAAGCAACTACCATTTAAATATTAGACTTAGTACATTAGAATTAGCATTTTTTTTACCTTTATTCTGTCGATGTTGGCTTCCATTTTTAGCTGTTCCACCAGCTTTCTGGCTTGAGCAATACTGGCTGTGTTATTGCTGGCCATTAGAGCTCTAAGGGGATTTGCTGAAAGAAACAAAATGATAAAGTGTTTAATGGGAGTATTCATGGATGATGAGGAAAGCACCCTGTATCGAATGTTGAAATGCACCTAGCTCATTTCCTATATGTATAAGAGGAAGACCAAGTAAGCAGGACCATGAAATTCTATAATGTTGATGACACATACGCAACAGCATATCAAACATAAGTCACTACTGTAGACAATACCCTAGGGTTCCCATCAGTGCCCATTTTCCAGGGACTTACCCAGCTTCAGGAACTACGTCCCCAGGGAAAAGTGTCCCTGATCAAAATTCTTAATTGCAGCTGTTCTGTCAAGAATGTCCCCATGATTTGGTTCCCCTGCCTTATAATTTTGCTGAGGAACATGCTACCATATTTATTTTCTGTTTTCTTATTAAAGGAGAACTAAACCTAACCCCCTAATTTAAAAAAAATGTTTGAAAAATGTGCCCCTAATTGTGGAACTCACGTACAGTATCTGTGCAGAGTAGCTCAGCGGAGCTCAGGGGCGCCATCTTCCACATCTTGGTTTTCTTCAGGAAGGGAAAGCCTACACGGAGATATTTGGTTCATGCAAAGTCCGATGCCAGCCCCGAAACTCTGTAAATGGCCGAATGGAAGGAAGAGTATCCAAAGAAAACCAAAGATGCAGAAGACGGTGCAATTGAGTTCCTCTGTGCTACTCTGCATGGATAATTGAGTTCCACAATTAAGGGCACATTTTTTACTAATGAACTATGCGGGGCAGAAGCAGGGAGGTGACACTTTAGAAGGTAGTAGAAGGGGATTTTCACATTAGGGGGGTTTAGTTCTCCTTTAAAGGGGGTCAAGGGGGAGAGAAAAATAGGTGTGCTTATGTAGGTGTCTATATATCTGGCCAACAATTCTATTAAACAGCAAAACCTCTGTAGAGGTACAATAGCATATGCATATACAAAGCTGAGAACAAAAACAAGACAGTAAACAAATAGTACATTTAATGCAGCACTTTCAAGAAACAATCACAATGTGCTACTTACAGCTGAGTGTAAATCTAAAACAGACTGTAATTAAAAAAAAAACTGAATCGTGATAGTTTCCTTTTAAGCAGATTTATGGCAAGATGCCAAAAGCACATTATAGCAAGAGTAATATATGTGCCCTCGTACTCGACAGCAATATTATTCAGACCGCAGTGCATTGATCCTTCACAGGTTGTGTCAGTTGTATACATAATCCTCTTTGCCAGATATTTATTTCTGATTCCTTACAGGATTATTCACAGTGGAAATTACAAGGAATATTCCATCTCAAATTCCTTTTTGAGGATTCATTTATCAAGAGTTGTGGATCAGGATAGTGGGGGCGTCCGACTTGCCATCTACCCAGCTTGCCATCTATGTCAGAGGTTCCTAATCTTTGGGGGCACCCCTGTCCTCCATAGAAGCATTAAAATTGTGGATCAGGTGACAAACCCTAAAGGCCATGTAAGGAGAGATCTAGGGTGTGCATGGCAAACCCAAAACCCAGGGGAGTGACTGGATTCATATCTAGGTGTGCTCTTTTACCTTTAACAGCCACCTTTGACTTTAGGCCTGGCACTCAGCTACTAGGGTCCCGCCAGGACATACTGTACGAGAATTCAGTAACTTCAACAGGGGCAGGCAAGGGTGCCAAACGTATTCGTTGGGAAGGAGTCAGTAAGGAAGGAGCTGGACGTAGTCAGATAACAGGAGCAGAATCATGAGGCACGCTCAAGGTCAGGAATAAGCCAGGTTCAGAATCAGAAAGTCACACTGGGGACAGGATCAGGTAGCAAGAGCCAAAGGACCAGCAAACACAAAGAACAGAGCACCTAGGACCAATCACACTTGACCTATAACGGGCAGTGACTCAGTGCAGAACAGGGGGTTTTATAGCCAGACTAATGGCTTACACTGATCACATGTGTCCAGATTAACAACAGGTGAAATAAGCCAAGCCTACTGTACTTGCAAATACAGGGATAGCAATAGCAGTGAACCAGGACCTTAGCTGTCTGCTCAGACACAATGCAGACATCATGAAAACACCAAGTCACTGGTTCAACTCCAGGCAGGATGCTACAGATAACTGTATGCACTAATCTGCAGCATGTAATTTCCATTCAAAGAGAATAGAACCTTTATAAATTCAAAGGTCTGTTATTCTAAAAGCTCCTACAGTAGGTGCTATATTTTAGATACCCATTATGCTCTAATTATTGAACAGATGTGGTGCCTGCCCTGTGCTTATCGATCTTTAGCCAGAACCCAGCTAGACTCCAACCCTTGACATTTGGCTAGGCTTGACTACACTCTTTATATTGCTCTTCCCAGCCCACTAGCCAGCTGGGAACTCGTGGACAGTCTGACGTTAGGCCCCTAAATGAGAAGCAGTGCCCTTTTGTTTTTTACATTTTCCAATTTACAATACAGTTCCAAACAGATATATGACTATAATATTTACTAGGCTAACAGAGATGCATGGGCAATTTTCTCAATGTCTGCATATAAACAGGTAGTTAAACCTCAATATGGGTGTTACTTGAGGGTTTAATCACAAAGGAAAATTAACCACTTTATGCCTTAAAATGAATGATTTCCTTATAAAGTATGAATATTGTCATCTGTTTGCTGTAAAATGACTGGCAATGAAAAAAAACATCTATCCTAGGATAGGATCTAACCTTTTTTCCATTCTGCCTTTGCCGCCCAGCCCCCTACTAAATGCCAGATGAAAGAGGCAGACTTGCCATTGTGAGCAAGTGATCAATGCCTTATAATCATCCTAGAGACTGAAACATCAGGGAGTCATACAATTAATTTAGAATGAAAACAGATATAATTAGTGCTGCCACCAGGTTTTCTTAGGAATGTTCTCATGTGATGATGAAATATTTAAGAGAATTCTGAAATTAGCACTTGTTTACTGGGTCAACGTTTCAGCCCTAATCATGGCACTTATTAGACTATGTCACTGAGCTACAAGTTAGGATTTACAATAATTATATTAGCTAACCTGTGTGCTTGCAAATAAATATCTGATTGGTTGCTTAGGGTCACTAGATGTGGGCAAACAGAATACTTTTTATTACATTACCCCCTCAGCATTTCATCTTGAACTTAATTATATTTTGTATTTATTTGTATCTTATTACTGTTCTCTACAGCACTGTGCACACAAGTAGCACAACTTAAATAAAATAGTCCATGTATACATACATCATTTGCCATGTCAGCTAGAGATGAACTTTTCCTGCCATGTGAAGGCTGTCAGCAGTTGCTGGAAATAGTAACTCAATAACAGCTGGAAGGTGACAAGGAAGACATTCCTGATGTGAATAGATCCCCCATGCAAACTCTTAATGAATTACTGTAGCATGCTCTTCTTTCAACATAATCATAATGCTGTCATTATATATTGTATACACATGCCATTAAAAGAGAAGGGAAGCTACCAAAGCAGTTTATCGCCAATAAATTAGCAACAACAGTGCAAGCTAGAACACTATTTTTATTATTTAGAGTGCTTTTCCATACTTGAAAAAACATCTTTAGATACTGTCTCTGTCTGTTTAGGTTAGCAGCTGATATATTAGCTTGCTGTGACATCACTCTCCCTGCTCATTAACAGCTCTGAGCTCAGATTACATTAGGTAGGGGAGGAGGTAAGGGGAGAGGAGCAAACTGAGCATGCTCAAGCCTTAGTCCTGGCAGTTTAAGATGAAAACAGGAAGTCTGATACAGAAGCCAATGTATGCACAATAGAAGGAAAGAAATGTGGTGTTTCTTTTGAAAGAGGACTCTGAGCAGCATTACTTTCAGGATTTACTAGTGTATTCATATAGACCTTTCTCATAAAGCTTACTTAGTTTTAACCTTTCCTTCTTCTTTAAGTAAGTTTATTAAATCTCCAAAAACACCTAAAGCTTTTGTTTATGGTTTCAGTGGGTCCCTAATTTTTATATGAATAAAAAATATGAAACACAACTAAACAAAATAAAAGCCAAAAATTGTGCAATACCACATATACTGAGGATCAGTCAAACAGAAAATCACATGGTGGAAACAAACTAACGAGAATATAAAAGGGTCATTTACAAGTGCAAAAAGCATTGTGTAATAAGATATTTTTTTGCCCACAATGCAAATATTTCTTATAATTTCAGCATAACTGCCGGCATGAGGGGGAGATTAGCGGGGTGCATCCGGGGGAGATACACCTGTTTGATCGGTACTTGCATTTTTACGCGAATTGGATGCAATTTCACAACTTTAGTAGGGATTCATTATTTGTGGTGCTTGGTTTCAAAATTACACCTTTATGTCATTCTATAGTTGCATCAATGCAGGCAACAAATTGAACACATTTTTGCGAAACCACAACTGTGGTTGCAGTCATACATAAGCAGTCTAGTAATTTTAGATTACACTGAATACAGATTGATCAAGTGTAGCCCTTCAGTCAAATAATCCCTATTAGGCTAGTGCCTGATATTAGCCTGCTGAAACATGCATGAAACATGCTGATTTCAGCCATAATGCATGTAGTTGTCTCATCTTCTTTTTCGCATGTGGAACCTTTGTGCTGATTCCAGCGTGAACACGCTTGGCTAATTATGGCAAAGAAACACAAGACATTTGCTGAAATCAGCTGAGTCGTTCGTGCAGTAGCCGACTTAACAGTTACGGATACAGAAAGAAGATAATGCTACTGCCTGCATAGGGGCTGAAATTGGCCTGCCCTTGCCCTTATACAGCTAAACTAAAGAGGTTTTCAGACAGCAAAGTTGTGGCCTACCAATGGCTAAAATCTTTCTGCTTAAACAGACTGTAGTAAAATTCATAGGCAAACTGTCCATCCAGTTACATGTAATGGCTGTGGGGATCACAATCATTAAAACAATGTAAATCTCATTGCTGATAATTAGAATCAGACTACAGCTGCTTTCAGGAACTCTTAGTAGAACGTATAAACACATTTGAGTTAATTTGTGATGAATTACCCTTGTAGTGTGTGTACCTTTCTGCATTAATGTGTGGATAATAAATCAGCAACACTTCAGCAGGCAGGGACTAGGCTAGCCAAATATGTATTTGCAAAGTAGCTCAGTCTGAAGACCAGCAACATCCCATGTGTTCACTGATGAGATAAGCAGGACATACAATTTCTAATACCCATATTAACCCATATAAATATCTGCCCAATTTCCTGTATGTGTATATAACACTACATAACAATAACACAGCCCCCTGTACAGATTTTGCAAAAAGGAAAGGTGGAAGCCGTAGGTATGACACCCCTCTGAAATCCATCAAAAATCACAATAACCAAGCTTTATTCTAGGCCACCACATTTGTACTAAGTCTCCTACTAATAAAGAGATCTACTACTATCTATTCACATATAATTATATGTTCTCGCCAATTCTCCCCTTAATATTAAGGGACGAACGCTCTTTTTTAAATCCTTGATATTTCCCAAGCTAATATATCCATTAATTAATCTCCCTTTGCTTATAAAGCACTGCGATATTAAGAAACTTGACTCTGCTTTAACTAAATTTATTTGGAATGGTAAAAAGGCAAAAATTGCCCTCTATAAATTGAGAGCTCCAGTTAAGTTTGGAGGATTAAACCTTCCTGATTTCAGAGCTTTTAATTTACCAGCCCTCACCAGATATCTTATTGAGTGGATATCTCAAGGCAATAAATTTACAAACCCCGATATTGAAATCTTTCAAGAACCCTTTTTTGATATATTATTTGTTTTGCATAGCAAATGGAGCAATTTTCCTTATGATTTTAAGAGGAATCCTATCTATCGCGACTCTATATTTGTGTGAAACATTTAGGGGCCGATTCACTAAGGGTCGAATATCGAGGGTTAATTAAAACTCGATATTCGACTAGGAATTAAAATCCTTCGACTTCGAATATCGAAGTCGAAGGATTTAGCGCAGATAGTTCGATCGAACAATCGAAGGATAACTCCTTTGATCGAACGATAAAATAAGATTTTAATCCAACGATCAAAGGAATATCCTTCGATCAAAAAAAGTTAGCCAAGCCTATGGGGACCTTCCCCATAGGCTAACATTGACTTCGGTAGCTTTTATCTGCCGAACTAGGGGGTCGAAGTTTTTTTTAAAGAGACAGTACTTCGACTATCGAATGGTCGAATAGTCGAATGTTTTTTAGTTCGAATCCTTCGATTCGAAGTCGTAGTCGTAGTCGAAGGTCGAAGTAGCCCATTCGATGGTCGAAGTAGCCCAAAAAAACTTCGAAATTCAAAGTTTTTTACCTTCGAATCCTTCACTCGAAGTTAGTGAATCGGCCCCTTATTCTCTCGTCATGGGTATTGCTATACAGTAACCCCTTACATGCCAGCCAAACTCTACTCAAACCTTCAGATTATCAAAAGTCTGATACGTTTATATTTTCAATTAAGAGAAAATCACTGGTTTTGGTAAAAGATATATTTGATCCGCTTAAGAAAACCTTAATGCCCTGGTCAAATCTCAAAGAACAATACATGCTTCAGGATTCTGATAGATATTATTATTTAGCGTGTCAAAGCAGTCTTTCTCTGCTATATAATAATAAAAACCTGGTTTTAGCTGAGCACAAGCTTGCAGACGATTTGGCAGAGTTTTTGGAATTCCTTGGTTTGATCTCAGCTCTCTTTCTAAAAAAATTTGGAATGATTATAGTTTAGATTCACACCCGTTATCGAAACCTTCCTGTAAATGGTCTGAATTTTTACATTGTCAAACAACTCTCTCAGATTTGGTAAAATCAATCAGGGATTATAATAAATTAATTTTAGCAGAAAGTTGGAGGATACAACATTTTAAGGTTACTCATCTAGGCTATGGAAAATTGTTTTCAAAAACTTCCTCTAATAGCCCTATTTCATACTGTCCTAAATGTGATGAAATTAATGTATCACTTTTCCATTATCTATGGTCCTGTCCAAAGATTGATCTATATTGGAGGGAAGTCTTTGGTTTTTTGAATTAGCAATTGAAGATAAAGATTAAATTGTCTCAGTGCTTTGTTTTTTTGCATCTAGATAATATGGTATTTTCTTCAGTTCCTAACACAAATTCTATTTCCCATGAAAATAAATTATTGACAGTTTTTTTCCTAGCTGCTTCCAAGAAAGCTTTATTTAATTCTTGGTTACAAAAAGAACCCCCCTCGTTAGCAGATGCTATTTCTTTTATGAACCAGCTTAGTTGGCAAGAAGCCTTATTATCCAAAACCAAAGGGAATAATTCCATAGACTCTTTTAAACTGATTTGGTCTCCTTATCAATTAGGACGGTTTCTTAATTTGTAAGATACGCTTTCAGACATTCCAGTCAACGAATGGACATTTTTCTTTCTTTCAATACTTCCATTGGCTTACGGTAGTTAATTTTAGTTATTTTCAGTTTGTTGTTGTCAGTCTCTTTAAATTGTATTTCGTTTTTAATCACACTATGCCATTATATTGAATACGTCTTTCTTCATCTGCATAATATTTGCTGTCATAATGTTATTACTTGTTTAATATGAAAAACAAATACAATATTTTCAAAATAAAATAATTATATGTTCTCCAAAGGTAACCCTTCTGTCGGTAGCCTCCCCAAACATACAATTTACCCTCCTGAAATAATTCTGGTCACTGGTAAGCCCGTTGCCTCCCCCTTTGTTCCGCACTTAAAACGTTAGCAACCAAGTGGAACAAAGGGGGGCCACTTCGCTAATGAAGAGATTTCTCAGAGGTTTTCTCCTTGCCTCACTGCAGGCGCAGCCTTGACACTCAGGGCTGATCCTATCAAATGTGGGGTCCAATTGGGACCATGTTGGTGGGGCCCCTAGACAAAGTGTTGCTGGCTACTGACACACCAAGTATTTAGGAAAATAAGGGCATACAGGCACAAAATAGAAAGGAAAGGGGCAGACAAGGTAAGGGAGTGAGAGGGATGAAATAGGGGCACATAATAGGGGCAGACAGGGTAAGAGAGAGAGGGAGGAAATAGGAGAGTGGACTGGGCCAATTAGTTTGGGGCAGGCTGGGCCGATTCAGCTTGGAAGCAGGCTTGGTTGGATTGGGGGCAGGCAGGGCCTATCAAGGTTGGAGGAAAGCTGGGCCTATGAGAGTTGGGGGCAGGCTAGACCTATGGAGTTGGGGGATAGGCTGGTTTAGCAGAGTTGGGGGTAGGCTGGACCTATGGATTTGGGGATGGGCTGGACTCTCAAAGTTGAAGGCAGGCCAGGCAGCATCATGTGCTGAGGGAAATATTATCTGTGGTGCGGGGCCCCCACAGGTGTGGGGCCCTATTGGGCCCAATTGGTCCAATAGGCCTAAGGCCGGCCCTGTTGACACTGGTTCTTCTGCAGTAGCTTCACTGATGTGAGATACAAGGGGTCATTTGCAAAGTGTAGGACGACAGAGTGTATGTGTTTGGGCTGGGAGAGATATGTTGACATCCACAATCTTGTTCCCCACCCACTCCCTAGATTGTGCATTCCTCAAACACACAAGTTAGGGAGCACCAGGGAGTGCAAAGGTTCAGTACAGCAAAAGTTCAGTACAGCAAAGGTTCAATACAGCAATGGTTCAGTAAAGTCCTGTACTTCAGTATGACTATAATGATTTTGTGTCCCTTAGTACTAATGCACATACATTCGTGCATCTAGGACATAACTAAATTACAGAGAAAATAGGCAGATAGAAAACAAATAAGATACATAATAAGTACTACTAACTTCCACTAACATTACCATTTAATCCAAATGAACAGCTCTACCATAGCGAAGTTGTTTTAACTAACCAAACTAGGGCATTCGATTTAATGGACAAGAAAAGCCTTATTCACTAGGGAGTGTCTATATGTTAGGCATCCCTCAGTGAATTTAATGACTATATTTTTTCTCTGGGTCACTGCTCCTTTTAGGAAAAATGCACTAGCCCAGAAAAAAAACTAAGGCAAAACCTCTGTTTTACTTACCTTTCTCAGACGTCCCTACTATATTATGCATGGGCAAGTCTAAATCTATACAATAATGCCTGCCAAAGACAAGTAAGATGTGAGGTTGAGCTGGTACATTTTTTCGTCTTGGCGCCCCCGAAGTGAAAAGGCTTACCTTGTCCTTTAACAACTTCCTTTTCTCCATAAATGCTATCTGTAGCCAACAACAAAATCAGGAGCTTATATATAAGTGGTGCTCCCCCCCCCACATAGCCAAAGAAATAATATTACATTTACTGAGCAGTCGAGACTGAACCACTAATTATGAAAGGAGACAGCTGAGTAACAATATCTGAGTTGGCGAGCCGTCGAACGCCCCCGCCCATACAGACATCGAAAGTGGCTGAAAAGCAGTCATTGATATATTTACTAATTTATTACAAAACAGCTCTTGGGCTTTTGTTCTGCTGTGAGAAATCCAGACTAACTTCCAGGTATGTACAATTTGAGATGATTTTATAAGTCATTTAAGGAACAATACAGACTGTATCTTTTATTCTTCTGATCACTGCACATCATATGTTTTCCTTATTAAAAGAAAACTCAATATACTAGTTATTCTAGTAATTATTTGTAGGCTGGAAAGAAAAAAATATGTATTTATTCATGCAGAAGCAGGCTTTCCTTTCACTTTCCCTAAAACAGACAGTAATGTATGAGAACACATAATAGATATATAGAATATAATCTCTGCATTCATACATATATGTGAAAGATGCCATATTGTTTTTCTCAATTGAAGTATGCTCAGCAGCTATCAAATTAATGGTGCTCTACTCTTGCTGCCTGCTGAACAATGTTGACAAACAATACAATACTGATAAACAATATAGTAGCTCCTATTCATCTATATCTATAGACAGAAATACATGCAAATAAGACAGAAATATGCTACATATTTACCCTGGACACCATAATTTAATTTCACTGTCTGTCTGTTTAGCTTTCATAATACTGCTAATTACAGGCATGGGGCTGTTATATAGAATGCTTGGGACCGGGGTTTTCTAGATAAGGGGTCTTTCTGTAATTTAGATCTTCATACTTTAAGGGGCAGATGTATCAAGGGTCGAATATCGAGGGTTAATTAACCCTCGATATTCGACTAGGAATTGAAATCCTTCGACTTCGTATATCAAAGTCGAAGGATTTAGCGCAGAAAATTTGATCGAACGATCGAAGGATTATTCATTCGATCGAACGATTAAATCCTTCGAATCGAACGATTCGAAGGATTTTAATCCAACGATCGAAGGAATATCCTTCGATCAAAAAAACTTAGGCAAGCCTATGGGGACCTTCCCCATAGGCTAACATTGACTTCGGTAGCTTTTATCTGCCGAACTAGGGGGTCGAAGTTTTTTTTAAAGAGACAGTACTTCGACTATCGAATGGTCGAATAGTCGAATGTTTTTTAGTTCGAATCCTTCAATTCGAAGTCGTAGTCGTAGTCGAAGGTCGAAGTAGCCCATTCGATGGTCGAAGTAGCCCAAAAAAAACTGCGAAATTCTAAATTTTTTTACTTCGAATCCTTCACTCAAATTTAGTGAATCAGCCCCTAAGTCTACTAGAAAATTATTTAAACATTAAATAATCCCAATAGGATTGGTTTGCCTGCAACAAGGATTAATTCTATTTTAGTTGGTATCAATATAGTGTTTTATTATTTTAGAGAAAAAAGGAGATTATTTTTAAAAATATGAATTCTTTCATTATAATAGAGTCTTTGGGATATGGCCTTTCCATAATTTGGAGATAATAGGTTTCCAGATCTTATACCTGTATTACTATTAAGGGCCCGAAGTTCTATGGAACAAGTCATATATTACCTAAATTGGATCTAAAATCTACCATTGTGGACAACAGTAATTGTGTGAAATTCGTAGCATAGGCAAATTTAAATTGTGTACAATAACCCTTAAGAAGAATGTGCAGGGGCATTTTATTGCTGTAGATTTCCTCTTGACAGATCATGCCTATAAGAACTGCCTTCAATGGTTCTGTCATTGGTGGGAGGAATTTCCTCACCATCAATATAAAATAATTAGGGATGCACCGAATCCAGGATTTGGTTTGGGGTTCGGCCTTTTTCAGCAGTATATGGATTCGGCCGACTCCTTCTTCCCAGCCAAACCGAATCTGAATTTGCATATGGAAATTAGTGTCAGAGAGGGAAATTGCATGACTTTTTGTCACAAAACAAGGAAGTAAAAAATCCAAATTAGGATTCAGATTTGGTTAGATATTCGGCCGAATCTTTCGCAAAGGATTCGGGGGTTCGGCCGAATCCAAAATAGTGGATTCGGTGTATCCCTAGATTCAGGCATGGATATAAATGTATATTTTAGTCATAGTGTCAAGTGCAAACAGGACCTAACATAATTGCTGCATACAAGTGATGGCAAGTTAGTAGAGAAAGGCATAATAAAAGATGCAAACCTGGCACTAGGGGGGTTATTTATCAAAGTCCAAATTTATCTGAATATTTTCTGAAAAAAACTTTGACCAAATCCACATTTGGAGTTTTTTGGGCTGATTTATTAACATACTTTCCCAAAAATTTTGTTTGCAGGAAAAAATCCCAGATTTTCAAGTTTTTTTCTGATTTTTCATCCAATTTTCATGTTTTTTTCTGATTTCACCGGAAAACTCATAATTTTGCCCGAAAACTCAGAAAACTTTAGGGTACTGCCAAAAACCCAGCACACATCAAAAATCATTGGGACTTCTCCCATTATATGCAACCTGTACAGGTCTGAGATGCCGGATTTTTTTAGATTCTGACTTTTCCCATCCTCAGGGTTTAATAAATTCCGAAAAATTTGTAATTTCTTTAAAAGTCCAATTTGATAAAAAAAAAAAAAAAAAATCACGATTTTTTTCATGAATTTTTGCATTCGTAGTTTAGTAAATAACCCCCTTGGTCTAGCAACCCACAGCAGGTGCTGGCTTTCATTTAGGTGGCTAGAAAGTGCTACATACTGGCGGGTAGGTGTGTTTTACTAGACCTGGAGCAACCTTGTACCCTCAAAGTATTTTAGCTTAGAGCACTCATATGATTTTAATTGGCGACGGTTCTGTGCCAACAGATGGGACTTGCAGAATTCCGGCTCATTATCCAGTTACGTGAATAAGATTTCCTCTGGGATCATTCATGCTTTACTGATTCTTTAGGATTGCAACAAGATGTTACAGAGCTTTCTCCTGAGTATTCACACATTCTATTTTCCATTTTCCACACAGGAGGGAATACGATGATTATTTGCTTTTAAGAAATTAAGATTCATGCTTTTTTATACTGATGTACTCGTACTTCTTTTTTTGTGCAGGCATCAGAAAATTACCTGTGCTAGGGATTTTGTACCAGATGTGATCCTACCAGGATTCATTTTACCCGAAGGAAATGTTTCTGTTACATTTTGCAGTTTTGCTGACAATGGGAATATAGAAGTGAGTAGCAATAAACTCAATCCACTCAATTTAGACTAACTAAATGTATAAATAGCATGAAACACTGGTATGAGTTTTATTCAAAAGCAAAGTATCACAAGCAAATGTGAGAAAATAGAGCAGGAATGAAATGTTAGAATTGAATCCATATTTAGGGAGGCCATTTATCAGAATTCAAGTTTTTAAAAACCCACACATGCTACTTTATTAAAAGAGCTGAATGTAAAAAGCTTGAACTGATAAAAACATGGAACAAATATGAATAAGAATATGAAAACTTTGAAATCCTTATTTTAGTATCCGAATTTTCACTAGGAATCCAGGAATCCTTGTACCTGGTTGAACCGAATCGGAATCCTAATTTGCATATGCAAATATGGGCAGGAATGGAAATCACGTGACTTTTCATCACAAAACAAGTGATACATTTTTCTCCCACTTTTTCCTTTCCCCCCCTAATTTTCATATCAAATTAGGATTCAGATTTGGTATTCGGCTGAATCTTTCACAAAGGATTCGGAATTTACTCTAAATCAAAAAAGTGGATTTGGTGCATCACTCATTTTCATGGAATTACAAATTTTTAAATAAAACAAAAACCTCTAAAAGCTCTTTACATTTCATGTCCTCACAGCTTTTAGATGGAGACGTTTTCTATTACAGCCTTTTGTGGTTTTTACACTTAGGGGCCGATTCACAAAGGGTAGAATATTGAGGGTTAATTAACCCTCGATATTCGACTGGGAATTAAAATCCTTCGACTTCCAATATCGAAGTCGAAGGATTTTAGCGCAAATAGTGCGATCGAACGATAGAAGGATTATTCCTTAGATCGAACAATTCGAAGGATTTTAATCCAACGATCGAAGGAATATCCTTCGATCAAAAAAAGCTAGCCAAGCCTATGGGGACCTTCCCCATAGGCTAACATTGAGTTTGGTAGCTTTCAGATGCGAACTAGGGGGTTGAAGTTTTTTCTTAAAGAGACAGTACTTCGACTATCAAATGGTCGAATGGTTGAACGATTTTTAGTTCGAATAGTTCGTTTCGAAGTCGTAGTCGTAGTCGAAGGTCGTAGTAGCCCATTCGATGGTCGAAGTAGCCCACAAAACACTTCGAAATTCAAAGTTTTTTTACTTCGAATCCTTCACTCAAAGTTAGTGAATCGGCCACCTAAATAAACCTAACATTATTTGGGGTTTAGAATAATTAGTTAAATACACAATTTTTAGAGAGAAAAAAGTTTGATTCAGGGAAACAAAAAGAATGCGAATTATGTAAATCAGTCCCTATGTAGATCATTTTTTCAATCCATCTTCATTTTATAAAATAATCTACTGTTAAATAAATACCACCGAATAGTGCATTGCTAATCCAGTGGTATTTACCTTCTTGACAAAAGAAAAAAAAATTGAAAAAATTAAGATCAATCGGAAAAATATTTTAGTGACAGCAGCTGTTCATATTCAGACACTTGTCTGAAGGTAAACATCCCCTTTAATCACTCTCTGTATGGCACAGAATTTCCAAATCCATATTATTCCAGCTAAATAAATCACCAAATATTGGTTTTATAATGGTTCAATATGCTTCGCCTTCATTGTGTTGAGGTCTGTTGAGAGCTGAAGGAACGCCAAGTAAGTCAACACACTTTGCTATTCCTTGGAAGAAATAGACTTGGCCCAGCTTCCGTGTCTGTTTAGAATCATTGTTCTACTAGAAGACAAATCCCACCCCACACAACATGAAGTCAGATAGAATGGCATGCCTCTGCAGGAGTTATATTTCTCTTTGATCTATGTATAACTGACCCTTTGTAAGTCACTAACATTTCAGAATAGGCAAAACATCAGAATGCATTATATTTCCACCACCTTGCTTAACTAAAACATTTATGCACTCTCATCAAAGAAGCTCTATAGCTGCAACTGTAAACTTCTTCCTGACTTCAACAGTGACATTGCAGATGGTCACTTTAGGTCTGCTTGGTCTTGTGTTGCTCCCTGAACCATGCAGTATACCTGCAGTTTGGTGGTGGGATAGTTTTTCCAGCACTAAGGAGAAAAATCTAGTCTTGAACGGTATCACTAAGCCATTCTTACATTATTACAAATAGCTTGAACAATTGACAATATACTGCCATTTAAAGGAGAAGGTAAGTCCTTTTTACTTGGGGTGCCAAAAGGTTTGCACCCCAAGTGATCGCATTTACTTACCTGACACCTCGGGCAGATGCTCCTATCAGCAGAAAGCTGCACCAGCCCAGTATTCCTCCAGCGAACACCACGGAGTCTTCTGGCTTCCTCATTCTTCAAATTTCCTGGGGCAGACGCATGCACAGTAGAACGAAATAGCTGTGTTAAAATTTGGCTTTTCGCTCTGCTGTGCATGCACTCACTGGAAGAATCCTGGGCTGGTGCAGGTTTCGCTCGTAGTAGCACCTGCCCAGGGTATCAGGTAAGTAATTGCGATTAGTTGGGGTGCCTAATACACTATTTGATTTTATTTGATTAAATGAAGTCTATGGGAGATGGCCTTCCCATAATCTGGATAACGGGTTTCTGGATAACAGATGCCAAACCTGTAATACCTGTAATATGCCAGAGATCGTATTTCTGTCCAGTGATGCCCAACTACACATGTGACAATTGCAAAAGAAGGGGTCCCACACCCCAGTGCACAGGCCCACGGCTTCTGTATGCAGCCCTGCCAGTAATACAGACTAATTCTTATCATTTTAAAATAACATAAAGGCATTTCAAATACATTTTTTCTATTGGTGGAGCAGTAGTCCAATTATAAAACATACCTATATAGTATTTTGGATCACGCGCTGTTTGAGGGAGAAAGTTCTTATGCACTTCTGGTCCTAGCTGTTTTGCTCTGTGGAAATAGAAACAGGATTATTCAGATGTGTCGAAATACAGACTGGAAATCATCTGGTTGCACGATGGCCCAGCCCGCAGAGAGTGTTATCACAGATATTATGCAGATAAATATTCTTATTAAATATCAGGCATCCTTACTATATATTTGCATTTAAAAGATACATTGTATGTTTGCAAATGTTAAGTATATCTAATGCTATTCTGGGGCCTGCTAATAACAAAACACTCATGTATGCACCTGCTGCTATTTTTTCAGCATTCATTTTACTATTCCTCCC
Source organism: Xenopus petersii (assembly GCA_038501925.1). NCBI lineage: Eukaryota > Metazoa > Chordata > Amphibia > Anura > Pipidae > Xenopus > Xenopus petersii. The sequence continues at coordinate 51,533,207 of CM076686.1, read as the reverse complement.
TCAAAATGCTTTGTACAAGTATTTATAGGGATACAGTCACAATTTCTGTGGTGTAGTATTTAAACATCACACTGCAAGCCTTGCAAAAATAATTCTATTTTCAAACTGATATTATGTATGATCCAGTACTTGCAGAAACAGCCAGCATCATGCAAGCCCTTATAAGCTACTTTTATCTATTAATACCTATATATTATCTCTGGCCATATATAATACAGCTTCTCCTATTTCGCTTGCTGGATGCAAGTGCCACCTACCACTAGGAGGCACATAGGCAGTGGAGGTCAGTTTTCAGCAAACTGTAACCTGCAAAATACTGTAACCTGCAAAATACTGAAACCTGCTCCATCTCCATGCGTGATAATCTTCACAGTGAATGGGAGGCAGTGTGCCAGTTCTGGTCATTTCCCACTAAAATATGTTTGTCTACCATAATGTGCTATTAATGGAACAGTAACATCAAAAAATGTGTGTCTTAAAGTGATGAAAACATAATGTACTGTTGCTCTGCATTGGTAAATCTGGTGTGTTTGCTATAGAAACACAACCATAGTTTATATAAACAAGCTGCTGTGTAGCCATGGGGACAGGCATTCAAGGGTGCACAGAAGACAGCAGATACGTTCTAAGGGAACTTATTGTATACTAAAGAACTTAATTGTTATCTATGATGTATCCTGTGCTTCAATGGCTGCCCCCATGGCTTCACAGCAGTTTTTTTCATTACTGTAAGACACTTTAAAATTTTGGTGTTACTATTGCTTTAACTTGTAAATGTTCAGTAAATTTTAAAAACTAAATTTTTGGCTGACTATATTAGAAATATTTTTTATTTTGCACCATCTAAGTATTTACCCAGTTTTTATTTTTACACTGAACGGTTCCTTTAAATTGCAATTGTAAAGTAAAAACACACTTAATATAACTATATGTTTATCAGGCAGAGCATTCGCAGAGCACGCAGATTGTGATTCATCCACTTTTGAAACCTTATAAATGGTTCTATAAATATGACTGTTTTCTTTCATAAATAGAAAGAAGTTTATTTATGATATTTCCTGTTCGTCCTTACTTAACTCGCTATCTCAAAGCATCACATGATTATAAGCATAACATGATTTTTAATGGCACTGCTTTTTTGGGGAGGGGGGTTGCTTTACATTTTTCTGTTTGCAAACCACAATTTGTATCTCATTACTTGACCACTATGTGAATACTTGGCACAGTCCAGGCTATTGTGAATGAATATTGACTACATTTATCACATTAGAGTGATGCAACATTTTCACTAACGTTATCATTGCCCAGAACACAATCACAAAAACATATTGGTGATGCTCAATTCATTTTTATGACACATAAAAGAAAATTATTTGGATTTCCTTAATTATTTCTGTTTTGTTTGCAAGTAACTGAAACTGAATTTAAAAAAAAACTGTAAACATTGCCCACACCTAGTACTATAAAGATCTTATGTGTCTATACATACAGTGATCTGTGCAATAAAGCAGCTAATCCACTCTCACTGGCCAGAGTAAATAGCCACATATTACAATGAAAAGGCTTAAAAATGGCAAAAGTCCCCCCAATCATTAAATACTGTAAAACCATTTAAACTTCCAAGAGACTTATTTAATAAAACTGGAATGAATCTTAGTTTTTTATGAAAACAAAGTCAATAAAAGTCTTTGGTTACTATGAGCTACAGGACCATGTTTATACATAACCCTGCTATTCTTTTCTAACCTAATATGTTTCTTGAAATATGTGCATACATTGGCCTACAAACACATGTAGGGATATGGTACAAAATAACATGTCTCCAATATTACATGGTTCAGAACAGTGCAGGACCTCGCACACCCTGCAAAATCCATGAGACGCCTGGTGCACAAGGGTAGAGGCTCGGCCACCTCACAGCAAGATACAGCAAGAAAAAATCTGATGGCACACAGAAATAAAAATTGTAAGATTTCCTGCAGTCCTGTGTGCCTTCAGATTTTTTCTTGCTGAACCTCCCAATATTACATGCCCATAATGTGTTATAGACTATAACTTCATCTGTATGGCTCAACTCCAGTTTGAGGGTGTAGAAAAGCTAATCCATGTGTGTAAAACAAGTCACATGACCTCCTAGTAATATATAAGGGATGGTATGTGTACAGCGCATGGGGTGATATAAACCTCAAAAAAGGTCAAATTAGGGAGGGTAAGTTACTAGCCAAAACAATTATTACAATTCCATTATAGGTGCTACAGGGTAGTAAGTCTGCACTTGAGACTCCATCAAGGAGCGGTTAGTGACCCCTGAATATAAATCACCCTAAAAAAATTCTCATACAGGAAAGCTTATGAATTCCGATACTACTGGGACATCTCTTCCTTCTTTCAGCATATATACAAAACAAGAATAGATCAGATCTCCTTGCTAGCATTAAAAAATGACAGCTTATTTACTGGATAATCAGAGAGTCAGAACATTGATCCCAAGCCATTTTGTGAAATAGTCGCTTTTGACTGGTATGATCATTAAAGGGATACTGTCATGGGAAAACGTGTTTTTTTCAAAACGCATCAGTTAATAGTGATGCTCCAGCAGAATTCTGCAGTGAAATCCATTTTTCAAAAGAACAAACAGATTTTTTTATATTCAATTTTGAAATCTGACATGGGGCTAGATATATTGTCAGTTTCCCAGCTTCCCCCAGTCATGTGACTTTTGCTCTGCAGTGGCAGAACTACCGGGGGAGCAAGGGGTGCGAGCAGACCAGGGCGGGGCGGAGGGGGGCGGGGCTCGGCTGCAAACACGCACCAGGGCCCGCCCGCCTTTAGTTACGGCACTGCTATACTGCAAGTTGTAGTGATATCACCCCCTCCCCCAGCAGCCTAACAAAAGAACAATGGGAAGGTAACCAGATAGCAGGTCCCTAACACATGGTAAAAGCTCCCTGGTCGATCTAAAAACAACAATCAATAGTAAAAGCCAAGTCCCACTGAGACTGATTCAGTTACATTAACTAGCAGAAATAACAGCCTGCCAGGATGTAGTTAAATCCTAAAGTGCATGCACAAGTCACACGACTAGGGCAGCTGGGAAACTGACAATATGTCTAGCCCCATGTGAGATTTCAAAATTGAATATAAAAAAAATCAGTTTGCTCTTTTGAGAATTGGATTTCAGCGCAGAAGTCTGCTGGAACAGCACTATTAACTGATGCATTTTGAAAAAAACATGACAGTATCCCTTTAATAACAGCTTCATAGTATCATGAAGGTATTCTGAGATTGTCATTTAGAGTGAATACTGCACATACACAGGACTGAGCTATATTAAATGGCGCATAATACACTGTGATTTATATTCATAAATGCAGAAACAGCACTATGGGAACCAAGATAGACATCTGTGCTTTCAGTTAATAGCTCACTGCAATCAGAACTCATTTATTATCAAGATAGTTCCTAAGCACTGGATGCTGAAATAATATACGCATAAAGGAAGAAATACAAGAAATGCAAAATCATAGAATACATTTCGTTATCAGAAGTCAGCACTTATCTGATTATCATTCTGTGGAAGCTGCTTAAGACTCAACAGCAATGGATAAAGGAGTAAAGTCATAAAGATCGGGATAAATGGCATCATGGTCTCGCCTGTAATCTCCTTTAAAAAGTATTATAATGTGTAGTTACAGCATGCCAATGACGTCACAGGATTTTAACCTCAAACCTAAATTCCAGTTAAAACATTTGTCCTAGTGCAGTACCCATAGCAATCAATCTGCTTTTAATGTCCAATGCTGTCCAATGCTGTTAAAAAATATGAAGCAAAGCAGGATTGTTATGAGTTACGGCATTGGGGCAGACTTTGCCCAGTTACTACATCGGCTCTTAGACTACTACAGCTATGGGACCTGTTATGCAGGACCTGTCCAGGTATAATGGATGTTTCTGTAATTTGGATATTCATACCTTAAATCTAATAGAAAATTATAAAAACATTAAAGGAACAGTTCAGTGTAAAACTGGGTAAATAGTTAGGCTGTGCAAAATAAAAAATGTTTCTAATATAGTTAAAAAATTACATTAAAAATGTAATGTATAAAGTCTGGAGTGACTAGATGTCTAACATAACAGAACAGATCACTACTTCCTGCTTTTCAGCTCTATAACTCTGAGTTAGTCAGTGACTTGAAGGGGGGCCATATGGGGCATAACTGTTCAGTGAGTTTGCAATTGATCCTCAGCATTCAGCTCAGATTCCAAAGCAACAGTTATGACCTATGTGGCCCCCCCTCAAGTCACTGATTGGTTACTGCCAGGTAACCAATCAGTGGAAACGAAGAGAGCTGAAAAGCAGGAAGTAGTGTTTTGGCTATTATGTTAGACATCCAGTCACTCCAGCCTTTATACATTACATTTTTGGCTAACTAACTATATTAGAAACATTTTGAACATACTATCTATTTAACCAGTTTTTATTTTTACACTGAACAATTCCTTGAAATAAACACAAAAGGTTGGTTTTGCTTCCATTAAGGATTAGTAATATCTTAGTTGGGATCAAGTACAAGGTACTGTTTTATTATTACAGATAAAAAATAAATCATTTTTAAAAACCTGGATTATTTAGATAAAATGGGAGCGTCTGGATAATGTGTTTCTGGAAAACAGATCCCATACCCATTATGAAAGTGTCATGGGTATAACCCTGCCTTCTCAATAAATAGACTCCTTTGTGTCAATATCTATGGCATCTACAACAGATCATACCTCCCAACAATTTGGAAATAAAAAGAGGGATTAAAAGATTTACAACCCAGAGCTTATCTTAAATTTTTACAATTGCTTCTTTGCTTATCTTAAATTGTTACACATTTATCTAAGTATCTATTCTGGGCTTTCTGCCAAAAGCTAATTTAAAAAAATGGGACAGTTGGCAGATATGAACAGATGCCTGCCAAGCCTGGTGCCCAAAGAAAAAATAAAAGCAATTTCAGCATATTTTGCTTAACAGGTTAAAGGAGAAGGAAAGCTATGGAGGCATTTTATTGCTGATAGATTAGCTGCAATAGTGCAAGCTAGAATGGTATATTTATTCTATAGAATGTTTTACCTTACCTGAGTAAAAAGCTATAGAAGTTGCTGTATTAGCTTGGTGTGACATTACTTCCTGGCCAAGTCTCTCCCTGTTCACTTATAGCTCTCGGCTCAGATTACAGCAGAGAAGGGAGGAGTGGGGGGGAGAGGAGCAAACTGAGCATGATCATGCCTGAGTCAAAGATATTTAAGATGAAGGCAGGAAGTCTGATACAGAAGCCCATGTGTACACAATAGAAGTAAAGAAATGCAGTGTTTCTTTTGACAAAGGATTCAAAGCAGCACTGCTTTGAGTGTTTACTGGTATATTTATGTGGACCTTTCTGATAAGGCTTACTTAATTTTAAAGTTTCCTTCTCCTTTAAGGTAATAAGTTTGCTATTTTCTGAAACAATCCTTCTATTTTGCTGATAAAAAAAAACGAGGCAAATAATAAAGAACAAGCAGTCTCAAACATAATGATATAGCTAAATGCAGCAAGCCCCTCCAGAAAGTTGTCTTCCTATTTTACAGAGGGCCCAAGCCCAAATCAATTTTAGGCTTGCTGCTTACCTGGCCTCATTAGAATAGATGTCCTATGTCATCTAAAATTAGCCACAACCCCCATGCTCTTCACATCGTTAACTGAGAAATTAATTAAATGAAGTCATTACAGAGATTCACGTGGGTCTTTTTTTTTCTCTTTAATTGAATTAAGGGAAACATAGATCGTAACATCATGATTCCGCAGAAGAATAACTCAGACAACTTAACTGGGACAAAATGATCCCATGAGCTTTAGATGAGGTGAGCTGGTGAGGGTAAGTGATATTAAAATTATGTCACTGCTGAGCATTAGATAACTCTTTCCAACAACTAAGTTTCACAGCTGTCTCTGCCCAAATGAAATGGAGTCAATTATGTTTTGCATCACGGAGAGACATAAAGGTACAAGGTGGCACTAATTTGGTAGGCAGGGCACTAGGGTTGCCACCTTTTCTGGAAAAAAATTCCGACCTTTTTTTTCTTTTTTACTCCCCAAGGATCACTGTGATGTTTGGGGTCCGAGGACAAATCCCAGAAACCACTCCTGCTTTATCCCTATATTCTGCATTTACAAATAGTTCCTCTGCTCTGTATACTTAAGGACTAATACACATCTTATTATACAACTGTAAATGCAGCAAGAACAGAGATTATTTTTAGCCAAAATATGAATAAAAGCAGAACACTGAATAGTACCCCAAAAATCAGGTGAGCCGTGAACCATGGATGCCTGGTTTGTATGGTTTATGATGCACAGTACAACATTCTCCAAAGGATATACAGAGTTAATTTTCGGAAATCTATAAACAAGACTGGAATGTGACTAGGATATTGGCTGGAGAACGATTCACAAGAACACCAAATGTTGTTTTTCTGCATGTTTGGCAAAAATAATGTGTAGAGCTGTTGCTGGGATAAATATAATTGAACATTCTTGAGAACAGTCAGATTTTTAATTAAAGAACATGCAGACAAATGAAGTAGAATTAGTGCTGTTAGTAAATAACAAGTCTTCCCACAAACCCTGCCCGGTTTAATATTCCAATGACTGTGTAAAATAACCGCACAGGTCAAGAGTCAAGACCATAAACTTTGAATCGAAACTACTTTTAAGAGTCCCAAAGAACCATTTCATTAATGGCTTGTTTGTTTAACAGATGCATTTAAAGTAAAAAATATTTCCTGCGTTAGCCAGGAGAGCATATAATCAATATGAATATGTAAGCAAATCCATTTGGAGGACAAACATTGCACTGTGATGCTGATACAAATAAGAACTTGTCTAAATTAAAGCTTTCTCTGTTTGTGCCTTATTGACCCCTGAAGGAACTTTTAGTGACCTAAATTCTATGATGCTTCTATTCACACAGGCTGGAGAAAATAGGCGATCTAAAAAAGCAGTTCATCAATAGCTGCAACTGTCACTTATTGGCAGCAATGGGGATGATTTTTTTCCTCTGGGAACAATAAATGTGCCCATTAAAGCAAGTGACAAATACAGTAGGACTGCTTTTCCAACTCTGGCCGGTGAAGCAAAGAAACCTGATTACAATTTCCATGCCAGTTTTCAATGACCCAGGCCAAGAATATAACCATCCCTATGGGCAACAGAAATATGATTGCAAGCTTCATAGTTAAGGGATTTAAAGCGATAACTGAGCTATGTGTCCCTTGGTAATGGAATAATAATAAGCCCTCAAATTGAGAAAAAATGTCAGATGTTACCAAACCACTGACTCTACAACTGATAATGAATTCCTGATGTAAGGGATCTTGTGAGCCTTATCCCTTACAAAGCTCCAGTTTTGTCATTCTAAAAAAAAGGTTGTTCACCTTCCAAACACTTTTTTCAGTTCAATTATTTTCAGATTGTTCTCCAGAAATAAAGCCCTTTTTTAATTTTTTCTTTTTTACCATTGTTTTAAGTTGAAGATCTAAGATAACCTAAGTTGAAAGTTTAATGTTCCTGTCTGGTGTTTCAGTCTGGCAGCTCAGTAATTCAGGTTCAGATTCTGAACTGTTACAATTTTGCAACATTAAGTTGATATATTTCTCAGCAGCATCTCTGGAGTATTAGCAACTGTTGTATCAAATCTAACAGCCTTTAATGAAACTCTGGGATTCTGCTCATCAAGGACAAAAATAAGAAAGTGTATCAAGTAAATGTATCCATTTAGAACAGTTTAGCGAGTCAACGACCCCCTCCTACCAGAGCTGCTTTAGAAAGACAAAGTAGGTGTAAAATTACACTTTACATTTCATTACAAAAATGATCACACATAGAAAACAGAAAGTAATTGGAAAAAGTCTTTATTTCTAGTGAACCGTCTGAAACCAACTGAACTGAAAAAAAGTGTTGGAATGTGAACAACCCTTTTGAAGGGGAACTAAAGTCTAAAAAAGAATAATGCTAGAAATGCTGTATACTAAACATAAACATGAACTTACAGCACCAGAAGCCTAATTAAACAAATTATTTATGCTTTCAAAGTTGGCCGCAGGGGGTTGTCATCTTCTAACTTTGTCAAACATCTTTGCAAGACCAAGACCATGTGGTCCGGGCTTCAGTTGGGAGGTTAAGTTTAGGGATTGTCATTGAAGCTGATACAGCAAGACTGATTAATAATCAGAATATGCAGACTGCACTGGGTCTGCGGATACAAATCTCTACACAGTCGCCAGCTGCTTTATAGGGAAACAAACAAAGCTGCCCAAGGTCAGGGAAGTCAGGTAGGGGGCTCCCCCTGCTGTGAAAGTATGATTGTTTTCCTGCAGAGTAGTTAAGGACAGTCTGAAGTTTCCTATCTGCAGCAGTCAGAGCAAGTAAAACAAAGGGAGAATTTCACTTCTTGCAGTCAGGTTTTTTAAAAAACCATACACATTTTTTAATTGAAGTATATTGGAGATAGATTTCTTTTTCATTAAAGAAAGTAAAAATTGGATTTTATTTTTTTGCCTTTACATCCCCTTTAATGACAGCTGCTAGCTATCTTTATCACAAAGCATTTAGATCCAAGTGGTCTATGAAAGCTACTGTTAGGGACCTTGTTCAAAAGAGCTTGTAATCTAAAAGGAGAAAGGGGAGTGAGACACAAGGTGCGAGAATGGACAAAATCATAAAATCAACAGAGTGATAGTGTTAGGTTAGATGATTTCTTTAAAGAAATGTGTTTTAAGTGATACTTTAAAGGCAGGAAGATTGGGAGAAGGTCAGACAGAACGTGGGTGTCAGCGGGGGCCTGCGGCACCCACAGGGGGGTGTAGTAAGGATCAAGGAGGAAGTCCTTTTCCAGTGAGTCCAGGCAAAGTACAATTCAAGGGAAATCCAATAGAGAGGTCAAGTTCAGGCAAGGGTTCAAGATGGCAGGCAGCAAGGTTCAAGGTCAGGAAACAGGCAGATGATCAATAACAGGTATAACAGGCAAGCAGGGAAACCCAGGAACACAATATAATATTGAGCTATACTCGGGCATCAAACCCGGGTCTCCGGCATCCTTTTATGTTTGAATTTGGCCACATCGCGTGACGTCACCTTGCGCCCACGTGTAGTCCTGGGCGTCGCCATCTTGGATCCGCCACCGTGCCGGGAGGAGGGTAGGGAGCGCCGAGCGCTCATCGTGACAGTGGGAGGGAGTTTTAGAGAAACAGTTCAGTGCTGGCAATGTCTCAAGTGCGAGGTTGTGAAGTGAAGTGTTAAGGAGCAGATCGGTACAGTAGACTAGCAGGTGGTTTGGTGAGTAACTGGAGCAGAGTTGTAAATTGCTTTCAATGTCAAGGTCTTTAGTTTCAATTCAATTCTGAAAGGTAGCAGAAGCCAGTGCACAGATTGGAAGAGTGGCATAGCAGTGGTTGTAAGAAATAAAACATTTTTAAAGGGGTGGTTCACCTTTAAGTTAACTTTTAATATGTCATAGAATGGGGAATTCTAAGCAACTTTTCAATTGTCTTTTCATTTTTTCTCTTATGCAAATCAATGCATGGTTGCTTGGGTAATTTGGACCATAGCAACCAGATTGCTAAAACTGCAAAATGGAGAGCTGCTGAATAAAACACTAAATATCTCAAATGCAACAAATAATAAAAAATGAAAACCAGCTGCAACGTGTCTCAAAATATCACTCTCTAAGGACTCTTACAGATGACCGTTTTTATCTGCGCTCCCCTGCGTTCCGTTTTTCTGCGTTCAGCCGCAGGGGAGCGCAGGAATAGACGCATTACATTTTTTCCAATGGGGCTGTACTCACACAGGTGCGTGTGGGCGCCGAACGCAGGAAAAATGCAGCATGTGGCGTCTCAACCTGCGTTTGGCGCCTACACGTGCCTGTGTGAGTACAGCCCCATTGGAAAAATGTAATGTGTCTATTCCTGCGCTCCCCTGCGGCTGAACGCAGAAAAACGGAACGCAGGGGAGCGCAGGTAAAAACGCTCGTCTGTAAAAGTCCTTAGTTACAAATTAGCAGCAGGAGACAAAATTACTTCCTCGGTTCTCCAGGTTGTTCAGTGCTGCTTGCAGATAATCCAGTATCTTGTGCTATGTATCTGCCATGTCATTTCCTTACCACTTGTGAAATAGTAGAACCGCATTGATTAACTGACATTTCCCTAGCACTTGTAAAATATTACTCTGAGGAAATGTTAGTATTAGTACTTTCCCCATGCTAGCACTGAATATACAAGCAGCTGATTGGAAACCAGAGGCTGATTAACTAATTAATTAATTAGGGATCAAAGTAAGCAGGCTGTGCAGGAAAGGACAGAGTTTAATCAAACCAGAACCACAATTTTGGGGCGGTTTTTCCTGTGCTCCCCTGTGTTGCGCTTTCTTCCGTTCAGCCGCAGGGGAGCGCAGGAGTAGATGCACTCAATTATTGTGAAGGGAGCTGTACTCGCACAGACGCATGTATGTACCAAACACAGGTGAAATGCAACATGCTGCGTCCCACCTGCGTTTGCTGCTTACATGCGTCTGTGTGAGTACAACCCCATTCACAATAATTGAGTGCGTCTACTCCTGCTCTCCCCTCCGGCTGAACGGAAGAAAGTGCAATGTAGGGGAGCACAGGAAAAAACGCCCATGTGTAAGAGCCCTAAAAATATCTCTTAATCACAGAGGAGTGGCCAGAGGTGTCATTTGGAAACAGCTATCACAAGTTTTAAATCAAAATGGACCTATCAAAAAGTCACTGGGAGGACAGATACAACCTAGGAGAATATTACCAGAAATGAAGCAGGTTTAGAGAGGGCTGCAATATAATGGAGCATATAGTAGTATATAACAGAGACCATGATATGATATGCACACAGGGTATCATTTAGTCAGGGATAATTGTAAGAAGGGGTCAAACGCAGAATAATGCTGCAAAATTCCGGGTGCTTTTTATTAACAAGAGGTCAAATGCAGAATAATGCTGCAAAATTCTGGGCGCTTTTATTAACACGTGTGTTAATAAAAAGCACCTGGAATTTTGAAGCATTATTCTGCATTTGACCTCTTCTTACAATTATCCCTGACTGAATTATAAGGCATCATTGGACAGAAGCAGTAAGAATCGGTCTAAAACTGAGGGTGGATTCATATCCTACTTATACTGAAAGATTGTTCTACAGGGTATCATTTGTTACTACCAAGCCCTAATTAGAAATGCATGAACAATAAATGTAATAAATATTTCGTAAGGAAATTTGTTGATGTTAGAACCGCGAGAGACAGGCTGGATTAGGTTGCTGATTATGTTCTGGGGAGCAGCAATAGAAAACCTAAGATGAAATATACTAGTAACCACTAAAGACCACACTGAACAGAGCCTTCTAATATTGTATGGCAGACTGTTTACCTGTTAACAAACCAGACGAATTCCTGTGACAATGAGGATTCCGATTAACTTTCGAATGAGAACTCCTGCCCAATGCGGACATGACTAGCACATCCCTGGGCACCATTTACCTGGAGAGAATGCCTCAACATGCAAGACAGAACTTTTCAGGCTTAATGAGGTTTGGGATTAGAAGATTTCCCAGAAGGATTTCCTGTAGGGATCATGATGATATCTGGAAACAAAGTCTCAATTTATTGGCATGAGAACAATAAAAATAACATGTAGCAACCATGCCCGCATATTATGCAATGGGTAGTACATTTTGCAGTGCTGTACTGTATATAATGGTAGAACAGTTGTCTGATTAAGGAAACTACACTTTCTTTGAAAAATACCTATATCCATATTCCACTCTAGCTATGAAATCCTTCATAAGCGCTTTATTGACGCAAGACTTCTCCTTTCAACCCCCACTGGATTTGATTATTTTTTCCTTATCTTTTCTCAAATGCTCAGCGGTTTCATAGAGATCTGTACACTTTACCCCAAGCTACTCTAACCAGTCATCCCTACTAATTCCTTGCTTGTGTTTCACATGTTCCCTAGCCCCCTAGACTCAAACACACTTCCACTTCTTCCAGAGATCCTTGCAGGACTGCAGATAAATTGGTAAGTGGATGAATCATTTTGACAGATTTTCCTGCACTGCTGATTAGCCCAACGGTACCCCTAGGAGGAAACTCACAAAACAGCCACGATTTCTGTGTGCAAGTTTTTTTATTCTGAGGGTGGGGGTTATCCCTTAAAGTTATCCCTGCTCTGATGTTCTTCTGTTTAGGAAAGATGTGAGAAAGGTTTCTAATTTTATTCCTAAGCAGAAGAACATCAGAGCAGCGTCTTTCTTTCTCCTGACAACTTCTTTGACTACTTGGTGGTCAGACTGGTGGGAAACTGACCAGCAGGTGGCACTGTTTTAACAAAATGTATTCATACTAGCAGTACATGTATCCATTAATATCTTGGAATAAAATATAAATAAATAATAAGTGTAAATTAAAAAAGTGCTTAGAATAGCCCCCTCATCAAATTTACATTCACTTATTTTAAAGGTTTAATTATCCTTTAAGACCCACTAAAGTTTGTTTTTTACTCCCTAAAATAATAAAAAATAATATTATTTTGTACCATTTCAATGAGTAATGAAACTGTGCCTTGGCAACTAGGGGCTCATTTTACAGCAGGGAAATCTGCACCTGTGTAGTAACCCATCGCAATCAATCAGTGATTAGCATTTCTTATACCAGTTTTAAAGTAGAACAATAAAAGCAAAAAATGGATTGGTTGCTATGGTTTGCCATGGTTTATTGTTCAGGTACAAATTTGCCTAGTGTTAATAAATATGCCCCAGTTTACAATTTCTTCCTTGCTGCCTTCAACTCCTTTCACTGTGCAACACTGTAACAAGAGTTAATTAGTACAGGATCTGTTACCTGGAAACCCATTATCCAGAAAGCTCTGTTTTATGGAAAGGCCCTCTTTCATAAGACTCCATTATATTGAAATAATTCACATGATTTACTTTTTTCTCTATAATAATACAACAATACCTTGTACTTAGGGTTGCCACCTGGCTGGTATTATACCGGCCTGGGCAGTAAAAATCATGCTTGATGCCAATGTTATTAATAGGAAAAAACAGCAAGAATACAGAAAGGCCGGTATTTTTTTCCAAAAAAGGTGGCACCCCTACTTGTACTTGATCCTAACTATGATATAATCAATCCTTATTGGAGACCAAACAATCCTGTTGGATTTATTTAATGTTTAAATTATTTTTTAGCAGGCTTGAAGTATGGAGCTCCAAATTACGGAAAGATCCCTTATCCAGAAAACCCCAGGTCACATGTATTCTGGATAAAATGTCCTCTGCTGTTATGTACAGCTATACAATTTTACCCAATCTCTTGCTCCATGCCATAACTATAAGGTATCCTTCCCTGGCTGTATTCACTTCATTTTATATGGGTCCAATTATATGCCCACTAGTAGCCTAGGCCCCCCCATCATGTTGGGCCCTGCCAACAAGTAGAATGGAGCACCATTCAAAAAAATAAATAAATAAACCTTGCATACATGGGCATGCCCCTTCAGTAACTGCCCCTGATGATGGCACTGGGTAATGTCTATAAGTGAAAACTTTGGTAAGCATACTTTCCTGATTACTATCGTATATGTCTCCAAAACACTGAAACATGTGGCTAGCAGAGAGAGTTAGCCATCCAACAGCTCTGTGCTACGCTTAAAGACAATCAGGTACAAATAGTGGGCACCTTTTCACCAGTGCAGTAATGCCTTTGTATGCATTTTTGAGGCATTATAGCGATTTTAGTTTTTTAGCAGAGGCAATTCTCAGTATTGTCTATGGCTGGGTATTTTATGGCTATTTGTACACACAATAAAATATGACAGACAAATAGAACCGTGTGTCATTGCTCTTATACATCAGTGTCTAACATAAATAAGGGAGAGGAGGAGGGATTAAGAAACAATTGTCAATGATATCATACATATTCATGTAAAGTAGCTTAGAACAATGAATAGGAGGGGGTTGTGGTTTCTACTTTTTGTAGGTTTGGGGATTTGTTTTCAAGCTCACGTGTTTGTATTGACCTTGTGGGAGGTAGAATACTACTATTTTACCCCTGTTAATCCTGTGCTTAATTTTTGGAGCAATCACAAATTATAATTTCCCCTTCTACAGTAACACAGACTAATGCACTGATCTGATATGCATTAAAAACATGGGTTCTGGAACCAATATTTCTTCTATTTCTTTGTAAGCTGCGTGTGCAAAAATACTCCGTTATGCAGTGTTTAAGTGTGAAACATGTTCACTGCTGAATGTGTGGGAACTGAATTACTCAACCTCCATACTTACTGCACATTGACTGTGCTTTCTGTGTTCACCACATTTATTATTTGCTAGTGTGCCAATATGTGCACATGGGAACATCCAGGAGAGCTTGTCAAAAGTCCCATTCTGTGTTTTTTGGACACTCCAGTGAAGATTTTCATGATTACCAGCTATGCGAATCAAGTGGTTTTAGACCAAACACAAATTATATTTTTCACCAAATGTCACCTGCCAGTTGCAAATGTTTTTTACACTTTAGTTTTCAAGTCCCTCTTTGTGGTTCAAAATGCATACCTCCCAACGCTCCAGTTTTTCACGGGACAGTCCCAACTTTGACAGCTGAACCTGCAGTCCTGGATTGTTACTGAAATGTCCTGACTTTCTCTTTGATCTCCTGCACTGACACTAGAAAAATATACATTTCTAAAACTTTTGGCTTTTGGCAGAGAGCCCAGAATACGTGGCAGGGGCACTTTGATACTTTTGTAACAATTTCAGATAAGCAAAGAAACAATTCCTACAATTTAGGATAAGCAGGTCTCTTGGGGAAACTTTGACTTACAGCTTAAAGGGCAATTCACCTTCAGCAGAGAAACTGTAATAACACATAAAAAACAAAGAAATGTGTTTAAACTTTCATAACCTGCCAAATTTTGTAAAATGACCATGGTAATTAGGGGGTGTGGCCACAAAAATGGGCATGGTCAAAAAAATTACCTTGTTTCTCAAATCTTTTTGTCCCTCTTTCTATTTCCAAAATGTTGCGAGGTTTGATATTGTTTTGAATTTGAAAACAATCTCAAAGCAGCGATCCATCTATTATCCCAAGAATATCTAGGACAGATAAAATTGGCCTTTGGGCTGAGCACCCCAAACCACCCCTTGGTGCCTCAACAAAGGCTAGGTTAGCAATAAGGGAAACTATACTTTAGCAGAATAACTTGCTACTTTATTTCATGCCAGCAGCATTTTTATTTGTTCCTGAAAACAAGTCACTTTTACATCAAACGTCATTTTAAGGAACACATTATATAACTGAATATGTATTATGCCTCTCAAATCTTCCTAGCCTTTGCAATCAAATATGATTGATTGCTCAAGAATTATATTTACATTTTAATTCTTTTTACTTATCTGCAATAGTTGAAGTTGCCTACTGATTCTTGCAAACACAGACCTGTTTTACTAATTTAGGATGTTTATGTCAAAGTCAGTACAGCTGTTGGGAAAAATGGACATTCAGGTCACTCAGATATAATTCACCCTTTTAAGCTGGCAATAGAAGAAGGCACTGCATATATATATATATATATTTGGATTTTAGTAATACATTTGATAAAATGGAAACTGTTATTTGTATGTGCATGTGTGTGTGGCAACCATCAATGTATATTCAAAATTGGCTTCATGACCTTTAGATTATCTTTTGGCCTGAGGACTTCTACAATTCATTTGAGTATTCCAGTATGCTAGTGTTCTTCATGGGCCAATTTATCCCATCAATAATACATGAGGGCACAGTAGGGGGAACTTAACACCATCTATAATTCAAAACTAACTGTAGGGGGGTACTTTATCCAATGTATAAACAATAAAAATGGGCCTCAAACACAAAATACATTTTGCTGATTAATGGTCTAAAAGGATCATCTTATTAATTGCACAAATAAATGTTTAAATATAAAATCTATTCTCATGTGTAAGTACCTTTTTGACTTTACAAACCTTGCTTTTCTGGCTATTTGCATTCATAAATGCCATATTGCTGTACCCAGCTAAGGTATTTTCCACATACCACTAAAGATCAGCATAAACAGATAATATGTAATGTGGCCCTGATTATCCAGAAAGCATATTCAGATTTAACTAAGATGAGGTAAAATAAAATATGATCTAATGGACTACACGTACTTATATTATATTGAATTATTTTATTTTAGTAACAAACTGTAGGCATAAGATGAGGTTTTATAATATTCTGTGCAAAACATGAGTATGTGGCATGAGTGGGACAAAAAGAGTGATATACTAATACAGATAGATTGTTGGGTCTGGGATTACAAAATGATCTCTGGAAATTGCCCAAGGCACCATTATTGTTATCTTTACTCATTTAGGTGTAAGAAGGACACATTATGAAACAGATAAATCAGAATTTGAGGCTTACCTGGTGTAAGTGGATGCCTTTCAAACAATGAGTAGGAACTCTATGTTATCTAATAGCCATAGACCAACAATCAGTATTTTAGATGTTGCTGATCTATGAGAACAGAAGCACTTCTAGGTCAGCAAAACTAGAAAGCTGTAGTGATAAGAGATGTCACAGCAGAATTCCTGATCATTATGAACGCAGAAGGCCATAGAAGGAAATTATTTATAAATACTTGTTTTTTGGAGCTATTGCTCTTAGGTTGTGTAATAATGCTGGGAAACTTGATGATTATGGAAAAGATAGGATGGCACCCAAAATAAAAGGCAGAATTATACAGAGAAGAAAAAATAGCTATGTGGCATTGTGGGGAAAGGGATGGATGCTACAAAAGAGCATTTACTTTTGAACTTTTGCTATTGTTCTGTATGTTATGTCTTACGGAGTACACCACAAATAATCCATACCATGCACTTCTGCCCAGATGCAATGTTATTCTATGTGCCAGCGTGGCTGGAAGTCAACTAAAAATAAATTCATGCAACTAGCCTCATAGTCAGCTGTATTAAACATGCATAGAGGTAAGAACTAATTGCTGTACCATTTTCCCTAAACCCAATGTAAACTGCAACATCCAGATGCTAACCATAGTTGCATGTAACATGACCAAAGGCAGGACACTATCACTTGGTCACTGGTCATTATCACCAGTGCAGTACAAAGATTACAGCTGCTGAAGATCCCCAAAACTTAATCAACAGACTGTGACTGTTAAATATGGTGGTTCTGTAGGTCATTATGTGCTATTATCAACTAGGTGAGTGGCACAACGCATTCAGGGCAAAACGATTTTACCAAAGACTGCTATTGAATGAGGGCTCATAAAATAACAGTATTCCTGTAAATTAGCCACAGCCAGCTTGCTATGCGCAGATAAGATACTAGCACTGCTATATAACTTTGTTAAATAAAAGCTGGCTCAAAAATGTGGAAAGATCAGCAGGACTAAAACTGACAGTGGATGAGATAACAAGCTCTTTCTACTTAGGGTTACCATCACACCCCATTAAAAGAAGACACTTATTGAATACACATGCTGAAAGTTGGATGCATGACTCAACACAAATCATTGATCCATGCACCCAACTTGCATCCTGTGCATTCAATAGCTGTCCTCTTTTTAAGGGCGGTGAAATCATAATCCTATCCCTACCGTAAACAAATGATAAAAAAAAATGTAGTAATTGTTACTTGGGCTGATGGTTTGTTTTGCAGGATAAAGGTAAATAGCACACTATTCCATATTTTGAGAGAGCATTTTACCTGAGAAAGTACAAATTACACATCAATATATTATGTAAAAATGATTAGTTTTTTTAGTATTCCTAACAGGGACAATATAACCTGTGTTCAACAACAGTTGTCAACTGAAGAATATTAATATTATCAATACTGATCTGTATCAATGCCATGCACATTCCACATCCTAGACTGACATTACTTTCTGAAATATACAGTACTGGTGTTATCCTTAATATGATGTTTACACCTAAAGGCTTTGCCTCTTAGATGCATACATAATTTTTCTGATTTCCACACATTAAAAATAAGGACATTTCTCAAAAAGGAACTGAGATAGATTTACTCAACTCAAACGAACAAAAAACACAGATCCACCCAGTGACAGCACTAACTGATGTCACAATGTACTGTAACAATCAGCTCTAGTCAGTGTATACAATAAGGAGCCATTAATTCACAGTGCATCTCCAGAAACAAATGTGACTTCCACAAAAGAGGAGCCTTGCCTCCAGTTGCCAGAGTCTGATACAGCAGATGCACTGGTGTATAGCCCTTGAACAGAAAAAGAGATGTAGATTAAACTGTAATAAAAACTGCACCTATGCTCTTCTGTTTCAGGTCTCAACTGCTTGATACAAAGGAATTAAACGTTAATGATTTCATTCATTTCATTTACATAACAGATGGCAGGAAAGAGGATTACAATTTTAGCCCCAAAACATATTTAATTATGATCTGGCCAATAAACTGAATTATAAATGTAACCCTTTTGATGGCATGTGATTTATGATATCTGTATTAATAGAGTAGGAATCTATTTTGAGTCTGTTTAGATCACTAAGATTTGTTCCTAGAAACTGTAAGGATATCTGGATCACATATAATCGAGGTCCATTCTACTTCTAAAAATGTTAACTATAAATTGTGTTAAGGGAGAGAAAGTGAACATTTTTTAGGATGCTAATTTATGCTAGCAATAATTCACTTATACACAGGGTATCTCTAGAAATGGCAGTTAATAATTTATAAAGAACATTGCATTTCCCTTTGCTTTTATGCAATCTAATACTCCCACTAGTCCTTTAAAAATATGGGTAAACTAGACATATAAAGAAACTATAGTATAATATAAAACCACACAAATAGGAACTCAAGACTTTCTGTATTGAAAGTAAAATTAAAAAAAATATATATGATTTATACAAGCAGTCTAATTTATGGCACAGATTTAACACCCTTTACAGAAACAAATACACACAGGATATCCAAAAAAAGATTGTAGACCACAAGCTGTTGCTGAAATGGACTATTTGGTACGTTAAAATGCAGCCCACCACACACAGTTGCCATGGTAATTACATCAGAGCAGATGCTGTTTTATGTAAACGAACAAAGCAGCTGATATGTACATAGTATTCCATTTTATTGCCAATGCATTAATCGTAGTGATATGGATCTGAATGCATATGTTTCCCTTAGGAACGGTGAATGTCCAACTCCACACTGAACAAAATGATCTCCTCCGGATTTTCTTGCAAATCTGCCTCAATGAAAGTTTGTTGTCAGATATTTACTTCTATCTCCCTCAGATATTTATGTACCTTGCATTTCTCTGAATTCTAAATCTCATTCTTGCAACAAGATGTCTGCTATACAAACAAATCTCACAGAGAGAGCATTGTATTTATGAATGGGAGTAGAATGAGAGAAAGACTGAAATAAATGGGGGTTTAGAGCTTAAGCCATTTACCATTCTGAGCTTAGATTTCCCACAATTACATGCTGCAAATATATATACAGTACGTAGGAACAAATACACCAAGCCTATTCTATTATAGCAATAGAGAACAGTGGGAGTGATAATCTGTTTATAAACTACACATCTAACATCCAAAATACTATGTACCCCACTTGGTAATCTATAACATTATTTTCACTTAAGTGGTTACATTATAGCACACAAACTATTCATTTGTAACAATATACGGAAGAATTATCATTGTTTATATTTTGAAATTGCTGGTCACAGAGAAAAAGGTTTCCAGTATCAACAGGGGAAATAACCATCTACACAACACTCTGAATTATAGTCTAGGCAAACAAAGCATAACACACCCTCCCACCCACTGTATATATATTTTATATGTGTGTGTGTGCATAAATGTGTATTTATGCATATATATATATATATATATATATATATATATATATATATATATATATATATAGATAAGTAGCCTATATTGTTTGCAGAAAATGAAGAGTAAGTATTGGCTAACAATATAAGAACAATAAAAGGAAGAGAAGCAAATGTGAATAAATGAAAGAATGGCAAGGTAAAGCCATCTTACCCTGCTGATGTGAAGGATGCAGCAGATGCAGTCAGCCCTTAGAGCTGTGTATGTGTGAGACTCTCCCAGAACAGCAGCTGGAAGGGAAGCAGAAGCTTTAGAGAGCAGACTCCACCCACAAGCATCGCTCTGTCTGCAGGAAACTACACATCGCCCACTTCCTCTGGATTTACTGGGGGGCTTCATGATTTCTCAGCAGCAGCAGCAGCAGCAGCAGCATCCTTCATGTCTCTTTAAGTCAGTGCCAGCTGGCCTTTAGCTGCCTCTCCCCATGTCTGAGCTTGGCATTTCTATTAACATGATGCTGCCTCCAAGCCATGTGGCAGCAGCAACACTGAGGAAATGATGAGGGAGCATTCACCTCCCCAGAAGGAGCCAGTGATAAATGATTAAGCCACTGTTGGGGGCTACCTTGTGCTCTTCTCAGAGAAGCATATGTTAGCCTGGTTGTTCCTTGCTAGTTAGCTAAGCAGGGAGTGGTGATTAAGGATCACTGCAACATCTGCTCAGAGGGAATCTTTAAAGCTGTAGAATTGATTAATAAAACTGCTGCCCATTCTAAAACCCTGGCTGTATAATCGAACCAACGGGCATTCTGAAACCCTGGTGGTATAATAGCACTGCTGTTATGTCCCTGCTGAAACCAGTTTTGACACCCTGGCTGAATAATAGAGCTGCTGTCCATTCGGAAACCCTGCCTGTATAATAGAACTCCTGCCCATTCAGAAACCCTGCCCTTATAATCAGGGGCGATCCTGTATATTTTGCCATCTGAGGCAGCTATCATTTTGCCACCCCCACCCCTCACCAGTCACACACCTATCAATGCCGGAGGGGGTTGGGGGCGGTCTACATGGCGCCGGAGGGGGGCGTGGGCGGTCCAGTCACTAGTGCAGAAAGCACAATTGCCTGCACTAGAAGAGCCGCATTTCTGGGTTGAAAAACGGAAATTCGGCTCTTAGTTACCAGGAACTGCATTTTTGCCACCCCCGGCAACCAGGGGGGCGCTGCTGCCTGAGGCAAGTGTCTTAACTCACATCATTGGTGGAGCACCACTGCTTATAGTAGTCTTGCTGCCCATTCAGAAACCATGGCTGTATAATAGAACTGCTGCCCATTCTGAAACCCTGCCTGTATAATAGAAGTGTTGCCCATTCTGAAACTCTGCCTGTATAATAGAACTGCTTCACATTCTGAAACCCTGCCTATATAATAGAAGTTTTGCCCATCACAAACTTCAACTTGCCTGCAACTGTAGTTAATAATCTACAACTGCCTCTGCGTGCAAGTCTTTCTGCTTCCAGCCCCCCTGTTAACATTCTCTCTCTTTTTGGGTTCCTTAGAGACACCAGTGTGAGTCTGTTTACTCTGCTGGGAACTTGAAAACTGACTAAAGAGGTTTGAAAAATTCCTCTGCCCTATGAACATTTTTATACTGCTGAGAAAAGCTGTTATGACTTGACATCTTAATTTTGTGAAATCAAAACTGCCTTTTTTTCATGTACTGCTGCCAGCTACAATGAAAGGAGAATGTTTCCTTTAAAATACATTTGTTGCACTGCAGGGACTTACCACAGTACCATAAACTCTTAAAGTAAACATTCACCACTTTGGTTGCTTGCACTTTGATAAACTCAGTACTCTCCTCCAGGCTCTGGAACTGGGGTTGGCTCACTTGGGGATTTGACTTATAATGTATTTAGATAATTAAAATAACTTTTACCAATATTACACTTCACTGAAAGGTCTGGAGGGAGCCAACTTAAATTATAATTCCTCTTTTCACAATTCCTTCAACCCACCCACCATTGTTTTTGGGCCCAAGAGTGGAGTTAAACCCCATTACTCAATTATCTTTCCCCCATTCACCTTCCTCCAGGAGAAGTATGTATGACAATACTCACCTTAAGCACTTCCAACTTTGCCATATTTTTTCATTCCGAGCTTGGGTGGTTGGCAACCTCAGTGATGAGAAATACTACTGCATGGGAGTAAAACATTACCAGTGGTATTGCCCAGAGCTACCAATCAACATTTGGATTTAAACAGTTAGAAAACAAAAGCAAAGATCTGATTGGTTGCTATGAGCAACATCACCAGTAATGTTTCACTCCACTTTTTACACAGCATGATAAATAGACCCTATATTTATCCCAGATAAGCCCTCCTAAGGTGGTTTCCAAGATATATCCTGAATCAATAACAACCACTAGAAGAGAGGGGACTTGTCCCATCTCTTGATAAAGGTAACTGGACTGAAATCACATATAATATCGTCCCTATCCTTGTCTCCACAAAAGAGGGATTAAGACAAATTAAATGTATACATGAGTTATATACACAAGTCCTAGTGACCAGGGCTGATGATGTGAGAGGAAGAAAGCTGGCTGTCGTCTTTATTCTAAGACTGCCTGATTAGTAACACCTAATGGCCTTTTCTGTCATACTGGACACTAATATTGTTCAATTTGCTCAACAAATTGAATAACCAGACATAATATTCCAGGGTAATAATCCACAAGAAAATATGTGCTCTTTCCATTCCATCCCCTTAATTGGGAAAACCTTAAATAGGACCTGTCACCCAGACAAAGAAGCAAAAAACAGCACCATTTTGTAGATGCCTAACAGCAATCAAATAGAGGAGAGGCTGCAACATGTAAAGCAATGTATCAGATATTAAATGCTAATGTTAATAATTATCTAAATTTGTTCTGGACATCCACTGGTAAACAAATTATGTACACAAGCCCGTGGGAAAATGCAGAACATATCACAAGGGAAATGGAAACGTATGGTGAGGAAATCATAGGGAAAATATACTCTCTCTCTTCCATTAAATGAAAAGAAACTATAGAGAGCATTGACTTTCCATTTTGTATATTGGGCTGGAAGTCCACAGCTTAATTGCCAGAGGTTCAGGGAATTAAGACATTATAGGGATCCTCCACTAAAAACCTTTTGCATAATGAAAGAAAGTGGAATTTTTTCGTAATCTACCCAATCTACATTAATATGATATATTACATTTTTTATTATTTATACAGGTATGGGATCCATTATCCAGAAACCCATTATCCATAAAGCTCCGAATTACGGACTCCATTTTATCCAAATAATCCAAATCATTCCTTTTTTTCTGTAATAATAAAACTGCACCTTGTACTTGAGCCAAACTTATATATAATTAATCCTTATTGGAAGCAAAACCAGCCTATTGGGTTTATTTAATGTTTAAAGGATTTTCTAGTAGACTTAAGGTATGAAGGTATGAAGGTATGAAGATCCATTCTGGATAACAGGTCCCATACCTGTATTGTTATTTGTATATAAATATTATTGCAGTTGTTTTCTGGTTCTAATTCTTGAAACAATATGGCAGTTAGTCTGTTTTTCTCCTGGTCTGTTAATCAACTGACTTCTTTTTATGCTTTCCCAGATGTTCTTGGCACAGCAGAAAACTGTTACAAAAAGTTTTTCACATATCTGTTATTTCTGTTGTAGGAAAATAATTAATCAGTTCTTAGTGTAAAAACTATTCTAGCACATAGGATGAAACAATTGTAATCTAAAAGATGCAATTGTTTCTTCTGGAATGGCACCATAAGAAGGCATTGTGCAACCCCCCTCTTCTCGATGAACATCCCGTGTGCTTTTCCCTTGCGCCCACAAATGGGAGTTGTAAGGGAGAGCGACTAGCATGTCTGCTAGATAGAGGGCAGAGGGCAGTTACCCTCTTTTCCCATGAGTTTACCTCCTTCCAGGCTAGCTGCTGCTGACTAGCATTGCTAAAGCTGGCCATAGACTCAAAGATTCGATGTCGCCAAACGAGCGGTTCTTTCTCCGATATGCCACTAATGGCATGGCTATATCGGGGGTAATTCGAACGTTCGGCCGTATGGACGAACGATCAAATTACCATACGCCAAGGGGCTCCGATGGGTCGGTCGGTTAAAAATGAAACCTTCCCGATCGATATCGTGGCCAGATATCAATCGGGAAGACCTGTCGGAAGCCCCCATACACGGGCAGATAAGCTGTCAAATTGGTCCAAACGACCGATATCGGCAGCTTTATATGCCCGTGTATGGCCACCTTTAGTCTTCTGACTGTAATTACTCCAAGGTTCCTGTCATTCAAGGATTAATACACCTTACTCACATTATGGGCATATGTAGTCTGCATGTGTTTACACTCTAAAAATTTTAATTTTCACATATCTAAACTGTATTTAATCTTCTTCTTAGATACCTTAGGTACCAGATCACCAGTTCCAGATCATTCTAAATGATTATATTCTGTACATGGCTTAAATGACTTACTGATTAGTGCAATTTCCTAAAAAATAAACATACAGTAGCTTTCAATGCATGTTACATTCATTAATAAACATATTAAATGAAGTAGACACAGAATACAGCATGCCACTCTAAATCATGTACCATTAGCAGAGATGTCAACCTCCAGAGATCTTTTTGGTTGTGCCCGTTTCACAACAGACCGAGCCCCATTAAGCCTCTACCAAATGACTTGATTTTCCTTTCCCAGTGGTATAAATCATGAAAAAAATTCCAGGAGGGTTAAAACCCTTTTTCTGTTCATTTTAGTTCAACCTGTTCTCTATCTGCATACTGCATTCCCTAGACAACTTAGTTTCAATTACACTCCCTTCCTTAAATTGGGCATTTATCCGTTACACTTTGTTCCTATATAAATACCAAAAAATGTTTTGTTTTTTAAAGTTCCTTTTAAAATGTCATCTTGTACCCCAGATCAGTCTTGTTTGGTTTGGGTCTACAGTTTGGGACATCACATGGGTATGCAGCTTAATACTTTGGGGTGGAATTACAAAGAATTAATGCTGTTTCAGAGTTGGTATGATGGATACTGCCCAGTACAAAAAGCATACAGCCCCATCCAGGTCTAACAATTTATTTTCTTTGCTGGAACATATTGTTGCAATTTGCAATGGGGATAAAAGCATTCTGACATACTGACGCATTGTTAGATACACGTGTTTGTTAAAAACGTTCCTTAGTATTAGGAAAATATTCCTGAAAGTTTTAATAAATAGCAAAAATATTGAGTTGTGACAAGCTGTGGTGTACCCTCCTCCTGCATCCAGGCGCTCCTTGGTGTGATTACTGCCCATGGAGTCACTTCATATGAGCTAGTCTTGCTGAGGAAAGTATTAATTGGAACTGGGGCTGAGAACACTGAAGAGGTAATGGATGGAACTGTGGCTGATTGGTGGAGGCTATGCAGGTGAATTGCAAGGGTAACTTTAGAGATGTAAGCTTCCTTGGAACCAAAGTGGAGATATTTTTGTCCATGCCCTGTTACTCCCTGACCCTTTTACACCCCAGTCATGCCCTGCCTGTGCCAAGTATATTACTATTGGTGCTCCTGTTGAGCTGTTCTGTTCATATTCTGCGGGATAAGAAAATGTGGCTAAAATTAACCTTCATTTGTTGTGCTGTGTCTCAATGTGAGCGCTTACTGTCACCACAGAAGTGTTGCTGCTGCTGATAAGTATGCTCGGAAATGGACTTCCTTTTCTAAAAGAACTAAGCAAAGTACATGTCCATAGGAAATATTGTGTTGAATTTGTGTTTTTGCTGTATTTCTTTTTATATGAGGTCCCTAATCACCAAGGGAGCTTGTGCAATGTGGTGTGTTCATATTAGGGTGGTTATAGCTCTCTCTCAAATATATTGAGTAAGATTCTTGGAAGTGATGCAGCGAGTGGTAATGAAATGGCTGTACACCACATTGCTATGGTAACCAAGGATGACTACTTTCCTGTGTTGTCATGTAAGAGTCATGTGATGTCGGCTTCTGCACAGCAATAAGCAAACCGTGATCACAATTATATCTTATTATTCTTCCAACAATTACAAGCCTTATAGCTATTCCTACCGAAACAGGCCATTTTATATCACAGCACACACACACACACACATATATATATATATATATATATAGTGGTAATAATTAGACGCATGCAACAAATAGAAATCAGGTATCTTCCTTTATAAATGCTATATTAACTGGATTGACCACCTTCGATGTGTGTTTATCCAAGAACACGGATTTCACTGGGATGTGGTTATTACTTGACAGTTCAATGGGACAAATAAAATAAGATTACCATTCTTAAAGGGGAAGTAAAGCTATTAATACAGCATCCCTGTTCACCAACCCCGCTGCATAGCTGTGACTTGTTAATTCAGGAATGTGATCAACTATGGACTTTTTCTGTATTATTGGCTTTATGCTTTAATGCTCAGATGGTGATGATATGTGCAAACCCACAAAAACATTTTTAAAATTCTGCAGCAATTCCCTCATACCTACCTTTGGATTGAAATAATAGGCTAATTTAATAAAAGGGGGAAATTTTGTAATTTTAAGTATTCCATGGCAAACATCTGAAAGGCAGCATCACTAGAAAAACACAGAAAAAGACCAAGCAGGGTGGGATGCTGCCAATGGGAAGGGGCACACAACAGCTATATTTGTACTGTTTATGTGAATAAACAATGTGCAGTTCCTTGCTGCCATCTAATGGCAAATTTTTATATCATATGCTCTTTGGATACTAAAGTTTGAAGGAAGGACTTGCGCAGGAGATTTTTTTTTTTTGTAACACATTTTATTGAAGAAAATAATCATAAAAAACACTGCTGATAAAAGTACAGTTTAAAGTACATTTTATTTTATGTCATGAGAAGATCCATGGGTAAAGCATAGAAAGAGTCAGACATTATTAACTGTGGGGAGTTGTGATTTTACACCTCTTTTCCTGCATTTCATCACTCTGTCACTCTGCCTTGTCTTTTCAATCATTTTTTTGTTTAAATTGGTTTTGTTAATATTTCTTTAAACTTATTCACAGTAACCAATGAACACTCATTTGGTATCCTTGTATTAGTTTCCGTGTGTTCCCTAGGGCAAAACCAGGTTGCATTGTTTTAAAGGACAAGGAAAGTCTAAAATGGAATAAGGCTAGAAATGCTGTATTTTGTATACTAAACTATGAATTTACTGCACCACAAAACCTAATCAAACAAATGATTTATGCTTTCAAAGTTGGCCACAGGGGGCTGTCATCTTGTAACTTTGTTAAACATCTTTGCCTGACCCTGACCCTGCACATGCTCAGTGTGGTCTGGGCTGCTTAGGAGATTGTCATAAATAATACAAAACAGAACAAGTCCAATAATATCTACCAGAAGCTGTTACAGCAAGACTGATTAATAATCAAAATATACAGACTGCACTGGGTCCTGTGTTGTCATGTAATCTAATGTGGATTTTATAGTTACAGTAAACAGCCTCTTTGTAATCTTTAGATAACTGCCACTCTGGTTGTTAAAAGGTTAACAGTAAGGATATATGATCCCACTCACTCATGCATAATCCCACTCACTCATGCATAATCCCACTCACTCATGCATAATCCCACACACACATGCATACTACATTATAATCCCGCTCACTCATGCATAATCCCACTCACTCATGCATAACCCCACACACTCAAGCATAACCCTGCCCCCTCATGCATAATCCCACACACTCAAGCATAATCCCACTCACTCATGCATAATCCCACTCACTCATGCATAATCCCACACACATGCATACTACATTATAATCCAGCTCACTCATGCATAATCCCACTCACTCATGCATAACCCCACACACTCAAGCATAACCCTGCCCCCTCATGCATAATCCCACACACTCAAGCATAATCCCACTCACTCATGCATAATCCCACTCACTCATGCATAACCCCACACACTCAAGCATAACCCTGCCCCCTCATGCATAATCCCACACACTCAAGCATAATCCCACTCACTCATGCATAATCCCACTCACTCATGCATAATCCCACTCATACATGTATGCATTAGTGGGATTATGTGTATGAGTGAGTGGGATTACATATATGAGTCAGTGGGATTATGAGTGGGATTATGCATATGGGTGAGTTGGATTATGAGTATGAATGGGATTATGCATATGAGTGAGTGGTATTACGAGTATGCGTGGGACTATGCATATTAGTGAGTGGGATTATGCATATGAGTGAGTGGGATTATGCATATCATTATGAATACGTATGAGTGGGATTACAAGTATTAGTGAGATTATGCATGAGTGATCAGGATTATGCATGAGTGAATGGGATTATGCATATGAGTGAGTGGGATTACATGTAGGAGTGAGTAGAATTAAACATACTTACTAATAAAGTTACATTACCTAAAAAAACTTCTGAGCAAGGTCATAATGCGTGGCTGGATATGCAAATGTAAATGATGATGTAGCCGATAGAAAATGGCTGCCTGGTTGAAGCAGATCTTGCATTCTGGAAAACACTACAGTGCAGGCTAACGGAGAGGATACAGATACTACCTGACCCAATACAGAGACAATGATGCATTTTGTGTGGGAAATATGTGCCCTATCAGAAGTCATTGTAAGGGTTTACATGTCCTTTAATACAAACTTTCTCCAACTCTCCATAACCAGTGGCTGACCCTGACCCTGCACATGCTCAGTGTGTTCTGGGCTGCTTAGGGATCATCATAAATAATACAAAACAGAATAAGTCAAATAATATCTGCCAGAAGCCGATACAGCAAGACTGATTAATAATCAGAATATACAGACTGCACTGTGTCCTGTGTTGTCATGTAATGGGGCTTCATAATCACATGTAATCCCATGTGGGACCCTGGCCGCCAATGTATTTTTTAATTTAAATCTGGGTCCTGACCACCAATGGCTTTTTATAACTGTGTAACTGAGTGCAGCTTCTGCTTTGTTGCAGGAACCCATAGCAGAACGGAGGTCCTCCCAAATAAAACACGAGAGCAGGTATTTTCGGGCCGACTTCTACTCAGCGTGCCCTCAGCCTATAATGTTCAGACTTTAGAGGGAAACAATTCAAGTAAAAAAAATAAAACAACATAGTGGCAAATCAGTGGGCCCTGGCAAATGCCCCTTTTGCCTATTTATGCAGCATGGCTGATAGTTAACACCTTGGTCGTGGCCAAAGAAGAGTGCAGCGCCAACTAAAAGGGGGGCAATGCCTGATCTCAGCAAATATTTGAATATCTCCACATAGCAGCCAAAAGTCAAACAATTTGAGATAAAGATGGATGGAAATTGATAATATTTCATTTTAAATGCACTATTTAGTTAGGGTTTTTTGGTTAATGACCCATTCTGTGACATACTGAATCAGTGCATTCCAGTGCAGTGCATTATGGGGAAACACTAGATAACTCTTGTTACGTTCAATCAAACAATCTACACATCATTCCTTTTTGCACGTGACAGAGCCATCATTCCCAATGTGTATCCAGGGCTAATGACAAGTGGTGCAGGCTATGTCTGTGCTTCGCTCTGCTGGCTTAACATGATAGGAGTTGACATTCTATGAAAGCAGCAGGGCGAAGAGTCCACCCCTGATTATAAATAGTAAAGCAATTTTGTTTGCTAGTGAAGGCAGAGGCATAGCCACATTTGTGCCACCAAGGCCATGTTCTCCAGCTATATACGCTCTACAGCTAATATATATATATCCAATATAAAAGGTGCTTCAGGTTGCAGATCCCCTATAGCCATTTCTATATAAAAACTGTGTGTATGTATATATGTACTGTATATAGAGATACAGAACAATCTTTTAAATTTGCTTTTGCTAGGTCACGCACATGCAGGTTCTGTATGCACACAATGTTGAACTCCTATTGAACTGCCTATTACCATTAACAGCTAGCTGGCAGAGGATGCTGGGATTTGTGGTTCAGCAGGAGCCATGGTTATAGTTTCCATTTCGCTGCACAGTTGCCCATTTATTTTGTTCAGATTTATAAACACGAAAGAGAAAGGACTCGAGACATGTTGTTAAAGCACAGATCTGCCAGAATGTATTTATTACAGATATACAATAAATAGCTTTATACACTGTAAAATCTTTTACAAATATTTTAGCTATAGGATAATCACAGCATGGTACAAATGTATCTATTGTATATATATATATATATATATATATATATATATATATATATATATATATATATAGTGAATAAAGTACCCCCTCTTGTAAATTATAAGGAGGAGTTTCATGACCATATAAAAACATGAGGACAAAGGCCGAGTGTTTTTATACAGGTCATGGAACTCCGAGTTAACTTCTAATATCCTCATATTTTGCAACTGGGGGTACTTTATTATAATACACAAGTTTCAGTGAGTCTTGTGACAGAAATTACATCAGAACTCACTGTTTATAACGGATGACATCAGTACTCATAATATAATTTATAAGATATTCATGGCTTTTGTGTATTATATATATATATCTATATCTATATCTATATATATATATATATATATATATATATATATATATATATATATATATATATATATATATATATATATATATATATATATATATGCACTTTTTTTTTAAATCCAGAACCAATGAAACATCTTCCATTCTCATTATTCCCACTGTACTGTATGAAGTGGATGACCCTTTACTCTTTTAAGATATTGTTGTAAACTCTGAAATATGATGTGATTGACAGTGAGATTCTATAGCAGCAACCTCCATACAGATGACATGTAATCATTATGTTGTGCAGACTTTGCATATTAGCAGGGCGATGCCAATATTAGCTGGGCAGTTTGAAACATGATCTGAAATGC
Source organism: Xenopus petersii (assembly GCA_038501925.1). Classification (NCBI taxonomy): domain Eukaryota; kingdom Metazoa; phylum Chordata; class Amphibia; order Anura; family Pipidae; genus Xenopus; species Xenopus petersii. Next base: position 51,502,307 of record CM076686.1, on the reverse strand, counting down.
CCTTTTTCTGAAAAAGCCCCGACCTGCTCTTCGTTTTGTCCCACAGTCAGGTGAAAATTAATTTCCTGAGAAAAAGAAAGACTTGTGAAGTTGTTCATTTTAGGAGATTAAGTTAGTGAGCAGAAAAGAGTCATCTGACTATTCCAAGCAGAGCAACATCACACAACTCTCCTCAGCTGACTGCAGCCAGTTGGCTGAAATGAACAGAAGGTGGCGATGTTGTTTCAAATTTGTTATATTGGTTTTCAAAACTGGAAAACCAATAATGTGAATTGAAGTGCTTAGACGACTACTCTGAGCAACTTTAGATTAACTGATTTTGAGGGTTTACATTTCATTAAATAAATAAATATGGGTGTGGATATTCTGACCCCCCCCCCCCATACACACTGAGGATATATTTTGTTACTATATAGAAAACATACCGCTTTTCATTCTTTTGAACGGATGACTTTTTTCAGCAGCCCTTATATTTTTATTGTACATACATCCAAGGCTATAATATACAGAATCCACCTGCCAGTACAACCTGAAGAACTGACATTCCCCATCCACTGACTGCTACTTGGAAAACACGGCGGCAATTGGCATCTTGTTAGTTAACTTGCCCCACACAACAAATGAATCAAAATTCTTTTCCACCACCCTCCAAATGTAGCAGTTTTCCCTGTAGCAGTAATAGTTACGCAGAGGTCAGCACATAATATATAATCCTATGCCAATATCAGAGATAGAATGGCCTGAACCCACTTGTTACCATACTAAGCATTTTGCTGCCTACCTATTTACAAAGCTATGTAGCTTCAGTTATAAGAGATACAGAATGAGAACAGCATGTACAAAGAAGTGTTGCTAGCAATATTCTGCACTATACACAATCCTACTTTTAACAAAACAGTATTAACACTGATTATATGCAATGAGTGATATAAAAAAAATCTCGATACAAAAACAATACAAAAATAGGTTGTTTTTTTTTTCTTGCAAAAGCCTGAATGTTAGAAAAGGACAATATTTAAGCATTTAGAAAAAACATACAGTAAAAAAAAAATAAAATCAAGCTTTCATATGAAATAGATACTGTGCTATAATTTGTGCTCTTAGCAAGCACACCAATCAGAATGATGAGTCTTTACCCCAGGCACTATTTCCATGAATCCGATTGGCCAATGGCAGTGATATCTGTGCCTCAGCCAGGCCTGTGTATTAATCTCTAACTAGCAAGGCAGAAGCACAGAGCCACATTTGCTGAATACAGCTGGAAGAAAAATCAGGGACACCAAAGCTGTGCAAATGTCCTTCCCCAATCTATCCATGACATGCTCTGTCTCAGCCTTTAGCAGCTACATATGCCAAAATGAATTAAAAGATGCGTCATTGCCCCTCTATGTACCTGGAAGAAATTCATATCGGTCAAATGTATCATCTGCCCTGCACTGCTTCAATAAATGACTCCCTGTATGAGTGGGTATCCCTTAAAAGAATTTCACATGATGGTGTTTTTTTAAAATGGGGGAGGGGTGGAAGTGCATAAAGTTGTTTGGTTATAAAATGTACAAAATGGGGTTTCTCAACACATGGATAAATAGAAGTCAATTTGCCATTCTCTACACCAGCAAAGTACAAGTTCTGTCCCCACCTACTTCTAAAAGTAAAATCCTCAGCAACCTTAGATAGCTAGGGGTTTGTATTGAATTATCAATTGAGTGCCACAGGCTGAATATCACTGCTCGCTTAATGTAGTGTCCTGCGTGTGAATTATGAGCGGCCGGCACAAGTACACATGAACAATTTGTTGAGCCCTTCAATGTATCATTGTACTAAGAAGCTAAAATTAGCATTTGAATAAAGAGCCTATAAGACCCATACATATATATATATATATATATATATATATATATATATATATATATATATCTATATATATATATATATATATATATATATATATACACGTAACATTTGATATATTTTACAGGATGTATAAAAATACTTAATGAGATCAACTGTCAAAACAAAAAAAAACCCCATAAAACCTTGATATATATCTTTCATTCAGCATGTAGAGCTCAGCAAAGCCAATGTTTGAGAATGAGTGCCACTACTTTCAACTGAGATTTCTTTCTTAAAATAGGGGTTTCACATTTTCATATGAGGCGTTATAGACAGTGTATTAGTGTTTTTTACACTGCCAGTATCTTGTCATTCTAACAGGTTCACTGTTTGCAGTTCTCTCTGGGACAGGGTCTCAATGTGATAGGAGACAGAGCTGAGCAGAGAAGTATCAGGAGATGCTTAATGCATCTGTTGCTTAGTCTAGCACTTGTGTGGACCATTCAATTATACATTATGTATTCTTTTCAACATGAGTTCAATTAACAGGGCTTGTGCTGAACACACCATTTTACTACTGTTCTAATCGTGAAAAATCAATGTTTTTTCTTATTTCTTGAGCTAAACAGGGAAAGTAAAGCAACTTCATGTTTGGTTCTTGCAAGGTAGATTGCTAGATTCCCAGAGGACAGATAAGCAGAAGTCCATTGTGCTGGGGGATTATCTGTCCACAGGGAATCTAATTATCTGCCTTGCAAGAACCAAACATGGAGTAGTTTCTATTCCCCTGTTTGCTCAGCCAAAGTCCTATCACTAACATCATGGTGTACTGCCCCTTCAAGTGTTGGGAGTTCATTGTAGAATGAACACATGTGGAATAAACACAAATCTTTTGGTGATAATTTACCTTTTCCTATCATGACACCACGAGTAGTTCCAAAAATGTTTCTATTACAATGTCTTCAAAGCTATTCAAGCTGCTGTATACACAAATAGAATGGCTGAAGGAGGTGCATCAGCTTTCTGTATCCCCCTTGCTGGGCAAGAAGTTTGCCTCTTTAGAAAAAGTAAATAGGTCCCCAGTACATGGGCATTATAAATCCTCAGGTTTCACATGATGCGCAATTCCTTAAAGAGAACATTAACATGGCATTATTGCTGTTTATAATACTACAGGTCTAAGCACAGCTTAATTCATGATACATCCATCTGGATTGGGATAACAAAAATTCATGTCCATTTTTCCTATATGTGAAACTCGTTCGACCACTGTCATCTCCTTTCTTCCTCCTGTTATTGGCAAGAGTTTTTCTTAACTTTGGCTTGCATGTATTTCCAATGGCACTGAATTTCAGACAAATGCTCTTCACGTGTATAAGATAAAAATATCCTGGATGCAAAAATCAGAAAAAAATATGGTACCTTGTAAAACGAACATCATTTAGGTTACTGAAAATAATGTTTGATTGTCTTATATGTAACAGAAAAGTACTTAGAAAGATATTGCTCTTCCTATATGCTATTTGGCAAACAGGCAGCCAGGCCTGGATATAAGAATTCTGGGTTACACTACAAATTCTGGGAAGTCATCGTGTGTGAGATCCAGAGAAAAATATTTACTCGCTTTCTTGGCTAAAAGAGGTTCTTTAATGTTGATGCATTGTTGAGCGAGACAGCCATTGCAGTAAAGGCCTCTCTCATGCAGGTCGTGACCGCAGCCAAATGTAAAGCTCTGGGCTGTTTCCTGATTGAGGCCCGCAATTTGTAAAAAGTCTTTCTGGTACAAACGGATGTCATCCAGACTTAAACTGTGCCGGTCTGTAGAAGTCTTTGGTTTTCTGCAAGCCGTCTGTAAAATAAAGTCTGTATGTTACCAGCAGCAATTACAACAGATAATTCACTTCTAATATTACTAAGATCGGGTATGTGTAGTATTGTGGAACTCCTGTGCAAGTTGCTCATAAATGGAAATATAAAAAGTATAAATATAAATATTATGCCAACAGAAATGTTATATTCCTTCCTGGGGAAGGCAGTTTGCAACAACCAGGGTGCCTCATCTTGGGTAGGAATCAAATGTAAAAATACAATGAGAAATGGCACTTCTAATAAACTCTTTTAAAGACTTATAATATAGACAAATATATTCCCCATGACAATTCATTCCACCAATCACACATCTTACCAGTATTTATAGCTACATCCCACACTGCCTCTATTCAAAATCTGATTTTTTGTACCATACAAAACAGATTTAATCTAATTTAATTCCAGATTCCCCATAGTCTCCAGTGGAGTTTTCTCAACAAACTGAATCTGGTCTATTATTCATAGGGGCGAATTTTCGCCAGCGCTACGAATACACTAATTCACTAAAATGCGAAGTTACATCCCAGGCGTCGAACACTGGTGACTTTTCGGTAGCGTTACTTCAGCTGTGCGAACATTTCATAGCGAACATGCGCTCATTTGTGCCTACCGAAAATTCTCTAATGATCTTGAGCTTATGTCAATTTGCATACGGTGGGAAATTTAAAGTTGTATGGAGGGCTTTATTATAAATGTTGGTGCAAATGCTTGAAGTTATCACTTTTTATTATACATGTCCAGGGAACCTTAATAAAGACAATAGAGTTAATATAATGTCCTACACATGAGCCCACTGTAAAATGAATGTTCCATATTTTATAAAATGTCTGGAGAAAACCAGTTACCCAAAAAAAGTCTAAGATAGGACTTTTGCCGCCAATCCCGTTTGTAAAAAGGTAAAAGTCTGCCGCGTTTTTTGAACTTTTTTGAATAATGCATTTTCGGCACACAAGATATGATGTAAGTGACAGAAGATTGAGGAAGATCCAGCTTCTTTTTAACACTTCGCCTGGTCTGATGTGGCGAAGTCAACTCTGACAAAGATGTAACATTCAGTAAAATCCGCACTTTAGTGAATTTGCAGAGTAACGATCGTTCGCCAGAACGAAAACTCGACTGGCAATAGAATGTGAATGAACGCTACCGACAGTCCCGTTCGCTAGCGAATTGGTGCCTGCGGATGTTAATGAATAGGCAATGTCCCTGCAGGTGGCAACGATGGCGAAAAATCATTAGCCACTTCGCCCTTTAGTAAATCTGCCCCACAGGCTCTGATTCTGCCTTACAAGTTTCAAACGTATTCATAGATAGTGCTTGCCGACAGCACCCTATACATATGCAACATTGTTTCCCATGATGATGAAGTAAAGTTCTAATCACTGGGGTTGCAAAATGTTTGGCAAACATTGATTATAATCACTTGCCTAATACTGAAACTGCACTAGCTTGTGGTACTTCTGCATGAGCACCACAGAAATATCTTTTTCCTCTTCGATGGCCTTGGGCCAACGCATGCATAGAATGAAAGAGTGTTAATTTGGCCTTAATTTTTGTCTTATCACTTTAATGTGCATGGGTACCCGGCCTAAAGAACTAGGAAGCAGAAGAAGTTGGCTCTGTGGTGCTTCTATATATGTACTCCAGATCAACTCAAGTGGCACCCTCTAGGTATTATAACTTTACTTCTCCTTTAATATATTTAGTTATAAAAGTACAAAAAAAGTCCAGTACCTGTGGTAAAGAGTCAATGCTTTGGCCACGCAGCTTCACCACAGTTTCCGAGGAACTAGAAGTTGACGAGTTTATTTCTTTAACAACCAAACCTTGAAAAAACAAACAAAAACCCCCCATAAAATATATATATATATATATATATATATATATATATATATATATATATATATATATATAGATAGATATAAAGTAAAAATAGAAGGTTGACATAAAATGCAGTACTCAGAGGATCAGTTTACATAACACTGCATACATTCCACGGTCTATAGTAGTGTAATAGTAGTGTCATATATTATTTGTCTTTAGACCAAAATGAACCATGTGTATATTCATATTTGTCCCCAGAAATGGGATAGACTAAATATTCATGGAACATAAACACCCACTAGATACATTCTGGGAATCCTCTTGCATGTGAAGTAACAAGGAAAATAAAGCAAGATAATGATACAGTGGTATGCTTACAACCAACTGGTGAAAGTAGCAGCAACTTACCTGAATGTCCGTTTAGTTGTTGGGAAACCAGCATGTCTTCTGTGATATAAATACACAAGTCGGGGCTGATGTCCAAGGGCAAGTCAAGATCTTTTGGATCATCAACCAACATCTCTATTTCTGTAAAAATAAAAAGTATTTTTTTTTTACATTAATTAATATTCATGCAGTGTACATACATTTTAACATGTTTGAGATATAAGAACATAGATGATATATTGCATAAGTAATCAATCATATTTAATTGTTTATTACAATGAAGGAAATCAGTTATACAGTACTATTGCTTAAGGGATCAGTTGTCAGGCTTAAGTCGTTTTCTAATCCACAGCATATTTCCTCTTCACTAAAATCTAATATGGCAAATTAACAACACTAGCCGATGAATGGAAGGGAACAGCTCTTTGCACTTTACAAAGGGATATTGTTTTTTGAAACTAGAGAAGTCTTTTGAACAAATGAATATTAAAAGTGAATTTAAATGGAATATAATGTACACAGAGGGACCATTGCAGCTGCAGGAGGTGGGAAGGCAAAACTATATATATGCATCCATGCTTGCCAGCAAGCCCTTCTGTCTTAGGTTTAGTGAATCTGGGGCAGAAGTGCTGAATTTAGTTCCAAATGTAGCTGACTAAACTTATCACTAAAGGATAAGTAGAAAAACTATTTTAGTGTTGCATGACGACCAGTGAAGTAGTGAATTTAGCAGTGGTCCTTTGGTTATGTGTAGGTTCTATTGTTTGGCAGGTTCTTCTGACAATGTGCAATGATTTCAAACAAAACAGAACATTTTAATAAAAACATAAAATGTTATTGCCTTTACATGCTATTTTCTGCAGTGCTAGTTCTAAAAACATGTACCATTGACATAATGTAGCAGAAGTCAACTGGAGTTCACTGCTACTACATGGCTTTAATGTTACATGTATTTAGAACGAGCACTGCAGAGAATAGCATGGAAAGGCAGGTTCTGTTTTTATAACATGAAATTATTACATGTAAGTAATGTGTCTTGGAAAGTTGCTTAGAATTACATTTTCCTTTGTGATGCAAAACCTTATATTTGGGTTTACAATCCCTTTAATCAATGCATGATCAAGACCTTCTAATGTTAATATGCCAAAACCTACAACTGGCAAGGGGCAGCAGGAAAGCTCAAGCAGCTTCCACAAAGCCATTGCAGCAGATGGGAGAATAATTCTTCCTTCCCCCCTACTTAGCTTGACATCTCAGATTTGACCTAATTGTCAAATCTGAGATTTTCAGGACTGCAGATTTACTATAGATGCTACTTGGAGATGCAACAATACAATTAGGTATGGTTGGATAAACAGATTAAAGTCATTCACTGTAAACAACAAAGAATCCTTTATTTGTTTATGTTTTCTAAGGTTAATCAAAATATGATCAATCAAATCATAGTACAAGTATGGGACCTGTTATCAAGAATGCTCTGGGCCAGGGGTTTCCCGGATAACGGATCTTTCCGTATTTTGGATATTCATACTATAAGTCTAATAGAAAATCATGTAATCATGAAATAAACCCAATAGGCTTGTTTTCAATAAGGATTCATTATATCTTAGTTGGGATCAAGTACAAGTTACTGTTTTATTATTAAACAAAAGAAAACCATTTTTAACAATTTGAGATATTTGAATAAAATGGAGTCTATGGGAGACAAACTTTCCGTTATTTGGAACTTTCTGGATAATGGGTTTCCGGATAACAGGACCCATACCTGTACTGCTGATATGGAGGGGTGGAAAGAGAAATCAACATAACAAGCTGGCAGTTCCATTTATTAAATTACCATCATCTTGAGAGTCATCTTCCAGCCTGTCCTTCCCAGCACTCTCTGCCCCAGAAGTGTGGGAGCTGCTGTTGCTCGTCATAGAGCTGCAGGTTTTCAGCTTTCTGTGAAGCGATGTCCCAGAGAAACTGTCTTCTGGCCCAATGTCCCTGTGCTTAGTATCTGCCTCTATCCCTGAGGTGTGTGAGCTGCTGTGGCTTGTTGTGGAGTGCCTGGAGAGACGCTTGTGCTTGGCACTGCCCGCACTGCTGCCACTGGCACGAGAACGCTTCTCTAACTGATCCATGTCCTGATCCAGAGTGTCACTGATGTATGATTCCCTGTACTGTTTCTTTTCTGAAAGGCAAAGGGACCTTGATTTAATGGAAAATATTTAACTTGCAAGGAATTGATTTTCAAATCATAAATTAGTTTTAATAGCAAATTCTTAACATTTAGGGGCAGATTTATTAAGGTTCAATTTGTAAATTCGAATTTGAATTTTCGAGTTGGATTTTTGGTCAAAACTCACGAATTCAATTTGGGAATAAAGGGTGTTATTAGCTTTTAGTAACTGAAATACTGTAGTAAATATTTTTCACAACAATATTAAAGTACACAGTTACCCCCCAATCCATCCTCAAATTATATCAGCTATGGCTCCATGTGCCCCCAGTCTAAATGCTCAGAAGCAATAAGTTCACTTGTGGTGTAAAGAAGGAAAGCTGGACAAGCAAGTTCTGGGGTCCCTTAGGGACAAGGTTATATATATATATATATATATATATATATATATATATATATATATATATATATATATATATGTTCTTTCCTTTGAGCAGCAAAATACCCACGCACTCTTTCGATTTCCATTCAAGTTTGCAATGGTAGGGTAGCCCTATGGGGATCTTACACTGCAATTTTTTTCTTAACAAAGCTTATATTCCCTGCTGATGCCTGTTCTTCCACGGCTCTGCAATTCTCTTATTGCTATTTAATTTGAATAACTGCCTTTAATAAACACAATGTACTCGTGCTTCAGCTATAGCTGTACAATTTTGCCAGGATTATTTAGCTCGTTCTTAAAGAAAAATATATATTTTTTTACTCTTTGTGAATACAACTCACAAAATTGTAGCTTCTTTTTAAAAACAAACAAACCTCTCTCCTATTTATACTATTACAAAAATCCCTGGTCACGGTCTATAGTAAAAAATGATGTTGTAAAATATAATCTCAACTGTTGCAAATAGCATAAATGTCCTGATCTTGGAGAATACAAAATCCTTATGAGCCAGTCAGGCACATTATGCCAATTCTCATGACTTTTTCTTCTCAGCACTTACGTGCCCTCATTCTTTGCCATTTCTTCCTCTCCTATGCAGTATCAACTTCTATGATTATGCTGTGCATTCCCTATAGCCCCTTCTCTGTCATCAGATTTTTTTATGCCTGCTTTCTCTTCAATGTTTATTTTTTCATTCTCTTCTGTGTGGATATTCTCCCTGCTTCACTACAAACACCACCTACACCACCTCTTTTATTCTTTTCTCAGCTTCCGTTTTGTCTTTTGCCTCTCTACAAACCCATTTTGCCCTCTACAGAACTACAATCCACCAAACCTTTTGCTGTTCAACAGAAAATATGCTGTTTTCTTTGGGCAGCCTTTTTGTGCTTTACTTATAGGCATTATTTCCATTATACAATAACTCATTATTTTGAAAACTGAACCCAGTGTACTATACCTTCATGTTCTTCTAGCTTCCGGACTTGGCGCAGAACAGGTTGCAGGTTCATGTAGAGACGGTGGCTATTGCTAAGCAGCTGAAGAAGATGTCGAGAGCGGACAGAGCAGCCAGTATAGTAGATCAACTTTCTGGCTGAGGGTAAGCCATCTGGTAAAATTTCAAATTTCTTTCCCTATTTCAAGAAAAATACAAGAATAAAGAAATAATATTTTTTTCCACAGAAGGTCATTCCATCACAAAAAAAAAAAATGCAGAAAAGAACCACGAGCACATTAAAATAGGAACCATAAAAATGCATTCTGCAGAACTATATCAAATCCTACCATAGCCTGCTGCATGTTCTATTATAAAGTTACTATCAACATTTAATGAATACTATACCAAGCACAAGAAGCATACTTAAATAAGAACATTTATTATTATAACATATCATTATTATTATATAATTATAATAAACAATATACCAAGGACAGGACATTCATTATGTTTCCTAGAGCCACAGTACTCATTTAAAATTCAGGATATTAATATATAAATTCTGCAAGGACATATGGATCTTCTTGATGGCTTGATTTTGCTTCCATGCTGGATAAAGGAGTTTACGCCGAAACTTTGCACTTTCGCAAAATAAATTCAGCAAGGGCTTGTACCTGCTTGAATGAACCTTCAAGTGCCAGTGAAATTCTTCTTTGTTGATTTTGCTTCCATTCACACATTGATAGTGAACGATGAGCATACATGAGAGATACATGGTCCTTTCCATTGATCATTCATATGAGCAGACAGTTCAAACTTGCTGTGTTTCCTCTACAATTATTCATCTGCTGATGCACCATACACTGGCAGATTATAATTTTACCAATTCCTGAAAGGATTGATATCCAATTGATCGGGCCAATATTAAACTTAATAAAATCATATTTAAACTTTATGTTTGCAAAATTTGATTGGTATGTGCATGGCCAGATTTATTGTTTGAAAGCACCACAAAGGGTAGTGCTTATTTCAACAATGCGGTTTGCTTTGATCCAAAGTTTTCCTCCAGAAATTCCCAGAATGGTTTTATTTTTACAACCAGAGGTAACTGCAAAAAGATTGGAGGCACTAGGTCACCTGTTCAAGATGCTTTTCGTATAATTATTGTAAAAAAAATCCCCTCTGTCATTTCTTTTTCTGTGATAAACTTACCACAAACACTAGCTTTCCTACATTTGTCCAAGGGAAGTCATACAGCAATTGCTTCTCTTCATCTGAACTCTGTAAAAAAATAAATACAATTTTAGTGAAAATGACCACATGGGCTCCCATTATTACATGTAAAGTTGATGTGAAGCTCAATAAAAACTTAGGCTAGAAATGCTACATGGTAATGTTTTGGGATTCTGAACCACCACAGCCCTTAAGCAGTAAAGAGCTATGCCTTTGTATATGCTTTCATGCTAGGCTATGCTTTCAGTTGGCTGTTAGTTACCTGAGTTTAGGGACCAATTCACAATATAATGTATATGATTAGAATTTAATTCAGATTCAAGAATGGTAGAATGTTATAAGGCTGATGTACGGCTATATAAGGCAGGTCACTACATTCAAAATATAAAATACAACATTTCCAGCCATATTAGTTTTTAAACTTCAGTTCTCATTTAATGACTATTTAAAGGAACAGTAAGATCAAAAAATAAAAGTGTTATTAAGTAATAAAAGTATAATGTGTTGTTACCCTGCACTGGTAAAACTGCTGTGTTTGCTTCAGAAACACTATTATTTTTTATATAAATAAGCTGCTGTGTAGCCATGGGGGCAGCCATTCAAAAGAGAAAAGGTTCAGGTTACACAGCAGATAAGCTCTGTAGAACATAATGGTGTTATCGGTTATCCCCTATTTAAACTGTGCCATATAGACTTTTTTCAATTTCCGTCATTGCTACACAACAGCTTGTTTATATGAACTACATATATCTACTACAGTAGAGTGCACTATTACTGCAGGACAACACTACATTATATTTTATTTATTTTAAAACACCTTATTTTTTTGGTGTTACTGTACCCTTAAGTAACAATTGTTCTCTGTAAGTTAATGGCCAGAACATTGTTTTATTTATTTCTCCTACTTTAAACCTACAAATGTTAGTTTTAGATTCTTGCATTAAAATTAATTATCGGTATCAGAACGTTCGGCCTTACAAGGAATAAAATATGAATGTGTGTGGCCAGCTTTAATATCATCTGATTTTGTTGTGTTGTACTTAAAAATATCAGTTAAAACAAGTGACTATCCTAGGTACACACAGGCAAGTAAAACCAGTCAATATGGGCCATCAGCTTTTCAATATTATCTTTCTGTTTGTGGCCAAACTTTTCGAAGTCTAACTGGAATCTGTGATGATATCTATATGTTTAAAACCAAATAAACAGACTTACCCGCCTGATCTGATCGTTTGGGCATCTGCTGAATGACTGAACTGGGTACTGTAGCCTTATAATTGATCCTCAACTATGGTTCAAGTAAATTCAACTTAGTTCCCTCATTTTACTGTAACTAGTTTAGTGAAAGAAAGAGCATGTAGAAGAGCCAACCATGTCATCAACTAAAAGCCTCAACAGACTCTATCACAGCATTACAGCAAATAACTAGCTGTCCTGAGGAAGTCAGGAGACGAAACGCATCGGGCAGTGACGTCATCCACAGGCGCCCAGGGACACACGAGGCGGTTGAGACGCCGGCAATTCCACCTACACCAACTGCCTGGTGACCCAGAAAACGGCGAAGTTGTGACTTTTTTATGCGAATTGTAATAGTAACATTGTGAGTGTATTTTTACCTTTATTGGGGATTAAAAAAATGATGTTTTTACACTATGTCAGAGCATTGCTTTAAAGCTACGGAATTTGGAGATATCTGGAGAGACGACTGCTAAATAATCTTTCTAACGCCTATTTCTACCTAAACTTTTGTGAGTACCTTCACATAAGACTCACTACACTGTGTGAATTAAAATAAGTGACACATCAACTAATAGTATAACTGAAAAAGGCACTTTTCTTTAGAAATATTTTAATCTCACAAAGTGGTGTATCGAATTTATGCAATAATACTACACTATATTGGAATTACTCTCTTTTTTGCCCCCTTTATTTTGTCTAAACCTCGTGCTAAGTGAGCGCTGGTTCTTTCTACAAATATTAAACCAAATCCTTGTACGGGTCTGAGGGAGAACAGACATCTTCGTGGACCAGCAGAGGAAGTGGACTACCGGAATCTTTGATATCCTTTGACTTTTGCACACATATAGACCATAACAAACGTGAAAAAAATAGAGATGCAAACCTGAAAGATTTGGATTCCTCTTAATGTGAGCCCAAGAATCAATGATGCTTCAATTTCTCTTTTATCCTTTAAGCAGAAAAACATGTTAACTCAGTTTAAATCTATATGCACTGTATGTAAATATACTATGCAAGCACACTCAATAAACTTGTACCATTATTTATTCCTGTGTATTGATGCCATTGTTTAATTTCATGTTAAAAAAAAAAAAAAAAAAAAAAAGAAACGCCCTGGTGCATTAGCAAGCCTGCTCGGTTCTGCTTGGGTTATCTGTGAGAGTGCTAGAGAATAAATAGGGCCAGTATTTCAGAAAGGAGTATTGGCATAGCTGTCCCTCGACTATAAAACATAATTTCTTTAGGTAAAGACTGCATGTTATTTACTATGTGTGTCAAGGTTATCCAGCCTCCAACACAGGGATTGCTACATATGAGAGGGAAAAATGGTTATACCAGTGTGACTATCAACTCTATTGTCTTGTCAATGTGTAAATAACACATTCGGCAACCTCTACTTTATTTGGCCACCCACGCACTGGGCCAAATCAAGCTGATCCAATTGTTTGCCCAGGAGATTTTCACACCTGCTCAACAGATTACCAGATGCAGACATTACAATGGCAGCAAACTGTGCATGGGTCACTGTTCAGGTGCAAATTTGACCAGTGCTTTTCAAATGACGCCAGTGACTTTGATGCTTCACTTCTATTGTTATTCTTTTTTATTGATTACTTCATTCATATTCTACCTTCTTAATTGATGCCTGGTTGCTATGGTAATTAGCCGTAACAAAAAGATAGCAGTTAAAATTCCAAACCTAAGTGCTGCAAACATAAAATATGCAAATAACTGAAGGTAACACAGAGGAAGAGGGACATTCGTGGATTTGTACAGGACTATAGAATGAAAACTTCCCTTATATAAAATAGGACATTTATTGCCAAGAAATACTTTATATAGAAGTGCTGGATAAACAGGACAAACTTATAAAACATGTAAAAAACAATCTTCACTTTATGATGTTACTGGTACTTTGAGGTCAATCCTCTAATTTTTCCAATATCCCCTACTTGTTAAATAGCAATACTGAACTGCTTTGCCTTTTTAAATGTCCCGTCTCTTTAATGATAAGGACATTCTGGATACTGTCCTTATCGCTGTGTTCCATTTGATATTGCAGTTCATTTCTAATTGCCTATTCTTACATCAGAGCTGCAGATTACAATGCCCCCAAGGACCAGTTAATCTCTCTCTGCCAAAGAAGCTGAAATTGCAATGTGCCTTTGTGGAAACGATTCCCTTATTCTCCAGAATCCTGCAAGTGCTCATAATTTGTCCCTTACCTTATACAAGTTGTAGTAATGCACAGCAACATCATCAAGCCTGGCTGCCTCTTTAATATACATAAGGTGTGCTTCCGACACGGTCAGTGCAAATTGGTCACGATGAATGTTTGGAATGTGCTTTAAGATGTAGTCCTTCCCTCTCTTCTTTATCACCTGCAAAAAGGGAATCGGTCCTTTTAAGCAACAATGCATGCTTCTACCAGAGAAAGGAATAAGGAAGTATTATTTTTTGATGCAGTGATGGCCAAGGGTTGTTGATAAATACCAGCGACAGCTGAACCTTTTACAGTTACATGAAAAGATCACTGTGGGAGATCATTATAGCTTGGACAGACAGAATGACGTTAATATTTATTTACAGGTTATGCTAATAACAATGGTGTATATGGGCTGTTGGTTTCTAAATGCCTTTCTTTTCCAGGAATGATTCTATATTTTTCCCAGTAAAGGTTAATATTTACCAGGGGTTCTGATTCCTCAATGGATCATTTGTCAAACAGAAGAAGCTGTCAGCATCTGATAATCCCCAAGGCCCTGTGTGCAGCTGTAACATTAATATTGTGAGACTGTCTTGGATGATATGAATATAGACACTGGCAAATACAGACTCCCTGCAGTTTAAAAGCTGAAATAACTGGAGATAATGGGGCAGAACTATATTCCAAATGTATAGCATTTTTTTGCTGTGTTATTACTTCAGTTCCAGATACTTCCCTTTAGATAAATGTACTCCAGTCACATCAGCGCATACATTACCCAAAACTGACCAAATTAGCGTTTGGATCGATTTCTTATTTCAAATAGCGAACCGCGCATCCTCCCGAAGATAAAGCTCCCAAACACACTGCCCTATTCTAATATGCAGATTTTATCCCACGGTTTAAATTTTTCTTTGCTTCAATAACTTAATGCAGTGACAAGAAACACAGTGGGAGGTGATATACAGAATATTACACTTTGTGCAGCACAATGTTATTTACAGCTGTGGCTCAGTAGGAGGATATCTAAAGATGCATAAACTGGAAAACATTTCCTTATGTACTGTTTTCTCATTGCGGAGAAGTAATTTACTTCTACACTCATCTTTTCCTGAACAATTAGCTACAGCCTGGCAATAAGAAATGGCCCAAAAAATTAGGGTAGATGTAGATGTAGAGCTCTATGTACCACACAATGGGTCAGATTCAATTTAGTGAGAAAAGGGTTTATCCATGAAAATTTATGGACGAGATTCAACTTGAGATGCAATTCAATTTAGAAAAATATATCTTGTGGTTCAACACCTGAAAGCTCTATTGAAGTCCATGGGAAAAACCTGGAACTGAATTTGGAGAAAAACTTTTAATCTTGTCAATGACTTTTCACATGATAAACCATGAGATAACTTTTTCTCACTGAATTGAACCTGGCCCAATGTCTTCTGCTTGACATTGCCTTCTTGTGCATATGTTATTGACAAGCACAAGGGCAAAGCAAAAAATTTGTGTGCAGTTCATAAACACTTTTAACAAAGATACTTTTTCTTATACACCCATGAATTTATTTTAATGTACAGGTTCATGACATGTTTGCAATTGTGTACAATGTGCAAAGTAAAGGCCGAAAGATACAAGGAAGCCTTAGGGTAGAACTACACAAGCGTTTTTACCTGCAATAGCATCCATTCCAACGCGATGAATGTAAGGTATGTGCCGAATCTAAGGTAAGTAATAGGAATGTCGGATGCTGTCGATGTGTGCATACGACATGACTGACGGATGCGAACGGTGCATGTTGCGTCTTTATCAGACAGTCGTGCTATGTTGGATGAACGCAACAACAACGTCCGACATTCCTATTACTTACCTTAGTTTCGACGCATCCGACGTGACACCTGCGATTCATCTCTGTGTGTCTGAACAGATGCTATCGCAGGCAAAAGCTCTCATGTAGTTCTACCCTTAGAGTAACCGTTGCCTTGAAGTGTTACTTTCAGAGCTCCCTTTGCATGTTGCACCAACACATGCAGCTGGCACAAAATGAGAACTTTACACCCACATTAGTAAAAGGAGTGCATTTGTTATTACACACAGCACTTTCCAGTTGTGTTAATTAAGTGTATTTTCCTGGTGACATTGCAGTTTTCTTAAAATCATATTTACGGCACTACGGCACTACAAGTGTAAATTCACTAGTGCCTTTCCCTATACAGTTGCAGTGGGTGGAGTGATCCTTCCATAGGCTGAAGTCCTGTTATTATTCGTAATTAGCCTATGGAAGGATTGCGCCGCCCCTGGCCCAGCGTCACTGAAACAGCACCGAAGATCCTTAAGCATTGTTGGAAGGTCGGGTTCATACAGGTTCGCAGGGCTGGGGGTGGCTTTGAGGGGAACTATTGAGGCTGCAGCACATACTTGATACAAACACGTTACTATAATTTTTATAGGAATGTGTCGCTATGCTTTAAGTAAAACTGCCTCATTGTGGTAACATAGCTTTACCTGCATGCAGTCCTTACAGAAGAAATAACATTTCCAAAAAACATTGCAATGAAAATAAGTACATGCATGGAGCCTTACCCAAGAAGGGAAGTAGGCTTCTGGTTCAAAATATTTTCCGTAGTGCTTGTTCCTTTTGAAGTTGCCCATATCGGCCTGAAGAGCAAAGGCAGCCAGTAGGAAGTAGGCCTCTTCTCTCTGCGTGCACTGGGAGTGTAGCACTTGTTTTCTCAGGTGGCAGTAATAGTAATATCTTGCTGTTCTGTCACTGAAAAAACAAGAGCAGGAGGGAGGCTGCTGAATAACTGCGAGTGAATTAGCTGGGACTGGGAGTAGTGTTAGTGAAATTCAGGCTACAGAAATACACTGCCCTAGTAATGATTCTGACCCAGTTCTGATATAAACCAGTTTGCAGGTGTAATGGTTAATATTTTTAACTCTGATATTTTATCACCTGACAGCTCTGTAAAATGCATTATGTAGATGTCTAAAGCATAGCATATATATTAATTTGCCTTATTTCATTGGTAAAAACTATACTTATGCACTGGATATTCCTTCTGGTGCTGCATTTTGGAAGAATGTTTCAAGGATACAGAGAGGTCACTGTAGGACAAGAATCTGCAATATGTACCCTAACAGCTGCTACCAAACAAAAGCCCCGGGTTTCCCTCTTTAGTTAATAGCGGGACTTGTTGTTCAACAGCAGCTACAGAACCATGGCAGATTCCCGTCTTAGTTAATAGGTGCTGCTCCCACTTATCTCCACACAGAGGTTGCTATTTCCTGTTTTAGTAGGTGAAAGGAATACTAATTTGGGTGGGCACCGTGTGAACTGCAGCTGGTGTGCAACATAACATCATTCATACAAGAGCTTATAGAAGAATATACAAAGTTTAGTATTTATGGTCCCAGGGAGCATAACAACTTGCAATATTAAAAGAAGATTTAAAGGAGATGCCTTTAATGGTTAACTGAATAGAAAATAACTGCAAACCTTCTCCGTCTGTCAGTTACAATCTGACAAAGTCACTCCAGTTCCCTGAAGGCTTGCAGAAGGTATTCATTTAGTTAGTTTATCATTAAGGGTGTCCCTTATAAATTGGGCTGTCTTTTACAATGGTGGAGCAAACCAGGGGACAACTAGGGACCTATTGTTTAAATACAGGTTGCCTAACCCATGGTATTTCAGCAGGCCTTCAATAACCCCTGTAGAAACCCATGCTTATTGCTTATCAGGTGGGTGCCTGACATCTGGCTGTAGGGGTCTTACAGACTTTCAAGTGGTCCCATCTTTACCTGCATAATAGTGAATGTATCTGTGTCCCAGGGTAACTAATGGCCGGGAAAAGATTTCACAAGGAAAATTATATTCAATACATCTGTTTCCCTCAAATGAAACTGAGTTACCACATTTCCTGCAGAACATACCTCATTTATTTGATGAAACCCAGATGTTATTTGGAATTGTGCTGATGCCAGTAGCTTTCCAAAAAATGAAAATAGTAGGCGTGTGATACAGCAAATGGCTACGCTCTAAGGTAATTACATCTGCAAGGCCCTGCCAGTGGTGTACACAGTTGCATGCTATGTGAGGTTGCAAAGTGCTATCAAAGGAAAAAGCACAATGCAAACAACAGTTCTAGAACAGGAACAGGCAACCTCCCATGTATTAGCTGCCTGCAACAGCATCAGTGGCAAAGTTGCCACCAGGAGTGCCTGCTGTAGCTCTCCGTGACCCATTATGCTTTCACTGGTTTGTAGTCAAAAGTTTCAGCTTATTTCTTAGTGCAGCTTGTGTTTCCCTTTGTAACAGTCTGAACATTGTTGCTATAGTAAACTACAATTCTGTGATGTGCAAAAGAAATATTCTCTACTCCCCACCACTTTTAAAGTTTATGAGCTTAAAATTAATCATCTGTAAAAGTTGCTAAATACTTGTTTGTTTGAAAGCAACATATGGTTTAGCTCCTGCCCCTTTAACGTGCCTGTTGGGCCATGATAATGCATTCCAAGCATAGTGTACATATCAGTGTGTGTGAGTGCAGGTATTAGGAAATAAAGAGAACTTTAGGGCAGAATGTGTAAGGGAATGAGGGAGGAGACATGGCAGTGGAATACACAGAAGCATAGTATATTGTGCTCCATGAGAGTTTAGGTGGGAATCTATATAGAGATGGATAGTACTAGGGTTACCACCTGGCCGGTATTTATTATGGTTCATCCCAATGTTATTAATAGGGTGAAAAGATAAATACATATGAAGGCCGGTATTTTTTTCCAGAAAAGATGGCAACCCTAAATAGTACACGAGTATAGCAAATAAATTGAGGCTTAAATCAAAGGTTATTTAATAAAAAAAAAGTCACTGAAGCTCCATGTGGTTGAAAGTGAAGCAATAAAGGTCTCTGATTCTTTACTATGGGTAACTAGACCCAGGGCAAAACCTTTTACTCTAAGGGGCATATTTATAATGCTGTGTAAAATAAAATTCACCGGAAAACCTGTGTAAAAAGGCTGTGTCATATAAATGTCAAATTTATCAAGGTGTGTTTTATTTTACGATATGCGTATGCCAGATTTGCTGCAGTTATTTTACACTGCTTCAGGCCTTTGTAAGTAGGTTCTGGTGGAAGTTGTTTAAAGGAAAAGTGTGTGAAAAAATTAAGAAATAAGAATTATCCTGCCGTTTTTTTTACCCCTAGCCCCGTTTTTTTCTGCCCCTAAGTACATTACTACAAGCTAAATTACTGCAGGCTAACAACCCCCCCACGCCCCGGGGAAATGCCCCATACTCCATACTTACCCCTACGCACAGATTCTTACATTGGAGTTCCACGCATCCATCTTCCGGCTCCTCGGTAAGCTGACAGAGATCGTCAATGTCCGTGTAATTCCACACATGCGCAGTTGACGCAAACCAGCAAACTGCTCCAACTGCGCATGCGCAAAAATTCCGATCTCTCAGTCAGCTCACAGAAAAACCATAAGATGGACACGTGGAACTTCACTGGAAGAATCTGCGCCGAGGGGGGGGGGTAGTTAGCCTGGGGGAGGAGGGAGGGAGGTCTACCTGGGGTGGGGGGTACGCGTTTTTTTCCCCACAGGTTGATTTCTCCTTTAAGTACCAGGGCCTTTATTCGTGCATTCCCATACAGTGGCTTTATGATGCCTTTCACTGCATTGAAATACATGAGTTAATGGAGCCTGTACTATGGCGTAGAACTAAAAAACAATTTGAAGTTGGCTTAAGTTTTTTGATGTTTTCCTGGAGTTAATAATACCAAATTAATATTTCATGTTTTGATGTTAGAAAAAACATTTTAGAGTAAAGTTATGTAAAAAAAAAATGTAGTTCAGATGATTTAAATGCTTTCCCAGCACAAACATTTTTCTCCAATTCAGCTGTAAATTCATCGTAACTACACTTTTTTGAATTCTCCCCCTGGTGTAACAGGGACAGTGAAACTGGTAAGTGAAAACAGTGACTCAGTGCCTATGTTACCATTAATGGATGACTAAATCTTATGTTTCATCCTTCCCTTGCAGTTTGAAATGAACGTCTTTCCCATGAACTCTCCGACACCTTGCTGTCAGTGTGACAGACAACTTACAAAACCAGTGGCAAGTCATGGCAAAGACCAAGCAAAGCTACATCAGGATGAATACGAAGCATGCTCAGAACTGAAGAGAGAAAACATAAGATGATGTTTTGTGTAGGTATTCCCCTGTACTAATTCCAGTTCAGCAGAAAAATTATAGCTTTTAGCCTTCCTTTAAAACTCATTTACCACACAAAAAAAACACTACTAATTAACAGCTGCAGCAAAAATTTGGGAGAAACGAATACAACTCCCCGGACTGAACATCTACATGACTGGTAACTCTAAACCAGCAGATCTCCCTGTCCACAACTTAAGCTACAGCTGAGATCTGCTGTTCAACTCACTTTAGTGGTACTTCATCTTTAGATTATAGACAGTTATATGCGGAGACAATTTGCAATCGGTCTAATATTTTTACTTTTACAAAGGTTTTTTCAGCAGCTCTCCCGTTTTGTATTTCAGCAGCTAGGGGTTTAATTTTCATAGCAACCAGGAAGTGGTTTGAGTGAAAGAATGTAATAAGTATAAAAGGAGGACTAAATAGGATGATCTGTAATAAAAAGCAATAATAATAAAATGATAGATTGATATAGATTGGCTGCTGGGGTTATTGACCTCCATTTGAAAGCTGGAAAGAGATAGAAGAGGAAAGCAAATAGCTCAACAACTATAAGAACAAATAATGAACACCAAATGGAAATTTGCTAGTAATAGGACATTCTCTCACATACTAAAAGTTAAAGGTGAACCACAGTTGTTAAGAGTTATTAAATATTGCTTAGCTTTCTATTTCTGCCCCCAGTTCAGGCCAGTTTTTTACCTTGACAAAGGAATAACCGTGGAAGCTACAAAAATTGTCCATCCCAGAAACGGCATACAATTGCAGGGTACTGCACAGCTATAGCTGGGATTAAGGGACAAAAGATTTAGCTCCAGCCATAAAGGTATTATTTTGCTACAACAACACATGTGACTGTTTATTTATCTTGGGCTCCAGGGAGCGTGCCATAATGATTACACATGGACTATTATTCCTCCTCATGATCTAAACAAACATTTGTTGGTACAATTAATTGAAATTGTTATGGTAAATTCCTTTGAAAACTGGTGTAACAGGATCCCGCGCACTCCTATAACCTGTCCACTTTTGAAGTATAAATGATTGGACTATAAAACATTAGTAGTGTGACATATCGCAAACTGCATGCATCTCTAGCCAGCTCTTCTTGAATTGCACATCTCGGCAGTTCCACATAAGCCTTAGATATTCAGACGTCATTGTTAAATAACTAAAAAAGATGCAGAACCTATCCGATAGCGAAGAAAAATAACCAGTACTGGTTATAAAGAGAAGGGCTAAATGGAGCCAAAAGATTCCAAAAAATGAGAGGCTTTGACCTGCACTTAAGGAATTATAGGCAGAGACATGCACATTACTCCTTAGGGGTTAATCATTTTCAAACACTTTTTTCAGTTCAGTTCAGTTTTCAGATAGTTCACCAGAAATAAAGACTTCCAAATATACTGCTGAAAAACATATCAAATAATTTATCAACTAATATAACAAATTGTAACAGTTCAGAATCTGCACCTGGATTACTGAGCTGCCAGACTCCAACACCCGAGACAAGAACATTAAACTTTAAACTTCAATTTTGGAAAAAACAATAAAATAAAAGAAATAAATAAAACATAGAAGGCAGTTGAAAAAAGTCTTTATTTCTAAGGAACAATCTGAAAACAACTCAACTGAAAAAAAGTGTTTGAAGGTGAACAGCCCCTTTAATGTCTATGTGGCCAACTATGCACACAGAATTGCATAACTGCCTAATAGTTCAGAGCAACCAGTTGTAAATGGCTGCACTTAGTACAAGCTCCCTATACGGAGTTGTGGCTATTCATATTGTGCTATTATTGCACAACAATGGAGAGCCAGGCTAGAATGAATTTGTTGCATGCAAGGGTAAATCAACTAGACCACACGTCTGTAGGCCCACATATAATGATTGGTCACATTAAACACAGTTTGGTAATCCAAATGTGTGGTTAAACTGTGCAAATAAATGAATGACTAGCCTTTAAAATAAGTATAATTTATTCCCCAGAGATAAGTGCTATACATTTGTATATTTTAGCTCTTCCCAGAATGGACAGCAGGAAGCTAACCATGGCTATTCCTAATCTTTTATAAAGTCTACTTTTTTGTTAGAAACTGGGGCGCAAAACAGATCATTGCGACATAGTTAATAATCTGCATTGGGTGTTTGAAGAGCAGATCAAGATTAACCTTTAAGTTAACTTTTAGTATGTTATGTATGTATATATGTTATAGAATGGCCAATTCTAAGCAATTTTTTAATTGGCCTTGATTTTTTTTTTAATAGTTTTGACTGACTCCTTCCAGCTTTCAAATAGTGGTCACTGACCCCACCCAAAAAGCAACTGCTCTGAAAGGCTACACATATATTGTTATTGTTACTTTTTACTACTCCTCTTTCTATTCAGGCCTCTTCTACTCATATTCCAGTCTCTTATTTAACACAATGCATATCTATTAGGGTAAAGTGGACCCTAGCAACCAGACTGCTGAAATTGCAAAGTTGAGGGCTGATGAATAAAAAGCTAAATAACTCAAAATCCGCAAATAAAAAATGAAAACCAGTTGCAAATCGTCTCAAAATATCACTCTCTACATTATTATAAAAGTTAATTTCAAGGTGAACAACCCATTTAAGTTTATCAATGCATTGCTCTTGGCTCATCTTACTAAACTCTGGGCATCCACTTCCCATAAGAAAGCTTACATTTTTATGCTTTTTTTATGTCCTCGGGTGTACATCTTCTCTGACCCCTTAAACCCAGGTGATTTATTTTTTTTAAAAAAGCACCAGCAAGCAAGCCCTGTATCCCCTAGATCATATATTTTTAGTGCCCCTTGTTACACATAATCATGAAATGAAGATAACAAAAATAAATCAGAAGGATTATTAAAATATAGCACAGGTCTGAGGGGAAACCAAACCTTCCCTTTCTAGTTGCTTTAGTAAATATAACAAATATTACACTTGACTGATGCTGATAATAAGAGCATTTTATTATTTATGTTCAGCTCAAGCTTTAAGAAATATGAGAATGGTTTGTGTATCATGGAGACAATCGACCAGTGCAAATTGATTTAATGGTGAAAGATACATATACTATAAGGAATGCAACAGATACAAGAGATATTCACAACAATCATTTAAGATGAGAATCAGAGAAATTCTCAAAGCCAGCCCCTCCCAAATACGGTTAATTTTCAAGGTCAACAAATACCCAGCATTGGAGCCAGTAACATTTACCGATTTTATATGCTTCAAACAGGGTACCGGACACTCTAATATACCCAAAAGCTGCTGCTGCATGTTGCAGCTGGTGTAGCAAAATTTAGTATCATAGATGGCAGCAATGGGAAGAATTGTAAAACTGAACAAATAAAAAATAGGTGGTGCAGAGATTAAATAAAAAACACTGTCTGCAATGTGTTCAAACTGCACAGAAATGCTTGCCAACAGGGAAAAAGAAGTTGGGTTTATAGAATGAATAAATCTGTGATGCACAGAAAGTCCATGCTCAAATGCCCTGAGTATGTATATACCACTGGAACCCATCATATGTAAAACTTGCATCTGTGATTATCTCTAGTGGCAGCAGTTAATCCTTTGAAAATCATTTTGCATCAACTATGGTTTTCATATGTAAGAAATATAGTTGAATATTCTAAAGTCCCTGTAAGGGTATAGTAATTTAACAACATTGTATACATAATAATGATGATCAGCACTAACAACGCTACTGGGGCTGTCATATGGAGCTGGGCTGGTGACGGATTTCAAACACCACGAGTGGTGTCAGTATATTTCCTTTGCCTATAAAGGAAGTTTAAGCTAACACTTGCTCTTAATAACCCTGGAACCCTGGAAATAGCTTGAATCTGAAAATACACCATCTAAAACCTGTCAAGGTCATGTAGAGGTCAATGGAAAAGGTCCCTTGAACCATTTGAAGATGTTAACAGCCTTCATGATGTTCAATGCACAATGTTTACCCGAAAACTCAATCAAGTTGAGTGAATCATGTTTTTTCCCACCAAAAACTCCAATTCGGGTTTTGTGTTGTAACCCTAAACACTCTGATTCAATTTTTTTCCATATAAGTTTTTATCTCAATTAGAAACCATTCAACTCTAAAATTCAACCTTTGATAAATAACCCCCAAGGTGTGGGTTACATCTTAGTCCAAGAATTTATTTTATTATAAGAATATATTTGTTGACATGCATTCTGCATTGATCGATTTATTGAAATATACTGAATCAGGCTCAGTGTCTTGCCTCTTATTCTTACAAAAATACAACCTATTGAGCATTAAACTGACTTTAAATAGACAGTACAGTATGAGGCACAGAGTTTGCCTTCTCTGCATACTTGCATTTATACATACCTCTGGGATCGCCATAATGACTGCATCTGCTAACGTATTCAGACATCAAGGGGAAATTGCTATCTAGGGGTCCATTTAAATAAATGCAAGTATGAGGAAAAGTGCTATTCTGTGAATGCAATTATAATACAACCTGTGATAAATATAAATATACTGCCATGTTGCATCACTCATGCCTTTTTTCACTCCATGGCTGCCACCCACCCTTGTTTTTTAGCTTTGAACTTCAAAATATAAATATAAATGCATTTTTATACAGTTTTTATCTAGACTGAAAGGAAACCATACTCCTATAAACCATTTCCCAAGCCCTTTAGTTTTTCCATAGTGGGTGCTGCACAGATTTTCAGGAAAGCAGAGGGACCTCATGTTAAATTATGATCCATTAAGGTGAGGGAGGGGTTAGATCAATCTGTGAGCCTAAGGAGGGTGGGAAACTGGTCCCAGTGAGAACAAAACAATAATATCATGGTTTCCATCTGTGGAATCAGGTATGTGTCTTTGTAACAAAAACAAATATATATTTATTTTTTAAAGTTATTTATATGCCTAATTGAATAAGCTCATGCCAAAAAGAGGGGTGTATTTCTCCTTTAATGATTGACTAGAATTTAAGTACTATGCAAATGCAGCATCTCTTGGTGCCTCTGATAATTGTGCCCTTACTGCTGTGAAATGTTTTGCTGGCCTTTCATCAAACTTAATGTAATGTTTTTCCACCAGCAACTAGGGATGCACCGAATCCAGGATTCGGTTCGGGATTCGGCCTTTTTCAGCAGGATTCGGCCGAATCCTTCTGCCCGGCCGAACCGAATCCTAATTTGCATATGCAACTTAGGGGCAGGGAGGGAAATTGCTTGACTTTTTGTCAGAAAACAAGGAAGTAAAAAATGTTTTCCCCTTCCCACCCCTAATTTGCATATGCAAATTAGGGTTCAGATTCGGTTCGGTATTCGGCCAAATCCTTCGTGAAGGATTCGGGGGTTCGGCCGAATCCAAAAAAGTGGATTCGGTGCATCCCTACCAGCAACCCCATGTCATTTTCCAAGCTATGGACAAATAGCACCTTTTAATCTTAATGAAAGTGCTTAAGGCATTCATTTATAATATGATAAAAAGTTGCAGGGAAGATTATTTAGCACATTGTGTGTGGAGCTTTTCCTAAAGGCACAGTATGATTTAAGTAGTGTTCTTGTATAACCTCTAGTTGTGACAAGCATTGCTACATAAACGAGAATATGTTGTTTTTATTTACATTTAACAACCTGGGGCGAGAACAGGTGTAATTCGGGGAAATTAAAAGAATGTTACATGACCAGCTCTATGCCAATATAAGCAAGTCCTGAGAAAAATGTTTGAGTTAACTACCTTCTAAAAAATACAATGCACACATGCCTTTATGATAATGTAACAACTGTTTCTAAAATAATAATTTGTCAGGTGTGTGATGTACTCAAGCATAAACTACTGTAGGAAATATAATTTTCCCTAGTCTGCTGGAGCATAGCACAGCTTCCCATATTGCTGTCTTACATACATGTGTGTGTCAAAGCAGTCTTTCAGGTAAAACTATTTTATTTTAGGTTGTGTGCCTGTACTATTGTACCAGCTTCATGCTCGACTTACACAGATGTATCAGTTATCATGCTTACCTTATTAATCTACCATTTTCAACATAATATTGCACTCGAAAATGAATAATCATAGGTGGGCCAAACTGGTCAATACCCTGAAGAGAAATAAACAAAAGTTTTATAAGTACATGCATGTTATAGGTTGCAACTTAGGTTAAACAGTATAACAAAGCAACATTCACAGGGATCAAGGCTCTTCGTCTGTTTTTCTTTTTTGCATTTGCCAACCTGTGTAGTGCAATGCCAGATTGGGGGGGGGATACTGCGGAGGGCCAACAGTAGTCTTTATTTACCACACCCTCCAGGTGAAACAAATTCTACACACACATGCACACTACCTCCAACCCCCCCCCCCCCAAATATGTAAACATCCTTTCCTTTTCTACTATATGTAGCGCTCTTTTTTTTCAATAAGTGCAGTTCTGATTAACTGATTCTGAAGGGCTACAGGCTGCACATCTTACATATCGATAGTAAACATGTAATTGTTAAAAGCCAATTGTCAGCTATGCTTAAACTTTTCTAAGAGTGGCCAAGGTTCTAACTGCACAATCAGTGCAGTGCCACACAATTCATTAATTCTTTAAAATATCCAGCATTATCATGCTCATCTATAAAAGCAAGCAATTGGCACTGACCTAAACTGCAGTCGCAGTAATGTAAGTGAGACCAGCAGTAAAATCCTTGGGACAATTTTCTTATATAGCAGGACCCATGTAAACCAGTGTATGTCCTAATGAGTTTACAGCTAGTGTTGGTGCCCATTCTGGAACGGACACAAAATAACTTGGCAAATAACACCAGCCTTGAAGAAAGCTTTTAGTCTGATGGCCATGTGCACACCAACTGTGTTCCTCCCCAAAATCAATGTCAAGCAGCAGTTGTTTTTACTGCACCAAGGATATTTCTAAGATTTATGTCTTGGGACTCTGCTGAAGAAACAACCTTGATATATAAAAGAGGCCTTTATGACAAAACCTAATTTTATACTCACAACGTGATTTGAAAACTCGCATGGCAAAACACCTGATATTTAGATTGTAAGCTCTAATGAGCAGAGCCCTCTTTATATCTTGCATTGGTCCTTATTTATATGTAATCTGCATGTTTGATGTGTACACCCTAATATTGCACAGGACTGCTAAATATGTTGGTGCTTTATAAATGCTTTCTCACTACAACGGACTTGATTCAAGGACACAACCACTGTGTGTTACTTGCACTGTGCCAATGCTGACAACTTTTTACATATGATTAAATAAAGGATGTGAAGACTTTTAACGTATCCAGATTGTGTCCTTGAATCAAGTCTGTTGTAGTGAGAGAGTTGAAGGAATCCAATGCCAGGATGTGGGACTGGAGGTCACGTGAGTAGTCTGGACGAATGGGGAGCTCCACACTCGCATCGAGGAACTTTATACATGCTTGTTCATACATGTAGATATGCAGTATAACCCCTTTTTATATATATATATGCACATTACACTATACAAATGTATTGTTAATGCTACTTTTAATTACTAATCTTTCTATTCAGGTTCTCTCCTATTCATATTCCAGTCTCTAATTCAAATTAATGCATGGTTGCTGGGTTAATTTGGACCCTAGTTTACAGATTACTTAAAATGAAAATTGAAGAGCTGCTGAATGAAAAGCTAAATAACTCAAATAATAAAAAATGAAAACCAACTGCAAATTGTCTCAGAATATCACTCTCTACATCATACTAAAAGTTATCTCAAAGGTGAACAATCCATTTAAGACTGTGACGATATGGTTTGTACACTGGTTTGTGCCTATTTTTTGGCATGCTGGCATCTTTGCATATGGTTTAATGTGTGCTAATATGGATTTGCATTTGCCTGCACCAACATTGTTTTTGCATTAAATCTAGCCACTTTCATGTGAGCAGGTGTCCGAGTTCATTTTCTTCCCAACTTTTTCTCTATCACATTTTGCCATCCACCATTCGAGGCATGAGTCTGCAAACAGCTGAGCATCTGACTTCCTACGGTATTATCCACACACTCATTGCTTTCATTTTATGCCAACGGCAAAATTCCTCAGGAATTCAAGCCAAGAAATTTGTTGAACAAACATAGCTCGATGGACTTACTTTGCTAGCTTCTTTCTTCCATTCCTTAGGGCAGTACTTATAAAGCTTCTGCGAAAGCTCCATATAAACATGCTCATTGTCTGTGCAGAAGAAAGGGGAAGAAATGAATTTAATCTATTTACACAAATACATTTAGTATGAGACACTGTGGCGTCAGTGCAGGGGCCAATAAAGGTATGAAAACCAAGAATCCCTGCCTGCTACCAAAGGGAACGCTGAAGCTGTTGCTAAACTACAACTCCAAATATATTCATGTTCAGATACAATTAGCCAAGATGGTGATTCCTGAATTGCTGTGACTATTTCTATATGGTTATTTCTTACAGATCTTTTAAATGGTACAATAGAGTATATCCAGGTGTTAACACAATCAAAATTTAGACTGTAACACTTTTGAGACACTTTTGGGGCAGTTTCGCTCACATGAATGACAGGGGCACGTTAGCATTTATACAACCCCTGTGGGACATTGCTTGTCCCCCTCCTCTAATCAGTTTCACCATAAGTTCAACATCATGCTTTTTTAAGCAAGACAGCTGTTAATTATCTTAAATCACACACTGTGAGTTTGTTTCGGCTGAATGGCATCTTGGACTTCATTTCATCTATGCCAGTCCTGCGGGAACATTACAAAGGAGTCACCAGTTGACTTGTTTATTGAAGCATCATGACACCCTTTTGTTTTTTTTTCGCATATCTAAAAAAAATGTGTGTGTGCTTGATGTTAATGCCTCCCCAGTCTGTCAGGAGGAATGTGTGTGCTCTGAGGAATGTGGCTCCCGCAGAATGCATCTCTTGGGGCATGCCTCAGCTGTCCCCACTGCTCACATTGGGCTCAGCATTCTAAAGTCATGTCTTCCACCATGTTCCGGGTATCCAGCATGGAGGAAAGGAAAAGGAGGACATGATAGGACAAATGCTTTGCTTGTCAGTGCTATTTGTAGGGTGAGGCACCTCTGATCCATTTATTTTATTAAATTCTAGTTCATATTCAACAATGGCCGATGTTTGGGTGCCTTCAAAGGCGCTCAATCAAAATTTCATATACAGCACTACAACTGAACTTTGGACAACACAGCTTCATCGCTGGTAGTATTATGGAGAAACAACTACTTTACTACCTACTGTAAATATGCTCCATGTTCAGACAAACTGCATAATGTAAAAACACCATACTTGAGAAAAATAAATTTCTGATCAATTTTGATGGATGCTTTTGCTGCTGGAAATGTATATGGCTTTAGGCCCTACAAGTCCTAGCAGCAGCTAGCTAAATCTATTTTACATACAAGCAAAAAATAAATAAATAATTTCTATGTCCTCAAAAAAAAATATGGATAAAAAATGGATAGATAATTGAAATTTACAGAGAAGGGGCTTGTTTGTAGGTTCTATTCAGGTATTTTAACTTGCACATTTAAATAACAGCAAACTCTATCAGCAAATTGGAATTCGGTTTGACAGAGCTCAACTCTGAGTGGACAAGCAAAGTATTTATTCATTGTGTTTGAAAAGCATTTCAGCTACTCAAATGTCAGTCAGAAATTATTGAAACTCTTCCTTGTGATGAGAGGTCACGTAAATGATATATCCAGACATGTTCAGATGTGCAAAAATGTGACCCACAGAGAGAGAGCAGAAAATAACCCACTATGCCTATTTATTTTAGCTCAGCAAGATGTAGAATGGACTGTTGAAATGACAGAAGCTTGTAAATTGCACGGCCACTAAAACTAGACACAATACATATATATTCTGTTAATGCTTTCTGTAGGATTCTGCAGTGCTTGTAAAAGGAGTATGTGACTTACTTTGTATTACGCTCAGGCCAAAGAGATGACAGTCTTTCAAATGCAGGAGGTCACAGACTTGCTCCAGTAACTCCTGACAAAGTGCTTTAACCTGTAATAGAGAACACATACTGTATAGATAAAACATGCTTATACCTTAGTGTAGGTTCACAGAATTAAAGTTACCCATTCTAAAACCTAAAAAATAATGTTTGAAAATTCTTTTAAGACATTCAAAATTTGTCAACTATCATACGTACACAGCTAGGCAACGCAGCCATGACTTTATAGACCAAGGCACTGGGATCGCTAGAGCCACTTGCTAATATATTCTACAGGGGCCAGTCTCAATTTCATACAATTACATACATTTTAAAACCCCTACTGCTCCAACAGTGACAGATGGAAATGTGTGATGATACATTTGTAATGTCTAGCTCTCCCCTGTCTTTCTTTTTCCTTTACACCTATTCTCTCACTTCTTTTCTCTACTAAAGTTCAAAAAGCAAACTAAAAACTTGAAAAAAAAAAATCACAATTGAAAACAAATATTAACCCTCTACAAGCCAGCTGATGATCTTGGCAGTTAAATTTTATTTTCTACAGGTAGCATTGTTCTTAGGCAGCCAGGTAGAGTTGCAACAGTAGTGAGGGGATCTTCTGTGGGATTTAGAATTCCATATGGGACTCAAATGAGCAATAACTGTTCTATGAGTGGCAAACATTTATATTAATGAAAATTCCACCCAACTGGAGACTTGTGCTCCTGCCATACAGACCAGCTTGCTACTGCTTGTTAGACAGCTAAGATGAGACAAAGCCACCTACTGTGTTAGTGATTTTTAATTATTATTATTATTTAGTTCTTTAGTGCCTTTTGGTTAATGGAGGTGTCAGTCAACATTTGCATTTCAAAGCTTTGCTGGGCTTCAAGCAAAAAGGCTGCTTATATCGGCGTTTCTCCAGTGGATCTGAAGTAGCTGGTGTAGTGTACTAGTGTAAAGTACAGAATTATAGATTAATTAAATATTACTTATATGCCATTTACACACATGGGAACTTATATCTTATAACAACTTATATTATAATAACGTCAAGAAAAAGCATCTGCCCTTTAATCCTAATAGTTTCTAAATGCAGTTTTATAAACATTTGGAAGTAGCAGTGTTTAGTAGGCATGGCTCATTATTAAATACATATATACCAGATTCAACATGGTTTAGATTTGGTTTGGTTAAATATATGACCCAAATGCCCAGTGGAATCCTGGATTTAAGGAAATTACTGTGGCCAATAATCTAAATTACTGCAATGTAACGGCTATGAAAGAATCTCTTTTGTCTAGCCCCGGTACGGATTGTTTTTTCAACTAACAACCTGTACATGTATTTAAAGGAGTTCCAATTTCCCAGTTCTTTCAAATCCTAAGCATCAAAACAATGGACCCTGACCACTCTACATTTACCCTTGGGTTAAGGAACATCAGCATTCATGATAAAAACAAGCCAACAACAAATATTGTACCACCACCTACACAATGCAGAGATTGTCTAACGTTGCCTCAAGCTCTTCTCTCACTACAATTCCCAGCAGCCACTGAGATTCCGTTGTATAAAGAAGTAAATGGTGCAGAAATGCCATTAATCACTCAAATATACGTTCATATTTAAGCTCCAGACCCTGGCTGTTGGCCTTCAAATCCTCTACATTGCTCATACTCACGTTTATAATGATATTCAAAGTATCATCGTTTGGTAGGAAGACACATACGCTCCGTCGGTCCTGCATGACTCGATTGTTGTGGAAGTTCAGTTTGCTCATTTTGTTTAGGGCTTTGTCTGGGGGTCACTGTGGTGCTCCAAGCCTTAGCAGACACCACAGACCAAGATTCACTGATCTCTCAGGGTTTCTCATTATCAGGCTCTATCGGGGAGGCGTGCTCCTCTATTCAACAACTATCTCTGCAAGAGAAGAGAACATTGGAATCAGACGAGTGTACTTATCACAGATTTGCTTCTCTAGATTAGCATTCTCTAATGATACACAGCATGATAATTTAAGAGAATGTGCATGCTCCTTTACCATGAAATCGCTGGGGTTTTGATAATAAAAGAAGTGTCACCTATAGATTATTGCAATGTGTTGTCACTTTACTGGAATTACTATTACTTCATTGTTGTTTTTTTAACAGCCTGGGGGAACAGACTTTGCACAACTCATTTTACAGGGATAAAAAAAAAAGTTTAGTTATTTATGCTTTGCTACAAACAACTTAAATGTGACAAAACTGGTAACTTCCATTTTTGCCACTTTAAATGTGACAACTTTAATGTGACAAAACTGGTAACTTCACTTTTTGCCACTTTAATTATTGACAAGATATTACAAAAGATGTTAAAACAAACGCTCCTAACAAAATCAATCTATTAGGTACCAGCTAAACTCACTTTGGCACAAGTGATAGGCTGCTTCTAGGAAAGGACAGTGAGTAATTTAGGACTCCTTAATCTAGAAACACATGCCTTATTGCTGGAATGTAGACAAATGTATAAATTCCTGTAAAAAAGGAAACATTCTTTGTATGTAACTTAAAAGGCATAATATGCCCCATTAATTATTTTCTTTAAATATTCTGAAAATGGATTAATCAAAGTAATTCCTGCTTATCTACATATTATAGTTATTAATATGTGTAAGAGCTTTCTCTGCCTGGTAAAAAAAAAGAAAAATCTTCAAACACCTCAGTGAACCTATAATAGCAGGTATATTTTATTCATGTACAGGTGTGGGATCCCTTATCCAGAAAGCCATTATCCAGAAAGCTCTGAATTACGGATGATTTACTTTTTCTCTAATAATAAAACACTACCTTGTACTTGATCCAAGCTAAGATATAATTAATCCTTATTGGAAGCAAAACCAGTCTATTTGGTTTATTTAATGGTTACATTATTTTCTAATAGATTTAAGGTATGAAGATCCAAATTACAGAAAGATCCGTTATCTGGAAAGTCCCGAGCATTCTGTATAATGGGTCCCATGCCTGTATTAGCTGTTTAAATAGTTCTGACACATTTCATATCAGTCCCTGCTCCAGTAGAGCTTACAATCTAAGGTCAATATCACATTCACACACAGTAGGGTGAAGTTTTATCAGGAGCCAATTAACCTGAGGAAACCCATGTAGATACAGAGAGACCCTACAAACTGGGAGACCCTAGGATACTAACCAATAATATTTAAATTCAGCATCTCCCAGACATGGGAACAAGGCAAGAAATATAAATTGTAACAAATCTGTCCTTTGTCAGAGAATGTCTCTTTAAGTGTCCAGACTGTCAGGTGATATTTTAACTTTGTTGGCGTGTCACCATGAAACATACGGAAATGAGTAGTTCTAAAAACAGTCTGAAATGAAGCAGGAGTGCAATATGCTACTTTCTTGCACAATTCTGTGACACACACAGGGTTACATTGATGTCTGACAAATCAGCTAACTGGCCTAATCAGGTATACACCAGCACCCATGTTTTGGAGCTCTAAACCAACCTAATACATTATTTTATATTAAAATATATTACTTTCCATAAACCATTATCATGGTATGACAACTGGTTTAGCCACGTATAATCTGTTCTTGCCAGCCTCGGTTAGTCATGGTGAAAGTGGCCAGCAAGCCAATTTATTTTCCCCTAACAGAAACCTCAGGTTAATGGTTTCCTAAGTGAGCAAAACATTTGTCCGACACACCCATCCCGCAGAGTCTACTGAATGCATTTTATACTTTATAGTTACACATACTGTAGATACACACATACAAGCACAAATATAATATACAAAGATATGCAGTTCAGGCAGCAGCATGACATAGTTTACCAGGTGCATTTTCATTGATCGAATGTCCTAAAACATCAGTGCATAAATATTAATTTTTGGACTTTATGAGTGTTCACCTATTTTGCAGAACTCATTCTCTTGTTGTGGTCATCAGACGAAGACATCAATGTAATTAGGTCATTTATTGTAGATGATGAAAGCATACCATAAATGTCATATGTAGCCTAAAGCCAATGGGTCAGATCCCACTTACCCAGTGTACTGCTTTTGCCTCCTTCTGACAATAAGTAAATCTTCCCCATTTTGACTTATGACCTTCCTCTATAACAGTAATTATTTAGGGCATGTTAGGCTTCACGGATGTCCCTTTTTTTTTTTGTTTCGGGCTAAGTAAAGGGCTTTCTCAACAGAACAACCAAGTTAGTAATCCCTTTACTGTTTTAATAGACAGACTTCTAATATTTTCGGTGTGCTGCATGGTTACAAGCACTGTTCCTGTATTATTGTAAACAGATTCTAAATTTTGCTTTTTAAGCTGAGGTCATGGGATGGCTGTAAACAGAGCAGGCACACGGGGAGCAGTATGTATATTTGTTTTCCATATTGCATGCAGAGATCATTACTCTGGCTTACTTTAATGGTATCCAAAGATGCCTTTGGCTAAGATAGGCATTTTTAAGAAACAGTAGTTTGCCAGCAATACTTTTCCAGCGCAGCAGGGTTTCCATCCTGCATTTTATTTGAAAGTACTGTCATCCAAAACCAGCCGAAAGTACAGAATATTTATGACAGCCAGTTGAAAGAAGTATTCAGATCACCAACAGTGTCCTGTTATTCGGAGCTGAAAAGAGCCATAGCTGCTTATTTTTAATATAGATTTTTGGGTCAGCTGTCAATACACATTTACACAATGATAGGTCTAAAGCAACACAAAAGAAATGTGTACACATAGATCTCTTCTACTGAGTGTATCTAGTACACTACTAAATTGTTATGTCCCTGTGTTTGTTATCCAGTATAATCCTCAGCAACCAGCTTTTAATAATTCAAAAGGCAAAACCTACTTCAATAAAAGTAATGGAGATATGGAGAAGAGCTATACTAAGGAAGCAAGAGGAAACCAAAAGACACAAGAGCTAAGGAACAGCAAAGAAACTGTCAAGGGCAGAATGAACGGCAGAGGTCAGAGAGATGAAATGGAAGAAAAAGATGTAGTGAAGGGATGTGAGGGGTTAAGGAAGAGGCGAGAAAATGGAGAGAACAGAAAAATAAGGTAGAAAACAGAAATTGTGAAGGAGGCGTAAAAGTTGGAGTGAGAATAGGAGAAAAGGAAAGGCAAGCAAAGAATAGCCTTAGCCTTTTTTTTTTTACTAGTGTTTCTATTCGGGCCCTCTTCTATTCATATTCCAATCTCTTAATCAATTTAATGGATGGTTGCTAGGATAATTTGGACCCTAGCAACCTGATTGCTGAAATTGCAAGCTGGAGAGCTGCTTAGTAAAAGTTGAATAACTTAAAAACCCCAAATAATACAAAATTAAAACAAATTGCAAATTGTCTCCGAATATCACTCCAAAAGTTATCTCAAAGGTCAACAGCCCATTTAATAATCAATAATGAAAGTATTTCTATCACCATCAGCCACACAGCAGGTGCCATTTGTATGATCAAATCAATGTGCAATTGTTCAAGACTGAACTAAATGACATAAAGATAAATAATGTTTCTAATAAAATCATATAATGAAGATAAGACATATTTGTGATGCCTTTTTTGCCCTTTCCTCTATTTATATATTGTCTCATTAAATGGCAAATTACGGTAAGTCAAAACTTTTAGCTTGTAACCGACACTCAAAGTAGCATCTTTTGATGAGACTACCTTTGGAAATTCCAAGCTTGAATGGCAAATATTCCGAAAACACAAATGTGGGCAAAAACGCATTGCTTGTCTTTCTGAAGAAGTGTCAGATTCAGCAAGTAGGCAACAAAAATGCCTTTCACTCCTGATGTATAAAAGAAAATGTTCCAAATTCCTGCTGTAATTCTATAACAAGCACACCTACCCTTCTATCAATCACAGCAACTGGTAGTTTAAAACTATTTATTTTATGTAAACCTTTATGCTGTAACCTTCCCATATATGTCATTTCCTGATTTTGCATTGGCAGGTGTGGAAGCATAGCAAAAAGTTTCTCTGGGAGGGAATACTTTGTTTCTATCATCTTTAACATAGAACCATATTAGTCCTCACCTAGTAGGCTTTAGAACTGTGGTTCCCAAACTGTTGGGCTGGCCCTCACCGGGGGACCTTGTGGGAAGTCTAAAGACAAGTTAGGGTGATATTTGCTGTCCCATATACTTATACAACAGTTATATTTAGGTGAGATTCGGAAGGAGTGCTTATTTGCTGTAGCTATGGTTAAAGGAATTGTATCTGTAAGATTCATATGGACTATTAGGGTTCTTACTCATCTTCATCTGTTCCCCACTAATGTTATTGTTCAAGCTTGTGACAGCAGTTTTCTGTTCAGCAATCATGAAGTGAGTTGAGTGAAGATACACTCTCTGCACATTTTCTTTGGGAGGTGAGTAAAAACTGTGACCAAATTTCCACTATTCTGAATTATTCAAATTTGTCGACTGTTTACTCATTTATGTTTATGAAAACCCATGAACCCACAAGCACAGGCTGGAGCAAGAGCATAGTCAGTTTGCAGATGGAATGTGATTAGCAGGACCCCAATGGGTGAACACTGAATTACAGAACAGAGGATTTTCAGACTTTTGTGTGTCAAGGTGCCTTGTGTTGTTATATTACAGCATGGTCACCCTAGACCAGGCATGTCCAAAGTCAGTTCTATACTTTATCATTTTAAACTAATATTTACAGGCAGTATGCCCCGTTTTCATCATTCAATGAATTGGGCTCGTACAAAACATACTTTTTGCCTATTGTTTTAATCAGGAAAAATCTATGGGTTTTTCATTTCAGCTCAAAAATAAACAAACACAGATTTTTCATGATTAAAACAAGAGAAAAAAGTATGTTCTGTACAAACATGCTTGATAAACAAGGGGGTACACTGCCCCATTTAATCCCATTTTCAAACAAGATTGTAGAACACACAGGGGTAAATTTATCAAAGAGTGAAGTTCCGCCACTAGAGTGAAATTCCGCAGCTCTCCATTCATTTCTATGGGATTTTGAAAGGCGTATTTATCAATGGGTGAAAGTTCACCCTTTGATAAATATGCCTATAAAAATCCCATAGAAATGAATGGAGAGTGGCGGAATTTCACTCTAGTGGCGGAACTTCACTATTAACTTCACTATTAGATAAATATACTCCACAGTGATCACTGCAGCTATGTGGGTTAGTGCCGAGTAAGCACAAAGAGTAACAGGTGGGCAGACTACACACAAGTTTCTAACAATGGAAATAATAGAAATGCAACCCATGACTATTGCCACATGACTACACAGCAGTGGAAAATACAGGAACAATTTAGAAATCAATCACTATACTATTTAATCAAGCTTCTGACCATTTCTAAATGTCTAAAATACAGATTGGGTCCATTTACAAACAAGATGCAGTCTATGGGAAGAAGTGCACTTATTCTACTCCAGGTCGGTCTAAGAATTCATACGTGTGTCATCTGTCAAATAGCTTTTTAATTCAGAGTAATACACTCCAAAGCATCTGGATCAATATGCGACTGCTGAATACAGGTAAACATACAAGAACATAGAGGTCAGTTGCTTTACACACACACATACACAGTCAAACAAGCCAATTCTTTCAAACAGAAAAGACAGTTTCTTTCCACTTAACATTCAAGATTTTATATATATATATATATATATATATATATATATATATATATATATATATATATATATATATTATATATATATATCTATATCTATATCTATATCTATATCTATATATATATATATATATATATATATGCACACATACACAACAAAACTATATATTTTTTTTTAAATAACAGTCATGTATATTTTTGTAAAAACTATTATCTCTGCAGTGTGGAGCCCTTCTCCCAGCTACCATATTGCCTGCCACTGATAGGACGCCGCTGATTGTAGATCATCAAAACATCAAGGAGATATATAACATAAGTTATAAGCATGCATACAATAAATACACATACAACTGAGAACTTCTTTTTATCAATATCCAATTAATATCATATAATCACACATACAGTCAGAAGTATGAACGCTGGGCTAACTCCCAGCCATTTCCTAATACAGAAAAGGCAAAACTTAAAATACAGGTACAAAGTGTTTTGACAGCCAATCAAAAATGCCACTGCTGGTAATGCTACTGAGTGAGCAGCACTACATTTGAAGCACACAGAGATGTAACAAGTGCAGAAAAATGGCCCTTTTCTGCACACTGCGTTCTGCATTTTAAACGACTTCTAATTTTCTTTTTCTTACAACACCCTACATTAAAAGTTTAGATACAATGTAAGAGTCAATATAATATTTAGCAAATATAAAACTCATGAAAAGAATAAACCATTGTGGTTGTTTTATTTCATATTTTAACCCATATACAAATACAGTTAGAAAAAATACTCAGCATATCGATGGTCCGTGTAATGGAATGGATGTTCCTTTAACAGCTACAACGATTAAAGACAAAGCATGACCATTATGAGTTAGGCGTGTGTTTGTAATTATCCCAGACGCTGTGCTTTCATGCCTTTAGGAAAGCATTCTTAAGTTGGGTTTGCAAGTATTTTTATCACTAAATAGACAGAAAATTCCCCAGAATTCCACTGGTATCATGACTTGGATATGCTGTAGCTTGAGGGCGTGCAAAACTGGCAGCAGTTGAGTCTGAAGAAGTTCAGATCAGCATTTATAAACTGCGCAGCAAAAAATAAATCCTTTATTCTGCATATTTGGTAACCACAGCTATAATCTGTCTATCCCATCTGGGGTCCCTACATTACACAAAAACCAGCTGAGATCATCCGGACGTGAAAGTCACATACATCTCTGCATCTGGTACAAATTAACATTAATGTGGACTTGGCTTTCCATTTTTCCAGTTAAGAAAAATTAAAACTCTACATGCCTACATCTGAATTTATAAAAAGCCAATTCGTTGCCAGCCTTTTCATAACCCAAGGTGCCACTATAATAATTTCAGACTCATGTCCCTCAAGCACCTATAACCAAAAACCTTTGCCTTGCTGAGGATTCTGGGACTGCTGTGGCTTTCCTGTCCTACAGAAAGCTTTTATAATGTCAGAATTGCATTGTAATATCCTCAAATAGTAAATACTATAGGAAATTATGACCCCCCCCCCCATTGTAAAACTACAATATTAGAAGTCAACAATGAGTTTCATGGCCATATAAAAGCACCAGGTTTCAGTTGTATACAGGTTATGTACCTACACTTTGACTTCTAATATCTTAATATTTTAGTACAGGAGTACATTATTTTTTAGACTACAGGTATGAGACCAGTTATCCAGAATGTTTGGGACCTGGGGTTTTCCGGATGATGGGTCCGTAATTTGGATCTTCATACCATAAGTCTCCTAGAAAATCATGTAAACATTAAATAAACCAATAGGCAGGTTTTGCATCAAATAAGGATTCATATCTTAGTTTAGATCAAGTACGATGTACTGTTTTATTACAGAGAGAAAGGAAATCATTTTAAAATTTGGATTATTTTATTATAATGGAGTCTATGGGAGAGGGCATTTCTGTAATTCAGAGCTTTCTGGATAATGGGTTTCCAGATAATCAATCCAGTACCTGTACAAAAGTTACTGAGTCACAGCTGTATCACTAACTGCTGACATTACTGAACACCATTTATAAGAAT
Organism: Xenopus petersii; assembly: GCA_038501925.1. Classification (NCBI taxonomy): domain Eukaryota; kingdom Metazoa; phylum Chordata; class Amphibia; order Anura; family Pipidae; genus Xenopus; species Xenopus petersii. The sequence goes on along the minus strand of CM076686.1, from coordinate 51,462,332 downwards.
ATAAGCTAGAGTCAAGGCTCTTGTGTATTTATATAGTGAACAATGAATTTAACCTATTCTCCAGAATGCTCGGGACCTGTGGTTTTCTGGATAAGGGATTGTTATTTGGATTTCCATATGTTTCCTTAAGTTTGCTAGAAATAATTGAAAGTATTAATTAAACCCAATAGGATTGTTTTGCCACCAACATGTATTAGTTTTATCTTAGTTGGGATCAAGCTATTACTATTTCAGAGAAAAAGGGAGTAATTTGTAAAAAAAATGTAATTGACTGAATAAAATGAAGTGTTTATGCGCAATAGGTTTTCCTATAATGGATCCTATACCTGTATTATAAGTCACCAAGGAGTACCATGTACCATATAAAAGTATGTGGCTGAGTACTTTAATACAGGCCATGAAACTCTGAGGTGACTTTTAACGTCCTCATATTTTACAAATGGGGGAATATTATCTATGATAAAACTTTCAGTGAGTTAAGTGACAGAAATGACATTGCTAAGCACCAATTATAAGAATATAATTTACAGGACATTCATGGAACATGTTTGTTATATAGTGAATTAAGTACCCCCTCTTGTAAATCCTAAGGATTACCGAGGAGTTTCATGACCATAAAAAAACACGAGGCCACAGGCCGAGGTAACTTTTAATTTCCTCATATTTTGCAATAGGGGGTACTTTATTATAAAACACAAGTTTTAGTGAGTCATGTGACAGAAATGACATCACTACTCACCGTTTATAACTGATGACATCAGTACTCACCGTTTACAAGATATTCATGGCTTTTGTGTATTATAAAGATATAAATGACTAGTTCTGAGACATGTCCATGGTTTATCTGTTTAACCATTCCTTTTCCCTTAACATCAATATTCTTTCTTTCCCGATATTTTCATGAAAGCAATTCAGTAATTATAGTGCTACCTATAATGGACTGCAGTAAAGTCAATCGTTTAAATCCATTACATTGAGTTTTGACCATCACTAATTTATGTCACAATGGGATCAGTAGTAGAGTGATTTATTGCTCCAAAGCACTGTTGTCAATGTAAAGCCAATGTTCAGTCAGTTGTATCGGTGGCCTAACACCAGTGATGAAGATTGGCTGGAACATTATGCAGACATTACAATATACACCTGCACCAAAAAGAACAACAAGAGTAACTATTCGGGTTGAGAACAGAACAGATTCTTCTGACATGTAAATGACACAAATTGGGTAGAAATTTAAAAACAAAACAAACTATTTTTGAGAAATTGATTTACAAGTCATATTTAGCAGACTATGGGTGGCCATACACGGAGAGATCCGCTCGTTTGGCAATGTCGCCAAATGATCGGATCTCTCCGATATGCCCACCTCGGGCAATGTCGGGCTGATCCGATCGTGGGCCCTAGGGCCCAACGATCGGATCCTAACGAATAGTAACGGGCGGTCGGATCGGGGGACCGCATCAACAAACACATGCGCCCGCAATCCAAAGTGATTTTAGTCCCACCCGATCGAGATCTGGCCAGATCTCAATCGGGGAAGCCCATCGGGGGCCCCCATACACGGGCCAATAAGCTGCCGACTCGGTCTGTCAGCAGCTTTTATCGGCCCGTGTATGGCCACCTTAAGCCCTATGTCCTAAAGGGTGCTTTAAATGGTGGTGTATTCACAAGAGATACAGGCTTGATTAACCTTAACAGAGGGCTTCCGTGAGTATCTAGGAAGAGAGAAGATATGCATTCTCACCAAATATCACCCCAAATGGCATACAAGCTGGGCCCACCCAAACACACAGCCCCACAGCTTGGAAATCTCTGATGTAGAGGGTCTGAGACACAGCACAAGCCGAAACACGTGGAATACTAAACTAATGCATTCTGTGAAATCAAACAGATAGCACTAGAAAGACATAAGGTGAAAATATGTATATTCATTGCTATAAAATTGTCATGAACATTTTTATGCATTTTACTCTTTAAATGATCTAATCATGTCACTTCATATCAGGGTTGCTGTAAATAGAAGGAAAATAGAGTTGTAGGCAAATTTAGTTGCTCGCCACCACTGCAAGTTTTGCAATGGTTTTGTCTAATATTTAATAATGGAGAAGTAAATAAAAATGTGTAGCTGTCACAATATGTGGAAATGTGTCCTTCTTTTAATCATTTGGACTAAACCTTAACAGTTCATGTATATTTTAATTCTTATTCAAGCCCCTCAGATTGAATTTAAGCTTCCCAGTGTTATCCTAAAATGCCACATCTAGGAAAAACGTAACATTGTCCTAGTGTGTGAGGTGGCCACGCTGTACTAGCATCATTGCATACAAACGCCCTCTAACAAGAGAATAAAGGTGGCCTTAGACGTTACAATTACTTTCCAGGAACGACTGTTTAATTGTCAGATATACAGGTAGAAACAATAGAATTCTACCTGTATCTGATGATTCAGCACTAACAATGGGCAATGTTTGGGTTACCTTCAAAGGAGCCCGATCAAAATTTTCCAGCCAGCCCAATTGACAAGCCGACCGATATCGGTCAGCTCGTCTCCCACCATCCACGCACAAAATATCATACGAAAAAATTTTTGTATGATATTATCGGTGCATCTATGGCCACCTTAAGATCCTGCATTTATTCAAGAGTTATATATTGCTAGGGATGCACCGAATCCACTTTTTTGGATTCGGCCGAACCCCCGAATCCTTCACGAAGGATTCGGCCGAATACCGAACCGAATCCGAACCCTAATTTGCATATGCAATTAGGGGTGGGAAAACATTTTTTACTCCCTTGTTTTCTGACAAAAAGTCACGCAATTTCCCTCCCCGCCCCTAATTTCCATATGCAAATTAGGATTCGGATTCGGTTCGGCCGGACAGAAGGATTCGGCCGAATCCGAATCCTGCTGAAAAAGGCCGAATCCTGGCCGAATCCCGAACCGAATCCTGGATTCGGTGCATCCCTATATATTGCTTAACAGATCCTTACATTGGTTCTTACATTGTATTAAATAGCGTATGATTCTACCTTTACAAAAGGTAAACAAGGTTCAACCAGTCTCAAACTCAAAGCTATGAGGCATGCCATCTGTCTTTATAGAAACCTGAGGTTTTTCCTCCTTACATGGAAGGAGGAAAAACCTCAGGTTTCTACAAAGAGACACTGACTATACTAACCATTCTGGTAATGAAGGAGTCAGTCTTGAGTATATTTCTTGGGACATAAGTAACAATAGAAAATAGAACAACCACAATAATTACCATACATCTGATTTGTCCACACAGATAATACCCACATATGCATAAAGATAAAACAAGATATGCAAAGCACTGGGATATCCGGGATTTCCTGCCCACTTCCTACAATATATCCACCAACTGTTTGCTTGAGCACATGCCTCCATCACTGGTTACATTTAGAATTTTTGAATTTGAGAATAGCAAGCCTGGAAGTAACCAAAAACAATCGTCTGACAACAGGCTGCCCAAAGGGGTACAGCAAATACAGAAGCAGTGCTATACATCACCAGTCCCAAGGTCTCACCTCACTGCCCATGCATTCATTCACGGGGGAGACACAACGCATTCCATGTTTGTCTGTGATCACACAAGAAGAACAGATTGAGTTTCCCAATTACTATAGGCTCATCTTAACCTACTTTCATTTACTTTTTATATAGCATGCCTCCATGAGCTGGGTATGTAGGCATTTAACGTTACTACATACCTGTGCCCCAGGCATCACTTGCACAAATATGTTCCTCGGTAACATGTGTTAAAAGGTTAAAAGATTTCTGTTGGCTGTGGGTATTATATCTCTGAATGTATTGGCGATCATACGATTTTCAGAGGTAGACTTTCACTAGCTTTTGTCGGACATAATTTTTGTACAATTGCTGTCAGGGACAGAGCATCGGCTGATCTGTTCTTTTGAACTTTATTTGATCGGAATGGTTAGTGGCAGTTCGGGATATGGGGAAGTCCAATCATACGTTGATTCGTACGATCGGATGTTTTCGTCTGTGGCCAGCTTTAGGATAAATAAGCCATAGCAACCAGAGGGCAGTTTCAGATCTGGCTATTGCCACATGTGTATGTTTTAAACAGCAATGGAGAAATCACAGATGCCACCCCAAGTGGGTAGTAATAGGTATTATTAGCACCTGCCTGGCACGTGCCAAAATTTGGTTCATTTGCGTGGTTCCATGCCTGTAACTTCACATAGCACATGCCACACCATGGACTAAGGACTAATGAATAAACCGATGTGAATGATAAAAAGTCTCAGTAAAAATGTGTCTGTGCTATATAAATTAAGGATTATAAATGCAGATATATAATTACCTACAGAGCAAGTAAGTATCTTTGCTTGATTTGTGGCTCTATAGCAAAGATTGTATACAGGCATGGAATCCATTATCAGTAAACCTGTTATCCAGAAAGCTCCAAATTACGGAAAGGCCATCTCCCATAGACTCTATTGTAATTAAATAATCCAAATGTTAAAAAATTATTTCATTTTTTCTCTGTAATAATAAAAAAATACCTTGTACTTGATCTAAACTAAGACATACTGTAATGCATCCTTATTGGAAGCAAAACCAGCTTATTGGGTTTACATAATGTCTGAATGATTTTCCAGTAGACATAAGGTATGAAGATCCAAATTACGGAAAGATCCATTATCTAAAAAAAAAACCCAGGTAACAGGTCCCATACCTGTACTACTGAGCTTATACATCTAAAGAAATAAAAAAAAATACACCGGTTTTTGAGTGAAAGGCTGGACACAACCACATTTACCAAGCCCCACAGAAATCTAAGGATGCTGCTAAATGAAATAATTGGTTCATTGGAGGAAGTGGTTCATCCTTACGGTCACTGTTGATTTAGATTTAGTGGTAAAAGTCTTCCATACCTGGAACAAGGAATGCCTTGCAAATCTAAAATACTTCTGATTTACAAAGCAATGTTTGTTTAGCAATGTTTAAACATCTTTTTAATGACGAACCCTGCAAAATAGGGTAGCTCCAAGTGATTCCAAAGGGAATAGTTTTGGAATGATGAGGTCTTCAAGAACAGAAGAATCCAGCTGTCATGTCGAATTTCAGCTTCACAAGCAATTCAGTGATAAGCAGACATCACAACCCAGTGCACATGCACCACATATGGCTCAGACACAGATGCAGGATCCCACGACTACAACCCCCAGCAACTTTTGTTAGCAAAGACAGATAGGAGTTGTAGCTTTGTCACACAAGTTTGGCCATAAAGTACCCACAATAAGGAAACTACATCTATTAACACAGATATAGTAAATCTCAGCCATGTTCCTCATTATTCAGGACGTAACTAGAATATGACTTTTTTTTTTTAATTGCACATCTTGAACCAGAACGGTTTGTAAAAACATTTCAGTATCCCAGATGTACATATGAAAACATTCTGTTTAGATTTAATGCACTGAAACATCAGTATCCTGAAAGGAAATGACTAACATTCTTGTACAGTGAAATAGTATTCCAGGCCCTTAGTAATCCTACAAACGTCTTCACCCTGTGGCCATTTCAATGCAATAAACGGTAAATGAAAATGCAAAGCATAAGGGTGCCACAGGCAGCTGCAAACACATACAACGCAGGAAATGCCAGAAATTTGGTATGTAAACTGGCAGTAGTTTACAGAAAATAATAAAATTCAAATTCTCATTGTGGTTAAACTACAACTTCCATGATCACTGGCTAAGAATGATGAGATAAGCACTTCAACAAAAACGCCACCATTTCTTTGCTAGTCATTAACACTGGGATTCAAAAATAAGGTGTTTTAGCTATTTTTAGCAAAGCAAAGGATCCTCAGCCTGACATTTCTGGCTAAGGATGTTTGGACTACTTAGTGCTGCTGGCAAAGCTGAATAATTTGTGTTTTTCAGAAGTCTATGGAATTTATTTTTTATTCCACTCCTAGATTGAGTAAATCTACCTCTAGCTGCATGGGTTAGTGCAATACCATTTGCATCCCACAACATGCAGTATGGCAGCAATAACGTTTGTGTCAAGTCTGAAGAATGAATGGCATTTGACTTATAAGTGAGTGCTACACACGCTCTTTCATATGGTAATAAACTGTAGTTTAGGCCTTATAATTACTTTACGCTGGTGTACAATGGGGAAGCACCAAAAATATGCATACTTCACCAGAAAGGAACAGTTGTCCTTAGCCTGACCCATTATAAAAGGAACCCCATGAGGTCTCATTAACAGGAGATAGCTCATCCTGGGAACAAACTGCTGCATGTCGAATTTAAATCCAAATCCTGCAGTGATGATTGTTTACATGACAATTCAGCTAATTCTTTTTGTATAACTTGAACCACCATATTGTACAGCATACAGCATTAGGTATAGACCAAATATGTTTGCACAGCACAAGTCATATAATACATTACAGTTCAGGGGGCCCATAGAGCTTACAATCTAAATGTTGCTGCCTGAGGCTCAAGGAGGTGACATGATTAACCAAAGGTCACAAAGAGTTTAATCAGATATATAATACCACTTTAAAACAGCCAAATACCTGTTCCTGCTAATACCTGCTAACCCTTTATGTTAGAATGGCCAATTCTTAGCAACTTTTCAATTAATCTTCAAAAACATTTTTTTTTTAGTTTTTTTTAATTATTTGCCTTCTTCTGACTCTGTCTAGCTTTAAAAGGGGGTCTAAAAACACATGCTTTGTAAGGCTACACATGTATTGTTATTGCTACTTTTTATTACTCATCTTTCTATTCAGCCCTTCTCCTATTCCAGTCTCTTTTTCAAATCAGCGTATGGTTGTCAGGATAATTTGGACCCTAGCAACCAGATTGCTGAAATTGCAAACTGAAGAGTTGCTGAATAAAAAGCTAAATAACTCAAAAACCACACATAATAAAAAATGAAAACCAATTACAAATTGTCTCAGCATATCACTATCGACATCAGTGATCCCCAACCAGTAGTTTGTGAGCAACATGTTGCATCCTAACTCCTTGGATGTTGCTCTCAGTGGCCTCAAATCAGGTGCTTGTTTTTAAATTCCTGGCTTGGAGGCAAGTTTTGGTTGCATAAAAACCAGATGTACTACCAAACAGAACCTCCTGTAGGCTGCCAGTCCACCTAGGGGCCATCAATATCCAATAACAGCCCTTATTTGGCACTTCATGCTTGTGTTGCTCCCCAACTCTTCATCTGAATGTTGCTCAAGGATGAAAAAGGTTGGGGACCCCTGCTCTAAATCATACTAAAAGTTATCTTAAAGGTGAATAACCCCTTTAAAAAATGTAAACATGACCAAAAACACATCAGCAAAATGTAACTTTGTCAGAGAAATCAGCCATAAACACACTGGAACCACAACAAATACAACCTTTGTTGCTGAAAGTAAAGGGAATGATGCATTTCCTTAAAACAGAAAAATCATTATTGGGGAGAAAAAGAAAAAAATATATATAACGCGTTGCAGCCACGTTTTCCCCCCCCCCCCCTTAGTTCTCCCGTGCACCATCAGTTCAACTCTTGCACCAATGCTAAACACCCGAGCAGAACTGTGCCCGGACATAAACAGAATGACTGAAGTGTTTGGATGAAGCTCCCTCCATATTTATAATATTTATATATTATCGCAGCTGTTTCTTCCAAGACATGAAACCTTTTCCAGCCAACACGGGGGTTAAACACATTTAAGGTGGCACAATTAAAAGCTATTGGGGCAGGTACAGCCGTGCCAGGAGCAGAACTGGTGGAACAGACAGGGGGCAGCCATTACTGTCACATTTCCATTAGGCAAAGCTATAAGGGGAACATTTGTCAGACAGCCTTTAATAGGGTATTTCACGCCTCAGTGCACTGATCACACTAATAGTGCTCAGAGTGGAACGGCTGCCACATGAAAATGCCCACTGATCTTTCACTTACACAGATCTGCAGCTCAGGGTTTCTGGATCTGTGATATTGTGCATTTCACACACTTGCCTAAAGCACTGGTGTAATTATTACCAGAAACACAGTGTGTATATAAGTTCAGCCCTGGTGTAATTATCCAGTCAAGCTGCAGTCAGAAGGGCTCAGACTCCCAGGCAGACATTACACATGTGCTAAGTCACAGCATCCCTAATACAGCTGCAAGTCCCTTGGTGAAACATCATTACTGTCCTGCTTGTGATTGTGTGTAAATTCTGTCTGTGACTGACAACATGTGCACAAATGATCTACAGGGCTGCCCAGTGCCAGGAAGATGGTGCCTAATAATGAGCAGCTGCAGCAGGGCAGACCGTGTGTATTGAGCTGCTGGCACTGCTTGGCAGGGTAACACATTCCTAGTCTCTGACAGCAGCCCTGCCTCTCTAGCCGCTCACGCAAAGAAGAACTTCCTAATGAGAGACTAGCGATGGCTTCCCGGGATGCCAGACACACAGCAGTCACTCCAACATGAAGGAAACTCACTTACTTGTATCCTCGGGGTGAGCGCACCAATCTGCATGGCCATACAGGGGGAAGTGTATCCTTGAGAAAGAAGGGAAAAGTGAGGAAAGTTTCCCACTCCCACAGTCTGTCAGTGCCTTACAGATGCCGATTGAGTGTTTGCTAGGAGGCGAATGAACGCTCCACACTGGCTGGATCCTATCGCTGCACATTCCCATCCCCTCCCTGCGCCTTAATCCCACCCCCTGCCCTGCCTCCCTCCCTCGGCTGCCTCAGGCTCAGCAGAGAGCTGTTTTGTTTTGGGTTTTTTTTTTTAAAATGAAGAACATGCTTTATTGAACCTTTACAAGAGAGAACATAGTAGAAACTAACAACCATTTCTATTTTTTTTTGTTTTAAATCCCAGCAAGGATGGTGAACACTATAGGAAAGCAGGATGACTACACTGAGGGGCATATTTATTATGCTGTATAAAAAACGGCGGGATAATACACCACACATCGGCACTCGGCAGGCTTCGCCGTGTAAAAAAAAAAAACGGTGTAAAAACCGGTGTCAAATATTTACGCGTTTTTTTTTCTTAGAGTGACTTCCACCGGAAGTAGTGGGAAAATAATGGTAGCAAATCTGGCATTCGCATGGCGTAAAATTATACACACTGCAATATTTTACACAGCTTTTTACAACTTTTTCATTTTACACAGTTTAATAAATATGCCCCTGAGGGTCGTTTGCTTGCAGCAATCTAGCAGCGTATCTGTTTATAATACACAAAAGCCGTGAATATCTTGTAAATTATATCCATATAGACAGTGAGTTCTGACATCATCAGTTATAAACGTTGAGTTCTGATGTCATTTCTGTCACATGACTCACTGAAATTTGTGTATTATAATAAATAGAGTACCCCCAGTTGTAAAATATGAGAATATTAGAAGTTATCTCGGAGTTCCATGACCTGTATAAAAACACTCGGCCTTCGGCCTCATGTTTTTATATGGTCATGAAGCTCCGAGGTGACTTATAATATCCTTATATTTTACAAGAGGGGGTATATTATTCACTATATAATTTTCCAGAAATACCCTACATTTAAACGTCAACCAAAAAAAATATTTTTGCCTAATAAAAGACAACATCATTTCGAAGGCATTTCACAATATACATTCATTACAAATGTTCTATGGTTTTTAAGTTATTTGTAAATGTATTGCTATTGAAAGCAGTGTTTGTCCCTTTCTATTCTCTGCCCTGGTGGCTAGGGTTGCCACCTGGCCTGTATTTTACTGGCATAGCCGGTAATTACAAATTTACCGCAATGCACTGAATCCACTATTTTGGATTCGGTCGAACCCCCGAATCCTTCGCGAAAGATTCAGCCGAATACCGAACCGAATCCTAATTTGCATATGCAAATTATGGGTGGGAGTGGGAAAACATTTTTTACTTCCTTGTTTTGTGACAAAAAGTCACACGATTTTCCTCCCCGCCCCTTATTTGCATATGCAAATTAAGATTCGGATTCATTTCGGCCTGGCAGAAGGATTCGGACGAATCCGAATCCTGCTGAAAAAGGCCGAATCCTGGCGGAATCCCGAACCGAATCATGGATTTGGTGCATCCCTAGTAAAAACCAAGAGTTAAATGTAAACTGCTTTACATAGCAATTGTTTTTACAAATAACTTTAGAAGCACTGGATATTTTTAATAAATAACCTTTTTTTGGTTGGATTTTTACCCGACGGACCCGTCGGAGCCGCTTGGCGCATCGTAATTCGATCGTTCGGCCATACGGCCGAACGTTCGAATTACCCCCGATATAGCCATGCAGTTTAGTGGCATATCGGGGAAAGATCCGCTCGTTTGGCGATGTCGCCAAACGAGCGGATCTTGGAGTCTATGGCCACCTTAAGACCTGTCAGTGCATGCCTTATTTGGGACAGTTATCTTATTATATACACGCAGTATGGGATAGAGCATTCCTGGGCCAGCACTTCCCTTGGTGAAATAAGTGTCTTTTATTTCTACACACATTTTTTTCAGTGCTCCAACGTTTCTGTCCCTCTTGGGACTTGAAAAGGGTCCCCAGAGATGCTTTGTGTTTTTCCTTAGTTTGTATTTATAGTAAATCACATGTGCTAGGAATTAGTATCATCCTCCAAACCCATAGGACTCCAAAGGAAACTATGGAAGATCTCCTCTCTAATGACACACATCCTTCTTTAGCTGTTTTTACCATGTGTGCTCAGGTCATTTCCCACTGCATTTCCAGAGCAGGAACATTCACATGAGTACATAAATTCCCCCAAGTCTACTGATAATCTCATATATAATTACCCCTCTCCTTACACACTCTTCCTTTTAATAGCATTAGATCCCTTCCACACATTCGGTTATTTAAGCTTCTTATTTCATATCAGTTTCATATCGGTTATTTAAGCTTCTGATTTCATATCATATCATATTTGATACCTCATTATTGGTTAGTTCATATAACTCAGTGACACCCTAGTGATAGAAGTGATTAACATTCTTACCTATCAAACCAATAGAAGATACTCCTTGGCAATACTACCACTATATGTATGTATATACTGTACATATAACTTTATTTGTAAAGCGCTGTTAGGGAGCTGCAGCACCGTACAATGCATAAAAGTACAATATATAAAAAGTACACACAGGGAGGACAAGTCACATAATAGATACAATAAATAGGCACAGTACACAGAGCATACAAACATTGAGCTTAAATGCTATGGAGTAAGAGACACGGTAAGAAGGAGGTTCCTGCCCAGTAGAGCTTACAGTCTAAGCGGCCGATTCACTCAGCTCGAGTGAAGGGTTCGAAGTATTTTTTGGGTACTTCGACCATCGAATGGGCTACTTCGACCTTCGACTACGACGTTCGACTTCGATTCGAACGATTCGAAGTAAAAAGCGTTCGACTATTCGACCATTCGATAGTCGAAGTACTTGCCCTTTAAAAAAAACTTCGACCCCCTACTTCGGCAGATAAAACCTACCGAAGTCAATGTTAGCCTATGGGGAAGGTCCCCATAGGCTTGCTAACCTTTTTTTGATCGAAGGATTGTCCTTCGATCGTTTGCTTAAAATCCTTCGAATCGTTCGATTCGAAGGATTTAATCGTTCGATCGAACGAAAAATCCTTCGATCGTTCGATCGCAGGATTTGCGCTAAATCCTTCGACTTCGATATTCGAAGTCGAAGGATTTCAATTCGAGGGTCGAATTTCGAAGTATTTTTAACTTCGAAATTCGACCCTAAGTGAATCTGCCCCTAAGTGTATGGGAGGCTAATATACCAGCACACATTGGAAGGGGAAAAGTGCACAAGGTAAAGGCATTATCCAATAGGTACCAGGATTAGACTAATGTTCTAGTGCTCCAAAAGGTAGACTCTTAGTTTTTTCTTGAAGGGATTGAGAGAGCACTCCTTATGGAGATATTCAAGGATGGCATTCCAGAGTTAAGGAGCAGCGGGATAGAAGGGTTTAAGAAGAGAGGTGGCAGCGGATGTAAAGAGTATGAAACACAGGATAAAAAGAATCACGCACATCTACACACACACAAAAGAAAATGTGGACTAATACTTGTATAAATTAATGCTGTGTAATTACAGAGTTGAAAAACTATAAATAGTCAAACAAATGCAAATTCTCAAAAGGGTGATTCTTATCTACACTGAGTAATGAAGCATATAACGGGAGAAAGAATGAATAGGCACCTGTTCTCAGTTGCACCAATTATATGCAAAACTCTTCCATGCTTGAGGCAGACTCCGGGCAGGGAACTGATAAGATAAATCAGAGGTGAAGTAGCCAGTAAAGCAAAACAAGTCAGTGAAGGTAGAGCTTGTTATTTCCCGATAACATTCACATTCTAGTTCATGTCCTATTACATTTTAACTGGGGATCTATTTTCTGTTTTATTTTCCTGTCTGCATAAATGACTTAATATGTTTCTTATGTGCCAGTATTATTCTCAAAATGTTTCTTTTGGTCTAGGCAACATAATTCTTCTTATTTTATGCTGTTTTACAGCTACCCAAAAGAGTGTCTTCTGGAGTAAGGCAAGATATAAGGGGCACAGCAGTTTTATCAATTTTCAGTCTGTTAATAAGACTTCTAACAGTAGGATTTTGCCAGGTAACACCCTGGCACAGCTGCAGAGTCATTAGTCAGCTTGCTAAAATGTGGGGTAATATAATAGAGAGTTGTAAAGCTTGCTCCAGTACAGCATTAGTACCAGAGGATCTCCCAATGGTCCCAGCCCCTAGTTGGTCCCATTTTGTGAAAATTCCCATTAGCCCTTTCTTATTTACACCACAAACCTTCATAACATCTATACCATTTGTTACTGTCTATATCATATTGTTGTGTGAGTGGGACCTTGAAGTGAGGTTCTCTAGTGGACCTCAGGATACTCTACGGCAACAAATCAATGTTAAATATTATATTTAAACTGGTTACCATTAAATGATTGACTGGTATTGGTTATGAGAACCCAAAGCAACTTGGTATTAGATTGCTGGAAAGGGACTTCACAGCTACTTATGGTATTGACCGCAAACATATCTTTCTATTTTGGTTGTTTTATACTACAGCTTTCCCTGTCTGATGTTGGATGCTCTTCATCTATCTATAAAACTGTATTAGAGTAAATGTGCGCTTCTTGATCTATAAAAATACATCCTTTTTTTTGTATCTATAGTGATAGATAGAACAGTAAAAATAATGCTTGATGCCAATGTAGTTAATAGGAAAAAGGATAAAAATATAGGAATCTCTCGTTTTTGGCTCTCACTTTAACTGTAAGCTCATGTGGGCAGGAACCTTTCACTTAATCTAAACACAGACTGCAATAAAACGGTGTTCCTTCTATTTAATCATTCACTTGTAGTATCTGTAGTAATTACTCCCTTGTCTTTGGTATACATGCTTTCATAGAATATTTTGCACTATGTCGCCGATAAACAGCATGCAAAGTTTTGAATAAATATTTTGGCGCTATATAAGCAGGGGCACTACGCCAATGAGGCAGCGCCAAGCAGTTTACGAGGGGCAGCAAAAAGCCAATCCTGGTACAGTTAAGAGCCGAATTGAAACAATATGGCTAAGGGCAGGGATGATTCGATTATCTTCTTTCTTCAGCCTGTGTTTTGTACTCAGGTGGAGGAAAGTGAGCCTGCTGTCATCAGCTATTTCATGTAGTCTCATTGACAGGCATGACGTTGGCCTGCCTGGAGCTACACTAAGCGAATTTTGATGCAAAAATGCATTGAAAGTTTGTTTCCTCATAATATTTGTTCAGTATAACTCCACACATGCTGATGTTGTGCCTGTTAATAACGCTACATAGAAAAGAGGATGACAGTGGATCCTATTTCCTCCACATATGTACAAAAGACAGGTGCAAATAAAATGGCCCCAATGTTTTATAGATATAGGGGCCAATCTATCAAAAATCTAGTTTTTCACGCAGTTAAAAAACATGAGTATCAATATACTTGAGAATATTTTGTAAGCTCGAATAGTAGCCATTTATTAAAGAAAAAAAACATGAAAACTTGGCAAGTAAAAGCTGGCGAGGTTGTATAGAAGTGAATGGGAATGTTCTCAATTTTGTTGACAATTTAATTTATTTATTTTTCCAGTTTATTAAAACATTCAAAGTGTTCAGCCATTAAAAAACACTTGTAAGAATATTTTGTTTCATTTTTTTCTTAAATAAGCTAGCATTTGAGAAAAAAAGTCACATGATTTGTCTGCGTTTTTTTTCCTCAAACTCGGATTTTGATAAATCTGCCCCATAATCAAAGGAAAAGAAAATGATTTTTATTTTGGTTATATTTCCTCTTTCTATTTTTATTCTTATTATGTTTTTCTAAATAAATTAAAAAAGTTATGTCAACAGATGGGCCATCTTGATTTATGAAGTAACCACTATATGATAGCTTGCAAGTACTGCAGACACTCCCAACTATTTGCCGCTACACCAAGGGTCAGGGCACACGCTCAGATTCGGGGAGATTAGTTGCCCGGCGACAAATCTCTTCTTCGGGGCGAAGTCGTCCGAAATTGCCTCACAAGGCAGTTCAGGAAGATTAGTCACCCGAAGAAGAGGAGATTTGTCGCCCGGCGACTAATCTCCCCGAATCTGTGCGTGTGCCCTGACCCTAAAGGAACAATTTGTGTTTAAAATCAAGTTAAACTTTTATTTTATGAGATAACACTCAAGTAAGTGTCTGATCTCAGCCAAAAGCCTTTGGTGAATAGCCTTAATTGGTTTCTGTGCTGTGAAGTTTGAGATGCTGTTACAGATGTTTATTCATCCCATGTAACCTAAGGCTAAGGCCACACTAGGCGATAGCGCCGTGATTTGACTCGCGGCGACTTTTCGCCGCGACTTTTAATACGCAATCGCTGGGGAAACTTTTGCGCTGGCGTCTATGGGGAATCGCGGCGTAAAAACACACGCGGCGATCTTTTTTCTATTGTCGCTCGAAATCGCATAGCGAGGCAATTTCGAGCGACAGTAGAAAAAAGATCGCCGCGTGTTTTTACGCCGTCAAATCGCCGTCAAATCGTGGCGCTATCGCCTAGTGTGGCCTTAGCCTAAAGGCAATGCATTTATGTCTCAGTCACACGTGCCTTAGTAATTACAAGCTGCATTTAGTCTCTTGTGATGCAGATTATCACTTGAAACCTGTATACCGGTACATTGTTAGTGCATGTCATTGGTCATAAAGAATAAACTAACATAAGATGTATATATGCGTATACAGAAGTTACATACACTATCTATAAGAAATCTCCATTTCTTAAAGTGAGGCCAGCAGCATCGTTATTTCAGCATTATCTTTAGGTTAAAGTGGAAGTTCATCATTAACTTTTAATAAGAAGCACATAATGATATATTTTTTAATTATAGTATTTGAATTAATGTTTTGTTTGCACATACCTTAGCAACCAGTCACTAGTTTGAATGGAAGACTGGATGGATAAATTGGAAAGGACCTGAACAGAAGCATAAGTCACAAAAAATAATAAATGAGCAATAAATATTTAGCCTTGGGGTTAATCAGTTACATGCCTGTTGAAGCCAGACATTGCTATGAAACATTTTTGCCCATAGGAAAAACATAAATGATAAAAATAGAATCTATGGTGCTACCACATTGGTACCTTGTTGGTGCAGTAGATTCTGCCATCTAGCACACTTAAAAGGTTATTTTATGGTGCCAGTATCTCTTTAAAGTCTCAAGCTCTTGATCAAATAGTGTAAGATGAACTGCATGCTATTGATTTCAGTTCAAAAGTCCATTTGACCTAAAGTAAATCTATATGCCCCTTTAGCTGTCAATGTTTTTAACCTATTGCCCCTAGTATCTGCTTCTTTTCCAACCTACATTGACAGTGTGTCTGTTCAGGTTACTACGCTATCCCATTCTCTATTTAACATGGAACAAATTCAATGCCAGAAACCTAGGGGCAATGCTAGGGCTGTAAGCACACACAGTTTCAAACACAGAGCCTCAGTTCTCAATGACCTTTTGCAATTATCTTATATTCTCTCTGTTCCTTCAATTCTTTGTTAGAAGACCCCAAACACGTGCTTTGTTTTTCTTTACCTGTGCACATTTGCTTAGGGTACATAATGACCTAGAAAAAATAAGGAAAGAGGTGAAGAAATAAAAAGTATGGGCCCGCCCACAACAATAGTTGCACAGTGTATCTCATGTGTTAAGCTCCCCATAGACGCGACGATTCTTCTGGCTGAACGACCGATTTTAGGGATGTCCAACCAATCCTTCGAAATTATCGTGAGGTTAGTGGGATTCGAACGATTGTACATCTTACGATTTTTTGGCCGACATCTGTCAGGAAATTGATCGGCCAGGTCAAAAAATCTTTGTCGGTTCCAGTTTGCAGGGCCCTTTGTTTTCCTGGCAAATTGGTCTTTTAGTTGATGGTCAATTTGTATGATCGTACGATCGTTCAGAGAAAATCGTGGTCTCACGATGAGGATCAGATCTTTTAAAAATCTCAACATCTATGGCCAGCTTTAGGTATGCCACACTGAAAATTGCTAGCTATTGTACCTCTGCTTAAAAATAAACAGACCCAGGGAATTATATTGCAGATCACTGCACTATTTTCTCCCTAATCCCAGGTATTGGATGACCCAGTTCAAGTTGGGTGCACGCTAAGCATATTTAGGGGCAGATTTATTAAAGGTCAAGGTGAATTTTCAAATGAAAAAATTTGAGCTGTTTTTGTCTACTTCGACTAGGGAATAGTCCAAATTCGGTTTGAAATTGAAACAAATTTGAATATAGAAATTTATCATGTACTATCTCTTTAAAAATTCAGCTCAGACTATTCGCCATCTAAAACCTGCACAATTGCTGTTTTAGCCTATGGAGGACCTCCTAGAGCCTATTTGGAGTCAATTGGTGGACTTCGATCAAATATGATATTCCTTCGATTCGAACGACTCAAACTCGGCCAAATATGAATCTATTCAATCTAAAACTGACCTATTCGAACCCAAAAAAAATTCAACTTAATTTCGGTTGGTCTTTTTGAATTAGAATTTTGAAGTTTCTTCAATTCGAAATTCGACCCTTGATAAATATGCCTCTAAGAAATTAAGAAAGTCCTATATTGTGCTTTTATCTGCCCAAGGGGCACAAAGGATATTTGGGATCAGGTAGGAATTGCGGCATGGCTACCCACAGTCAATAATTTTACCAGCCTGAAGAAAAAACACTAACAATAAGGGGCAGATTTATCAAGGTTCGAATTTCGAATTAATGTGAGTTTTTTTGAACTCCCATAACTTTTCGAAATTCGAATAAAAAAAGACCAACAGAAATCTATTAAAAAAAGTCTACGTTTTTTTCTGCGGGTGAATAGGCTGTATTTGAATCCTTCAAATCGAAGTAAGATCGCATTCTATCGAATTCTATTCGAAGTATTTTCAAAAGTCCACCAACTGACTCCAAATGGGTTCTAGGAGGTCCCCCATAGGATAAAACAGGAATTCAGCAGGTTACTGCTGGATGTTACTGCACATTGCAACATCTTTTTATTACCCCCTAAACCTACCTTACTGATGTTAATAGACCCTGAAATAAGTAGTACGTTTCCAAAAGTCATAAATGAGAGCATATTTTTCTCAGGGCATTAAATAATTTTTGTCCTTTTCCATTTAGCATTATTTTCTCACCAGGTACTAGAGTCACTAAACAAGATGTGTGAAAGCAGGGCAGCCCATACATGTCCTGTAATTGCTCAGCCCTGGCAAATAATCAAAGCTTAACTGCACAACTGAGGCTTTCTAAGGACTATTCTTTTAGTTAGGCACACCACACTGCAGGAAGGACACATTTAAGACACACCATGTAACTGTAATTGATTACATACAGATGGTTGGATCAGCTTCATTGGAATATATTGAGTCATGCACCTTTTCAGAGATGCAGAGTTCATACTGCAAACTTTTTATTCACACATCATTTTTCAAACAGTGGCTGTTAGAGCAATGGCACCCAAGGTAATTGCGGGAAAATGGCTTCTTCTTCATTTCCTGACAATTAGCCAGTCTTGCTGCAGGTGTTTTACATGATTCTAGAAGGCAAGGTATTTTTTTTTCTCCCATGGGAACTATGATTTCACACAGGCAACACATTGCTGTGTGTGCCCTTAATTAAGTGGCCCTGTATGTTGTATTGTTAAGTGCAGTTCATTACAGGTACACTAATACACAATTGGTATAAACAATGCATGAATGGCTCCTCCCCATACAGTGTTCAAAAGCTTTTTCATACCTCAATAAAATGAAAAAATCTGAGCATATTAGAAAGCCAATAAAATGTAGCTTGGATGACTGCAAGAGTGGGAGAATGGGTTATGGCAAATGTGGTGTTTGCCTGGTTCCCCAGTAAGGAGCTCTTGTGGGGAACAATCCCATAGTCCAGATGTGATGTCAGAACAAATGAAACCTTCGTGTAAGGCTATTAAGTCCATACATTTCTGATCTGGGACTTTCAGGGTGATACATAACAAGGAACACGCATATTGTAATCAGGCCCGGATTTGTGGAAAGGCCACCTAGGCCCGGGCCTAGGGCGGCAGGATTTTAGGGGGGCGGCATGATGCCCAACCACACCCACTTTGGTTCAAAAACACTGGGGATGCGCTGGAGATACAATATTTTTTTAAATTTCCCCATTGATAATGAAAATTTGCACGAATAAAGGGGAGGGGACAGGGGCGACAAACGGCAGTGGGCCTAGGGGTGCCCTCTATGTAAATCCGGCCCTGATTGTAATGTTTTTAATTTTTATGTAAGAAAAACATATGGTAGAGATCTGTTTTTTGATGGGGGCATAGAAATGCTGAGGCCTTTAGGTCTAAATATTATTTGCATGCAGTAGCAGTTGGCCTTCTTTATATTAGCCTTAAGAAATAAAAATAACTACATTTTAGATCTGTAAACATGCAGGAACCAAGCACATGTTTCTTTAGGGTATTGCTGTTAAATATTACAATCATGCAAAATTTAGTGGGATATGTGGACAGTAGCTGATTGATTTGAACAGAATCAACTTGCTAGAAATAAAAAATTCCGCTGATTACATATAATTTTCAAATAGTCATGACTTATGGCAATGCATATGTAAACATACTTTTTTTTATTTTGAATTTGCTTATTGTTAACTGTACTTTCTTGTCAATTTCAAACACTGACAAAAAGTGATGAGAATATTATAGCCCCTTAGCAAATAGATTATTGTTTGAATTATTGTAGCTCACTGCGATTTATTTAAATGGAATTGATACCATCAGTCAGCAGACTTGCAATGTCTAGATGTATAGAATACTCTGTTAAAACACACGGGGCAGCTACAGATCAAAGTCCCAAGAATTGTAACAGATGGCTTTCCACTAGTAATGAT
Source organism: Xenopus petersii (assembly GCA_038501925.1). NCBI lineage: Eukaryota > Metazoa > Chordata > Amphibia > Anura > Pipidae > Xenopus > Xenopus petersii. The sequence continues at coordinate 51,442,882 of CM076686.1, read as the reverse complement.
ATATACTGTACATTTAGAAATACATACATTCAAAGATTGACTTTAGCTGGAACATTGTAAGTAGACCCTGGCCTGTGATTGTTGCTTAAATGCACCCGTGGGTGATGTTCAGTGATAAGTGGCCTGTTTTAATCACAAATCATGAGTAACATTCTGACTTATTTGAACTTTGAAGTGAAAGAGCAAATGTCAAAACAATAAAAAGGGCATTCATGGCAAAAAAAAAAAATCTGTCTTGAGAAATGCATTGGTTTAACTTCTATTCACACTTTGAACTAGTTTGTCAAGAAGCTGGTGGAAGTTTGGGTGAAAGGGCATATCTAAATATATATTAATATTAATTAAACGGCAATGACAAAAATAACAAAAATTTAATACAATACAATATTTATGTGCTCCTAAAATTGATAGCAAGGAGTCCCTATCATTAATAAATGAGGAGGACCATATAAATCCTTTTATAAAAATCCTCCCTAAGCCACCCCACAGCCCAGCTGCCCTTACAGTGCCAGACACTCTGAAATGGTTAAGCAGGGAGAGCAGTTCAGTCATTGGGGCTGGTCTGGTTCAATCCTCCTATAGTTTGAATTACAATTGTAATTGTAAACTGTAAGGCACTTGGAAATGTTAGTGAAATTTCACCAGATTGTCTCTTTTAGATTAAAACCTATGAAATACACCAAACAAAAAATTATATGTATCCTTTAAAAGGAAACAATCATTTATTTTCTGCATTCCATCTGGGGGGGGTATTTGCTAAAACTCAAATGTATCTTGTTTTTTTATTAAAACAAAATTTACCTACCTTCCATCCATGAATTTAATTAATTTGGTGTGGGAAAAGTCTTGATTAAATCTAATGAAAATTCAAATCGTATGACTTTTTTGGACTTGACCTCCACTTCCTCGATTTTTGTTGTTTGAAAACCCTGAATTTTTTGGAACATCATATGAAACCCAGCGCAGATCACAATATCTTCAAATTGTTAAAGGGACATCTGACACTGACTTCTACATGCCCTCTACAGGTTTTAGCTGGAGTATTTGGACTTTTAGCATCTTTGGAGCATAATAAATCTATAAAAAAAAATTTCTCTGAAAATGCAAGTTTCCCACTAAAAAACTCGACCAGAAACTGTCCCAAATGCCAGCACCCGGACGCTGACTTCTTTCATCTGCTTTGGTCATGTTCCCTGGTACAGAGATTCTGGGCCAAGGTGATAGCCTACCTGACTAACGAAATTCTGCTCCCTGGAGCACTAACACCAGAGGTGTGCCTACTGGGACTGGTGGACGAATTGGCACCTCTAAATAAAACGCGGTATTTACTAAAAACCCTTCTATTTTACGCCAAAAAGCAAATTGCCATGACATGGATGAGCCCACAACCCCCTACAGTAAAGCAATGGGTAAAACTGATCAATACCAGTTTTCCGATGATAAAACTAACATACATAGCCAGACAGTGCCCAGAAAAATTTGGGAAAATCTGGGAACCCTGGTTGGAGCTCTGTCCCGAAGTAGACCCAGAGTCTCAATAAATGTGTGTATATGAGAGAACATATATGTAATATAACAGTGAATTGAGTCCTATATAAGCGCGCTCAAATCCTGTGAGACTTGGAAGTAACATGTAATACTCACATAAACCTAATACGTGGCAGACTTTATGCTCCGATTGTGTACTTTGATGCCTTAATCTGATATGTTGTGGTCCTGCGTGACCAACTGCACTTTTCATCACCAATGCCTACATTGTCTGTTATTAAGTATGTTGTTTGTTTCAAAACGCAAAATAAAAACATTTAAAAAAAAAAAAACTCGACCAGAAAAAAAATTGAGGCTTCATAAATAGGCCCCTTATTAATGTTTTCTATGGTCAGAAACAATTGTGACTTTTAAACTTAGAAAAACATATGTAGCCCATCATATAGCCATAGCTTTTTTTTAACATGCAAAATACATAAAAACATAGGAGCAGAGCTTAATGTCCGTAGCTGATTTTCTAACCTGTAAAGTAGTCACATTCAAGGGTCACATTCAATTAAATTGCCAACTGTCAACTGTAAGTTAATGGTCATTTAAGAAAAGGAACAGTGTTGTCAACCCTGCATGACCCTGCCTAAAATCACCCCTGCTTTCCGCCCATCTGGTCTGCCCATCTGCCCACTGGCTATCTGTCAGAAAAAGATCATACAATTAAGGTTCTGTCTATTCTGGGGTTTACTGAAATTTCCTACTTCTTGTCATTGCTTCTTAACTATTCCTGGCATCCATGAACCATTCTTTTAATGCCACTCTCAAGCCTTTTATGTATTCATCCTTGTTTTTCTTTGTTCTAACAGAAAAATGTTTCCGTAACATATAAGCATGTCGCCCTTCTGGAGACCTGCAATGTAGCAAGGGGAATTTATTATTCCCTCTGCTGCTAAGTATATCTGCTGCCTAAAAATATCCTACAAAATAAATATATTTCTTCAATTCCTTCACTTACGCTCAACAATTTGCCTTCTTGATCACCGATAATTTGAAACTGGGGACAATTTGAAAAAAAAACATTAAAAGGTGGTTCACCTTTAAGTTAAGTTTTGTTATGTTATAGAGTGACCACTTCTAAGCAACTTTTGCAAACTAGAGAGCAGCTGAATAAAAAGCTAAATAACTCAAAAAACACAAATAATAAAAAAATTAAAACAAATTGCAAATTGTCTCAGAATATCACTCTTTACATCATACTAAAAGTTAATTCAAAGGTGAACAACCCCTTTAATATAGAATATTTTTTATCCAAAAAATATATAAACAATCTTTATAAAGAAGTGCAATATGTTGGAAATGAAACAACTGAAATAAGTTTTATAAACAGAAGACGTTTTAAAAATTAGTGAAGATCACATTTAACAAATCTGCAGGATTAGCTGTTTAAAGGACAAGAAAATCCCCTGGTGGGTGCTACCATGTTGTAAGGCCACCACTGGGCACACTGTTATTAACTGCTAACCTGTAAACACTGTCCACTGATGCTGTTCTTCAAAAACATTTCTTTAGAGGTGTGGCAACACCACTTTACCTGCCGCCCCAGTGACTCCTTGTGGTGGCTTACATTACATTACTTCAACTGGACTGCCACATGTGCAATACTAGCACCCCTGAGTGCCTTACTCAACCTTTCTGGATTTCTTTGATCCTTAAAGCACACATCTGTAACATGGGTTACAAGGCCAGGGCAAACATTTTATTTCATAACCCCAATAGTGTGTTTAAAAAATGAGCAACATCATTAAAGGAAAACATTACCCCCAAAATGAATATTTAAGCAACTGATAGTTTATATCATATTAAGTGAATAATCTTACCAAATTGGTATATATATATTTAAGTAAGTATTGCACTTTTACATCTCTTGTCTTGAACCACCATTTCGTGATGTTCTCTGTGCTGCCTCAGAGATCACCTGACCAGAAATACTGCAGCTCTAACTGTAACAGTAAGAAGTGTGGAAGCAAAGACAGAACACTGTCTTTTAATTGACTCATGTGACCTAACATGTATGTGATTTTGTTTGGTTTGTTTGTTTACACCGTGAATCCTACGATCCCAGGGGCGGCCCTTGTTTTTTAAAATGTAAATTTTCTATTTATGATTACCCATGGCACATACTAGTAAAAAAGCATATTATTATGAAAATTGTTTATTTACATGAAGCAGGGTTTTACACATTAACTTTTTAATGTTATATTTTTTATAGAGATCTGCATTGTTCAGGGGTATTGTTTTACTTTAAGTATTCCTGTTACACCCTGTCTCACCATGACAAACACATTGTCATACATAGTTAAAAAGGAATGCAGAATATAACCATTCTATCATCAAATTACTACCATTTAGCCTGACAGTTTGGGAACCACTGGTACAAGTAGAGCTGCTAGTAACTAAGGAAAAAAGGTTGATAGACAGAGCCTGAAAAAACTAAATGCAAATTGCAGCTAACATTTTCAACTCAGTTCCATGTCACATTAGTTGCATACCTTGGCTCCAAAAGACATATAAGGGCTATTCCACACGGGGAGATAGCCACGCGTTTGCGGTCGCGGCGACAAAGCGCCGCGACAGTCGCCGCGACCGGCGCAGGCGACAGTTTTGTATGGGCGCCTATGTAAAAACGCCTGTGCTAACCACACGAGGCGATGCGCTTTTCAACAGTCGCCTGAAAATGCCTCGCCAGGCTTTTTCAGGCGACTGTTGAAAAGCAAATAGCCTGGTGTGGTTAGCACAGGCATTTTTACATAGGCGCCCATACAAAACTGTCGCCTGCGCCGGTCGCGGCGACTGTCGCGGCGCTTTGTCGCCGCGACCGCAAACGCGTGGCTATCTCCCCGTGTGGACTAGCCCTAAATGTTCAGATTATTTTCCAAAGAGTTTGTGAATAGTTTACAATAAACTTTGAATGCAAGGGCTTTATTAACCCAATTTCTCATTCTGTTTAATTGCCAAATAGACTGAACCATTTAATTAAAAGTAATTGCTGATTTCATGATTACAGTAGATTTCGTTCTCAGAAGTAATGGACACTTACCGTACATTAGAAAGGAAAGCCATTAGAAAATCATAGTTATGAAACATTATTTGTATTTGATTATTTGGTTGAGGAAATAGGGCAAGATAAAAATCTAAATATGTAGCAATCCTTTGGCTAATTGGTGAGACTGCAGTTTTGTGGTTTCATGTTCAGTGATTAAAAAATGTACAAATGATGAAACCTTTTCTATCTTGCACATATATATGTATAAAGCTATCAGTATAATATATAGTAAATAAATATAAATATATATATATATATATATATATATATATATATATATATATAATCCACACGTCTGCACACCAATACAACTTTATTCTTTGAAAAGATTTAATTATATTTTTTTGAACAGCAGTACTGGGAAATATAACTTAAATATAGGATATTTCTGAATAAGGGATTTTGGCTATATTTGGATCACCATACCAAATTACTCTTACATTCAATGACTACAATGGAGCAGATGAGCTTATCATGGCTGCAAAGGGGTTAAAATAGGCACTGAATTTGGGATTTACTAAAATTGAGTGTAAACCTCCCTGGAAGTAGAGGAAATATATTCTACGTTATTTGTTCCACGCACAGGCCCTGAGCTACAAGTTATTTCAGACAGTGGATACCAGTGTGTATGTTTTACTAATGCTATGCTCTTGGGTGGGCTATTTTAGATACAAAACAGTAAATACTGCATGGATGACATCACTTAAGAAAACACATTATGAAAAACAAGTCAAAATGAGCGAAAATACAAAACTTTTCTTGTAAGTTTCTTACCATTTATTTATTAGAGCTAGAAAACTATAATTTGCAAACACACCTGTGAATTCTAATTTGAATGACTGTTGCCCAGTCAGCCACTTTGGTCATTCAACACTATTGTGAAAGCATCAGAGCTTCATCTGACTAACTGATTATTAGTGTGGACTTATGACTGAGAATACAAATGATGTGGATTTTGGATACTACTGAACTTGCAGGGGCTTGAGTTAGAACTAGCCTCCATTTGTTACAGAAAGAATACGCCTGGCAAATAAGCAAAGTAGAACAGAAGCTGGGCCACCAAACAGAGGACACATATGCACTTGCAGAAGAAGACATTTAGTATTGTGTATTAAAGGACCGGTAACATCAAATTTAAAAAAAAATCGTTAGTATACCACGATAAAAAAACCACCAAGACTAATTAAACTTTAATTTGCACAGCCTTTATTAAGAAATAACTTACCGAAACTCCACTTGCGCTCCTCTTCAGAAAAGGCGATCCATTGTGCAGCGCTCAGTTTCTCCTCTCTGCCTTCCTTATAGGAGATAGCAGGAAGGAGAAATAGAGCACCGCACGATGGATCGTCTCCTTGTCACCTTTTCTGAAGAGGAGCGCAAGCGGAGTTTCTGTAAGTTACTGTATATTTTTTTATACCTTAATAAAGGCTGTGCTATTTTAAAGTTTAATTAGTCTTGGCGGTTTATTTTCATTGTATCCTAACAATTTTTTTTTTAAAAAATTATGTTACTGGTCCTTTAAGGTTATTGCATTGAAATATTTATTCCAGGTATGGGTGTGGCAACAGAATCTGCACCTACTTAAAGGGATACTGTCATGGAAAAACATGTTTTTTCCAAAACACATCAGTTAATAGTGCTGCCCCAGCAGAATTCTGCACTGAAATCAAAAGAGAAAACAGATTTTTTTATATTCAATTTTGAAATCTGACATGGGGCTAGACATTTTGTCAGTTTCCCAGCTGCCCCAGTCATGTGACTTGTGCATGTGCTTTAGGATGTAATTACTTTCTGGCAGGCTGTTATTTCTCCTACTAATGTAACTGAATCAGTCTCAGTGGGACTTGGCTTTTACTATTTAGTGCTGTTCTTAGATCTTCCAGGGAGCTGTTATCTTGTGTTAGGGAGCTGCTATCTTGTTACCTTCCCATTGTTCTGTTGTTAGGCTGCTGGGGGGGGAGGGAGGGGGTGATATCACTCCAAATTGCAGTACAGCAGTAAAGAGTGATTGAAGTTTATCAGAGCATAAGTCACATGACTGGAGGCAGCTGGGAAATTGACAATATATCTAGCCCCCATGTCAGATTTCAAAATTGAATATAACAAAATCTGTTTGCTCTTTTGAAAAATGGATTTCAGTGCAGAATTCTGCTGCCGCAGCATTATAAACTGATATGTTTTGAAAAAAACATGTTTTCCCATGACAGTATCCCTTTAAGGTGGCCATAAATGTAAGATTTGCTAATTTGGCGAGGTCACCAAACAAGCAGATCCTTTCCTGATATGGGCACTTTGTGGTAGGTTATATTGATATCTAACAGGGAGGCTGATATATCGATATCTATCAGGGTAGCCATTGGCTAGGGCCCAAACATGGGCAGATAAACTGACAATTCAATCTAAAGGGGTTAAACCAGCTATAGAGAACACCAAGCCACCAATGACAAATATCTTTTACCACAGAAGAACAGAGAAACTGAAGCTATTTCACTATATCAAGTATAAAAGGTAAATATGTATGGGTACATAAATGAGGTGGGGTTAATAACTGGGAATAAATAAAGGGGGAAAGTTGTGCTCACCACTGAACAAATTTATTTGGGGGTGTGGCCCCAAACACACACATATATAATAAGCAATTAACCTGTAAATTGTATCCTTGTAAATGACGCTCACTGATGTAATCTGTGTCATATAACTGACGGAAACTTGATTTCTATATAAAAAATATCCCCTGTTGAAAAATGAGTATATTAGGAGTTCCCAGACCTCTAGGTAGCTGTGGAGCTTCTCGGTGAAATATGGTATCTTTATATTTATAGCAGGGGATATATTTTTCCTTATACATATTTAATTATTTTAATATACATTTAGGGGCTGTTTCATGAATGTTCGAATAATAGTCTCCAAAATTTGAATGTTGAAGATTTATTAAGAACAAAGCACTTGAAAAACTTTTGGCATCTTAAAGCCGAGTTTATGTAGAAGTCAGTGGGAGTTGTCCCAGCAAAATGTAAAGGATTTTTTTCAATTTCAGTTTTTTTTTTAAGTTGATAGACTCCTTCAAAATGATACGTAAAATGTCACTGCTCTGCATTTAAAAGATTGATTTTTTTAAAATTTGGGTTTTCTAATAAGTGTGCATTTAAGTGTTTTCAAATGACAGAGAAACTTTAAACTTCACAAGCTTAAATTGCGATAACTAGGTTATTGTGTATATAACATGATAACAAAGCATATTTATTTTTCATATGAAAAATCTGCAATAGGGCATTAAACATTTAAAATTTGGTCTCAAAAGACCTTTATCAAGTCTTCATCAGGAGATAAAACACTGAGCAATGCTCTAATACATTTTAGTAAAATATAGAGAAATATATATACACATGCATACAAAATCCTCTGTGTGTGTAGGTTGATGGGTTGACTCTTAGAAAAAGGAATCTTTTCTCCTCACTTTTTCTAGTCATATACATTATAACAAAATGTCTATTTCACCTGTGGGCAGGCCTGGATTTGTGGAAAGGCCACCTAGGCCTGGGCCTAGGGCGGCAGGATTTTAGGGGGGCGGCATGCTGCCCAACCACATCCACATTGGTTCAAAAACACTGGGGATGCATTGGAGATACAATGATTTTTTAAATTTCCCCATTGATGATGAAAATTTGCACGAATAAAGGGGAGAGGACAGGGGCGATGAACGGCAGTGGGCCTAGGGGCACCCTCTATGTAAATCCGGCCCTGCCTGTGGGCAGCTGAAAACCATAAGTATTCAACGTGAAATATATGGTATAAACGAGAGAAAATACACATAACAAAATTGTTCCCTACGGCTAAAGGCTATTGAAAAATACATTAATTGTATATAGGAAGACAGATACAGCTTCCATTCACATAATTATTAAATGATTAATCAAATGAGAAGATAAGTTCATTTTTCATCACATTCAAATTATTATGTAACAGACTATGAAAGAGTTATTCAAATCGGACATAATTCTTCCACGTGCTAAAATATTATAAACACAGCATTGCAAGGAGCTCAGCAGATGCAAGGGAAACTTTGTCTTTGAAATATGATCTTGGGTTCCACTTCATAAATCAAAGCCATAAATAATTTATCTGGAAACGAAAGTTCATGCTTCAGAATCACAAAAACCTCATAGTATTCAAATGAAGAAGAGTTAATTGTTTTTAAATTCCTATTAAAAATACTAGATCACTAATATACCAAAAACAGATCATATGTACAAACTCTATTGATGGAATACAAAGGTAATAAGAAAATGTTAAAAATATAACTTGCCGAATATTTATATTGATGTAATACACAGGTAATAAGAAAATATCAAAAGTATTACTTGTCTAAGTAGTATAGTCTATTCCAGCCTATGACCATATTGTGATGGAGGTCTCTCATTAATTTCATTATCTGTATTTTAATGGATATACTAGGTTAATAAAGAAGCATTTGTGTGGTTATCGGAGAGTGAAGTATATATTTAAGTAAAACCATTATATATATTTTTTTTCTTACAAAGAAAATATGCTTCTTTTCTAGAGCTGTTTTTATTTGTAAGTGCCAGATGGTGCATGGAATGCCAAAGTCTTTGATCCTCATTTCATGTAAACTTTTTTTATTCATCATGTTCTGCAGTTTCAAGGAACGCCAATTATACATTTGACTCTGTGTTCAAGGTAACATCGAAAAAGAAAGCCCTTTCTGTTTTTTCCTGTATCTTGGCCTTTATTGTATGTTTAGTCTACTAACCAGATCCTCTTTTCCCAAAAGTAAACAAAACCAAACAAAACCAGTGCTAGTTATCTTATCATTAAGCCCACCATTATCCTAATGCCAAAGTTTAAATTTTCAATAATGTAACTTCTTGAAAAACTGATCTGGAACATTACTTAAAATATGAAAGAATATCAATATTAAAGAGGTAGTTCACCTTTAACCTAACTTTCAGTATGATGTAGACAATGGTATTTGGAGGCAGATAGCAATTGGTCTTAATTTTTTATGATATGGTGTTTTTTTTAATTATTTAGCTTTTTGTTCAGGAGCTCTTCAGTAGCAGTAGCTTGAAGAAGAGACTAAAATATGATCTATAGGCACCTGAAAAAATGTTCATGTGATCCAGCTGTAGGTTTGCTGTATGGCCATGGACACACATGCGGTTTTTGCCGTGTTTTCGGCCGGGTCCATGCCACGTTTTTGAAAAAATCTGACGCCGCATAAATACGCTAGTTGCATGTCCCATTGCCTAAGCTTGAAACTGCTAAGCATATTTACACACTGCTTTTTTTAAAAAAACGCAGCGCGAACTGAGCCGAAAACGTAGCAAAGATTGGCATGTATGTCCAGTGCCTAAGGTTGTGAGCTTCAGGATCTATAACCTGTGCTATATGTTCAGAATCCTCTTGTGCGTGTCTGTATGGTTTGTGAAATAGAATGCAAAAGGAAGCACACACGTTGATTAATTAAAATGTTTGCGTTTTGAGACTTGTACTCGGAGAATTGGGGTTTTCCCATTTGAGTTTTTTCTTAAATAAGATACCATTCGAGTTGTGGTTGATCTTCATATCAACCATATCGTATAACTCTCCAGGCACCTTTTTAAACACTTTGTGGCTCTATGGGCTTTACCACTAATCTATATTAATTAAGACAATACTACTCTAAGGGCAGAGACAGACAAGAAGATTTGGGAGATTAGTCGCCCGGCGACAAATTGCATCTTTTTCGGGCGACTAATCCCCCCAAACGGCCTCACCGCTAAATCTAAATTGCTGGCAGGATGGCACTCGGAGTGCTTCCTTTTCATAAGTCGCTCCGAAGTTTCCTCATGCCCGAAGAAGAGGCGATTTGTCACCAGGCGACTAAATCTCCCCGAATCTTCTCATCTGTGTGCTTTCCTTATTGCATTCGATTTTAGATTCCCTGTCTTGTATTGGCCTGGTGTGAATGATGATTTTCAAGGAAACAGTCCCACTTCTTTCCAATAGTGGAGTGGCTCTGTTTGATATAAAATAAGTATACCCCTTTCTTTCTATCTGTATGTTTTGAGTTTTGTGGATGTGTTTTATGGGTGTTTTAAAATACCATAGTGGTAGAACTAGATATTACTGTGCCCCACAGAAAATTTTTGAGGCCTCCAAAATGTCTAGAGGTTGACTTGTTTAAATAATATTTATTGAAGTTGTACATAAATTAGGGCATAATGGGGCCCCTATACCTCCTGGGCACCTTGCAGCCTCAGGGTCTGCTTCCTCTGTAGTTAAGCCCCTGGTCTTATGTTATAGAATGCTTCTAAAGAAAATAATTGTGGTGGCCATGGAAAGAGCCAGACATATATGCATTAAGTGTTATCTTTATAGAGTGAGTGGGTAAAGAACTGAGATGTCCACCCTTCCAGTCATGAAATCTGAACTGGCGTGAATATAAAGCAAGTCTCTATTTCCAAGTTATGGAGTGTGAATAGACATAAAACCATACACAAGCAATGGAAGACAAGTCTTTAGCTGAAATAGTAGCCCATTTTAGTATATTTTGTATCCTTAAGTCAGTACAGTAAAACACATTATTGCAATGTTTGTATAACCCTTTCACTGTCAGATGAACCCCTTTCCACTTGGAATGGATAAGAGGTGGCACAGTGACTATCTGGAGCAGACAGTCTCCAACAACAACTCTGAAATGACTGGATATCTGCCTCTCTGTAACACTATCCAGTGTGCCATGGAGATTAGACAACAACACAGAAAGAAAAGGAAATCATAACAGCTTCCTATCAGTTCATTTCTTACTTGACTTCCTCTCATTGTTGATTCCTTTAGTCATGAAATCTCCTGCTCAGGGGTTGGGGGGAGCAGAATGGTTTTACTTTACTAAGAAAACAATAGCATCTTTTTTGCTTAGGTTTTAACAAGACTTTCAGAAAAATGTAAGTTAACAAATAGTATTAATAAAATCCCCAGATGGCCCACCCCAGAACATAGAATTACTTAAGAAAGATGCATGGATGTTGCTTTATGTCATGGCTGAAAATGAATATAGCAAAAAAAAATGTCCTCTTCCAAGGTGTTTATCAGCCAGCACTAGAGACTGAAAATCATCTTCTTAAACCTCAAAGGGCTATATAATGGTGATTGCAAATAAAACCAAATTGATTTTGAGTTCTTAAAGGACCACAGTATGATAAATCTCCAATTGGGATAATTCCCAATTCAAATTTGAGAGTTTTGACCAAAAAAAAGTTTGAAAATTCATATTCGAATTTTCACTTTGAACCTTAATAAATCTGCCCCTATTGTTCTCAATTGTTTGGCTATTAAACTAAAGCACACTATTAATATATATATATTGATCTGCATGTCTTCAGATACAATCCAACAATGCAACAAATAAAGTGATGGTTGAATTTATTCGCCAGGCGCGAATCTGCGACGAATTTGCACGATTCGCCGGCGTCGAAAAATTAGCCTTAATTTCACTAATTTTTTGGCAAAGCAAAACAGCGCAAATTCACCCATCACTAAACAAATATATTAGTATTGGAGTGCCCCTCAACATTTTACAGGCCAAAAAATATTATAGGAACATGCAGAACGAGCTTCCTAAATATATGCAAGTTTAATCTTTGTTAACATTACTGAATTGAGTTGAAAATGCTTCATAACTAAAACATCTGCTAGCTATATACAAACAGAAATGAAACAGATGGAGTTTTTTTTATGGTGCATTATGGTCCCACATATGGCCAAGATGTGGAGTGTCACCTCAGAAATAAATATCATATTATGCAAGTACCACAATTATAACTGAAGGCATTATGTAATTAGGCACCAGAAGTCCCGAAAGATCAAAGTTTAAATAATTAGAGAAGAGGGGAAACACTTATGAGAAGAAATGAAGAAGTAATTTGAATAAATTAGCTTAGCAAATGGACCAGCAATTAATACATAACAAAATGAACAGTAAAACAGGTAGTATGCACTAAACATTACAGAATCTACTGACCATGTGTTCACAAATAGAAAAGCAGTCCTGATAATCATACATTAGAAATTTCTGTCAAACTGTATTTACTGCATGGCCTATATTTAATGGAGTGTTTTAATGATGCTCCCAGATGTTGCTGTTGCTTATTATAAGCTTTAACAGAAGCCCATTGTAATTCTAAGCACCTCATTTGCACTGGTCTCCCATGTTAGGTTATAGTGTACTCACAATGAAGCATATTAGCTAGACTTGAAAATTTCAGCAGTGGTGGAGAGAAATTGGTCCATAGTTAATCTCCAAATCCAAGGTGCACACCGTTGACTAGGTTTTTGCCTGGGTGCCAACATAAAGGATATATAGAACATAAAGCAGGATGCGGCACTTACAGGTCTTGTTGCAAAAACAAAAAATTTTTATTGGACATAACATTTTGATCCCCCACAGGGATCTTCATCAGGATAAAAACAGCAAACAACCAGAAAGCTCACCAACCCCCACAAAATAAACCCACAGATTGTGATTTATCATCCTTGATAAAGGCCCCATAGAGGGCCGAAACTTTGGATGCACAGTGATGTTATAATAAACAATTGGTGACTTAAGAAAACAGTGCGCTTGTCCCTCTTGAACACTTAGGGGCAGATTTATCAAGGATCGAATTTCGAATTAAAAAAAACTTCGAAATTCGACCATCGAATTTGACTACTTCGATAGTCAAAGTATTTTTTCGGTCGTATTTGATCGAAGTACGATCGAAGTACGATCGAAGTAAAATCGTATGATCGAACGATTGAACCCTTCGAATCGAATGATTTGAAGAATTTTTTAAAAAAAAAACATTGACTTCTCAAAACTTGCCCAAAAGCCTCAGATAGGTTCTAGGAGGTCGCTCATAGGCTAAACAGCAATTCGGCAGGTTTATCGTGGCGAAGTGTCAAAGTAGAAGTTTTTTAAGAGACAGTACTTCGATATTCGAATGGTCGAATTTTCAAAGGTTTTTCAATTCGAATCGAAGTCGAATTTGGCCTATTCGATGGTCGATATAAATAGTAAAATTACTTCGAAATTTGAAGTTTTTTTATTTGAAAATTCACTTCGACCTTTGATAAATCTGGCCCATACTGTGTGTATATATATATATATATATATATATATATATATATATATATATATATATATATATATTATATATATTCGCCATCTAAAACCTGCCGAATTGCTGTTTTAGCCTTTGGGGGACCTCCTACAACCCATTTGTAGTTAATTGGTGGACTTTGCAAAATAGAAGCTTTTTGGGGGATAAACTTTGAATCGAATTTGATCGAATGTGCTATTCCTTCGATTCGTATGATTCTAATATGGACCTATTTGATCACAAGCAGACCTATTCGACCAAAAAAAACTTTGACTTAATTTCTGTTGGTCTTTTTGAATTCGAATTTTTTCAATTCAAAATTAGACCCTTGATAAATATGCCCCTTAGTGAACAGCCCATTTAACTCAATTAGCTTATGCATTCTCTAAATCCCCTAAAACTCAGAAATGAGTTGTACATGTGTAAAAAAAAGTTAGGTTGAGAGGGCATACTGTATATCCAGTTATTTCCCTGCTCTAAACATGCTTGTTGATGCTCAGGCCATATGAAGTGACAATATTAAAATGACAATTAACATTACAGATGCCTGCAAAGGTTACTGGTATATATATTTATGTGCATACAAATATAGGTATTTAGACTGGTCTCATCAAAAATGTATGCGAATTGTATAGTAATTTGGAAGGCAAGAGTTTATCATGGAAACACAAAAGAAAATCTTTTTGGCACTTCAGTATAAAATTCATTTTACATAATAGAAAATTGGCACTTTATATAGACATCACTAGAGATGCAAGAGCCTCGTTTGATGAATGGCTGCCCCCAGGTTAATATGAGTTTCCTGCCAAAAAAGCTGGTTTACTTTACACAGTGGCCCCAAACTGTAAGGCTGCATGCCCTGATCTTTTCCTATATTTGTAGCAATTTCTTGAACTAAGGGACAGTGACCAAAGTATGGACCTTCAAGGGCAACCCTGGGCAAAGTCTGCAGGGACTGATATGAATGATATACATCTCTGCCGAAGTAATAAATAAGTTGAAATAAATACATATAGGGGCACATTTACTAAGGGTTGAATTTCGAATTGATAAATTTTAAAAAATTCGATAGTCAAAGTTTTTTTTTGTTTGAATTTAGCTGTTTTCGATCGAATTAAAATCGTTCGTTCGATCGATTGAACGATTTTCAAAAAAAAAACTTTGATTTCTAAAAACTTAGCCAAATATTGGCTATAGGTTCTAGGAGGTCCTAGGAGGTCCCCATAGTCTAACATAGCAATTCGGCAGGTTTAAGGTGGCGAAGTGTCGAATCCGAAGTTTTTTAAAGAGACAGTACTTCGATTTTCGAATATTCAACATTTTTCAATTCTAAACAAATTTTGGCCTATTCGATGGTCGAAGTACACAAAAAGACAAAAAGAAAATTCACCTTGAATTCACTTCAACCCTTAGTAAACCTGCCCCTTAATGATCATGGAAGATTGCACTATGTTTGCACAATGCACCCTGCCCTGCATATAGTAAATGGACCCCTGGGTTTTTCGCTCATGAAGGAAGAAATGTAAATGCTGCATAATTGTGTATTTATATTAAACAGTAAATCACTTTAGCTTTTCGGGCTACTGACCATTTATTAGTCTTGTGTATCTTCAATTAACTCTCTTCCTCTTGCCTCTTTTTTTTAGAAACTGAGTATCTCCAGGCAATACAAGGCTGTTAGTCTTTAATTGTAATAACTGCAGGATATTCTGTAACTATGTGCTTTAATCTTCAAAATTTAACAACCACAATTAATAATTTAGTAACTTTTTGTTCAAATGAGAATAAAAAGAGATTTAAAGATGAGAAGGATCTGCTAGCAGCAAGTTAATCTTTTCTACAAGTTATGCAATTATTCTCTTTGCCAGAGTGCAAATAATTTTGTCCTACATTATTAATAGTAACAGATAAGGATCCTTTCATTTAACATTGCTGTTGGGTGTGATCTTAATGCAGAATGAGTTTTATTAAATCAGTGGTCGCTGGCAACAGGAGGAGAATGATAAATAAACATCAGAGTCTAATCCTCGGAGCATTCACTGAAGCTAAACACACATTCTTCATTACGAATAAAACGAATACAGTATGTCTACATGAAACAGCCCATCATTGACAAGCTATAATATAGATGACAGGTATTCTATGTCACATTGGCTGTTGGGGAGCTGCTATTCTTAGCACCCAAGACATTTGTTCTCATATAGTTTAGCACTAAACCCCATTTGTCCCACTCCAGTTTTATGCAATCAATATAAAATGGTTGTTGTAAAGCACAAAGTAATATGACATTCGGGGGCACATTTACTAAGGGTCGAATTTCGAAGTGAAAAAAACTTCGAAATTCGACCATTGCAGTAATACGATTTTCGAAGTCGAAAGTCAACGTTTTTTCTTTGATCGAATATGGCCATTTGCGATCGAAGTAAAATCGTTCGATCGAATGATTTGAACGATTTAATCGATCGATCGAATGATTTTCAAAAAAAAAACTTTGACTTCTAAAAACTTAGCCAAATGTTGGCTATAGGTTCCAGGAGGTCCCCATAGGCTAACAGCAATTCGGCAGGTTTAAGGTGGTGAAGTGTCAAAATCAAAGATTTTCAAATGGTCGAATATATTCAACGTTTTTCAAATCGTATTTGGCCTATTCGATGGTCGAGGTACCCAAAAATTACTTTGAAATTTGACGTTTGTGAATTTGAAAATTCATTTAGAATTCACTTCGACCCTTAGTAAATGGGCCCCCTAGTCATTTTCTTTTTTTAGTTTTGCCAGAATTCTTCTCATTTCCGCCAATGCCATTCTGCTGGTATGTTTGAAGGTGTAACAAGCTGAGTGCACTGAGCTCTGCAAAGACAAAAGCTATCAGCAAGAACAGGTTGCTCACTTTGCAGAAAATGACCTAAATGATGTCAATACCACTTATAGTTAGTTAAGATTGCACTTATATATCAATTTCCCTTTAAATATGACCTCTCGAGTTTTTTTTGTTCCTAAAAATACAGATCAAATTATAGAAAAATTAGCTTCTAACACAACGACAGAAACTTAAAACAACTTTCTACAGTCTGGTGAGACTTTATAGGAAATCTTTTCATGCCTTCTCCCCAAAGAGGGTCCAGTACTTTTTTGTGCTCAGTGAATCTATATGAGGAAATTGTTTCCATATGTTACTCTTTTTAGATTTACTTTGTTGTTTTGCAAGTGATAAGAAATAAATAGCATGGCATGTATATTATTTTTATTGAGTTGCTTGCATTCCCAATGCTGTTTATTCAAACAATACATTAACTGGACAGATGGGGAGACAACAAAACTGATAGAATACAAATAAATATAATACGTACAATGATGATGAAAATTAAGTGCCAAATGTAATCTAATGTTAGACGTGGGCTTTTCTCAGCCTTCACAATCCTCTGTTGATGCCTCTGTCTACACTGACAGACACTCTGCCATCCTGGGTACATTTAGAAATCATTGTGTGTGATTGTAATACAGTTTTTACCAGCATCAAATTTCTGTTTGTCTACATAGCAAATCAGAGCTGTTCTCCATAGGAAAGAATAAATCCAAAAGTTTGTTCAATCACCTTCAGTTTGTTTAGTGATCTCTCTCCAGTCAGGCCACACCAGCGGACCAAAGTACAATTAAACCAATGTAGAATAGGAGGGAGCACACAATCCACAGGCTCTGCTGCAAAGAAATTTATTAAGTCACAACATGTTTCAGATCACATGGATCCTTTTCACTTGAAAAAGGATCCATGTGATCTAAAACATGTTGTGACTTAATAAATTTCTTTGCAGCACAGCCTGCGGATTGTGTGCTCCATCCTATTCTACATTGGTTCTCCATAGGAAAGAAGTGTTTTTGTCAGTGTGTAACTTTGGTGGTCTGTGCCCCACACAAATGATTTTGCCCAGGCCCAACTTATGATCTTGCATTTGTTATGGGTGACCCACAGGCCCTCTACAGAGGACGTAGACAATGGCCACAGGGTCTGCTTCCTCTGTAGTTACCCCACTGGCCTTTGTGAGGAAATAGCCAAAATGTACAAATATATACAAGGGCTCATTTAGTGCACCTGATTAGAGGGCATTCACTGAGACTGGAGGGAAAGAGATTTCATAATCAGCATAAGAAGGAATTATTTGCCTTTCTAGCAACAAAGGTCACATACAGTTCTGATTTGTTAAACAATTGTTGGTAAATAGATCCAGAGAATGAAAATGTTTGGTTCAGTAGGCTGAACTGACAGTTTTCCTTCTTGGGGTCATTTTAATAAATGGGCAAAAAGGGTATTTGCTCTAAGTACCCTAGAATATGGGGATTCTACATCAACCATTTAATCTGCAATAACTTTTGAATGAAACATCAGCCACAATTGGCAAATCCATGCTTTAATTGGTTCTGCAACATTACTTTTTAATTTATAGTTTGTTTTCTTTCTTTTTCTTACTTTACTTTTCATTAAAATGTTTCATGGCACCTGCTAATTGCCCTTGAGCACACAACACCTGCAGGCAAGGTATAGTCAATACATTCTTAGTGTTAATAACTGAAAAAGAAAGTATAGATCCACTGAAATATGATTTCTTTTAACTTTACTACTTCATCAATAAATTGCTCTTCTCTACACCACAATCATACACATTGCACTTGGGTTTGTACACACATTGTTCTTAATTAAAATCATAATAAATGTACTGAAATAAGAAGTGATTCTGAAAGAAACATTGGATGTTCCATATAGTCAGGTTCTAGCCGACAGCCTTAATATAAAGAAACAAATGTGTATAAAATTGAGTAGTTGAGCAGTACTGCCATAAGCTGTTTGGACAGAGGCTTACCAATGGGCTCCTTGCTCAAGCCCCATGATGCTTTCCCTGTTTGCTTTCCTTTGGGACCAACATAGGGTGATGGAAGGGTTAAGCTCAATGAACATATGCCTTTTTTCAAGGTAACTTGATTTATACTATATTCTATATACATCTGTGATTTTCCAGTGCTCTGTTTGAACATACATTCCACCACCTCGCCAGAGTGATGTTATATCATTTAGCAGCACTCGGCTTCTCTTTACAGGTGAACATTTTTATAACACTCTCAGATTTGTCTGCATTTCTTAGTTACCTATTAATGTTCTAAAGTTGAATTCTTGCGGTTTAAATCTGTGTCACCAATTTAATTTGGAGCCTTTGAAAAAGCCCCATTCGGAGGCCCTAAAGCTATGCTATTGACTGCAGTCTTGGAGCAGGCCGAGGGCTGCCTAACATTTGTCATTAACAGAGAGCACTAAAATCAACAGTAGAACAAAGACCCCGCAGTTTGCCATTCGTGCTGCAAGTCAGCCCAGGTGTTTCTGATTTTCCACAGCAGCCTTTCATTCATTGGAACTCTGCTCTGGCGCACTGAGATGCTATTGTGTCAAGCCTTATTTAAACACTTTCCCCATGGAAGAAGGAAAATGCATCAATGTAACTTCTTCTTCGGTTCATTCATCCTTAACGTAATGTTTTTTAGACTCAATGTGATTTCTAATCCACATTCCAAAAGCTGAATAAATATACAGTAAGATCTTTGCTAGTGATAAAGGCTTAAGCCAGCAGAAGCTATTTAAAGGACAAATGCATGCTGCTTGTGAGTTCGGTTTTCCCCTTTACGTGGAAAGTGAAATATGAGGGCAATGTTTTACTGTGTGTGTGAAATATTCCTTTGCTGGATATTTGAATGTACAAGAACTGCCATATAAATTACAAACAATATATTCCCTACAGATTTAACCAACCTGGTGTTAAAGGGGTTGTTCACCTTTAAATTAACTTTTAGTATGCTCTAGAGAGTGATATTATGTGATCATTTGCAACTGGTTATCGATTTTTATTATTTGTGATTTCGAAGTTATTTAGCTTTTTACCCACCACCTCTCTAGTTTGCAATTTTGGCAATCTGGTTGCTAGGGTCCAAATTACCCTAGCAACCATGTACTCATTTGAATAAGAGACTGGAGTATGAATAGGAGAGGGTCTGAATACAAAAATTAATAATAAAAATTAGCTATAACAATAAATTTGTAGCCTTAAAGAGCAAAAAAAGAGCATTTGTTTTTAGACAGGTTCAGTGACCCCCATTTGAAAGCTGGAGAGAGTCAGAAGAAGAAGGCAATTACAAGCAGTCCCCGGGTTACGAACGAGATAGGGTCTGTAGGTTTTTTCTTAAGTTGAATTTGTATGTAAGTTGAAACATATACATGTACTTATTAAATGCAACAAGACAGATGTTTGCCTTAACATAATATTTTTTTTTCTTTTTCTCTTTCTCCTTCTTGTCTTATGAATTGTTTCAGATTATTGGATAATATCAATTGTTATCGATTCTTGGTATACTTACCTGTTTTATATATCAGATAAATATATATAAATATATATAAAAGTATGTTTGGAAATTATGTATATACGTGAAATTGATTGTGATGTATTCATTTTATTGTTATATTTACAAATATAAAATAAAGATTCAAATAAAAAAAAAGAATTGATTTTTACCTTTCTGTGCTCTGCAGTAGACAAGTAGAAGGTGTATGGGGCGGGGGGTTTATCAAGGCTAAATACAATAAAAGTCAAGCAAACCACAGTACTGTAATATCCTCTGTTTGTAAGTATGACTTGTATGTAAGTGGGGGGAATGTAACTGGAGGACTCCCTGGGATTCAAAAACTATAAAAAAAGAAAAAAATGAAGACCACTTGAAAAGTTGCTTAGAATTGGCCATTCTATAATATACTAAACGTTAACTTAAAGGTAAACCACCTCTTTAAGTATGTGGCTGCTAAGCCAATTTACCACATTGGGGCAAATTCATTAAAGGGCGAATTTTCGACAGCGAATGATCTGCCACTCTTCGTACCACTTCGGCAGGTGAAAATTTGCTACAACTACGCTAATTCACTTAAATGCGAAGTTGCCTCTCTGTAGCCGAACACTGGCGAAGTTTCGCTAGTGTTAATTTATCAACACAAGCATTTTATAGCGAACTGTCGCTAGTGTCGCTCTTACTTTTGACTCTTACGCTTAATTCATCTTTAATAGTTAGGACTTTTGAAGATAATTCAGCTTTAAAATATTAAAAAAAACAACAGAACTTTCTGGCGCACAGGATATGATGTCACTGATATAAGATTGAGGAGGATGTAGCTTCAGCTTATCAATTAGCTAGGTCTAAGGTGGCGAAGGAAACTCTGGCGAAAGAGGTAACTTCCATTAAAATTCGCACTTTAGTGAATTAGCGGCATGATGTTCCTTCACATGAGCGAAAATTTGCCTGGCAATAGGGCGCTAAACTGAGGTAGCGTAGGTCTCTTTCACTGGGGAATTGTCCTCTACACCTGTTATTAAATTTGCGATGCCCCTGTGGATTGGATTTCTGGTGAATTTTCACTAGCGATGGCCACCTCACCCTTTAGTAAATCTGTCTCATTGCCTTTTATGCCCATAGTGCCACCAAGCTCTGCCCTCTTCCCAGGTGACCAAAGAAAAGAGCTTCTTTTTCCTGTACTGTCTGAGTTTAGCCTTTGTCATCTGCAGAGAGTGGGTGGCAAACTGTGATGCCTAGATGTCATGTATAATGGGTGTGCAGCATACTGACAGAAACAAGTGTTGCGTTTATTTATTATTTATTCTGCATAACATATCCCGCTTCTTCTGCATGAGCCTCAAACTGCCAACATTGGGTGGCAAACTCAGTGTCTTCTTTCCACTACAGAGACTGATTTCACTCTTCACATGTTCAGGCAAGTTCAAAACTGTGCAGACTGTATTACCACTACCAATGCCACTCATATCTGAAAGGATAATAGTAGCCTAGTATTGTGACTTCTATTACATTGCCCTCAATAGCTTTTGTTGATTACATCCACTTTTGTCACAGAATTGGTCAACACTAAAACAGTACAAGTTGAGTCTGCATAAGGAGAGAGTCAAATTGAATTATAAGGGGAAATAGGAATGATGAATTCAGGTGGCACATTGTTTTTGAATATTGCTTTACCCTTTGTATAGCTTCCAAATATACTAAAGAGTATATATTTCCATAAATTAGAGACCTGCATGGGTCTGTTTTTTATGACTCGCACCCAACCTGCACCCACTTACCCTAAGCCTGTAGCCCACCCCACTGCATTGGATTGGGTACCCACATGGTGGGGACATGAAGTATAATTGAGCCCTGATCGCTTTTTATGGGTATTACGTGGGTACCTGACCTGCTGCAGGACTCTAACTTAAATATTTGTTTTACTTGGCCTGTATTAGATACTGTTATTGTATTTCAGATAAGAATATATTACAGGATAAGAAAATAATATTTTAAAATCAAGGTTCATTTACTAAAGGTGTTGCATGGTGCAAAATGCAAAACACAGGCACATACAATGCACCCTACAACCTGTTGTCCTTAGGTGTGCCTCTAGAAGGGTGCAAAGAATTGTGCCTCTCTGTATGTGCCATGTCCTAGCAGTGGTGCACACTGGAAGGGCAGTATGCAGGCAGGATGTGGGCATCCTTGAGCAGGATTTTTAGACCAGCAGAAGATGCAGATTTGCAGACCACTAATTTGGTCAGCAACAGGGAGCCAAGTATATGGGACCTAAAGGGACAAATTATAATCTGCAAATAAATCTGTTCATATAAACAGTGCTTATTGATGTCATCAGTTAAAATCAGTTTACTCACTGAGCTTGTGCATTACAAGAAATATGAGGCGATAAGTCACCTCAGTGTTTAAGGACCTGTATAAAAGCTGCGGTCTGTGCCTTTGTGTGATCATTTACCTAAAATCCTTATATTTAAACGTTACATTATTCCTTACATAAACAGTAATCTAAGCTTGAGTCTTTATCTACTCCATATAATTCTACTGAATGAAAAAAACAAAAGAGCCTCAGACAGTGCACATTGTACAGCAGACATCTGAAAGCACATATTTCCAATTCAGTTCATTTCTGCTTTCATCTTGAATTGCAACACAAAGCCGGCACACACTGTTATCATTTATTTACATGAGGTCTGAGAAACACTTTTTTTTAGTGATTCTGGTTTATCATAATGCTGATGAAAATCAAATGTATAACCCAGTGATCCCCAACCAGTGGCTCTTGAACAACATGTTGCTCACCAACCCCTTGGATGTTACTCCCAGTGGCCTCAATCCAGATTCTTATTTTTGAATACCTGGCTTGGAGACAAGTTTTGGTTGCATGAAAAACAGGTTTATGGCCAAACAGAGCCTCCTGTAGGCTTTCAGTCCACATAGGGCTACAAAATAGGCAATCACATCCTTTATTTGGCATCCCCTGAGGAACTTTTTCATGCTTGTGTTGCTCCCAAACATAAAATATGTCAGTTTGCTCTCTGGCTTAATGCTGGATATGACTCCTCTATAGGAATGCTATTATCAAATGATTTTGCACTTGGTAACTGATACGTGATTAAAATAATGGTGCAGTCTCACTAAACGCCATCATTAAGGAAAAAACATACAAAATTCTATACGATTGGTATGTTTCACCAAATTTACTCTATAAATGGGACCCAAATAATTCCAAAACGTGTTTTAGAGAATGCAGTCAGGGTGCAGATAACTGGCATAATTGGTGGACATGTCCAATTGTACAACAAACATGGACTGACACGTTCAAAATAATTTCAACAATTTTCCAAACGGATATAACGCCATGGGCGGCATTGTTTGGCAGACGATTACAAAATCTGTCAGGGAACCATAATAAACTTGCAATTCAAATTTGCTCAGCCACGAGATGTGGAAAGGTCCTGGTCCACACCAATCAGTACTGGAGAAAAAAATATGGTGGATAGCGGCCACCTACCTTTTGAAAGATAAGCTTGACAAATACCAGTTAATATGGAACCCCTGGACTAATAAGGAAAACCTTACTCAGTACGCTAGTGCTTTACCTAATGTGCTAGAGATACAATTTTAACCCTTATAAAGTAGTATGTAAGAATGACATGGTGACAACAGAAAGCTTAAATAATAATGATATGATTTTATTTCTTTTTATTTTACTATATATTATGACATATTATTTTACTATATTTCCATTTTTTATTTTGGTACTTGTATATGTTACTTAATTCCAAGAAAAGGGGCAAACTGACCATGTCTTTAAAGGATAACTAAGCCCCCCATGGTGATAAGTCCCCACTGGTCCCCCTCCCTGCCCCCCCTGCACAGTCTTACCCCTGAATTCTGTCCCCTCTAGAACTAGTGACCTCACATGCAGAGTGAGCGCAGCGGAACTCACGGGTGCCATTTTCTTCTCTTCAGTAACCATTGTGTCTTTTTCCTCCCCTTCTGCAATTTCCGTCTCTTTGGTGCATGTGCAGTTGACTGCGCATGCGACAATACGCCGATCAATTCACAAAGAGTAGTGAGACTGTGCAGGGGGGAGGGGGGCCAGTGGGGACTTATCACCATTGGGGGGTTTAGTTCTCCTTTAAAATAACTCCTTTAAAATGATTTCAGGGCTTCAGCAAGGGCAGCCTTTTGGGGGGGGGGGGAAAGCAACAATAACAAGTCCCGTTATTTATTGGACTCTGAAAGACAATATTTGTTAATATTAAGTATGTTACAAAAGGAGGCCAGGCAAGTTTTGCAAATGAGCTGAGATTTCATTTTCATAGGGTGCAAAGTACAAAACACAGGCACAATAGGATGTGTTTTCTGCACTTTGCTTTTGGAGTGCAAAGACCTGTGTTCCCTGTGAATACAAAACTGTCTGCATTTGGAAGCCAACGACTGGTCCATGCAGACCTGTTAAGGGATTTTAAACCTGTCCAATAGATATCTAGCCATTTCTGGCCAGGTATTAGTCAGACAGGTTGTCAAAAGGGGCCCATACAAGAGTCAGTAAGCTGTCACCTCAATCTGGAGGAGCCGACCTGTCAGGTATTATCAGTCTGTCTATGGCCAGCTTAAGAGAAGACATCTTAAAATGATTTTTGTTCCTTTATGTTTTATGATCAGCTGATACTAGGGTTGCCTCCTGTCTGGTTTTGCCTGTGTGGAATATTTCAGACAGGACTCTGGGCAGAATAACATCCAATGGCTGGCCATTGCAGTATAACATTGCCCCTGATGTCTCACACCTGACCCAAAGCATCCCAATCATGCCCCTGACATCACTTGCCCCTGCTACGAATTAGTTAGAAGAATAGTAGAAACCCTGGCCAATCCGCTGCTTCCACTTGCTCCTATGTTTAGCCTTGTATCTAAGCATATTGTATATTGTATATGTATGACGGTTCTGAGAGTCATTACATTGGAATCTATTTTTTTTCCCTAGTGTGTTGATTCTTAAGCCTTAACCAAATCACATTTCTATAGCTTTCTCAAATTCCTGATACATGAACACATGCTACTGTCATTTCGCTATATATAGCAATATTTACTCAATCTACCTGAATTACTCATAAGCCCTCCTACAGTCAATGATTAACAGGTCTAAAACTGAGCAACAAATGCCTGAGAAAACTTTGTTGATCTTTTTGTTATAAGGCTAAATTGACCTGTGATTCACTACATGTCTAGTTTTAAAAGAAAATAAATTCTGAGATTCTGTTAAAGAGAAGGAAAGGTGGAATAACTGTGGGGTGCCAATAGATAGGCAGTGACAGTAATCATTTGCCTGATACCCCGGGCCGGTGCTACTGTTAGCAGAAAACTGCATCGTTCTTCTCAGCGAGCACAGTGGACGATCCTCTTCTTCTACTTTGTCTTTCTTTGCTACCCTGTGCAGTAGAGTGAAAAAAGACAGCTTTTAAGTTAAAATTCGGCTTCTCACTCTACTATACATGCACACCTGCACAAAGACATTGGCGGAAGGGAGAGGATCGCTTCATGGTGCTTGCTGAGAAGAACCTCACAGTTTTCTGCTGATAGAAGCGCCAGCCCAGGGTATCAGGTCTAACTTTTGGCACCCCCAGTGATTTCACATATGCTTTTCCTTAAGTTTAAAAACAGTTAAAATTTAAATTATACCATAAAGGGCATACCAGCAAGATGAACTTGCTTCCCCCCTTGCCCGATTTGAGTTACAGCGGGTCAAGGGGGAACTAGCAGAGCCGAATTTCAGTTTTAAAAAATAGAAAATTGTTTTTTTGCCGGTCCTGGTAAACTGGCACTTACTACCGCCTGAGGCAAGGTTTTCACCTGGCAGGAGTTACCCTGTGCATTGGCAATTAAAGTCCCAAAATTACCTTTTTTGTCAACCCGCACATCATTACCCTGCGGAAAGATATTTCAAAACGTCTCACATCATTTTAAACGAAAAGGTCAAAATGAATCTGTAATTCATTGTATTCTTTCACTTGTTGTTGACACAAAACGCGTTAGGCCTTTGTCCTCATGTCCTAATAAATGTTTTTGTACTTTTAACTCTTTTATGTTATTTTTGGGGACACTCACATAATTTTTTTGGTTTGTATTATATGCACCCTCAGACTGGGGTGAACTGTTTTTCCCCCTATTTTATTGTGTTATTGTTACCAATATTTGACATTAGGCAGTGCTTATAAAGTGTTTTTGACATTTTTGCACAATTTTTCCCTTTCTGCCCTAACTATAACCCCTTCACACAATCACAGGAATCAGGGGAGTTGATAATACACTCCATATAAAAAATTGTACACGGGGAGGCACATTTATTAAGGTTCAAATTTCGTATTCATGTAAGTTTTTTAAAACTGTATTAAATCCGATTATACTCAAAATTTGAATGGGGGGTTATTTATAGAATTGAATATCTAAAACTCGGACTAATATTCCTGATCCAAAACCTCAAATCGAATTCGAGGTTTTCCCTTAAAAAAACTCGAATGTCAGGAAGACTACTTATAGCGTAACCATGGTCACTGGACCGCATCCATTGACTTATACATGAACTCAGCAGGTTTTTCGGTGGCGAATAGTCGAATTCGAGCTCTTAAGAGGCCAGAGTATGATAAATCTTGAAATTCGAATTAAAACTCGAATCAAGTTTGGATAATTCACAATTCGAATTTGAGAGTTTTGACCATAAAAGAAATCAAAAATTTGAATTCGAATTTTCAATTTGACCCTTAAAAATCTGCCCTTAATAGTGTAAGTGAAGTTTATTTTGCTTGACAAACACAATATAACATAATTTGGAATTATTTTTAAGGGTGACAGATCCCCCTTATAGCACAATCAGCAGGCAGGTAGCCGAAAATATTGCCATTAGGGATGCACAGAATATATAGATGCTGATATAGATATAGATACCCTGAACAGCTGGTTGTACCAATAAAACATACCCTTTCCAAAACAACCATGTATGTGCCTCATCCTGTGACAATGTCTCTATAGAGCAGTATGTGCAGAGTGACGAGTGACGACTGGCTTGCCATTATTTACTGCAGCTGCTGTTATGTTTTCTGAGACTTCATACTGAGTACAGCGAAGCACAGTGTACATCTGAATGAATATGCTAGATAATTACATCACTTGTTCAGTTCAATGGCTTTGAATGCATTGTTTAGGTAGGAATTGAGGATAAGTTCCACATTGTTATCACAAGAAATGTTAGTTTATATTTACCATGTATATAGTTGGTTAAATTGTAAAATAAAATAGCAACTGAAGCAATCCAAAAGCATAGTCTTAAAATTCAGAAATAAACTATGATTGTGCCACAATACAGGACCCAGTAGATCATTCACACATGGATGCATGGTTGTTCTCTATAAGTGCCTACCTGCCCCATCTGCTTCCAATTTCTTGGAAGAGGGTAAAGGATACACTGCATAGTGGGTCTATGGAACATAAAGTTTTCCCCAAAAGCAATTGTACTTGTAATTTGTAACTGCATATCCTTGTAGCATAGAATTGTCTGATTTTAACTTCTCTATAGACGGCAGAGCTTGTATACCCTATGTAAAGGAAGACCTTATTTTCTGGAGACAATATATGTTCTGCAAGAATTTGGGATTAATTCAATGTTTTGATAACAATGTTCCTAATAATGTTTCTCTCTTATGGCTCACTTATTATTATTATTATTATTAACATGTATTTATATAGCGCCAACATATTGAGTAGCACTTACTTATCCCTGTATAAATCTTCCCAGCAGTGTTCGTGTAGGCTGAAATATGTAGCAATATTACTTCTCTACCTTAAGAAAGGTCTTCTTTTAGAACTTTTTATTCTGAACATAACAAATGGTTTTATAAGTATATCCGTTTATCATGGGGCAGATTTATCAAAGGTCGAGGTGAATTTTCGACCTTTAAAACCTGCCATCTAAAACCTGCCGAATTGCTATTTTAGCCTATGGGGGACCTCCTAGAACCTATTTGGAGTCAATTGGTGGACTTTTTGGAAAAACTTTGAATCAAATTCAATGCAACATTCCTTTGATTCGTACGATTTGAATTCGGCCGAATACGGACCAATTCAATCGAAAACTGACCTATTCGACCAAACTAAACTTTGCTTAAATTTCGGTTGGTCATTTTGAATTGGAATTTCAAAGTTTTTTCAATTTGAAATTCGACCCTTGATAAATATGCCCCTATGTGTATAAAAGTGGTAGTGCTCCACTGGTTTTTAAGTTTCTTTTCAAGCTAACTACTATTTTTACAAAGAATTGCACACGTGGCTATACATTCATAACACAACTGTATATCTACATGTGATTTTGCGCTATGTAACTTAAGAGTCCCAATGTGTGACTTTATTTGTGACAGATCCACACAATATTGGAGTGCTCACCTCAGGCAATTATCCTTTCGGATCAGGTGCTCTAGCAGTATTCAATCACACCTGCCACGGATCCAATTCACAATCGTAGAAATCCAAATTACTGCAGCACACTGTAAGAAAGGGTCCTGCGAGGCCCGAAACGTTGCCACATGTCTGCTCACATTTTGAGCCAATAAAGTACACCTAAAGAATTTTTACACAAATTACAGTGTGCTGCAGTAATTTGGATTTCTTTATTTGTGACAGATGACATTGCTTTAAATGAAGCCCTCCCACCATAGATATTAACCCTCCACACCCTGCAACTGTTTAAAAAGCTAGGAGGCTTCCCAGACAAACAGTACGTAGAGAAGCAAACCCTGCTGTTCTGCCTCTCTTTATCTGTCTCACCCAATGCCACTTTAAATGGTAAATAAAACAGATATTTTAATATTTCCATGGAACAACAACAGACACTTTTAGTGTCAACACGAGACAATCTATTCAAAGAGAAATCCAGCTGACCAATATTATTGCAGCCCTTCTATCATCAACAACTATTAATTGACGCTAAGAATTCTGAGGGGGAGGAAGTACAAACAGAGGGAAATTAAATACTACTTTGAGAATGTTAATATATTTGGGAACAGATATTAAAAAGATGTCTTTTCTCCCACTACATTCTGGAGAACACAGTTAGTGCTGATTCTGAGATAGTTCTTAATACTCTTGCTCTTTAATTTAATTTAATCAATAGCATTTGTAAGGGGGAGGCATGTTCCCATAGGCCCAGGGCAGGAGTAGTAATTTATTTTCCAAAGTCTATAAAAGGGGAATGAGCACATGGTTCTGTTTTTTGGTACTCCTATGGAGGTGGCATATGTTGGAGAGCCTGAGGTAGGAGGCCTCAGTAAGAAGATCAACCCTAAATGTAAACCAAGTCATAGTGAAGTGATAAGGGGCACAGTGAATGAGGTAAAGAAAGGTAAAGAAAGTGGCATGATGGCAACTGTAATGGAACACTCTTGGACTACTAGACATACAGGGCTAGCGAGTAGAGTATTTTTTGCTCCACCGAGGAGATTGTAGTGTGGAATAGTTACCCGGGCAATACATGCCATTCTGTTATAGACTTCAATTGTCAGAGCTTTGGGACAGTGAGTGAAAGCCTTTGGAGCACAGTCACTGTGAGGACCTGGAACACTGGGGACATACACATTTTGAACTTTGTGTATATTGTGCTATAGATATTTGGTATACATATAACTCTAAGGATGCTGTTTAGAACTACTGTAAACTTGTTGAGAGGAACAGTGCTTACAGACCTAGACATTACATCAGATAACTAAAGGAGTCCTAGCTTGTCGTTTATTTCCAGAAATTATTCCCAACCGACTTCAATTCAATTGCAACCGATTTATGATGAAATGTGTGAACAGTTGCTTTAATTTTGATGAATCAGCCACACTTGCATCTGGTACAATGGCCCCTTGCTTCCACACTGGAATTTTGGAAAAAACATTGTATTGTGGGAGAAAAAAACACAGCAATTTCACTTGAAATTCCACTTTTTTTCTGCATTTGTGGATGTAAATGACCACTATGATCTAGTCTGTATGTAGTATGTACTGACAGTGCCGCTATAACAAGGGTCTTTCCCAGTCATAGGTATTGGCCCTTTACCGGGGGGTTCACAAAACTGACCTGATATTGGAGTTATAATGAAGTAACATTATTATTCTTTATATATATAGCCCCAACTATATATGGTATATAATGGTTATACATCATTCACATCGGTCCCTGTCCCCATGGGAGCTTACAAGCTAACATTCACTATAACAGTAACATACACACTAGGGTCAATTTTACCAGATATATGTAACTGTATATTTTTGGAGTTTGGGAGTAATGCACGTTTAAACCAGAAAATAACCTGCTGACACATTCACATATATGTAAACATCATTGTAAAATAATTCAAGCCTCCTTCGCCAAAATGTTTTTTAGAACTCCCAAAAGTTATTAAGAAAAGGAAAATGTTGTGAGTAGTGCCAAATACATTAAGCCAATAGCCATTTATCATAATGTGTTCTGACAAGAAGCAATATTATATTTGACTTTTCATATTACAGAAGTCATCTCTTGAAGGGCTCTCAAAAAAACTGTTTTTTTCTATACGCATCACATATTCGTGTTAATAAAACAGTTGTAGTCATTTCATTAGTGTTAATGCCATGGGGAATACCAGTATAGTTAATGAGAAATGTGCTTTAACCTTGATCATATAATGCATAAAAACAGACATTTATATTACTGTAACTGATAATCTACAAAAAGTACACACAAATTCATACAAATGGAGCAAGGACAGGCAATGTGACATAAAATTAAATCACCTGACCTGTCTGTTTTTCTGGTACAGCACTAGAATGGGATTTATTTTATGGAGCCAGAGAGGCCTGACATAGGCAATGATATTCCCAGCAGTATATTGTTTTAAATAACAATTGTTTGGGCTCTCCTAATCTACTTTTCGAGTCTGGTGACAAGATAATGCTATGAAAGTGATATAAACTAAGCCAGCATAAAAGGCTTAAAAGAACTGTATTGCATATTTATGTCTGAATGTTTTTCAGTAAATTTGAGGTACAGTGCAGCAAGTTATAGACACACCCCTTCTGGAAAATCCCAGGGCCTCAAACTTTCTAAATACCAAATCCTTTCAGAGGCAGCCAAGTCGTATTGGACTGCATCCTGCTTACTCTCTAGCCATTAAAGGAGAACTATAAAAATATATATGGCTAAAAATGCCATATTTTATATACTGAACTTATTGCACCAGCCCAAAGTCTCAGCTTCTCACCAACTTCAAAAGTGTCTGCGACACTCACATGCTCAGTGGGCTCTGAGGAACTGTTGAGAAGCTAAGCTTAGGGGTCATCGCAAATTATCAAGCAGAAAATGAAGTTTGTCTGTCATATAAGCTGATGCTACAGGGCTGATTATTACATTCTGATGCTAGTTGCAATGGTTTCTGTGCTGCCATGTTGGGTAATTATCTGTATTAATTACAAGTCAGCCTTATATTGTGACATTTATATTCTATGTGTACTGTATATTTTGAGTGGGTCCCTAAACTCAATAAGTGACAGCAGCACAGAGCATGTGCAGTGAATCAGAAGAAAAGAAGTTGGGGAGCTACTGGGGCATCTTTGGAGACACAGATCTTTACTGCTAAAGGTTTGTGGTTGCCTTGGGTTGGTACAGAAGCACAAAACACAATGTACAACATTTCTAGCTACTTCTTTAGTAAAGCTTTAGTTCTCCTTTAACCCCCCTCTACTACTCGGTCCACAATACCCTTTCCAGCTCCCCTACTCATTGCACCCAGGGCACAAGCCTCATCTGCCCACCTCTAGGTTATGACCTGGATCCCTTTCTTGTATTTGCAGTATGTAAGTCCCTTTCAGATTGTAAGCTCTTTCGAGCAGGGCCCTCTTTACCTTGCATTCAGGTAGCTGTTGTATTTGTGTATGTAATCTGCATGTTTAGTGTATGCACCCATATTTTGTAGAGTGCTGCAGAATATGTTGGTGCTTTATAATTGTGAGTGTAATTATAATAATTATACCACACTCTGTCCTGTTGGGCCTTGCTGCCAATCACTGCAAACAGCAATCCTTCAGAAGAAGCTAGCATAAGTATCATTAATAGAAAATGTAATGATGTTCTCCTACCTAATCGATTATGTCAAGCAAATGAGGTTGTCTGTGTCATAATATCTGTTTTCAGATAACATGCTTCAGTGAAAGTGCTATAGAATAACTCACTTTGCACAATTATTACTTGCAACTTAAGGGAACATGTTAGGTGCATGTAACTTTTTATGAAGGAAGGTGCATTGACTGCAAGTGGAATAAAATGGTTCCTCTGAGTCAGGTAGGGATTGCAACACTAGAAGATCAGCAGTAGTGCTTTTTAAGAGGGAAGTGAAATGATTAGAGGAGTCTGGCAGATCCTCAATGTCCCATTTATGAGGTTATTCTGTTAAAGACAATAAGACTAGTCTATTATTGTGCACACCTATTCAAGCAGGCACA
Source organism: Xenopus petersii (assembly GCA_038501925.1). Taxonomy (NCBI): domain Eukaryota; kingdom Metazoa; phylum Chordata; class Amphibia; order Anura; family Pipidae; genus Xenopus; species Xenopus petersii. The sequence continues at coordinate 51,410,273 of CM076686.1, read as the reverse complement.
CATATGAAACAGGCTTAATTGAAGTATCTGGCAATCATAGCCATGCTGTTTGCCTGTTAAAATAAGCAGTGTCCTGAGTTCATCAGTAAAGCCTGCTCCTATTTTAAGGCCAGAGATTCTACTGTATATGTCCGGACCCCAAAATGGGTCCACATGCTATTTAAGGTGGGCCTCTGTCATCCTGACTAGTAATATAATACCTGGAGTCCATGCAGTAAATAAGTACTTTCTCATACAGGTGTTCTAGCAAAACCTTAATATTTTATATGCTGCCCATCTATTATTCAATAAGGTTTTTGTAATTTGTTGCCATGGATGTTGGCTGAAAGATAAATACCGTAAGCCAGCCAGCCAAACATCAGAAGGAGGCCAGGACAAACATGTCATTTTCTCTTCATCTAAAAGCCAATGTTTCTAAATAAAGTGAAGTGTATCCAATTGTCTTCTGGTTCAATTTCATTGGTAAAGGTAAAATGATTTTAGGTACACTCATTCATAGCCGGCTCCCAGGTGAGACAGAGCAAGCTTGGAGGATATCCTGTGTGCAGTGCCACTTACTTGGATTACATTACATTGGATTGCACTTAGCTTTATATGTTGTCAAACTATAACTATAAAAAAATAACATGATAGTTGTAATTTGCACAATGTTAGGAATTAAGTGTGGCAGATTTTTTATTTAAGATGGTGGGAATAAGTGCTTAGTGAATAAACTGGCACAAATGTTGCTTGTGACAGCTCCTCAGTGGACAAGCTCCTCAGTGTAAAAGTGGGGCCAAGTGCATTGCAGGCAAGAGAATATTGCATCTGTGGCAGTATTTCTGCCCTTTGTGTCCATTACAATGCAATCCATATGGTGATTGCCCCTGCTACAACTTGTACTAATGCACATTGATGCCACATCTGGTAAAATACCCAGAGCAGCTCTGAACCCAAATGCTCCTGCATTTTTAAGGAGCATCTTGTGAATAAGACACATGTATGAGGTTCCAAGGCGATGCGGCAGCAGCTTGTACTTAGTAATGTGATAGACACTGCACACCCGGAATTCACTCACTCAGTAGTGGTGCTGGTTCTCCATTGACCCGGCACGGTCCCACAGCAACAGCAACTTTTTATTCACGGATCCGCACACACACAATTCTCTGCAGTGGGGAAAGTGCGCTTTTTTATTTATTTATATCTCTGCCAATATCAATATTTCAGGGGGTACAACCTCCCTTCATCAGGATATAATTCTAAATGTGACAAAACACCTTTATAGGCATATTCCCGCCTATTCCCTCTTACTCACTTAATCATATGTGACCCATATTTTAATTAAGTTGCCTTTGGGTCATGTTGACAGACTTTTGCTGCACAAATATGGCAACCCCCTCATAGAGGAGGCTTTAAAATGCGGCTCTGATCAGCAGTGAGGGATGATTAGCCTCACCTGGAGTTGAATGGTGTGGCTCAATTAGGGTTACTCTCTGCCCTGTTCTGAGAGAGAAAGGAAAGCCACTAAGGCTGTATTTCAGTAAGGATTTTATTGCTGGACACTAAATTCCACAAGGAGGCAAGTTCCCCGTTAGCAAGGACTGGCTACAAGCTTCTGACCTAAAGTACTTGGGGAGTGAGCTGCAGCTGCTTCAAAGAGAAAGCACAGGGAATCTCCAAAGGAACTTTTATTTGCTTGTTGGATTTAACTTGCCCAAGTGGGGTTGTGAGTCTTTTGGGAATAAACATTTTCCTTAACCAGCAAGGCTGGAACTATTTTGCTTTACTGCCTCCTTAGAGGTTATGAACTTTCATTTTTGTGATCAACGCTGTGACTTCATCCGACATTTCTATCTCTTACCTTGTTTCCATCGCATGTGCTTTGTCGCAGCACGTCGGATTGCGCCGAAAACTTCCATGCACTCCTACCCTTACATAAAATCACATGCAAAGACCAGCTGGAAATCAGCTGGAAACCCAGTGAACTGTCTCTTATCTGTGTGAAAGGAGCTGCTGCTACAACCTAAAAAAGCACACCGCCTCTATTCTATACCCAGGTACACAGTACAACTTCATACAGCATTCAAAAAGACAATCAACTCCGGGATTTTTGTGCAAAACAAAAACATTACATTTACATAGTTACATAGTTAAATCGGGTTGAAAAAAGACAAAGTCCATCAAATTCAACCCCTCCAAATGAAAACCCAGCATCCACACACACCCCTCACTACTTGCATGTGAGCATACAGTATACAACCAATGTGACGTTCTTGTCCACTCTTGTACCCAGAGTGGACTGAAACATCACATATGCTCACATAAATATAATGCTTTTGTTTTGCACAAAGATACTGGAGTTGATTGTCTACAGTATATATATATATATATATATATATATATATTATAACTACATTTTATTTAACTAATTTTCACTGTTTAAACATTGAATAATCAGCCTTACCACCCTGTAGTGTACATCAAAAATATGCCTTGTATGCAAATTTGTTTTACAACTGTTCATGATAAGATTTCATCAAAATAAATCCCAATATTGTAACCAGTACATAAAGATTACCACTCTGCTTTCTTTCAAATGTACTCTTTGTGATCCACAGGGAGTCCGCTGAATTATAGGGCCTACAGCTTATGATTTTATTAAACCAGTCTCATTCGCATCGCAGGAACATAAAGTACCATATGAAGGAATATTGTTCTAGGAATTTATGATTGCAGATAAAGCTTTGTTTTATAATGAATGCCTGGGTGTATGTAAGAAGTTGGAGACTGAGAACTTTTCTATACTCTTTATGGAAAAATAAACATACAGCTAGGGTTATTTGGTATTATGACAAGTGAGGATTTGCAACAACTGAAATGCATGGTAAGACATTATTCATTCTTTCTGGTGAGCTGCTGATTTAATACAATGGGAAGATGAGTGTAATTCCAAATGAATTTCATATTCAAAGAAAAGAAAAGTTAAGATGCATGGTATATAAAATTAACTAATATTCATATATTGTTGCTAGGGGAAAAAACATAAAAATATGTGGCTGCTGATCATAAGAATCGTTTTTAGTTATAGTGTCAGACAGAAGTGTCCGCGGCCCAAAGGTGCTGTCACCTCAGGGCCCCCTGGGCCCCCCATTCCAGTGACTAAAATTGTTCTAAACCTAACCCAACCCTCGTCCTTTTCATTGTGCCTCGTACCTTTACTTGCAGCTGCCTGGCCACCATGATTGGGGTAGGGCAGGGAGTGGAGAGTAGGTCTGGGTTGGCAGGGCCAACAAGGTCTGGGGCCCACTGGGTTTTTTTCCCAGTCTCTCGTCAGCCCAGTCCAACCCTGTGTAGCTACCACAGAAATGGGGCAAAAACATTTTTTTTTCTTTATTTGTTATATTGTTGTACTTATATTGATCTCAACTGTTCTTATTTATGGAAACACAACATAAAATGTTATGGGCAATCACCTTCCATGAAAATTGCACTTATTGTAAAACCATTAGCAATCTCTGTAGTAATACAGATACATTTTCTGAGGTCTAGTAACTCATAGAAACCAACCTGTAGTTAGTGTTACACTGCCCTGCAGACGGGATAGTGAAATCAAACATCTGGCTGGTATGGCTATTTATACGCTCCCAGCATGTTCAGAACTAGAGAAGATGCATTAAGTTCTGCCCATGGGGATTCAGTTAGAAGGTTGCTTGTAGCAAAATGTGGAATAGGATAAACTGAACCTGGCCAAAAATACTGTTCAATTAAAGCTGACAACTTTGGCAACTTACTGGCCTGCTTACTATTTAGATTACATATAAAAATACAACCAATAATTGATACAAGATCTAAAGAGCTTACATTCATTTTTTTGTTGGCTCTGTTGATTTAAAATGTGTAAAATGAAATGTATATTTTAGGGCAGAGACACACGCTGCGCTGCCTCCCCTGCCTTCCTGCTGGCGATTTACATTCTAGCCTCACGAGGAAACTTCAGGCGAAGCTGGCGCGAAGGCAGGGGAAGCAGTTTGGGGAGATTAGTCGCCCCGAAGAAGGAGATTTGTTGCCAGGCGACTAATCTCCTCAAATTGCAGCGTGTCTCTGCCCTTAATTATTTTGCTTACTCCTACCTGCCACTGGGTAAGGACAATCAAATCAATTGCCCTTTGGAAAATTCTATTTTCCATGTTGTGTTTCTCAGAATAAGATTCTACTTGTCCAGCACTGATATATAATGACAGCCTTCCTGAAACTTCCCGCAAGTTAGTGTAAGCAAACAGACCTCCCCAACTATAAAAAAATGAGTAAAGAGTGAAGGATTATATGGTGCAAAGGTTTTATTGAGAAAATGTCTAATTAGGGCAGCTAAATGTGTGCCTTCATTAGTGTACGCCATCATTTGTTACTGGAGGATGTAATCTACTCAGACACTAAACAGATTTACCTGTTGATCCTGTCAGATGTGATGTCTGATATTTATTTTCTCTCTCATTAACTTGGTTCAATGAAATAAAATCCTCCGCCCTCGAGGGTAAGTTAGTACTTTGCTTGTGAAACATTAAATCTTGTTGAAAGACCATAAAACTACTTTTGCGCATAAGCCACCATCTGCTGCCTTCACAATTCTGTATCCATGGCTATGGCTGGTCTTTATGTGTAGAACATACCCAACACTGACAGATGCAACACTACATTATTCATTTTTATCTTATGAAATGGCACAAATGTATGGCCCCTGTATATTGTATGTAGTGATGGGCGAACGCCGGCATCATAAACAGGCGCTGGCGCTGTTTTGAGAATTTTCCGCCATTTCGCGAAATTTGCAAATTTTTCCGCGAAGCGAAACGGCGGAAAATTCTCAAAACAGCGCCAGCGTCTCGTTTTTGACGCCGGCGCCCGTTTATGATGCCGGCGTTCGTTTTTTCGGAAAAAAAATTTTGACGCCGGTGAATTTTTGCCGCGAATTTTCGCGGGCGTTTCGTGAATTTAATCGCTGGCGGCGAATCGCGCATAAATTCGCCCATCACTAATTGTATGTATTATAGCACCATACATATATACTTGACTAGGAGAATATAGTACTTTTTCCTATTATATTAATCAGGACAGGTAAGTGTCTTTAACCTACAAGCTAATTGGAATAGAAATATATTTTTAAGTTTACAGTTCTGTGTGTGAAACAAAAGAGTTCCATGTATGCCAATGTTGTGCTGTAAAATATATTGCATTACTAGTCTTCTTTATACTTGTTTTATTCTAATTATTATAGCACCATCATACCTTCATACCATGTTATAATGCCGTTCTAATATTAAACACCCTTTAATACAGGTACAGGTATGGAAACTATTATCCAGAATGCTCAGGACCTGGGGCTTTCCAGAAAACAGATCTTTCTATAATTTGGATCTTAATACCTTAAGTCAACTGAAAAATCATTTAAACATCAATAAAACCAAAGAGGCTGGTTTTGCCACCACTAAGGATTAATTATATCTTAGTCTGGATAACCTACAAGGTACGGTTCTATTAATAGTAGGGATGCACCGAATCCAGGATTCAGTTCAAGATTCGCCTGGGATTCGGCCTTTTTCAGCAGGATTCAGATTCAGCCAAATCCTTCTGCCTGGCTGAACCGAATCTGAATCCTATGGGCAGGGAGGGAAATCACGTGACTGTTTATCACAAAACAAGGAAGTAAAAAAGGTTTCCCCTTCCCACCCCTAATTTGCATATGCAAATAAGGATTTGGGTTCGGTATTCAGCCAAATCTTTCGTGAAGGATTCAGTGCATCCCTAATTAATAGACAGAAAAAAGAAAATCATTTTTAAAATTCCATCATTTGGATAGAATGGAGTCTATGGGGAGAGGGTGTCCCTGTAATTCTGAGTTTTTTGGGGTTTCCCTATAACGGATCCCATACCTGTACAAGCAAAAGGGCTAAAGATAAGATGTACAATATAAACAGCTGCTTTAAATGAACAAGAAGTCAAGATGATGTCATGTACATGGTAATGTAATAAAAGTCACAAAATTAGCACTAGGTCTTGTATGCCATGGCAACTAATAAGCAGGGAGCATTTACTGGCAGCTAATTTTAAGCATTCATCTATTTGCTTTTAAAACATTAAAATGTTATAATTGTATTTCTTTATTATGGTTTGTTTGAGGTGAATGTGCAATTGCTTCCCTGTTGAAGCAATAAGGAAGTCATTTCCCTGGGTTTTACTAACTCAGATAGCACATCCTTTGCTCACTCCCTTAATGTTGCAACCTTTCTTATTTATTTTCATAGTCCTCTTATAAGGGGATCATTCCTTTACAAAATGCATGGCCAGGCAAACTTGGTGGATCATGAAAAGACCAACCTAAGCAGCAGTGTATCCATTTCGCTCAGTTCAATTTGTGACCCAGATTTCAGTGGCTGCCCTTACATTTAAACTATTCAGGCTTAGACATAAAATACGTGTATACATAAATATGTGTAAACTGCAGTATTCAATGTAAATAGCTATACTCTTCTACACTAAACTACACTAAACTAGTCAACATTATACACTAAGGTCATAGCAAATGAGAATGTTGAGTAGAACATGTAGAAAGTGGGATTCATTGAACAGACTAGGTAGTAGGGTCATTTCACAAATGGGATGAAAATTAACACAGCTTTTTTTTTCTATCTAAGAAAAAGTGCAATCGTGTTATATGGTGTTTGAGTAATTTAGAATGAATCATAAATTATAAAGAAGAAGGCAGTTGGTTATATCTTTGCTCTTTTGAATTTTATTTAATGAGATTACATTTATTGTCTTAACAACAGGTTTTACATTGATTGGTTGCAGTGATTCTAGGAAAGCAAAGGGCACTGAGAAATAATTTACGGTTAGGGAGCCATATTAGCAGGACTCCACTCTGAGAGATGTAATCCAACAACAGGGTTGCATTGTACAGCCTTCTTTTCTTTTCTTTCTTTCTGACCTTAATTGGTATGGCAATCACCCCTTCTTTGTTCATTAATAATTACTTATACAATCAATATCCTCATAACTACTGATTGTAGATTATACATTATTGGTTGGGAAAGGTACTGAAGAATTGTTGGATGAAATAATGAATGATGCTTATCATAATATCCCAAAAATGAATGTTCAATTGAGATAATTAGTTATGTTTGCCACAAGAACAAATGGCCATTGACTCCAACAGAAAAGCATAAAGAAACACATATTTTAATTGCGCTACATTTACAAATACGTGTAACACAGAGAAATTTTTTAATTCAGTCATATCGGAAAATTGATTATAATAATTATTTTCATTATGCACGATTTTAGGGTTTAATAACCAAAACAAATGAAGGAGCATATTTGAAGACTTTGAAGTTATAAAATAAGGCTGGTGCAACAATAATAGAAGGTCTTTCTTTTATAGATACCTTGTTTGGGCACAAATGATTTGCCTTCCAGTTATTGTAGTGGTTATTTTAAGCTTAAAAATCACATGATTTTCTGAATATCCTTTCCTGTGTCTCTAAACCTGAAGTGATTCAATTATTTCTTTGTTTACAGAATGAATGATGTTATAAATTCAAAAGTTGAAGCCACACCTTGCACAATTTACTCTCACACAACCTAATAGAATCTTTATAATGAGGGTGCTACCATGAATACCCAACCCTTAAAGCATTTGTTCCACACTGTGCTTCTGCCCATGTAATGCAATCTGTGAGCAGCACAAGGCTAGACTTGCCCAGTAGATGCACCCTTTTAGGGAATGTAGATAAGCAGCAATTGATCCATGCAAATGACTATACTCACAGGACCTTTTTCTACTACCAAACCAGTGAGTTAAGTCCATCATCATGTACTGGTTACCTACACTGGTCTCAGGCAAACATGAAAAAATGTACAGGGTGCAGAAAAAAGATTAAAATTCAAATGTAAAGATTGTATTAGATGTATATACAGTAGATTAGCCCTGTTCTGTATGCCAAACTGAATTCTACTCATGTTTAACTATTCCCTTAGTTACCCTTATACCTCTGCCTCTAAAGGTAAATGCATAGATTTAAATGCATAGGAAAGACATTTGGTTTGCCTAAGAAAATCCATAGATTTTCTGACATCATTTTAAATAGAATCTGGCATATCAGCAGATGGGTTAAGGATGAAAAGAGCAGCAGTAATAGTGTGCAACTCTCTATTAGGGATGTAGCGAACGTCGGAAAAAAAGTTCGCGAACATATTCGCGAACTTGCGCAAAATTGCGAGCGGTTCGCGAACGGTTCGCGAACCCCATAGACTTCAATGGGAAGGCGAACTTTAACATCTACAAAAGACATTTCTGGCCAGAAAAATGATTTTAAAGTTGTTTAAAGGGTGCAACGACCTGGACAGTGGCATGCCAGAGGGGGATCAAGGGCAAAAATGTATCTGAAAAATCTGCCTGTGTGTGCTTGGAAGAGATAGTGTAGGGCGAGAGCTGTTAGTGATTTCAGGGACAGATGATAGTAAGTTTGCTGGCTAGTAATCTGCGTGATACTGCTCTGTATTGGAGGGACAGAAGTCTGCAGGGATTTGAGGGACATTTTAGCTTAGGTAGCTTTGCTGGCTAGTAATCTACTGTTCTCTTTAAACAACTGCCATACGTTGACCTTGTAGGCATTGTTTGCCCAGTTTTTTTGGACGCAGCCACTGAAGCACAGTTGCCAGAAAAAATATGCCATATAAATGCTGAAAATAGTCATTTTTCGCCATACGTTGACCTTGTAGACATTGTTTGCCCAGTTTTTTTGGACGCAGCCACTGAAGCACAGTTGCCAGAAAAAATATGCCATATAAATGCTGAAAATATAAATTTTTTTGGTTGCAGCCACTGAAGCACAGAGGCCAGAAAAATTATGCCATATAAATGCTGAAAATAGTCATTTTTCGCCATACGTTGACCTTGTAGACATTGTTTGCCCAGTTTTTTTGGACGCAGCCACTGAAGCACAGTTGCCAGAAAAAATATGCCATATAAATGCTGAAAATATAAATTTTTTTGGTTGCAGCCACTGAAGCACAGAGGCCAGAAAAATTATGCCATATAAATGCTGAAAATATAAATTTTTTTGGTTGCAGCCACTGAAGCACAGAGGCCAGAAAAAATATGCCATATAAATGCTGAAAATAGTCATTTTTTGCCATACGTTGACCTTGTAGGCATTGTTTGCCCAGTTTTCTTGGTCGCAGCCACTGAAGCACAGTTGCCAGAAAAAATATGCCATATAAATGCTGAAAATAGTCATTTTTTGCCATATACGTTGAGTCAAGGTATGGCAAAAAATGACTATTTTCAGCATTTCTATGGCATATTTTTTCTGGCCTCTGTGCTTGAGTGGCTGCGGCCAAAAAAACTGGGCAAACAATGCCTACAAGGTCAACGACGTTGACCTTGTAGGCATTGTTTGCCCAGTTTTTTTGGCCGCAGCCACTCAAGCACAGAGGCCAGAAAAAATATGCCATAGAAATGCTGAAAATAGTCATTTTTTTGGTCGCAGCCACTGAAGCACAGTTGCCAGAAAAATTATGCCATATAAATGCTGAAAATATAAATTTTTTTGGTTGCAGCCACTGAAGCACAGAGGCCAGAAAAATTATGCCATATAAATGCAGAAAATATGCATTTTTTTGGTTGCAGCCACTGAAGCACAGAGGCCAGAAAAATTATGCCATATAAATGCAGAAAATATGCATTTTTTGGTTGCAGCCACTGAAGCACAGAGGCCAGAAAAATTATGCCATATAAATGCAGAAAATATGCATTTTTTTGGACGCAGCCACTGAAGCACAGTTGCCAGAAAAAATATGCCATATAAATGCTGAAAATAGTCATTTTTCGCCATACGTTGACCTTGTAGACATTGTTTGCCCAGTTTTTTTGGTTGCAGCCACTGAAGCACAGAGGCCAGAAAAAATTAAACCAGTAGGGTTTGCACCCTAGTTTGTAACGGTGGCGGAGGGAGGAGGACGCTAAAGGACAGCTGTGTGTGGAGTCATGAGGCTTGAAGAGAAGGACAGCTGCATAGAAGTCAGAACAAGTCTTCCGGCGTGCAGTAACCCTCCGAGATCCACCCCTCATTCATTTTAATAAAGGTCAGGTAATCGACACTTTTGTGACCTAGGCGAGTTCTCTTCTCAGTTACAATCCCTCCTGCTGCACTGAAGGTCCTTTCTGAGAGCACACTTGAGGCTGGGCAAGACAAGAGGTTCATGGCAAATTGTGACAGCTCTGGCCACAGATCAAGCCTGCGCACCCAGTAGTCCAGGGGTTCATCGCTCCTCAGAGTGTCGATATCTGCAGTTAATGCCAGGTAGTCCGCTACCTGCCGGTCGAGGCGTTCTTTGAGGGTGGATCCCGAAGGGTTGTGGCGCTGCCTTGGACAGAAAAACATTTGCATGTCTGACGTTACAGACCGGCCAAAGGGCTTTGTCCTTGCAGGTGTGCTCGTGGCAGGATTACTGGCACCTCTGCCCCTGGAATGTTGATGAGTTCCTGAAGTGACATCACCCTTAAAAGCATTGTACAACATGTTTTGCAGGCTGGTTTGTAAATGCCGCATCTTTTCGGACTTGTGGTATGTTGGTAACATTTCTGACACTTTATGCTTGTACCGAGGGTCTAGTAGCGTTGCGACCCAGTACAGGTCCTTCTCCTTAAGCCTCTTGATACGGGGGTCCTTCAACAGGCATGCCAGCATGAAAGACCCCATTCTCACAAGGTTGGATGCAGAGCTATCCATCTCCGCTTCCTCATTATCAAGGACTGCATCATCCACGGTCTCCTCCCCCCAGCCACGTACAAGACCAGGGGTCCCCAAAAGGTCACCACTAGCCCCCTGGGAAGCCTGCTCCTGTTGGTCCTCCTCCTCCTCCTCCACAAAGCCACCTTCCTCCTCTGACTCCACTTCTGGCACCTCTCCCTGCGTTGCAGCAGGTGCCTGGGTTCGTTCTGGTGATTGCGACCATAAATCGTGCGCTTCCAGCTCCTCGTCACGCTGGTCTACAGCCTCATCTGTCACTCGTCGCACGGCACGCTCCAGGAAGAAAGCGAAGGGTATTAGGTCGCTGATGGTGCCTTCGGTGCGACTGACCATATTTGTCACCTCTTCAAAAGGTCGCATGAGCCTGCAGGCATCGCGCATAAGCACCCAGTAACGGGGGAAAAAAATCCCCAGCTCTGCAGATCCAGTCCTACCACCCAGTTCAAAAAGGTACTCGTTGACGGCCCTTTGTTGTTGCAGCAGACGTTCCAACATAAGGAGCGTTGAATTCCAGCGAGTCTGGCTGTCAGAAATCAAACGCCTGACTGGCATGTTGTAGCGCTGCTGAATGTCAGCAAGGCGTGCCATGGCTGTGTAGGAACGTCTGAAATGGGCCGACACCTTTCTGGACTGGGTGAGAACGTCCTGGAATCCTGGGTACTTGGAGACAAAACGTTGGACTATTAAATTTAACACATGTGCCATGCAGGGCACATGTGTTAAATTTCCCAGTCTCAACGCTGCCAACAGATTGCTTCCATTGTCACACACCACTTTTCCGATCTGCAGTTGGTGTGGGGTCAGCCACCGATCGGCCTGTGACTGCAGAGATGACAGGAGTACAGATCCGGTATGGTTTTTGCTTTCCAGGCACGTCATCCCCAAGACAGCGTGACAACGGCGTACCTGGCACGTCGAATAGCCTAGGGGGAGCTGGGGGTGCACAGGTGTGGAGGAGGAGAAGGAGGACCCAGCAGCAGAGTAAGAAGAAGAAGAGGAAGAAGACGAGGTAGAGAGCGATGGAGGAGTAGAGGTGGTGGCAGAACCGCGTGCAATCCGTGGCGGTGACACCAACTCCACTGTTGTTGTTGTTGTTGAGCTACCCATTCCCTGCTTCCCATTCCCAGCCATTACCAAGTTCACCCAGTGGGCAGTGTAGGTGACATACCTGCCCTGACCATGCTTGGAGGACCATGCGTCAGTAGTCATATGGACCTTTGGCCCAACACTAAGTGACAGAGATGCGGTAACTTGGCTCTGCACATGTTGGTACAGGTGTGGTATTCCCTTTTTAGAAAAAAAATTGCGGCTGGGTACCTTCCACTGCGGTGTCCCAATTGCTACAAATTTGCGGAAGGCCTCAGAGTCCACCAGCTGGTATGGTAAAAGCTGGCGGGCTAAGAGTGCAGACAAGCCAGCTGTCAGACGCCGGGCAAGGGGGTGACAGTCAGACATTGGCTTCTTACGCTCAAACATGGCCTTCACAGAAACTTGGCTGGTGGCAGATGACTGGGAATGGGAACAGGTGGTCAAGGTGGAAGGCGGAGTGGAGGGTGGTTCAGATGGGTCAAGGAGAGCAGAGGTAGAGCAGTAAGATGCTGGACCAGAAGGAGTGTGACTTTTAGTTTGCCTGTTGCCTTTGAGGTGTTGCTCCCAAAGTGCTTTGTGCTTGCCGCTCATGTGCCTTCGCATAGAAGTTGTACCTATGTGGCTGTTGGGCTTACCAAGGCTCAGTTTCTGACTGCACTCATTGCAAATTACAATGCTTTTGTCAGAGGCACACACATTAAAAAAATCCCACACTGCTGACTTTTTGGAAGTGTGCGATCTGGCGGTAACAGTAGAAGTTGGCGGCATTGGCGGCAATGGCGGGTGCGTTGGCCGGCTGAACACAGGTGCCGATACATGTTGTTGCCCTACTGATCCCTGCGGGCTGGCCTCCCTGCTTCTTCTAAGTCTTATTCTCCTACTGCCTCTCTGACTCTCCGTCTCTCCATCTGAACTACCCTCCTCTTGCTCTCTTCTACTAGGCACCCACAAAACATCAATCTCCTCATCATCATTCTCCTCAGATGCATCAATTTCTTCTGACACATCACAGAAGGAAGCAGCAGCGGGGACCTCCTCCTCCTCCTCATCACTCATCATTATGTCCATCTCTGTCGTGTTCTCTGCCAGAATTAAATCTGGTGTAACGTCCTCATCTCCTTCATCTTCTTCTGCCAATAATGGTTGCGCATTACTCAGTTCAAGAAACTCATGGGAAAATAACTCCTCTGACTCCAGTGAAGATGGGGCACCGGTGGTGGAGGAAGTGTTACGTGGGGTGGCCATAGCAGTGGAGGATGAGGAGGATGTTGTGGTAAAGTTAGAAACGGTAGAGGATGGGGTGTGCTGTGTAAGCCAGTCAACTACCTCTTCAGCATTTTGGGAGTTCAGGGTCATTGGCTTTTTAAAACTGGGCAATTTGCTAGGGCCACAGGATTGCATAGCAGCACGGCCCCTAGCACGGCCTCTGCGTGGCGGCCTGCCTTTGCCTGGCATTATTTTTAAAAAAACAACAACAACAAAAACTCAGTTGGTTTTTCTGGAAACGATAATACACACAGCTAGATGGCAGTTTGAAGAAAACAGTGTGCAAATAATGCCTACAAGATCAACGTATACACTACTACAGCGGTGGATACGGATTACGTAAAATATATGAATGCTGCTTGAAAAAAAGTAACTCAAGTGGTTTTTCTAGAGACGATAATATTATCAATATTTAGACAAAATGTGAACAAGCTCACACAGCTAGATGGCGGTTTGAAGAAAACACTGTGCAAATAATGCCTACAAGGTCAACGTATACACAGCGGTGGATACGGATTACGTAAAATATAAGAATGCTGCTTGAAAAAAAGTCACTCCGGTGTTTTTTCTGGAGACGGTAATATTATGGATATTTAGACAGAATGTGAACACGGTCACACAGCTAGATAGCAGTTGGTTGAATAACACACTGGGCAAAAAATGCCTACAGGGCAAATAATGCCTACAAGGTCAACGTATACACAGCGGTGGATACGGATTACGTAAAATATAAGAATGCTGCTTGAAAAAAAGTCACTCCGGTGTTTTTTCTGGAGACGGTAATATTATGGATATTTAGACAGAATGTGAACACGGTCACACAGCTAGATAGCAGTTGGTTGAATAACACACTGGGCAAAAAATGCCTACAGGGCAAATAATGCCTACAAGGTCAACGTATACACAGCGGTGGATACGGATTACGTAAAATATAAGAATGCTGCTTGAAAAAAAGTCACTCCGGTGTTTTTTCTGGAGACGGTAATATTATGGATATTTAGACAGAATGTGAACACGGGCACACAGCTAGATAGCAGTTGGTTGAATAACACACTGGGCAAAAAATGCCTACAGGGCAAATAATGCCTACAAGGTCAACGTATACACAGCGGTGGATACGGATTACGTAAAATATAAGAATGCTGCTTGAAAAAAAGTCACTCCGGTGTTTTTTCTGGAGACGGTAATATTATGGATATTTAGACAGAATGTGAACACGGGCACACAGCTAGATAGCAGTTGGTTGAATAACACACTGGGCAAAAAATGCCTACAGGGCAAATAATGCCTACAAGGTCAACGTATACACAGCGGTGGATACGGATTACGTAAAATATAAGAATGCTGCTTGAAAAAAAGTCACTCCGGTGTTTTTTCTGGAGACGGTAATATTATGGATATTTAGACAGAATGTGAACACGGGCACACAGCTAGATAGCAGTTGGTTGAATAACACACTGGGCAAAAAATGCCTACAGGGCAAATAATGCCTACAAGGTCAACTTATACACTACTACAGCGAGGGATACGGATTACGTAAAATTTATTATGGCTGCTTGAAAAAAGTCACTCCGGTGTTTTTTCTGGAGACGGTAATATTATGGATATTTAGACAGAATGTGAACACGGGCACACAGCTAGATAGCAGTTGGTTGAATAACACACTGGGCAAAAAATGCCTACAGGGCAAATAATGCCTAAAAGGTCAACTTATACACTACTACAGCGATGGATACGGATTACGTAAAATTTATTATGGCTGCTTGAAAAAAGTCACTCCGGTGTTTTTTCTGGAGACGGTAATATTATGGATATTTAGACAGAATGTGAACACGGGCACACAGCTAGATAGCAGTTGGTTGAATAACACACTGGGCAAAAAATGCCTACAGGGCAAATAATGCCTAAAAGGTCAACTTATACACTACTACAGCGATGGATACGGATTACGTAAAATTTATTATGGCTGCTTGAAAAAAGTCACTCCGGTGTTTTTTCTGGAGACGGTAATATTATGGATATTTAGACAGAATGTGAACACGGGCACACAGCTAGATAGCAGTTGGTTGAATAACACACTGGGCAAAAAATGCCTACAGGGCAAATAATGCCTAAAAGGTCAACTTATACACTACTACAGCGATGGATACGGATTACGTAAAATTTATTATGGCTGCTTGAAAAAAGTCACTCCGGTGTTTTTTCTGGAGACGGTAATATTATGGATATTTAGACAGAATGTGAACACGGGCACACAGCTAGATAGCAGTTGGTTGAATAACACACTGGGCAAAAAATGCCTACAGGGCAAATAATGCCTAAAAGGTCAACTTATACACTACTACAGCGGTAGTAAAATAAAAAAAAAGTTAAATAAAAAAAGAATGAATATTAAAAAAAAAAAATTAAAGTTGGTGCTGCTGAACTACTAGGAGCAGCAGATTAGCACACCAGTCCCACTCCCCAACACTGCTAGACTAATAGCACTGGGCTCTTATAGTAGTAGTAGTAGTAGTAGTAGTAGTAGTAGTAGTAGTAGTAGTAAAACAACAAAAAAATAAATAAAAGCAGTCCTTACAAGGACTATTGCTATTGCAGCAGTCAGCAGATGAGATCAGAAGCAGGACAGCTGCCCACTGCAGCTACATACAGAGCACTGCAGTAGAAGGTAGATTACTAGCCAGCAAAGCTACCTAAGCTTAAATGTCCCTCAAACCCCTGCAGACTTCTGTCCCTCCAATAACAGAGCAGTATCAAAACGATTACTAGCCAGCAAACTTTCAACTGTCCCTGAAATCACTAACAGGCAGCAGCTCTCTCCCTACACTATCTCTTCAGCACACACAGGCAGAGTGAAAAAAAGCTGCAGGGCTTCGGTTTTTATAGGGAAGGGGAGTGGTCCAAGGGAGAGCTTCCTGATTGGCTGCCATGTACCTGCTGGTCTGGGGTGAGAGGGCAAAAAAAAGCGCCAACAATGGCGAACCCAAAATGGCGAACGTCGCGCGACGTTCGCGAACTTCCGGCGAGCGCGAACACCCGATGTTCGCGCGAACAAGTTCGCCGGCGAACAGTTCGCGACATCTCTACTCTCTATCATGGACTATCTTATTTTCAATTATAACTCTGCTCTCTGCTCCAAGACAGAACACAGTCCTATTCAATTTGTCAATTAGAACAATCAGAGGTCAGACAGACATCCCCACAATTCCTCCCATGCAACAAGGGATGAGTGCTTATTTGTACCTCAGAGCCATTTCTTGGTTGCCAATGATAGATTTGTCATGTCAGACAGTATGGAATTTCTCAGCACAAAAGAATATTCATGGGTGTAATGTCTGGAAAGATGAACAGTCTGTGTGTAAATATCCCTGTATTTTAATGATGCTGTTAGTAATAACTGGCCTTTAGTCTGATGTAATAGATATATTCCTTCTCTCTCTTTCTAGCAAAAACATGAAACACTTTATCCTCTTTTAGAAAAACATTCATTGTGTTGCAATGAATACTTTTACAAGTCAATACAAAGACATGGCTTATTACTAATATATTAATGGTTGTAGTGGATGTAGGACCGCAATATGAATTACTACCTGTGGATGCTGTCATTTGTATTGTATGTTTTAGGCAGGCCTGGACTGGCATTCTGTAAGGTCTGGCAAATGCCAGAGGGGCATAGCTTTTTTTCAGAACCATTAGATTTAGGTGCTGCTTAATCATGTGCTTTGTAATGTATGGACAATAGAGTATCTCTGTTCTGCTATATATATATATATATATATATATATATATATATATATATATATATATATATATATATATATATATATATATATATATATATATATATAAAAAGCAGAACAGAGATACTCTATTGTCCATACATTACAAAGCTAGCTATATATATTACAAAGCACATGATTAAGCAGCACCGAAATCTAATGGTTCTGAAAAAAAGCTATATATTTTGCAGACAGGTTTAAACTCTAACTCATACTAATAGACATGTAAACACTAAGTTAACAGGGTAACTGGTAATTACATTTAGATGAAATAGCATGCACACACACACATTAATCAAAATCTAAGCCTTAAAGGAATTGTTCAGTGTAAAAATAAAAACTGGGTAAATAGATAGGCAGTGAAAAATAAAAAATGTTTCTAATATAGGTAGTTAGCCAAAAATGTAATGTATAAAGGCTGGAGTGACTGGATGTATAACAGGTCAGTCACAACTCTACTTCCTGCTTTTCAGCTCTCTTGGTTTACACTGACTGGTTACCCTGGCTACCAGGCAGTAACCAATCAGAGACTTGAAGGGGGGCCACATGGGTCATATCTGTTGCTTTTGAATCTGAGCTGAATGCTGAGGATCAATTACAAACTCACTGAACAGAAATGTACCATGTGGCCCCCCTTCAAGTCACTGACTAACTCAGAGTTATAGAGCTGAAAAGCAGGAAGTTGGATTCTGGCTGTTTTATTAGACATCTGTTCACTCCAGCCTTTATATATTACATTTTTGCCTAACTAACTATATTAGAAACATTTTTTATTTTGCACAGCCTATCTATTTACACAGTTTTTATTTTCACACTGAACTGTTCCTTTAAATACTTATAATTGCTGGCATTAGGTAAAAGACTGACTGTTCAGACCTGTTTGTAAGGTGCATGTGTAGGGTCTTTATACCTATAATGATACTGATTATTGTAGAATAAAAACATATCCATTTTTATATTCCTGGGGTGTTTTTTCTATCTCGCTCTATGATACATAAGCACCCAGCACTTGGATTAGCCTCAAGGATGGTCTTCATTTCATAAAGAGTTGGAAAAACAATATCAGTGAAGTAGAGGGGGAGAGAAGCAGAATGTCTTGCTAGCAATGTGAATGTGATGTAATGCATGTGTTTTGAATGATTTTAATGAATAAAGTATGGTTTTATCCATATGCATCCCCACCCTAATTTCTCAGCTCTCTATAATTACAATCAATGTGGAGAAATACTACTTGGTTTCGCAGGGCAGAAACATAAAGGACAATGTAGTGAGCATAGCAGACATTGGTTGTGTTTGTGGATACTATAGTCCCATCACCTGCCAAGTACTTGCAGAAGTACTTACAATTACAATGTAAGTCAATGGGGGGAGATTTTTGGGCCACTTAGGAAGGCTGCACTCCTCCTACCATTATCGTGAGCAGTTTTTTTCTTTATATTTACAAACAGGATTTAAGCATTGAAATTAAAATGTTTGTTATAAATGTTGCGAAGGAAAAATAAATTACTCAAGATAACTGAAATACTAATTGTTGGAGCTAGTACAAGTAACCTTGAACCTGCTTTCAAGCTCAATTAAAACTTTAAAAAGTACAATATGCTGACAGACGCACCCAGGTGTACAGTATATCACTCTCATGAGCTTCAGTGTCAGAAGTATTGCATAGATGAACAGTATATCATTCTCATGAGCTTCAGTGTCATAGGTGTAGTTATCCTAATATTAAAATAGCTTTACATAAAAATGTGCTCTCTGATATTGTGAATCAAGGGCATATAAAAGCACGATTATGAATGTAGCTTTCAGTATCCATAGATGTTCTGTTGTGGAGTAGGTTCAGACATAAAAACATTAAAGTAAAACGAGATGTTTACTAAAAACCCTTCTCTTTTATACCAAAAAGCAGATTGCCATGACATGGATGAGCCCTCAACTCCCCACAGTAAAGCAGTGGGTAAAACTGGTCAATAACAGGCTCCCGATGATAACATTAACATATATAGCAGACAGTGCCTGAAAGAGTTTGAAAAAATCTGGGAACCCTGGTTAGAGATCTGTCCTGAAGTAGAGCCAGAGACTCAATAAATGCAAATGTATGAGATAATATATGTAATATACCTATTTCTTTCTCAGTAAATTAAATCCTATATAAGCACACTTAAATCCTGTGAGAACAGAGGTAACATGTAATACGCACGCTAACCTAATATGTAGGGATGCACCGAATCCAGGATTCGTTTTGGGATTCGGCCATGATTCTGCCTTTTTCAGCAGGATTCGGATTCGGCCGAATCCTTCTGCCCAGCCGAACGAATCCGAATCCTAATTTGCATAGGGGCGGGAGGGAAATTGCATGACTTTTTGTCAGAAAACAAGGAAGTAAAAAATGTTTCCCCTTCCCACCCCTAATTTGCATATGCAAATTAGGGTTCGGATTCGGTTCAGCATTCGGCCGAATCTTTCACGAAGGATTCGGGGGTTCGGCCGAATCCAAAAAAGTGGATTAGGTGCATCCCTACTAATATGTAACATACTCTATGCTCCAAATGTATAACTGAATGTTTTAATCTAATATGTTGTGGTCCTGCGTGACCAATTGCACTCTTCATCAACAATGCCTACATTGTCTTTTGTTAAGTGTGTTGTTTGTTTCAAAACTCAAAATAAAAACCTTTTAAAAGAAAAAAAATATTAAAGTGTTTTTTAAAATCCCATTCCCTACTAGGCAAAAAAGGTTTATGCAAATTTTCATGTATAAACAACCATGCTTCTTTGCTCCAGAGCCCTTGGTTACCTATTGCTATAAATGTAGGGCTACAGATAACATATTTGTGACCTTGGGTTGCAGTTTCTGCAGACCTTTCCAATTTTAGTTCTGTCAAAATTGAAAATGTCATCACCCAAATGTCTTTGTGCTCTAACATTAGACGTTAATAAATGATTGGTTTCTATGTGTCGCTGTACTATCACAAAGTTGTAGCAATGTCAGTAAAGAAGAACTAAAAAATAATTTATAGGCACCCCAAATTAGACTATGAAAGCCTATTTATGGGGTTATGCAAGTTTGTCCAGGAGCAGTTATCCATATCAACCAATCGGCAAATGTCGTGCCTTTTATTGAATATGGGGGGTTAATCTGTAACAAAAGATAGCTGAGGTAGCACATTTATGGCTAAGTAAAATTGCTACTGATTTGCATCTGCGAGGGTCTATACAAGGGTTTTAATTTAATTCTTTTGATTACAAAAATGTGGAGCATCAATCAATGTTAAGATAGCTCAAATATTAATAGGTAACATTTATTTTGGTACCATCCTGCTATACACACAAGCTCTAAACATAATGCAATATATGTCTTTATAGAGCACATATTCTGGATTAGATACTGTCTGGCCTGTTACCAAGGCCTGAGATCATGTCATTGATCTAAAACTGCTGAAAAATAAAATCTATTGCCGGAATAAGATGACTGCTAGTGGGTATGTGCTGGAAATTATGTGATTGAAAGTTGTTACTGAATTCCCTATGAAGACAATAAACCGTTACCCACCATAAATGTGTCCATTTATCTCATGCATACTAAACTGGCTAACTTTAAAACATATATCTGTTACCTAATAAATTATGTTAGTTCATGTTTGACTCAAAACAATATTTGGATGAGACTCTGACTCATTCTACCTCAGTATAGTACTTGGATATTGATTTCTCAGACTCTCTTCTCAACATTTTCACCTGATCATCATTGGGAAGTTTCTCTCTATTTTAAAGGGGTACTGTCATGGGAAAAAAAACATTTTTTCAAAATGAATCAGTTAATAGTGCTGCTCCAGCAGAATTCTGCACTGAAATCCATTTCTCAAAAGAGCAAACAGATTTTTTTATATTCAATTTTGAATCTGACATGGGGCTAGACATATTGTGAATTTCCCAGCTGCCCCAAGTCATGTGACTTGTGCGCTGATAAACTTCAATCACTCTTTACTGCTGTACTGCAAGTTAGAGTGATATCACCCCCCCTCCCTTTTTCCCCCCAGCAGCCAAACAAAAGAACAATGGGAATGTAACCAGATAACAGCTCCCTAACACCAGATAACAGCTGTCTGGTAGATCTAAGACCAACACTCAATAGTAAAAACCCATGTCCCACTGAGACACATTCAGTTACATTGAGAACAAAAAACAGCAGCCTGCCAGAAAGCATTTCTCTCGTAAAGTGCTGGCACAAGTCACATGACTGGGGGCAGCTGGGAAATTGACAAAATGTCTAGCTCCATGTCAGATTTCAAAATTGTATATAAAAAGAATGTTTGCTCTTTTTAGAAATGGATTTCAGTGCAGAATTCTACTGGAGTAGCACTATTAACTGATGCGTTTTAAAAAAAAAAAAAAATTCCGATGACAGGATCGCTTTAAGTACTACACAATACTAGTATTTACTTCACAGAAAATTTGGTCAACACCATATATTTTTTTCATTGTAGTTGTAAACCAGCACTTGAATTATTATCTGAAAATGATAACAGTGAAAACAGGATTGGGCAGCCTGTGTCCTTTTTTAAGGTTGCTAAACAATGTCCACCAACGTCAAGTCCAGTGGTATAAGTAGAATTTACTGGGCCTTACAGCAAAATGCTTTTATATTAGCCGCTGCACTGAGAAAGCTGATCAGCATTGAAATGGTACTGTGGCCATGACCCTAACTTGGCCCTATTTATGTCTCTACTGTTACAGTCCTATAGCCACTCCTATCTTAAAAGGCAAAAAGAATAAATGTGTGTTACATGTGTGTTTATTTTATGTAACATGTATAAGTTTATATAACAGTAAATTCAAGAAAAGTTACATCTAGCAAAATCTAGATTAAACGCGGAAGAAACTATTCCTTTCTTACCATTGTCGTTTATATAGTATCCATATGAAACCTCTCAGCTTTGCTCTCCCATCAGAATGCAAAGTTCACAGTGCTGCGTAACATCCAACATTTGATTCAAAGCTGCAAATTATTCTCTTGGTCTCTGTCCCAAAAAGTCAGAATAATATTATCTTCTTTCCCTTCACTGGAAAAATAGTATTGTGCAAAGGATGGACGTGAAGCGAGTTGATCAGCGCAGATGACATGCCCTGCCTGTATGTAGCCACATGTTCTTACCTGCCTGCAGGTTACAGCTGTAATATATGCTTGCTCTTCCAGTCAATCCAAACAGGGAGAAGGGTGCAAACCAGCTCTAGAGTTTGTTGAGCCCACATGATACAAAATTACGCTAAAAACGGTATGTTGTTTGAGCATAGTATGTACGATGTGGGAAAGGAACGAGTAGTTCAAAATGAATCATGCTCAAACTTGCATTTTACCACCAGAGAAAGGCAATCACAGATTAGTAAGAATGCAGCGTTCCTAATAAGTGCACCAGCATTATACAAGCTGGCAAATGTGCACACACCTGTCTCTTGTGTTTAACAGCAGAACAGATTCACATATACCAGAATATAGAGGCTCATTAAATAGAGGATGTCCTCACCCAAAAACTTACACACACACATAAATTTAATGGATTTAAAGTAATACTAGTTGAAAATATTGTGGCTTACATTGTCTCAAGTGTCAACACAGGAAAGGGCAGGGAAAGTGCTTTTAATAATATTAACATAACTTAAAAACAAATACATTTTATTTAATTTACATGAGGAATACATTTTATTCAATATGGTAAAATTGTGCTCAATTTCCCCTGCAATGCTATACTATACCCTGCACATAGCATGGACACGTTTAATAAAAGCACAAAATGAAAATGCAACTCAGTTTAATTTAAATCTGGACTTGCTGTGTTTATCCGTGTCATCTGACTGGCTTTCTCAATTCAGAACGACTTGTAACAAGATCTTTCTGGAATATCTACCCTGGAATGTTGCTCCAATCAGCATAATCTGTTTATCATAATCAGCAAGGATCTCATGAAGTTAGGTGTCAATTTAAGTTAAGATAAAGGAGAGCACGCAGGAGAGCAATTATTCAAAGATTCAAAAAAGACAAATAGTTATGTTGACCGTGTGATAGTTATGTTTACAGGTGTAAAAACCCCAGGTTCCCACTCTCTCTGGCCAACTAGTGTAAGTTTATATGAACTGCTGGAGGTTAATACTGAACCCGAAGCTGGGGATGATGCGTAGCGAAGATAATAAACTGTAGGCCGCAATGGCTGTGTTTTTTTTCCCACAATACACAGAATGTGATGTTTGTTACTGCATATATTCTATATATGTAATTCATGTGATGTAGTTGTATAATCACATTTACTTTACAGTGCTACGCAATATGTTGGCGCTATATAAATACATGTTAATAATAATAATTCAAATGACATTGCTGGTGCAACACAGGTGTTGATGCAATTGTGCTGTGTCTGACTCAACTGCGCTGCATCTGGTGCAACTGCATATAATTAAAATGGGCTCAACTGCACATGTACTTTGTTACAAATCATATGACTTTGTGCTGAATATTTTTTGCAGTCTGCCTGGTGTCAGTTCCAGTGCTCAGGGTGCACTTTAGTGAAAGTGGTTTTAGACACAACTCACTGCGGGGAAAAGCACGAATTGTCCACTGCATCTGCAGACTTAAATGAGTCCTCGTGCTTGCAAGGTAGTATTGTATGTGTCAGACTGTGACTAATACAGTAAGAAGATGAACTATTGGCAGACAGAAGTACATATATTCATGCAGGTACATCAACAATGCCATGAAACATGCTGTGCAGAGTGATCAAATGTTTTTAGACTCATTTGTTGAAGTACGTGCCTGTCTTATATTGCACTAAACTATTTGTAAGATATTTATTGCTGTCTTTAAATATTATATAACTACAAAAAGTATGGGGAGTTTGTTTTTCCACTCTAAAAATACCAAAGGAAAGTTTCACTAATATCTGCACACATACAGACAGACAGAGACAGACAGGTATCTCTTAATAGTAATTTATTTGCAGCAATGCAAACAGACTCTCACATGATCTGAGGAAAGGTGAAGCTGGGAATATCCATTTTGATGTTGTGAGTCATGAAAGCCTTGGGCAAATTGCCTACACACATGAGGACTGACATCGCAATGCCATGACTCATTTTGTCAGGCACACAAACACAGCATCGGGGGAGGAAGATTTCAGAATAATTAGAACCAAAAGGACAACTACACATCTAAATGAGAGTCTGATGTCTCCAGAGGTTCTGCTGGACTGTAGCCTCAGCCTGCCCCAGTCCTACAATGACCATAAAGTTGGATCAGCAACCAATGGCCTGTTGTGTAGGATCACAGGAGATACAGGAGTTTTATCCTCAGTGTGATAGTTCTGCTGAGTGTCATTGGAAGCAAGAGTTGAAAATAAGCTTTACCTTTCCTTTAAGAACATGGTAATGTTATGAATTTTGCCAATTTTGCAAAAGGTATACTAAACCATAGCAAGGAATCAGATGTTTGTGCTTAAGCAGGCAGCGCTATAATTTGGGACCCTCAGACAAACCCTCTTCCATTATGTACACTTGCAAGGCCCTGCTCCCCCTACACCACCGCTTTAAGACACATTTGGATATAAATGCTAGAGAGCAGGAATAATTGGATACTGTAACAGTACCTGTTGTGCGGCGGGGTCGTTCACCGCGTCGTCGGCCAGTTAGCGTGTTTTTGGAGTGTGGGAGGAAAACGAAGTACTCACAAAACACTGGGAGAACATATAAACCCCATGTAGATTATGCCCTGGCTGTCGAACTCTGGACCCCAGATATTATCATATACACAAGGGCGTAACTAGATGTTACTGGACCCCACAGCAAATTCATTGGTAAGTTGACCCATTCTACCAAGATATATTGAAATTTCTTATTCTTTGGGGCTTTACTGGGCAATCTACAGTCATTTTTGTATTTCGTATGTTGTTTAAGGGTACATGAATGCAGAGTGGAGATCCAACCTGTTGGCAAGGGAAATCAATTATCAGCAATTTGATGCCACATGCTTAGAGTGGGTAAAATACATGGCATGCAAACTGCAACTATACCCACCCTCCAGTGTGTTATTGCCCTTACCTTAGGCAAAGTGAAGCTGGATACAAAAGAATGGAGGTAATTATGAATGAAACAGTAGCATAGGTTTGGGTGATGAATTTATAGGATTTCTGGATATCAATATTATTATACAGAAAACTTACAGATACCCTGGAGGACCATTAAAACTTTGAAACAAACAGAGTCAATGAAATTCTTACATTGCAAGAGCACTTAGAGGTTAGTACTTTTTAAAGTGAACCTGTCACCCAAACATAAAAATCTGTATAATAAAAGTCCTTTTCAAATTAAACATGAAATACAAATTCTTTTTTTGTATTAAAGTGTTCATAGCTGTTGTAAACTCATTTAAAAATCTCAGCTGTCAATCAAATATTGTCTGCCCCTCCTCTATGCCCTGGGCATAGAGGTGGGGCAGACAATTAATTTCACTTTCCATTCAGCACTTCCCAGATGTCACTGCTCTCCCCACATTCCCCCAGTTCTCTTAACCATTTAATTGTGTAACCAGTGCATGGGAATGGACATCAGGTCCCCCATTCTGGTGCACAAACAAGATTCTGAGATGATACAAGGCTTGCCTTAATCACAGTGTCCACAAAATGACTCCTGTCTGCTTGCCATAATTATGAATTCCCAGACTTATGGAAAAAAGATTCAAATAGTTGAAGTTAATTTTGCTTGTCTAACATGATAAAATAGGATTTGGAATAATTTTTTTGGGTTCCCCTTTAACATCACTCTAAATTGGTCTGGGACATTAAAAACTTCCTATTTCATTTGATGGCTTCTTGTGAAAAGCTGCTGTTTTGAGATGTCAGGAATTTAATAAACATAATTTATGTTTTAAGTCATATGTATTTTTTACTTTTCACAAACTGTAGAACTGAGAACTTTATAATTAGAATTACCCATGTACCTGACAGATAAAACTGCCGGAGCGGACTCCCACTGGGCAAGAACAGTCTCAATAGTCTAGCACTGATAGCAGAATTAAAATAATAAAGATAATCTGAATTAATTAGATCATTCATATTTGATCAGCATATTTTATGATTTATGTAGAGCAAAAGCAGGGAGATTGCAGGAATCTTCTTACACAATTACATAAAAAACAGACCTCGCCCAAGAGCAGAATGTTATCTCAACAGAAGAACACCAAGTCCAGGAGATGTAGTGAAATTTTATATCCTAGACAGTTGTAGGGGGTTTTGGAATAACAGGAGCAATATTTGTCCAGTTCTACTAACCAACCCGAATCAATACATTTTGTATTCTAGCAGCACTAGTATGGGTAAATCCATTATTTGGTAACTATAGTCAGATGATCAGAGTATAATGTGTCACAAAATAATCACAAAAGGTTTTTGGTGCTGAGGAGAAGGATGGGCCATCACCTGGCAAATGTTTTGGCTGACCAATTCTTTGTGCAGGCAGTGAATTAATAATCAAGGATATTTTATTAAACAGTGTTTTTCTGTTTTTTAATATTTCCCTGTGTAGTCGAAAATTTGGAGTGCCCTTCTTACTTCATAACAATTGTGCAGATAATAAAATAAAGGGTCACCCATATAGAGTTCCAGGGTTATCAAGCTTAGAAAAAAAAATGCACACCATGTTTTACCCATATTATCTGTTGATTTAAACTCTGTCATGGAGGCCAGGCCACAGTTTTGGAACCTCTTCTATCAAGCCTTGATATTAGTATAAGGGCTACTGTAAAGACTGATCTGAAGCAATCTTACCTTGTCAAGAGTTCTCATATAGTTTAGCATTGCAAAGAATGTACCAATAGCATTATTTTCAGTGTGGAAGGCTGTGCATCCCAACATTATTTCTTAGAAACCAATTAAAAGCCTTATTCTATAGAAAGCATTATACCAGGACAAAATTACAATACAAGCACGTTTTTTTCTGTTTTACAGAATACTTTATTCCCATGTAAGTTTGGGTATAATGCTCATTACAACATAATGTCACCATCTCAACATAATCAGCAGTCACTTAAAGTATTAAGGCACATCAAAACAGTGCAGGCTATCAGTTCTTTGAATGCTTTATTGTAATATGTTTTTTTAACCTGTTAAAGAAAATTTGCCTGTAAAAAGATTCCATGATAGTCTTCAGGAATGGCTCATTGAGCAAGTCACTGGCATTCGATGGATCTTAGTTAAATTTGCACAAGGTAAAACATGCTTATTTATGTACATATCAGCCGAATGAGTAAGCACTTAGCTGTGCCACTCTGGGCTTTGCAAGATTGTAACATGTTTGTAAGCAGGCACTTTCACCTTGTGTTTATTTTAATCAGATGGCATGTAGCTAGCAACTAAAAAAGATTGCTGTAGTTAGTTACTGGAAGACATTAATTTAAGTTGTTAGCTTATAACAGCATAGATACAAATGCATTTTTATAAATTTACCTAGAATCTAGGATCTAGCTAAGCTATCTGAAACCAGTTGAGTAAGTCTTAAAGATATCATTAACAAAACATTAGACAGGGCATTGAGTTCAAATGGCATAACCCGATATTTAAATAGGACATAATGAGAATAGAAGACAGATTTGTCATTCATCCCCTTCTCTAGATTATAGGTACTTTTAAGGTCAAGTCTGAAGAAAAATCTTAATGCAATAAATGCTTTGAAACAGTTCAGGTATTAAGGGTAGTTATTCTTTCAGTTTATGTTAACTGAGACAAGAATGGCGTGTATGGTCCTTTTTTCTGTATAGAAAATTCCTGCCATGCCAGAGAAGTAGACGGGACAAGTGAAGTATTTTTGAAGATTTTAATTAAGATAGCCTATAAGCAAGTAATACTGAGATATGTTAATAGTATGGGGAGCTAAATGGAAGGGCAGCCACTGGAAGCATGTCAGTAAGCTATTAATAACCACAGAAACCAGCAAGGATGTCACAATACAGTTAAAAAAATACTCTAGGTATTTGTGAAAGATTTCTGCAATAAATCATGGCTTCCCATATCATAACAAAATTAGCTTAAGTGTGGTAGGCAAATAATGATGAGACAATATCTCAGCCCTGTGTAATGCAATTCCAATCATATGAAAATAATGTACCTTTCTGCTTGCTAGGTCCTTTGATAGGGGTATATATGTCGTCGATGTATCAGAAAGCTAAAGGTGTTGTTAAAGAGACTAGTAAAGGTGAAAGGAAACTAGTATATTAGAGAAGAACTGGGTTACCATCAGGACAACTGAGATAAGACTAGGCCGAGACACTTTCTACAACAGAAAACCTTTATGAAGCTTAACTGGCAGAATGCTAGTAGTCAATTTGGCAATGACCCATAACAGCAAACTAATGCAGTTGAGTACAGGGCAAGGTCTCCTCCAGGACCCACTGGTAGAACTTAGTCATTTTTACTTGGCAGTGCTGTCAATAGGCACATTTTTTTATTTGTCTAACTAAATAACCAGGCAAAAAAGCATACCTACTATGTTTTATGAGTTTCCATAAGCCAAACCAACTTTATCAACAGTGTAAGTTTTTTGAGCAGAACCCAGACACTTTACTTTTTATATTAGTTGTATTTTTGCATGTAATCTGTATGTTCAATGTATATATTATTCTATTGTACAGTGCTGTGGAAAATACTGACGCTAATATTAGTCATCATATTTCTTCACATCTGTAAGAAATATAATTGGTGCTTTACATGTGTGATGGTAATATTAAGATTGAACACTGAAAACACAGCATCAGTAATAGAGACAGAACAAAAGAAGTCTTTTTGTGTCTTTTTTTTGGGTTTCTGTGTGATATATTTAATACCAAGTCTTTCTTTAAATATATTGTGTATCATAAACAGTTTGATTACTTAAGTTTTTATTGTCCATGACTCAAATACATTAATACTGCAGCTTGCTTACAGCTCAAGGAGAGTTGGACAAGTAAGAAAATACACCAGCAAATTAAATAGGTTTCTTTTATGGTTGGATCCATAGTCTTAAATTGCCTTAGAGAAAATAAAGCAGTTCATGATTGATAGCGGGTGTTATTTTTTTTCACATAGCTGACATAGTTGAGAGTTTGGAATGCAATGACAAAGGCATTGCTTTTACAATCTAGCTGATAAGACAGAAATGTGCCAGAAAAAAAGTCACAGGATCTTCTCTGTTCCAATGAAGTCCCTACATTCAGTGCCAGTCCAGTGATTTCTAGTCACACTGGTAAGCAAGGAAAGTATAAAACTACTACTGAATGCAGGGCCAGAACTAGGGGTAGGCAGAAGAGGCAGCTGCCTAGGGTGCAATGATAGGGGGATGCTGGGCAGCGACCTCTAAAATTGTCTTCTTTCTGCCCCTAGTTCGCACCCCACAGTCTTACTCCCCTTCCTTCCCTCTGTCATCCACCCCTCCGTTGCTCTCGTGTCACCTGCCCCTCCGTTGCGCTCCCCTCCGTTGCTGTCCCCTCCCTCCACTCTGTGGCTTGCCCCTCCCTCCCCTTTGTCTCTTCTCCCCTTTGTCTCCTCTATCTCCGTCGTGCCTAGGGCACCCGGCCCGACGGCCCCAGCCCTGATTGAATGCATTATACTCTGATTATTGAGGTGCATTTTGTTCCTGGCCCATAAAGCCTATAATCTGATGCCATCTGACTGCTTATCAGAAACACTCCATTTAGTGCATCCAAGCCATAATCACCTGTCAAGAATGTGCACCAGGCAATAGCCATTCAGTGGTTGATCATTTCCATTGTTATTTCCCCCACACATGGAGCTACAAAACACTTGGATGGCAAAACAATTGAAATTGCCTTGTGTGTCATTAGCCTTTAGGCACAGACAGACTGAGGAACTTCCCCAAGGCCAATAGAAATTGACAGAGCAGTCCACACCAAAATTTAATTTCTCAGCCAAAGTTCATCAAGCACTGTACTGAGCCAATTGTTACAACTAGCAATAAAAGTTTTTTAAGTATCAATGGAGAGGAAAGTGCTACTATAGATATAGCTACATTCTGCTGTTATTGTCATTTGTATGTCTCTTTTCTTCTGTGGATCTTACAATGAACACTGCCTTATATAAGTGCGAATCTCAGGTAGCACTTAACCAGGGGTGACAAAATACACCCCTGGTCATTTTAAGAGCTGAGCTGCCATTTTTTAGAATAGAATTGTTTCTCTTCTAGTGTAGATAGTGTAGTTCTGCTATCTACACTATCAGTTCTGCTCCACCTGCAGACCAAAAAGCATCCGAGCACTAGCGTGTACAAGACACTTTAAAATTCTAAAGTCTATATGTCTGAATTGCTTTTGTTTCTATTAATTATACAGAAAAAAAACCTTCTTTAGTGTGAATTCTATAATGCATAGGCAATATGCTTCGTGAAAAGATATGAAACAAACCGCAACAACATGTAGTTAACTTGTCAATATTGCCAGGGGCCATGTGTAAGTTTAATCCCACACATAACTGGAGTGTAATGCAAGAAACCATCGCTCAATAGGCTATTGTTGCACGTGTATTTAATTAATCAACAAGCAGCACGTCTGGGCATTTATTCCCTGAAATAGTTCTTAGCCAATCAAAAGCATTTCTGAAATGATGCCAAAATCACAATACAAAGATACCCATTGATAGCTGTGGCTGCAAGGAAGTGCCCTACAATGGAGGGTTGTTATTTTCTATAATTATACATTTGTTGGTTATTGACTGCAGGGAAGTTAAAATGCATTTATGAAATTAGAAGCAGACATTTAAGAAGATATTTTCTTCCTCCATATTTTGCTGTATGGAATAATCAAGACATTTCCATTATGGCATTGCTGCAAAGCATCACTTTAATACCATACTGCCAATGCTGATATATGTTGTAATGGTGGAAAAATTTACAGTAAATGTAGTCAATAAGCTACATAAATTCTTTACCCATCCAGTTTCCCATATAAAACTTTTATGTTAGTTTTCTAGTACAAATTGGGGAGAGGAATAATATAAAGGGGATTTCTTCTTTTGTTCAATTCAAAATCTATTTCATGCATTTCAACCAATAATTTAAAAGGAACTTATTTGCTGGGGTGGTGCTATCTAACACACCATATCATAACAGCACATAACAACATAATCTTCTCCCTGGAAGCTCAGTAAGTGGGTGCATGTGTATTATTTTATTCCCATAGACACATGTGTTACTGTACACAGAGGTACAAAACATTTCCTCAGAGGGCTATATTGCAATTCATGCAGCTGTCAGGATGTATGATTATTTTATTCCCATAGATGTACAGAAAGAAAAGGAAATAGATTGATTTTAAGAAGTCAAAATTGTCTATAAAATCAGAAATTGTCTTTATTAATTACATAAAAGTTACATTTTAGATTTTTCCGCCGGCATTATATAGGCATGAAAAAAAATAGAGGAAAGGGTTCTTTTTTCCTATATTGATGCAGTCTTCACTTGTTTATTACTATGCGTTGCATATTGTGAAGATAGAAGAAGATATAATGACACATTCAGAGAGAGAAGTTCAAGTACTATGACAAATAGCTGAGTGAGTTTCTGTGCAGATAGATAGAGTGAACCTAATATTTTTGGTACACATTTTATATATTTTAAGCTATTATTCTATAAGCGGCTAGGTCTTTAAACTGGAGGCCTGTTTGAATGCTAATCTTATTACTGTGCTTTATCTGTAAGAACCAGTGCACAACCAACAGTGACGGGAGCACACTGACTACCGATGATACAACATACAGAGCTATGTTTACAATGCAATTAACACTGTTAGCATAGAGCTGCCATCAAAATGCTTCCATTTATCCTGTTTGGGTCCTCAAAAATTCCTGAAAATCCACATAAACTCTGAAAAGCTCTTTTGAATGAAGAGGACAATAGCAATGACAGGTCTTCCAGTAACTGTGCAATAAAAGATTTAGTCTCACCGTCCCCATCCCCCTCAGTAATGACCTGACTCATCGCCCCGATACTCCTTTTTTTGTGGAGAAACCATTTTTGAAGGGTCACTGTGCACATGGGTAGGACTCTAGATATGTCCATGACATCAGTCTAGCATGAAGTTGAAATTCATGGAAAGGAACCCTTGTGGTCAACTGGCACATAGCAGTGTAGATCTCGTATTGTGCTGTGAGAGAATGCATTGGCAAAATATCAATTGGTGGCTTTAGCTACACTTTCAGTTACCAGAGTGTCTTTAATACAAAAAATCCTGTGAAAACCAATGTATCCCCAACACTACTTAGGTACACAGAAATATCTATTGTTTTTAATGTGGACAAATAATACTCGTCACATTATCTTGTATTATTCAGATTTTTTGGCAAAAAATAGACAAACTGATGTGGAGCCCAGCATCCTGAGTTCTTCAAAACATTTAAACGATTTACAACATCAGGAATAGTAAATCTGTATCCATCTTAACTGTTAAATGAAGCACAGTGGTCATACTTATGTGGCAATGCAGTTTATAGAGTGGAGAAATGATTAGAATGACTTGGGTTCAAAAAATAGAGGGTTTTCTAAATGTGCAAAAAGAACCTGAGAGCATCTGTTATTGTTTATGAAACGCTTACCAATTCCCTGCAACCACAACTCCCCTTAAAATCTTGGTACAACATTCCTTCCTATACCTTCCTATAAGAAACATACATATCATAGAAAGCTGGATAAGGAACCCAATGCTGCTTGCTTAGAATTTCTTAACCAGAGACATTAGACATAGGGACATATTTATCAAAGGGTAAACAGGCAATTCTTCAAAATTCGCTAAAATGCTGTAGTAGCGAATAAGAGCCATTGAGTTTCTTCTGGAAAATTGTAATGCGTACCACAGGTTTTTCAGCAAAAGAGGACCAAGTGGATAGTGTGCTCAAGGCAAGTCTCCACCCTTGATTGCCCCCCACCCAGGTCATTACCCCCTCCACCTTGTTCAGTACCATTCCCCTGCTCATCACATCCACTTGTTACCTCCTGAACAAAAAATAATGCCACTCCTTATGGCTGCCAGTCTTAGAGAAGGGCCTAGACTGAACTAGAGGTAAGTAGAGAAGAGGTATGTGACTATCACTCCCAGTCTCCCACCAACACCACCAGTTCACTGCCACCTTCCTTCAACATGGTCTTGTTTACACAGAACAGAACAGAAGTCTGTTTCACTGTAGGGGGTTGTTACACCTCCAGCTTCTGCCTCTGGCCGAGCATTGCAATGTCTGAAATGATGTTAGAAGGCATCCAAGCCTTTACAAAAATAAGCAGCTCTATATATTTAAATAATCATCTTTTGATGACAGATTACTTAGATATTGGTCTGTTCTTGCTAAAAAAAAGCTCACAAGGAGGGCCCTCTAATTGTCCTTACATTCTAAACATATTCTAAACAGTTTCAAATGTATAAGACTTACAGATAAATGGCCTGTTGAGTGTAAAGTCTTTCTAGCTGAGACATACAATTTCTTGGCCATAAAACGCTATCGTCAGGTAGAACACTCTGTTGTATAGCTTTTTAATTAGATTGTGTTAGAGGTTTTAAGCAAGTTTTCATCCAAAGGATTAGCATTTTCAGCAAACTGAAATTTTCCCTCATTTCTTTCTAAATATGCCCTGTCTCCATTGCAAATATCCTCTGGCTGCCATACACTGCTTAATATTCTCTATCAGTTAAAATATCTGAGAATTTGTGTTT
Source organism: Xenopus petersii (assembly GCA_038501925.1). Classification (NCBI taxonomy): domain Eukaryota; kingdom Metazoa; phylum Chordata; class Amphibia; order Anura; family Pipidae; genus Xenopus; species Xenopus petersii. The sequence goes on along the minus strand of CM076686.1, from coordinate 51,376,629 downwards.
TTGTGCTTTGGGAATTAGAGCCTTAAACAAACCAATGATTCTCCTTTAGTGACTGAAATACAGGTGGTCCACATGAAGTGTCATAAATTGTTTCCTGAATGCATTTCTGTAAAATTAACCAATATGTTTTAAAAGAACTCATGTCCCATCACACATAACACATGCATCCACTGCAACAATGGTAGCTCTGCATCTACAGTCCCATAAGTTTGCGTCAGGTTACATATTTGAGTAGTATTGCTAGTAATAATAATGGCTTATACAAGGGCACCTGTCTTTGACACCAACAGTGTACTTTGCTCTGGTGCTCCCTTGGCACCAGTCTATCGCACCTTAGTAAATGAACACCATAGCACCAACTGCTTTACAGATTTATGAAGTTCTAGAACTCCTAGAAAAAATGATTTGAAGACACAAGTGCAAATATCAAACAGGCAAAACCCAATTTTTCTTTTTTAATCACTTCCTTATCTAAAATATTATCCAAAGGCCAATAAATGTAACCTTGAATATTAGAACAAAGATCCATGCTGCTAATCCTTATATAGTAATTAAATCAATTATCATATAAGACTACAGCCCATTAGTGTTATTGCTAGGCCCAATGCACAGTACACCCAATGAAGATGTTCACTATATCCTCTTTTGCATCTATTTGCGAGTGATATTTGAAAGCCTCAGCACTACTAAAAGTTTATTAGCCCTGTGCCAAGCTCATTTGATATTTATAATTATATAGCAGTTAAGTCGCTGCTCGGTAATAAAATATACTTCACTGCATTGGAATTTGCACATAATTATATTAGCAACAACGTGGATAGAATTCTTTTTTTGGCTGGAGTCTCTGAAAAGCATATAGCTAAAATGTATCTGGATAGTAAGGGGCCATTAAGGTGCTCTATTAATTGCTCTGGTAAGTGATGCTATTATAAAATAAGCTCTTAGTATGCATGCCTGTTACTACAACCTATTGTTTATGTGTGAAGTACTATGTCCCCATATACCACAGACTATTTATTACAACCAGAGACATACAGTAACTAGTTAAAGTGCCATATATGAAATCATAGTAGGTGCCCTCTCATGTTTATTTTAGATTAGTAAGGGCCACCACAAGGCCCTCCAGAAGGAGCTTAGTTACCTGCCTCAGTTTGTAAATTCTTGGGAAAAATAAACTTTCGAAAAAAAATGGAGACCAAGCTATTTTTGCAGTAGAACTGATCGTTTCCCCAATAGTACACAACATTCTCCTAGTTTCATTTTAGCACTTTGTGTACCTAAGTATAGTAATTTTGCCCCCCCCCACTGGTTCCTTCCTGTCTCCTTACTTTTTTTAAAATACTGAGACTGTAGTTTATTTGGCATATGGAAGCCAACCATCCCTGGATACAGAGTCCCATTATGGCACAGGAGACTCCCACTGTAATCAGATCAAACGTGGCTGAGGTTTCAGCTCTGATTTCTTTTTAAAGACCTGCTTCAAACTGGCATGTTTTTTTCCCTGTCTCAAAATAATAACCAGTTTAAGAAGTTGTATAACAAACAGTGTGCAATAGAGCAAATGCTAAAAAATACAACATTTTTCCTCCAATGTATAAGTTGCAAATATTCAAATTGTTGATATCATGTTTATTATTCCAATAAATTTTATTAAAAATCTCTATTAGTCTACAATGCCTGGAATGCTGGTATCCATAGAATATCTGATGTGAAAGCTCCTTCAGCTCTTTACCACTGCAGTGGCTTTTCCTAATGACTTTGATTGTACTGATGTAAGTACAAGAGATAGGCATTTACAAACACAAACAATAAGAAGAACAGACAAACAGATGAAAGCAAGGAAATCACCAGACACCCATTACACTGATCTCCTCACCAGGAAGGCAAAAATAAAGTTCTATACAAACAGTCAGTGTCCTCCTGGATGGATGGTATTTGCGCTAAGTATCAGTGACGTTACACAGGTGACTTTTTGTAATTCTTCACCTACACTTTGAGAATAGTTGATTTTTAGCAGTACTGTCTCTATTAGATATCGTTGAATACAATAGCTTTGCCGTAGCTAGTCTTACTAGAAGACATTTTAAAGAAATAATTTTAATTTATATATTATATATTCTATATTTATATTTTTATAAATGTCTAATTATCATCATTTTTACTACAGCAAGAGAGAGGAAAGGGACTATTTCCCAGACTGTAGTGTATTCTTGGGGATATAATTATCTGTGGGCCTAAGGTAGCTCAACTGGTTATTTGGTGAATTGAACACTTCTCATAGTGTTATATAAGGTAGAGGAGGAGAGTGACATTTTTGTTTCAGAAGACTACTACTAGAAGACTTTCCTCAAGGTATCTACGAGAGAGACCATCGATCCATCAGAGATAAATTATTGAATGAGTAGATTGTTTGCTGACTGGAAGCATTGTGGAATGGAGTGACCTGTATGAACAGTAATAATCGGTGGTGTATTACTCATGGATAGTGGGAATTTGACACAGTTATTATATTCTAGATATATGTTTTAGTCCTAACAACTTAGCACTGCGAAAAGAACTTGGTGCATGCTTTTTCACCACATGATAAGCTCATCACTAAGGGTAAGTCCACACAGGGCGTTTTGGGGAGATTTGGTCGCCTGGCGACTAATCGCCTTGTTTTTGCGGCGACCAATCTCCCTAAACGCCTTCCCTGAATATGCACCGGCTAAAATGAAAAACCGCCGGTGCTAATTACACACGGCGAATCGTTTTCCGAAGTTGCCCGAAGTTTCCGCGTGAGGCAACTTCGGGTGACTTCGGAAAATGAACCACCGTGTGTAATTAGCGCCAGCGTTTTTTCATTTTAGCCGGCGCAGGAACAGGGAAGACGTTTGGGGAGATTGGTCGCTGCAAAAACGAGGCGATTATTCGCCAGGCAACAAAATCTCCCCAAAACGCCCTGTGTGGACTTACCCTAAGGGTAAGGCCAGACGAGGAGATTCGGGGAGATTTTGTTGCCTGGCGACTTATTGCCACGTCTTTTGCGCGACTATCTCCCCGAACTGCCTCAGCGTCTTTTCCCCATAGGCTACAGCGCAAAATCGCCTCCACTAATGCACACGCGGCGATGCGTTTTCAATAGTCGCCCAAAGTTGCCTCAGTCTACTGTTGCGGGTAAAGTTAAAGCTCAACAATTTTCCCTGCTATCAGTGTTCCCATCATTTTGTCTACTATGCAAAAGACCTGACAGTTAAGTGAGCAGTAAGCCCCCTTGTTCAACATGAGTTCAATGAAGAGCTTATGCTAAACATATTATGCGCCTACATAATGGACTTCTTGTCGTGATCTTATTATCTACCCTGAAAGGACCAAACACGGAGTACCTTCAATTTCCCTGTTTGTCATATTTTTTTGTAATTAAAGCAATAGTCAAAAAGTATGCTCAGCACAAACCCTATTCATTAAAGTTACATTAATCAAGGGAATGCTGCCCCTTTAAGCCAACTCTAGCAAAGGTGCATCAAACAAAGGACAAGAAAAGAGAGGAAAAGTGCTGAACCAAGCAGCAGCTATCTAGGCTGTGACTATAGTGAAGATACCCAGAGTTTGACCTTCTATATATCCAGTGTCGGACTGGGATGCCAGGGGGCCACCAGAAAACCTTAGACCGTGGGCCACTTTTCAAACTATTATTCCTCCTCTCCTCTCTCAATCACTTCATTCTCTTAGTCTTTTAGATACTATATTCTATTCTTCCATTATTAAGCCTCTTTTTTACCCTTAAAGAAATAGGGAAAGTCCATGAAATAGGCCAAATGGTTAGAAGCACCTGGGCCCACAGGGAGTTTTCCTGGTATCCCGGTGGGCCAGTCCGACACTGTGTATATCTATTTGTTATTGCCATTTTGCCAGATAAGTGAGAAATTAGAACTGGTTTTATGCAGTAGCAAGAAACAGATCTACTTCATCATGGTGCTATGCTAATTTGCCATCTCCTCATCAGGGCCAGATTTACATAGTGGGCACCCCTAGGCCAGCTGCCGTTCATCTCCCCTGTCCCCTCCCCTTTATTTGCGCTAATTTTCATCATTGAGATCAGAGCAATGGGCATTTGCGCACTGGAGATTTAAAAAACGATTGTATCTTCTGTGCTTCCCAAGTGTTTCTGGACTAATTTGGATGTGGTTGGGCAGCATGCTGCCCCCTAAAATCCTGCTGCCCTAAGCCCGGGCCTTGGTGGCCTTTCCACAAAACCGGACCTGCTCCTCATAACAAAAAATACTTTATATATGGAGGGAATGTGTAACATGGAGAACAAAAAAACATCTTGGGACGAGGGATGAAAGGATATTTAAAGTAATGTCATAAAGTATTACTAGCAGCCTTCTAAATATTGGAACAACCTTAAGTGGAGAATACTGAAGGAGTAAGTCAAAAGTGTTTTGAAATTGTGTGGGTTATTATGGGACGAAATTAGATGCCTGATTTAAGGGCAGACGAGAAAACAAACCCTATATTTCAATAGCTTTATTCTAACTTATAAGACCTCTTTATGTACAGCTTGCCTAAACAATAAAGCATGCTTGTCTTAACATTTATACTAACGTGGGCGTTGGGAATGAAGTACACATATTTGCATATTTCACAGAGACATTATTGACTTATATGTATAGTCATATTCTTTTAAAGCAAATTCAGACTGTTTATACAAAAGTCAGCAGACTCAGTTGATCAGCTGATATCAATTGCAATGTAATTATGGATGTTTGCATGGTACTGCTGCCAATGAGAACCAAACAGATTTTACCTACTTGAATTTGCATGTAGAGACAAGCTAGTAATTAATTGTCAGTTGGAAGCTACTGTGAGCTACGCTTATGTCACACCACATATCAAGTCTCCTTATTTTCCAATGAACACTGGTTGAATGATGGCCAAAAACACAGGGTGTTGTAACAGGCATTGACTGGCTATCTAGTATATACTATAATGTGGGCTGAAAATAATAAATGTAAAATGAACAAGTCTGTACTAAGTAGTCACACTTGGCATTAGCAAACTGGTGCTAGTGTTAGTGCTAGGTTCCAGTCCTATTAAGGTGGCCATAGACGTAGAGATCCGCTCTTTTGGCAGTGTCGCCAAATGAGCGGATCTCTCCCCAATATGCCCACATTGAAGTGGGCGATATTGGGCTGATCCGATCAGTGGGCCCTAGGGCCCAATGATCGGATCATAATGCATCCGAAATAGGGGCGGTCGGATCACGGGATCGCATTAACGCACAGATGCGGCAGATACTGGATTTTCTCACCTGCCCAATCGAGATCTGGCTGACTTTCAGCCAGATATCGATCGGGGACGCCTGTCGGATGGCCCCACACACGGGCCAATAAGCTGCCAACTCTGTCTGTCGGCAGCTTTTATCGGCCCGTGTATGGGGGCCTTTAATCTATTAGTTCTATTAGTAGTTGCAATGATGTCTCAGCCTTACTAATATAGATGTTCTTAGAACTCACACATTTAATCAGTTGTAGTGTGTATCCTTTCCCAGTATTCACAAACATTTATTCAACAACAGCCATGTTAAACACGCACATCTCCAAGGCAGTGGCAAAATTAAGGATATGGGTACATAACAATTTCTTTGAAACAGTTATTATGTTTATTTTATTGTACTGTGTTTGTTGTCAGCTCTTGTGTCCAGAGCATGTTTAATTTCATATAACATTTCCTAACTCAAGATGAGCTGGCCTGCTTGGAGGTAGCTGTTTTAATTATTTCAGAGCAATTAAAGAGAGAGAAAATTAACTTCATGAGAACTTTTTCCACATTCACATTTCGCCTCTTAATTTGAAGAAAGGAACAAGGGAATGGAGGGACTTTTAAAGGGAGGGTTTAAATAATCCTTCCATTCAGTGGAGGCTGCAGAAGATTACATCCAGGAATGCCAGATGTTGAATTATTGAGGCCAGCCTTAGGCAAAGTACATCAACTTGTGCAGTTCTAGATGTGAATTCATCAATTTGATCAATCAGTTAATTGTGGGAGGGAATGGACTCGTCCAGTTTTTTAGCCAAGCCACCTCACTCAGTGCTATATGGGAGTATATAAACATACAAACAAGAGCAGCACATGCAGGAACTGAAACATGAGCAATATTTTTATGTTGTGGCCTAATAGTTGGAAGGGTATTTCATGGCATTGATATTATTTTTTTAGTATATTTTCTCAATATAACAAAAAGGTGCAAAGGTTAGATCTTCCATTTATTTAATGTCATTAAAGGGATACTGTCATGGGAAAAAAATTTTTTTTCAAAATGAATCAGTTAATAGTGCTGTTCCAGCAGAATTCTGCACTGAAATCCATTTCTCAAAAGAGCAAACAGGTTTTTTTATATTTAATTTTAAAATCTGACATGGGGCTAGACATTTTGTCAATTTCCCAGCTGCCCCAAGTCATGTGACGTGTGCCTGCACTTCAGGAGAGAAGGCTGCTGTTTTTCCTTCTCAATGTAACTGAATGTGTCTCAGTGAGACATGGGTTTTTACTATTGAGTGCTGTTCTTAGATCTACCAGGCAGCTGTTATCTTGTGTTAGGGAGCTGCTATCTGGTTACCTTCCCATTGTTCTTTTGTTTGGCTGCTGGGGGGAAAAAGGGAGGGGGTGATATCACTCTAACTTGTAGTACAGCAGTAAAGAGTGATTGAAGTTTATCAGAGCACAAGTCACATAACTTGGGGCAGCTGGGAAATAGACAATATGTCTAGCCCCATGTCAGATTTCAAAATTGAATATTAAAAAATCTGTTTGCTCTTTTGAGAAATGGATTTCAGTGCAGAATTCTGCTGGAGCAACACTATTAACTGATTCATTTTGAAAAAATGTTTTTTCCCATGACAGTATCCCTTTAACAATGAGAGTATCTGTTATGGGTACATTTAGGAAAATATTTAATGGGTTTCCTTCTGACTTCACACTTTATCTAACCCCTTTTAGATGTAAGCTCTTGTGAGTTGGGTCTTCTCACCCTATTCTTATTCTGTAACATTTGTTTGTTAAATTATTGTGAGACCCCAGTCTGTTATAAATAAATGTAATGTGCTGTGTAGCTTTCTTATGCTATATAAATAAGTGATGATGATGATCGTTCTATTATCCAAGCCCTGCATTAGTAAAAATTTAGACTATGGGTAAATCATAACGTCTGGGGCCCAATATAAGGGGAAAATAGATGTTGGCTAGTGTGGGAGTTGTACTTCTACAAGAGCTGTCGGGGTGTAGTGTGGTTTGCCTGATGTATATACAGCAAGTGTCTAACTGTTATACAATAAATGTCTTTTCTTAAAGGGAACCGTCACCCAAAAAAATTATTCAAAATCCTATTTTATCACATTAGTCAAGCAAAATGAACTTTAATTACACCATATAAATTATTTGAATCTTGTTTCCTTCAGTCTGGGATTTCAAAATTGTAGCAAGCAGACAGCAGCCATTTTGTGGACACTGTTATTAAGGCAAGCCTTGTATCATCTCAGAATCTTGTTTGTGCACCAGAATGGGGGACCTGATGTCCATCCCCATGTACTGGCTACACAATTAAATGGTAAAGAGATCGGGGGAATGTGGGGAGAACAGTGACATCTAGGAAGTGCTGAATGGAAAGTGAAAGTAATTGTCTGCCCCGCCTCTATGCCACTGGCATAGAGGAGTGGCAGACAATATTTGATTAACAGCTGAGATTTTTAAATGAGCTTACAACAGCTATGAATGCTTTAATAAAAAATAGAAATTGGATTTCATGTTTAATTTGAAAAGGACTTTTATTATACAGATTTTTGTGTCTGGGTGACAGGTCCCCTTTAAATTTCTGTCCTTGTGTGGGCCCTTTGGTGCTGGAGTTTCAGGAGAAATACATCCTTCCCTTCTCTACTATAAAACTGACTCTGTCATCATCTAAGAACGCAACAGGCTGAATTGTTCGTACATAACCCTAAGTAGTATTTTGCCATTGGGGTTTTGTGTTCACCACAGAACAGCCTGTCGCTATAGCAAGATTCTCTCAAAGCAATGGAACATCTCTGTGTCAGCCAAAGAATAACCATATGAGGTGAATTGCATTTAGGCCACATCCTGAGCTGTAAGAGGTTGAATTACTGAACATGGAATATGTTCCATCTGTGCAAACTGTTGTTCCTGTTCCTATGAACACAAGGAAAGACATGGATTCAATTTTCTCAAGAGGTGAGCTAATGCAGAAAAAGCAGTCATGAAAATCAAAGTCATTTTTTTTCAGATTCCAAAAATAAATCGCAGGCAGATATTTCCTGTAGCAGTAATAACTACATAATTCTCATTTCTGCCCTCCTCTAAAAATATTATTAACATTTCTTTATATAGCGCCAACATATTTCCCAGCGCTGGATAGAGATAAAATATTGTTTGCCTTAATGGAGGAATTATAAATATATAAGGGATATTTAGAAACACTCAGTGTGGTATTTATGCAGGTAAGATCTAAATTACTGTGCAGCACTGAATATAATTCCAGTGTCTTTCAGGGCTGTTGTATAGTTTCTTATGTATGGTAGCCCTCTGCTTTCATCTTTGCATTGGCTGGATATTTTGTGTCCTTAGTATTTTGTGAACATTGCTAAGTTTTTCCCAAGGCTGGAGCTAGGATTGCCACCTTTTGATAAAATTTCTACCGGCTGGTGGTGGGGGTCAAAACATAAGTGACGGGCTGCGATGTAAAAGGGGCGGACTGTGATATAAAAGGGGGTGGAGCCACATAGTGTGATGGCCAGAAGGCAGGTTGAGGAGCCGGATTAGGGCTTTTGTTAAGGGTATTACAAATTAACGGGCAACTACATTGGCCGTAAATTTGTAATACCGGCCCTGGCCTTGGCAGGTTTCTTCCCGGCTAGGCCAGTAAAATACCAGCCAGCAGCAACCCTAGCTGGAGCTCCTTTTAGAAAAAGAATGCACCGGTTCAGGGAAAAAATTAAACACAGAGGAGGAATGCCTAGGGGTCCAGACCAGTGGCCTATAACTATGTACAGTGAAAGTTGTGACCCAAAATAAGAATTACATATAATATTATTTGAAATTAATATGCACTTAAAAAGAATATGTACCACATCATTGCAACATAACAGTGGGAAAAGCTGTGGAAGGTAAATATATTCCTCCAAAGTTCCTGCCATGTCTGATAAGCCCCTATAAAAGGCTGTTTTTGGCTATTGGCCAGTAATTCATAACACAGTTTGCAGCCTTTGCTTTGCTTGAGTGGTTGTGAAATGGATAACAAAGAAACAGTGAGGGAGTAGAATGATGTCAAATTGTTTTTGGATTCAGTGGGTGCAGGTATTGCCCCCTCCATGTAGCTAGTTAGCAGCTGGGTTTAATTACTGCCAGATTGGTAAGGGTTTATTTGTGGTTTTCCTTACCTTCCTGTGTCAAACCAAAGCTAAATAAAACTAGCTGAGAGTCTGCTGTAAAAAATGTTTTTCGCCTTACGTGCAGACCAAGTGATTCTTTTTAAGATAAGGTCAAAAGATCCACAAATATAACAAAATGCAAGGAGGTGCTAATTTTTAGTAAAAGGGGCAACTTAACTTGCAACACCACAGACCACAGTGCACCACTCAGCTGGGCCATTTGTGGTAAGTTAACATAAACATGTGCAGAGGGTGGTACCAGGCTTCAGCTACCTAAGCAAGAGCAGAGGGTGCTCATGTTGGAGCATCTCCTGCACTTTAATATTTACAGATTGAGAGTCAGGTAGAGGTAAGGTGAGGTGCATTGCAGGAAGGGGAAAGTTACAGAAGGCAGAGAATAAGTAGACTTCTGTGTAGGAAGAAGCACTTTCATTGTTGCTCATGCCCATTGATGCTACAAAATCTGACTCTAGAGGTTCAGGAAGTCTTATAAAGGCAACCCCTAGGCTATATTTAATGTGTTTCAAAAACCCTTTATTTTGTCAGATGAAAAAGCTGTAGTGTTTTCTCTGATCTGATTTTCAAATCAGTTGCATTATTAAGACTTATATATCAAACCTTTTCTTACAGTGTGATAAATGTAATATCAAAGGGAGTCTGCCATGCTTTACTTATTTCGTACTAAGCACATTCCAGTATAATTGTAAGGTTCCACAAGGCGCAGTTAAGCCTTCGCCTGTGCGCAGGCGTGTACAGGGTTCTGTATATTCTCGGCGATTGTTGCCTGTGTGCGCGTCTTTGCGCGGGCGAGTGCGACCGTTTATGCGGATGCGCGCTGCGATAAGACGCGGGCGCGTAATGTTTGACGCTCAGCATCATCACGCTGCGCCCTAACGCTTTGGTGCCAAAGTAGTTCCTTTAAATAGGCGTCTGTAGAAACAAACAGTGCTTGGTTATTTCCTTGCTTGTGATTCACACTTGTGATTTGACTTGCTTGATAATCTGATCTTCTGTGTTTGACCTTGGCCCGTTCCTGACTTCGTTGATCTCTGCCTGCCTACCGACCTCTGCCTGCTTCTGACTACGTTTGACTTCAGCCTGCCTACCGACCTCTGCCTGCTTCCGACTAGGCCTGCCTGCAGTCTGTCCGAGGACTTCAGCCTGTCAATCTCTCCACTGAAGTTTAATTCCATTGGCTGTTACACTTAAGCAGTTTTAACTGCTTGAACTCTTCTAGTAATTGGCTCTAACACTCCTGACAATAATATACAGCAGTAACAAACACTATATTTCAGTACTGTTTAATGTGTACTATAAAACTGGCAATACACAGTGCAATCTGCTCATCAGGTCAATGATCAAATCATGCAATGGGCCTATGGAGACCCATTAGACAATAACTACATCAGTGCACTAGTCCTTGTCCAATGGGACATTCAAACCTGCCTGGCACATATCTGCCCAATGTAGAGGCAAGAGGGGCCTATACACTGGCTGATAAGATGCCGTTGCTGTTTAGCTTTCTATGAAAAATGTTCTGATCATCCACCTATACACCCCATCTTCTGCTGAAGTTTTAGCTGTGGCTTTGCCCTAAACTTTTCTACAAAACATGGAGCTTGACATAACATAACTGAATTTTCCAAGCAGCTAATGAGTTTTTCTAAATACATAACATAAGTTTGGATCAAACTGCAGTTTAGTGCTGTACTTCAGATTCAAAGCCGCACAATTGTCAAAAGAAGATAACAGGGTTCACCTCATATTCCCAGAACTCTCTATTGACTTGTTTAGGATTTTTAGCTGTATATTTATCAAAGGATGAATTCTATTTTCCCCCTTTTGATAAATATGCTCCAAAATATCTGTTGTTTAGCTATAGGGTCTGTATCAGCATTTTATAAACCTTACACAGTCAACATACAGTATATGAGCAGAAACATAGCACAAAATTGTGGCCGTCACAGAGCTGGAAAAGCCAGATCCACCCAGTCACTTGAGATTACAGAAATGAACTTTCTTAACTGAAGCCAGATTTTGGCACAAACACATCTGGCTGGGAAACAAGAATGTGAACATATTCCAAACTCTCCCAAATCTTTTCTGCCTCAAATATATCCTTATTTTTTACCGACCCTCCTCTCGACTTTTCCTTGGCTTTAGAAGTACCTCTTAGCTCTGCTGAAATATGATCGGAGTAGATTTCCATTATAACATATGAAAATTATCTTAACGGCACAATAATGCTGTATATCTCATTAACCTCGGCTGGTATACCATATATGCATTACAGGTATGATTATGATTGTTACAGGATACAATTTCAATTAGGAACAATTAGGTTTAATCTCAAGATATTTTCCCTTGTATTACGGCATAGTTTGTTTATCGCACTTTGAGAGTCCCACAGAAATAGCAGTGCATGATGGAAGGAGTATGGAACATGCTTAGAGATCACACATACTAGCAAATATATCACAAACACACCTGGAGCATTCTCCATGAAATAAACACAAGTATAAGTGATTTGTATTTAATCCACCACTGCGGGAAGTGAGACTTAGTGGACTAACTCTTATAATTTTGACTATAATCACTGGTCAAGCCCTAAAAGTTTCCCAGGTATGGCCACATTATCACTTTTATTATTATGCCTTGGCTCAGTATACATATTCAGGCATATGGGTATGATTAATCTGATGATTTATATAAAGAATGAGAAAACCAATAAATAATGACTTCTCAGAAGGACTTCTAGGAAGAGACTATGTTAACGTGATGCAAATGTGACATCTCCTCAACCATCTTCGCTGTCAGTTCCTATGTTTTAGACCAAGGTGCTTTGTCGACAGTTCTTCATCTTATGGTAAATAAAAAAAAAACAGATAAGCTCAAGTCACTGTTGGCAAACCCTAGATTTCTTCATTTACTCTTCAGGTTCCATTCAAGCTAGAGAGCCACACTTTGTAATGAAACATTGGGATTGTGCAAACCTCTTTGCAAGAATCTGAAACAGATACAAGGCTGAATTCACCTATGACACAGAAATATGAGCAGGCATTGCTTCCCATTCTTATATATGTGATCTTATATATCTCATCTGCAATCTGCAGATTGAAAACTTCAATTGCCTTTAGATTAGCATCCACATTTGTAAATCTAATACATTGAGTTTCCAGTTTATGGCATCAATATGCATGTGATTGTATACAATTTGCTACACAGAGGAGCCTGCAATGCTAGAACAATGGTAGAATGTTATGATTCACTAGATGCAATTGTGTGGGTGCAGGGGCAAGGTAAATTCCGTGGCTTCCTTGCTTTTGTGGCCTATTCGTTGTACCTTTCACCTTGTTAAACAATGCACAAGTTCAAACATGAAACTTCCATGCATGGTTCAAGTATAGAGGAATATGTGTATTATGCAAATACATTTCTGAACACCTCTGCACCTTTGTAAATAGCCCTGTAATCATAGAATAGCATTTATTTAATCTACAAATAATATTATGCTATTTTAAATTAACTGGCCCTTATATGCTATTTTAAAGTTCATTTACACGTTATACATTTTTTCCCCTAAAAATAATAGCATTTATTTTCAATCATATATCAAAGGCTATTGTGATATTAAATTCTATAGTTAGTATAGATATGGGTATATATAATTTATGTGAAGGTATGGAGGGGGTTGTGTATGAATGCTGGGTTTCATTTGGAGGGGTTGAACTTTGTGGACTTTGTCTTTTTTCAACCCGATTTAACTATGAAACTATGTAATTATATATTAAAGACACCGCACAGTTTCCAGATGAAAACAGAGGAAAAATGCTTATTGTACTCTTGGATGCTCAAACTTGAAGGACCCTTCTGTTTTATTTGTCACATGATCCTGCTGGCAGGTATAAGAGGAAGTGTATTAGTGTAGTATTTCTTATTTCCTTCATCTAGTATATAGGGGACCTTACGCCCTTCCAATATTTATCAGAAGCATGGGTTACAGATTATTCTTCAGTACGTCTTCAAGAACCATCATGAAGACATGTTGCTTCACCTTTAAATAAGGCAAATAGTCCAAGAACTATAAAAAAAGAAAAAATGAAGACCATTTGAAAAGTTGCTTAGAATTAGCCATTCTATAACATACTAAAAGTTAACTTAAAATTGAGCCACCCCTTTAATTCTACTGGATACTGTATATCAAGTCCTGGATATGAAAATCCTCATAGACATAGGCATGAAACTATTCTGAGGACAAATTACTAATTAAATATTGGTTTGGGATCTTCTTTCCTGATAAATGGCAGGAAACGATGATTATTGGCCTTGATGCCAAAACAAGCACAAACAACTGCAAAGTAGGTGCCACATATGGGTGTTTGTTTATTCAACCAGGTAAATATACATAAAATGCCACTCCCGGTGACAGCAAAATGACATATTTCAGTGTAGAATGATAATCAATATCACTTCTCCTGGGAAAAATTCAGCCTTGGGAGTAGTTACACTGTTGTTCTTGACTGGGTCTGCCTGTCAAACCATAAGCTTCATATCAGGTCTTCATATCAGCATATCAGAATTAAGTAGCAATAAGATGATTGTTAACATCTCAGTTTCTTGATCAACTGACTTAAATGTGCTAAAAGTATTTTTTTTCTGATGCAGTTTATTTGAATAGTGCCAACATATTTACACAGCAAATTACAAATGAATAAGTGAGCGATATTTGCTAGGAATATCTTTATAATTCATTTAACAATACACAATAGGGAATTTAGATGTTTCTGCCCCAGGGGTTCTGTGCCTATTGACATCATTGTGGTTTCTGGGTTGTCCTTATGTAAGCAAAAGGGAAATATAAAAAGATTTGGGGAGCATTAAGCTTCTGATAAGAGACTAGCAAAACTTTTTGTGAAGTTTCTAAACTCTAAACACCAGTCACAAACTTGAGTCCAAATTTGTTTGCTCACCAGTAATTGCTGTTAACACTTTGTCACAGTTCCGCCTAATGTAATAGGTTTTTGCTCACAAAGCAATTGTTTAACAAAGCAATAGGAATTTGTGTTGGTTCAGCAGCTCTAAAGTTTTCAGTTGTAAAAATGTTTTTGGATTGGCTAATCTCTACATCCAATGAGACTGACCGTTTAGACATGTATCCATATATAATACACAAGAGCCATGAATATCCTGTGCATTATATAGTGAATAAGGTACCCCCTATTGTACATATAAGGATATTATAAGTCACAGAGGAGTTCCATGACCATATAAAAGAACAAGGTCGAAGGTATAATTTAGGTATAATTTTATATATATATTTTTATATATTTTATACTTTATACTTTATTTATTATAATACACAAGTTTTAGTGATTCATGTGACAAAAATGACATCACTACTCACCGTTTATAACTGATGATATCACAAGTCACCGTTTATAAGGATATAATTTACAAGATATTCATGGCTTTTGTGTATTATTTCCTTATAATACACAAGTGCCATGAATATCCCATTAATGATATCCTTATAAAGGGTGTTTAGTAATATCACCAGTTATAATCGGAGTTTAGTGATGTAATTTCTGTCACATGACTCACTGAAACCTGTTTATTATAATAAATAAAGTACCCTCTGTTGCAAAATATGAGGGTATTAGAATTCACTTCAGAGTTCCATGACCTGTATAAAAACACTTGACCTTCGGCCTTGTGTTTTTTATATGGTCATGGAACTCCGTGGTAACTTATAATAACCTTATATTTTACAAGAGGAGGTATTTTATTCACTATATAATACACAAAAGCCATGAATATCCTGTAAATTATATCCTTATAAATGGTGAGTTCTGATGTCATCAGTTATAAACGGTGAGTTCTGATGTCATTTCTGTCACATGACTCACTGAAATTTGTGTATTATAATAAATAAAGTACCCCCAGTTGCAAAATATGAGGATATTAGAAGTTACCTCAGAGTTCCATGACCCGTACATTATATGGTCATGAAACTCCTCGGTAACTTATAATATCCTTATAATTTACAACAGAGGGTACTTTATTCACTATATAAACGGTGCTTAAGGATGTCATCAATTATAATCGGAGTTTAGGGATGTAATTTTGTCACATGACTCACTGAAATGTGTGTATTATAATAAATAAAGTAAAAAAAAAAATAAAGTTGCAAAACATGAGGATATTAGAAGTTACCTCGGACTTCCATGACCTGTGTAAAAACACTCTGCCTTTGGCGTCATGCTTTTATATGATCATGGAATTCCTTATATCCTTATATTTTACAAGAGGGGTTACTTTGTTCACTATATAACACACTTGGGGGCACATTTACTAAGCTCGAGTGAAGGATTCGAATGAAAAAAACTTCGAATTTCAAAGGTTTTTTTTGGCTACTTCAATCATCGAATTGGCTACTTCAACCTTCGACTACGACTTCGACTTTGAATCGAACTAAAAATCGTTCAACTATTCAATTGTCGAAGTACTGTCTCTTTAAAAAAAGAGTGACTACCTACTTCACCAACTAAAACCTACCGAGCACCAATGTTTGCCTATGAGGACCTTCCCCTCTAGCATTTTTTGATCGAAGGAAAATCGTTCAATTCGAAGGATTTAATCATTCGATCGAACGATTTTTCCTTCGATCGTTCGTTCGAAACGAAATGCGGTAAGTCCTTCGACTTCGATATTCGAAGTCGAAGGATTTTACTTCGATGGTCGAATATCGAGGGTTAATTAACCCTCGATATTCAACCCTTAGTAAATGTGCCCCTTGGTATGTTGTTTTTCATTTCAAGCATTTATAATGCTTCAAAATAAAATAAAAATCTGCTTTATTACCTTGTAATATGTGTGACAAGAGACCCCAAAAACAAAAATGCTCTGGCTTTTCACTTTAAAAAAATGTGATCGCCTCTCTTTATGTTACTTTGATTCTGTAAATATTTACATGGTTTTACAGAATGGATATCAGCCCTATATAAAAATAGCAAACATTTTTGGACTGTCTTTATTTTAGAACCTCAAAGAGCCTGCTCTAGATAGATCACAGTCAGGTTATTGTACAGAGGGACTCAAACAAACTACACAGGTTCATAGATGTATCTGCTTGCTGCGTTTATTTTTAAAAATAAAGTAGTAGGTTAAACAAACATTTGGATTGTGGCTTGATATTCATATGCACTTCTTTTTTTTAATAATTCAGGAATTTAATTAACTGTGCTATGTCCTGAATGTGAGGGTCCTATGTACCAATAAAGCTAACTGACAAATTGTTTTTGCCTTTAACAGGGAAGTCCATCTGCAAGCCATTGGGTTGGATGTGGTCAGCAGAGAGCACTTCATAATCCCCACCAATTCAAAGGGCTGCACTGGCATTATCATTATTTTGCCTAAATTATTTTACCTACAATGTCCCATACCTACTCACAAAAGTATAGAGGAACTTAACTTCAGCCTTATATTCCTGTTGGAGCTCCAGCTGCCTGCTGGCCTTAAATGTTCTACAACATATTTGTAGCTTAATAGTAACTGAATGCTGTGCAGGACTTTTCTATCCCTCATAGCATCATACTAGCCAATGAAACTAGACCATGCACTTAAATTAATTAACTAGAGAGGTGCAGAGAGAATACCACTTTTATATGCAAAATGTATTTTTCTGAAGATAACTATAGTTGAGAACTATTACTGTGACAACTCTCATTAAGGGATATTTATTAAATGAAAAAGGCCTACAGTGAGTTTCTAAGATGTAGAGTGCGGGAAAGTTAGTAATGGCACCATAAAACCTCTCTGGGTCCATCATCAAGTACAGGTATGGGATTTTTTATCCAGAAACCGATTATTCAGAAAGCTCGAACTATGGAAAAGCCATCTCCCATAGAGATATTTACTTTTTTAAAACTGATTTCCTTTTTCTCAGCAATATTAATACAGTACCTTGTACCTGATTCCAACTAAGATATAATTAATATATCCAATTGGAGGCAAAACAATTGGATTTAAATAATATTTAATTGATTTTTTAGTAGACTTAAGGTATGGAATGTCATTCCTGAAACTCTCTGGAGAGAATCCTCCTTTAATGTTTTTAAAACGAAACTCAAAGACTACTTCTGGGAGCACCTGGATAACACCTGAACTGGGAACTGGCAGTTATTTGACAGTGTAACAAACTGTAACCTACAGCACTTTAATACCCCTCCAAATTGTGTCTGTCTGTTACCCTCCCATTTAGACTGTAAGACCTACGGGGTAGAGTCCTCCAGCCTTTTGTCTCCTTGACACTGAGCACTTAATTAAATTAATGTATTGTAATTATATTTTATGTTTACGTGAATTGTATTTTTTTTATAATGCATTTGTTACTTTTTATTTCAATGACCACTTGTTTGTTACTTCTAATTTATTGTTTTGCTGCACAGTGCTTTGCCCTCAAATAAAAACATACACACATACATAAATACATACATGGAGATCCAAATTATGGAAAGATTTGGAAACCTACCGTGGAATTCCAGTGGTCTTCAGTAAAATGGGATCCACTTGCTGCACTGAACTGCTTAGAACCTGCATTTTATCAGAAAATCAATAATAAATAATTTTTTAAGACTTTGTCAATTCTGGTCAAAGATAGAAATATCTACTTATTTAGCTTTGTCAAGAGAAGGCAAGTTGCCATGAAACGGCATCAACACCAAAAACCTTCCAAGATGACTGTACTCATGAGTTGAGGGTCTCTTGAGCAACATGTTAAAATAGTTGGATAAATGCTGAGAGTAGAAATATGTTGCCACACTGTTTGATGTTTGATGGTAAGCAAATGACATCTAAGAGTAAATAACAGGTCAGGAAAGCTATGAAGAAAACTAGGCACAGGACAACTTTTCTCACATGAAAAAGCACAGAAAAACGTGGCACAAATTCAAACAGGAAAAAGTGGAGCGCGAGACAACCACAGCTGCTTATGATGTCACTGGGTAAATGCTCATTTAACCATGACTCTCAGTTTTGTGTGTGTGTGTGTTTTCTCAAAATTATAGTGTTTTGTTAAACCACCTACATATGCAACATCATGAGAACGTAATTCAGACGGTACATTCAGGAGGTAAAATAATACCCTGTCATGTTTCTTCCATGGTATGAACGTTTCCAGTACATCTGCAGATGTATTATCATCTTAAGACATCAATTTTACATTCTAATTATGCGTTATGATACAAAAGATTCCCATAACACTGTGGATATTTGTGTCGTTTCTAAAAAAACAAATATTTTGCTGCGTTTGCGATCAACGTTTAAAAGCGTTGTGAACTTTCTAGAAAAATAAAGGGGACGTTATTGGTCTAAATTTTGTCTGACCTTTACTTACTGACTATTCCTTTCACATGGCAAAATACCAAAGCAGTTAGGGGCCTACATAATAAAAGTCATTCAGTTTGCACTAGTAACCCACAGCAATCATATCTTTGCTTCTAAACAAGTGCCCTGTAAATGCTGCTTGCTGTGGGTTATTGTACCTGGTTCAAACGCTGTGGCTTTATTACATTACACCGTAAGTGCCCTATAATTAAATGGATAGTTCACTAAGGGGCAGATTTATTAAAGTGATACTGACACTAAAAATATAAATGTACTTTAAAAGTTACCTATAGGTCATGCTGATTGTTTTTTGCTGAGAAGTTTGTTTTTGTAAGTAATTGTTAGTTGAAGTTCATAAACCTGACTATTTTGCCAACCTGACTGTCCCATCTCAGCTAAGTTTCTAATGCTAACAGACTCCTGCTGCACAAATATGGCAGCCCTCTCATAGGCAATCACAGGGAGTCAGAAGGTAATGTAAAAGCATTGGGCATGGCAAAATTATAAGAAGCATGCAGTCAATTTTATGGTAAATGTAAAAAAGGTTCAATTTCTGGTGTCAGTATCTCTTTAAGGTTCGAGTTGTGCTTTCCATGAAAATTCCAAGTTTTCAAGGTGATATTTTTGGTCAAAACTCACATTTTTGGGTTTAAAAAAAAAACCTTTTTAAGTTTTTTTTTTAAAAAAAAACTTACATTTTTCAAGATTATTATACC
This sequence comes from Xenopus petersii, assembly GCA_038501925.1. Taxonomy (NCBI): domain Eukaryota; kingdom Metazoa; phylum Chordata; class Amphibia; order Anura; family Pipidae; genus Xenopus; species Xenopus petersii. The sequence continues at coordinate 51,357,107 of CM076686.1, read as the reverse complement.
CGACCCTGGAAATAGCTCGAATCCGACAATACATCACCTAAAACCTGTTGAGGTCATGTAGGAGTCAATGGCAGAGGTCCCTTGAAACATTTGAAGATGTTCAGTTTTAAATACCTCGGAGTCCACATCTCTCAGAACCTGACATGGTCTAAACATACCCAAGTTCAAACTAAAAGGGCAAAGCAGTGTTTTAAAATTTTCGAAAAATCTTTAAAAAATTCGAATTTTTTTTATTTGTTTATGTAAAAATGTAAAAAAAACAATTTTTGTACTTTTATACTGTATTATTTAACTAGTATTTTTTAACTTTGCACAGTCTAAAAAAGTGGATCAGGATGTATTTCACAGCATGTTGTACTTGTATAACTATGCATGTGACAAATAAAGAATCTTATCTTATCTAATATCTAATCTTATCTTATCTGATCAGTGAAATGGAGCGCAAAGAGTTAATAAATTAGTGACATGTTATTGCAAATGGGGACATGAGGTTCATTGAAACCTTATATTCCTTAATAACCATCCAAAAGATAACCAACTGCACTGGGAAAATACGAAATAAACAGCATCTGGAAATATTAGAAACAAAAATATTTGCCTGGTTAAGTACAGTAAAAGGGTTATAGTTCCATAATTTAATGCAATGGTAGCGTAAGAATTATGCCGAATGCTATGCAGGGAAAATAGTGCAAAGGTGGCAAACTGTAAATGTAACCTTCCCCAATCCAATTACTTTAAATACTGCAGAGTCTGTTCTTGTCTCAGCAAATATTGGTCCAAACAAAGCAAATGGCACAGTCCCCCTTGGTGAACTGGACACAGTAAGCAGTTTTTGCAAGGTTTTTCTCTGGAGTAGTGCACTAAACATGATGAGTTTGTAGCATATTAATTGTTAGCTACCATAATCCAAACTTTATCCCATCAAAGCACAACTGTAACTGCAGCTACAAAAGGGTAAGTTAGATAAACATGCACACAATGACAACAAATCCAAGGCCATGTTAGTAAACTAAGGTTATGCATTGCTGCTTACCCTTGGACTTTGGTAAACGTTTATGTATCTATGTTTTATACACATGTATTCAATCATACATGTATAGGCTAAACCCAATTCTAATTTTATCCTTAAAAAAATCTGAGCTTTTTAGGTGGCTGTTAATGTGTATGGCAATGCAATCCACATGCAAGCATAAAATGCATACAAGGGTTAGCTGAGACACCCACCAAAGGGGTCATTTATCAACACTGTGCAAATTTGCACCAAGCAAAAATTTGATGTCATTGTTCTACCTGCTGCTGGCTAAAAAAGCTGATTGTTTGTTATGGGTCACTGTGCAGGTGCCCCCCCCCCTTTTTCTAGAAGTTGCCGAGAAGATGTAGTTGCTGTGTGTCATGTGAGTGGCATGCACGCACATAATCTGATCTGCCTTTGAATTGAATGCGGTGGCATAGCTAGAAGTCATTGGGCCCCAAAACAAATTCATATTAGGCTTTCCATAAACTCTAGGAATAAGGCAATTTAAATGATAATAAAATAATAATGGATTATGAGTCAGTGCCCCACTTAGTCTCCTATACCTCCAGGCCTGCAGAATGCATAAGTAATAGTCAACAATCTAGACTAGATGAAAGCAGTTGAATTGCTGTACCAACCCAACTCAGGTATTACATGCTCAAAGCCATTGCCATTACATGCTCCTCAATAGCTTTAAGAACATATACGTAACAATAGATCATAATTATCACTTATTTATATAGCACCATTAAAAGACACAGCACTTTATATTCATCTATAACAAACAGGGGTCTCACAGAAGAGCTTAAAATCTAAAGGTTTAGAACAATGATACCCAACCAGCAGCTTGTGAGCAACATGTTGCTCTCCAACCCCTTGGATGTTGCTCTCAGGGTCCTCAAAGTAGGTGCTTTTTTTGAATTCCAATCTTTAAAGCAAGTTTTAATTGCATAAAAACTAATAGAGCCAAGTAGAGTCTCCTGTAGGCTGCCTGTCATGGTCAGCACCCTAAATCCAGAACCAGTGCTAAATACCCTGTTCTCTGCTCTTGCTTCCACCTTTAACAGCCACCTTTCACCTCGGGAGGAGCCCTCGGCTAATCAGATGCCACCAGGTCTTATTAAGAGAGGTGCCAAGTGTAGGGTTCTGGACAAGCAACGGGGCACAACGGTAAAGCTGAAGTCTTTTGGGCAGAAGGTAACCATACAAGGCGTAGGCAGAAAACAAAGTAAGATCAGGCTGGGTCGGGGCAGGCAGAGTGCAAGTGGAGTCAGACAGGCAAAGGTCAAACCAGGAGATCAATCAGGAGGGATACGGATAAAGAAGAGTCGGTTACCAGGCAGGGTCACGATTACAGAGATCAGAATCTTCAAAACAGGCAGGGGTCACAGCAGGAATCAGATAACAATCAGAATAATAGGCTCAGAAGCACCAGGAACTACAAAATTCGATCCTATAACGGGCAAGGAAAAATACATTTTGTGGCTTTAAATACCTTTAAACCTCACGCCACTGCGTTCTGGCGTCATCTCGCCAGCGCGCATGTGGAATTAAAAGAAGTAGTGCACTGCGCGCGCCTTAAGAAACTGAACTTTTAGAGGAGCGGCAGCAGGCATCGCTGCAGACCCCCTCCCACTAGACCACCAGGGTAAGTTATAACACTGCCAGTCTTTGTTAGGAATTCAAACGGGCAGCACTCCGATTGAAATAAAAGCCTTTATTTCTCACATGCAGGGCAACAGCAGAACAACGTTTCGAGCCACCTGGCTCTTTATCAAGCTTGATAAAGAGCCAGGTGGCTCGAACCATTGCTCTGCTGTTGCCCTGCATGTGAGAAATAAAGGCTTTTATACTAATCGGAGTGCTGCCCGTTTGAATTCCTAACAAATGCTGTATCCGTGTGGAAGGACACGTGGGAAAAGTGTACCCGGGAACAAAGTTGCAGACGAGTGTGACCTAAATTGAATTAATAACACTGCCAGTCCACATAGGGGCTACAAAATAGTGTATTATAGCCCTTATTTGGCACCCCAAGGGACTTTTTCATGTTTGTGTTGCTCCCCAACTCTTTTTACATTTGAATGTGGCTCACGGGTTACAAAGGTTGGGGACCCCTGGTTTAGAGGATATATGAAGCATAAGGATGAGAAAAACAATAGGTGATTCTTTATAATAACGGATTTCTGATAAATCAAGACACACTGAATATGCCTCCCTAAACAGGTGGGGTTATAGGGAGCATTTAAAGGCCTGGAGGGAAGGGGAGAATCTGATAGCTCGAGGCAGAGACTTCAGAGACAGGCAGAAGCCTAACAGAAGTGTTGCAGTGAGGAATGGGATGAAGTGATGAGAGGAGAAGATAGTCGAAGGTCAGAAGCAGTGCGTTTGTTGCCTAAAGGAGGGTGTTTTGAGATCAAAGCTGGGACATAGGAAGGGGATTCATTATTAAGGGCCTTAATATGAGTGTTAGTAATTTGAATTTGATTTGAGAGGAAATTTGGAGGCAATAATGGGTTTGAATAGTGGAGCATCTGATATGGAGTAATGAGATGAATTAGTCTAGCAGCAGCGTTTACAACTGAATTAGTTGAGAATTACAATATATTAGAATGCCTGAGTATAATAATAAGAGATTGAATAAATGTTTTAGTTGTATCTAAGCTGAAGTAATGCCTTATATGGGAAATGTTCAACAGATAAAAATTACAGGATTTCCATAGATGCTACCAAAAGTAAAATCGACTGGATTATGGTTCAGGAGAAGATGTCCAGTATTTTATTTGACTCCCATCAAAAATACCTCCTGGTTTGGACCCCCTGGATTGAATGCAGATTTGGTATAAACTGCCCAACAGCACTTTTAAGCATTTAAACTGAGAACACCCTACCATGTAATATGATACACATTGAATGCGAGACCTCAGGTTTTGTCTGCCAGTTAATTGGTTAAGATTTGTATTGTTATTAATAAACTTTCATGAGTAAATTGTAATCAGATGGACAGGTTAATGCATTAAACTGAGTTAAACTTTGGTGCAATTGTTCTAAGATAGACGCTGTGTTGAACTACCAGAAACAATTTTATGATGGATCATACTGTATGCTAACGTAACCTGTTTATATTCACTAAAATGCAAATAAAAATATTTGAATATAAAAATTACAGGATTTGGCAAGGATTTCAATGTGGCATGTAAAATACAGATGGGAATCTCAATAATCTCTTGGCAGGGTGCCTGTGTGGTTGAATGAAAGGTGATTTTACTGACTGTGAGTAAAATCTGTGCTACAGGGAAAGATGTTGGGGGAAATATAATGAATTATGTTTTAGAGAGATTCCGTTTCAGGCGGCACTGAGACATCCCAGAAAGGAAAGAGTAAAGAGGTAGGCTTAGGTACCATCTGAATAAAGGTGATATTGCAAAAGACTGAATAGGTTTTCCTAGAGATGTAGTAAAGGGTGAGAAAAGAATAGCCAGCAGCTGATGAGTTACATGGAAATATATTGACCCAGTAGGCCTGATTGATGCAAAGAATTATTATTTGTATATTTCCAAATGTTTAAAAATATCTGAGGCCCAGTATGCCAATGGTGTGCTATCCTCTTAATAGAAATAACATATAATGTTAAATTTAGCAAACGTATCAATATACAAAACTTGCCCTTTGTCTAGATGAGAAGGGACTGGATTCTGATGTGCTGAGCCATTACTGTTTTTTTCCACTGTACAGCACTGCAGCTGTCCCACGAATATTCTCTTTTTACCTCATATATTTTCGAGCCCACAATAAAGACTTGGCACGGTGGCACAAGTGTGTATAATGAATAGGTAGCTTTTCTCCAGCCTGCTAAAAATCAAATGGAAAACAATGGTTGGTTATAAATCTAACAGGGCTGATTTAATGCACAACGTAAAAGTGATTTATTGCCATAGAAGCTGCCTGGTATATGCATCTGGCTAAATTAGGTAAGAGATGAGTACACTGTTAGAAAAAGTCAATAAAAAATGTGCAAGAATGGCGCTTTTAAATCTGATCGCATGTTTAGACAGGGGCTTTATTTTATGTAAACATAAAAGAGAAAGAGGCACACAAGTGTCTCTGAAGTACTGAGTTTGTATACAAAATACTGCAAATTAACATAGCCTAAAGGGCTAATAGTTCTCCCGCATACACAGCTCTGCTCTGCCAGGCAGTTTGAGGATTAACCCATTCATGCCTAAATAAGATACAACAATCAGCGCACACATGGGGCACACATGAGGTTAAAATACAGTTATTGCATAAATATCAGTATAAATGTACTTTACAGACATTTTACTTTTAATTCTGTATTAATTAATGCTTCGCTTTAGTGTTTAATTTCTGCAAATGATAATAAAAAATAAGTAAAAATGTCTCCTGTGGCACAATGACAAGAATAAATAGCTGTAAATCGTCAGGAAACAACATAGTTGGATCCAACGTTGTCTTGCTATCAAATAGCTCACACAGTATAATTGAAATGTGTTTGATAATGGTCTGGGACAATTATACCATTTGGAAAATCACTGGTATTTCACCCCAGGATGACAATTTTTTATTTCTAAAATGTACAATTTATAGCCATACAGTCACCTCACGTTTTGTTCTTGACTAACATGGAATACATAGGGGAATATAGGCAGCAACCAGATTTCCTAGAAGTCTGGGAGAAATCATATGTTTTGAATAAAGAATTGTCATAGGGTTTTGGGGATGATTTAACTACTGGTATTGGTATCCCTTGAACGTGTACCTAAAATCATTTTCCCACCACAGGGAAATAGTTGGGCCATAATCATATGAAGAGCGAGAAAGATATTGTCTCCCTCTGGAAAATTGGAGCCTAACCAAAAGAAAAAGTTCTAATCTTGCTGAATAGGATATCACAAGAAACCATGTTTAAAAAGAGAACTATTATTCTTCATTCAAATACCAGCACTGCTTCTGCAGAATTGGATCCACTAGGGAATCAATCCATGCTTTGTCAGCAACACTTCTCATATACTGATTGTAAATTCTCCTCACTTGTGTGGTGCCTTGTTTTAACAATGATTTTAATCATCCAATTTATTGGCTCCCTACATACTTTTGATTATGTGAGAAATGCCCGTTGTTTGTTTTGGCCTCTGACACATAAGGGTTATAATGAAATGATCAAGTACATTCTTTGTACAATAAGAAGGATTTACTATATTTAAATCAGTTGTTATATACTGCTGTATACTATAGAATGAAATGCCTCCTGGCAGTGCTGTAGAATGACCCACATCAACATGAAAAGGGAAACATATGGCTAAAATTGAATTTTAAGTTATATACAAAGAGCATAAAGTTCCTTGGCCACACACACATGAAATGCCTGTTCTTTCTAATCCATTTATATTATTAGCTAACAAGACCCCATCTCATTGCTCTTATCCTCTTTGTCCTTTACAAAGAACAGCAATGTCTAAGATTTATTTAAACAGATAAAAATGTGCTGTTTACAGTGCTCTTTTGGATTAAAACGGTTGAAACTAAGGATAATAACTTACAAGATAATATGGGAGTAGACAATGGAGAAGCTTCACATGAACGTTTTATACGTAGTACAAGTATGGGACCTGTCATCCAAAATGCTCGGGACCTGGGGTTTTCTTGATAACGAATTATTCCGTAATTTGGATCCTCATACCTTAAGTCTACTAAAAAAAATTATTTAAACATTAATTAAACCCAATAGACTTGTTTTGCCTCCAATAAGAATTAATTAGATCTTAGTTGTTATAATGTACATGTTACTGTTTTATTATTACAGAGACAAAAGTAAATAATCTTTAAAAATTTTAATCATTTGGATAAAATTGAATCTATGGGAGATGGTCCTCTGTAATTCAGAGCTTTCTCGATAACAGGTATCCGTATAACAGATCCCATGGCTGTAGATAGATGCCCCCACCCCCACAGCCCCATTTAGGTTGTAATAAGACACATGTTCATCAAATTAAAATATGGTGTCTAAATGAATCCTACCTAACTGCTTCATTAAACCTGATGGTTTGGTACTTTTTGTCTTGAATGATGATGACACAGTGAAGCTGGCATGGTATGAATCCTCATGTTTAGCATCCATCGATTAACAATCACAGATAGATGTGCTCATTCTACTAGAGATCAGTTTTGTTTGGCCATCACAAATGTAATCTAGGGAAAACAAGGAATTCCAGGATATTTTCAGATAGAGGAAAGAGAGAGATGAGAAGGTAATTAAACAGATCAGAGGGGTCAAGAGTAACTCTGTTAAGAAATGACTTAAAGCAGGCATGTTTAAATCAGATGTGGGAACTAACAAGAGATAGAGTGAACTGAGAATGTGTAATAATGTAGGAGTACAGGCTGCAACACATGGGTGGGCTCTGGATCAAGTGAACAAGTAGCATCATGAGTTTCTGGCACATGCCACAAGGCTTAGGCAAAACAAAAGAATGAAGTGGGAATCGGTGGTGATATTGTATCTAGTCATACAATAAAGTGAGGAAGTGCACAAAGTAGTAAGAAGGAGGTGCTTGGCAGGGAGACATTATTTATTTATTCTTTACTAATATTCTTAGTAAATAACTCGTATGGTAACAGAACGGTGACATATGTAAGTGTGCACAATTAAATAAATAGGCCACAATACAGTTTTGAGAAGCTAAATGCATAAACTGTGAATTATAGCACTGGCCCTATGTACATTATTTATGGGGACAAATGGCTCTTGATGATGCTTTTAGGTTGTCTCAGTTGTAAAGTGCATTGGATACGGTTGAATGGCTTAGGTCAGCAAAGGAATGTGACAAGGACAACAAGAATTTGTAGAAGGGCTGTGGCGCTGGAACTGCATTGACCTCCTAAGGATCAGAAGGACTTTGTTAGTTTTTTTAGTATTTTGATGACAACAGAGGTCTGCCTGCTGTCAAGGAAAGGTTTGTAAAAGCTGTTTTAGAAAATCACATAATAACAGCTATTTTGTAATGCTCATAGTTATAGCCCAGGTAGGCAATCAGGAACACTGAATTATTTGCAAACAGCATCTCATTTATTTGGTAATGTTATTTTGCCTTAGTCAGCCCTTTCCTTAATTGATAGAATAACGCTGAGTCCTCTCCAAGCTCATAAGATAATGGATAATGAAGATTTAGGAAGGTTTATCCTCCCAAAAAAGAGATCAACTGTTGTTCTTCAATGGACAGACCTCTAAGTTGTGGCCATAGGGCAGCCCTCAGCACAGGGAATCAGAGTTTGCATGGGACAAGCAAGTGTTGATCAGGAACTGCTGCCTGTTGTGTGCCCTACAAATGTCTGTGTTGACACTTACCCATATGGCTTCAATATTGCTGTAGCCATAGAAAGGACACTGCAAGCACAGAGACTTTCAAGTGGTGAATGAAAACCTTTCATGTGGCACAGGCCCTGGGCTAGTTTGAAACTGTATAAGGAGCCTCTGTTCAGTTTACAGACAGATGCAGAGAGTTGTTTAGTTTCATCCGACAGTAAATAGTTAAAACACACCAAAATAGATTTGTCGTGATATGGCTCATATTATACACTGTAAGGCCGTAAGGTATAGCAAACAAATATCATGTTTATGTATTTTAATGTATAGATATGTATACAATTTTGCTGGAATGTTCTATTCATCTTTTTTAACATTGTTTTGGTACCTATGGCCAAGAGTGATTCCTTACCCCACAGAACATACTGGTGTCTGAGGCTCATGGAAATAAATTGGTGTGTATAAAGCTCCAAGTCTTGTTCCAGTAGTATAGTGAAGTATAGACGTATGCATTTTAAAAACTTTAATCCAATCTATAAAATTCTGTTTGTCTAATATACTTACCCCCATATGTAATAATATAGGCACAAAGTTTGCCCAGGAGTACTAACCCATAACAACCAATAAGATGTTTGCTTTTAAAATGGTGACCAGTAAATTCTACCTGCTGATTGGTTCTTATGGGTTACTGCTTCTGGGAAAACTTAGTGTATTTTATTACATAACCCCCAATATATATAAAGTATAAATTCAGTGGGTGTGGATATTTAGAAATCAAGTTTAATAGACCTTATGCTCATCAAGATCCCTTAAATTCTCCCACTGCATGACCTGTTCCAGGATAGCAAATCTAACCTATGATACAGACGTTTGAACAAGAGCTGTGACTCATAGCATTGCATTGGTTAATATGGTTTACTGCTCCTGAGCAAACTTTGTGTTTTTTATTACATAACCCCCAGAAAGTCCAAACTCTCAGCATAATGTAGAAGCTGAATTTCCTGTTCTGTTTACCTTGTACTATAAACTTGACTTGTCTGTTAATAGCACTAAAAAAGTGCATAAAAAGCAGGGGTGCTGTGCCAATAAGGCAATTTGAAAAACGCACCTCAAGTGGCAGCGCCAAGCAGGTTACCAGGGGCAGACAAAAAGCTGCTTCTGGTACCATTAAGAGCCAATTTTCTGGTTTTTAAACCAGAAATTCAGCTTTTCTATGGTGAGAGAGAGTGCAATTGTGCTCTCTGCAGTAGTGATGTGTCTCCCCAGACCCCCCACTGCACAGGAATGGTATGCACTTGGGGCGAGGGGGGACGGCATTGCAGGAGCTGCTTCAGGCGGCTCCTGCTTTAAAAACTCCACTGGTAATGTCACCCTGATGTGGGTTACTAAAACACAGTAATGTTATGTATACTGCCAGTTTTGATTAAAAGCAGCCTATTAATGCCTTCAAATAAAGCACAACCCCCCTCATTAGTGTCCCACTCCTCTGCAGCACGCAATGGGTAGCATAAAGGTGGCCATACATACCATATATTGGTCCTTTAGACCGTTTCAGCAGCTTATCTGCCCATATTTGGGGGCTCCTGATGGGTTATCCCGATCAATATCATGCCATAAACGGCCAGATATCGATCAGGCAAGTTTGATTTTTTTTCTGTGATCTAGGATCGCATCGGCTAGCTGATGCGGTCCTGCAACCCGTCTGCGCCCATTTGCAGCATTGTAATCCGATCGTTCGTTCGTGATGGTCTCTGTGCTGCTTCACAGATCATACTACAGATCTAACTGTAACAGGAAGAAGTGTGGAAGCAAAAGACACAACTCTGTCTGTTAATTGGCTCATGTGACCTAACATGTATGGTTTGTTGGTATGTTTGTGTGCACAGTGAATCGTATGATCCCAGGGGGCGGCCGTTATTTTTTAAAATTTTCTATTTATGATTACCCAATGGCACATACTACTAGAAAAGTATATTATTATGAAAATGGTTTATTTACACGAAGCAGAGCTTCATGGTATAGTTTTCCTTTTTCGAGGTCGCCAAACAAGCAGATCTAATAGTGTCTGGCCACCTTAACACTGCAGACACTGGGAGTCCAGGACAGAGGCAAATCTGGGTGACTTCATTGAGCAAACAGTGGATATGTGCCTTATCTCTGGTTTTCCCCTTGTTTTTAGTAACAGAAATGTCACATCTGAGTGATAGCAGATACTGCAGAAATTTCAATCTGCAGCATATGAAACTGAATACTCACCCCTGCCCAAACAGTGTATTTTGGACCAAATTAGGTGGAATCAACCCAGCAACTGATACAAGGTGCTGGATCCAGTCTCCACCTTGCTTCATGCAGGGCTACAGATATAAGTGACTAAACTTCACTTTCACTAGTATCTACTCATTCTTGTTTTTTTATGCTTAGAATGCTCAGAATCTGGACTTTTCTGGATAAGGGATCATTCCTTCATTTGGGTCAGCATACCTTAAGTCTACTAAAATAATTAAAATATTTAATAAATCCAATAATTTGCTGTACAGTGCTTTGCCCTCAAGGAGCGCCATACAAATAAGAATATACATACATACATACATACATACAATAAGTGTTGTTTTTCTTCCAAGTTCCAATATTAATTAACTACATTGTAGGATGAAATATAATGTACTGTTTTATTGCTACAGAGAAAAGTGAAATCATTTTTAAAAAAACTTTAAATTATTTGATTAAAATGGAGTCTATAGGTGATGCCCATCTCATAATTCAGAGCTTTCTGGATAACAAGTTTCCGGATAATGGATCCCATACCTGTACCACAAATATGCTTATCTTAACGTCTAACTGGGCAGGAGCCCTCATCAGAGTTGTTCAACGGCAAGTCAAATGAGTTGCATAGAACTTGTGATAGAAACCAAAAATGTCAACTAAGATCCAATAGGACTACATGGATCATTCATGAAAAAACTGAAAATATGTGATGAATTTTATTGGAAAGTTGCTCAGATGTACATTTATTTTCATTATGCAAAAAAAATCTGTTGGTTGTCACCTCAGTCTCATAGTTTGTATGAACTATATAAATGCAGTCCCATAGGGTTGAACAGTATCAGCAGAAAGCAATAATTTTACACCAAGTTTAACAAAATGTGCAGATTTTTTTGCACAAACCATTTGATTCCAACCCAAAATCCAATTTTAACTTGCAGGTTTATTGTGCAAAATTTTAGCATACAAACAGTCACATCACGAATGACAGTTTTGAATATATGAAGAATCATTATATAAAGTCATATATAAGTACGCAATGCAGTAAAAGTTGAGGTGCACAATTATAGTATAGGTTTTTATAAAGAAAAAGGGTTTAGAAAGAAGAGAAAAGAAACTTATACATAGAGTTCTCATTAATACCTGGCAGGAGAAGGATTGCCCACTGCGCAAACAAATACTGATTAGGTATTGAAGTCAGATAAGTGGTGGGGCAGTTTTCTTATACAACTGGGACAGGGTGCCATGGATCCCACATTTGGGCACACTTGAGTAGGGCGTCTGGTGTCATTGCTGCCATCCTCTCCATACTCTCTCTTGCGCTAAGTTGATTAATCAGGTGTTGTATGTCCGGGGTTATAGGTTGTTTCCAGGTTCGGGCAATCATATTGGCAGCTGAGTTGAAGATATGAAATAAAAGTCTTTCATTGAGGCCAATGCTTTTTTCGGTTTAGAGTTGGAGAAGGGCTATTTGCGGATGACACGGTACAAAATCCAATATACCTGATTGAAATGCCTGTGTGATTGTTGCGTATATAAATGTATATATATAAATAAGTATATAAATAAAGACATGTCTCAGAGAGAGGTATAGGGTGCAGGGCCGCCATCAGAAATGGAGGGGCCCTGTACGTAAAAATGTTCTGGGTCCATCTGCCCCTGGCCAGCCCCAGACGCATTGGTGGCCCTGCAAATTAAAATAAAATTAATGGCCAGCCCCCCCACAAAAGTTTTTGAAAAAAAAATGGTGGCAGCCCCCTCCACAAGTAAAAAAAATGGTGGACAGGGCTCACATTCACACACAGGCTACCCACCCCAGGCCAGCCCTAGACCCACTGGTAGCCAGGCCCCACTCCCCCTGCAAAAATATGAATGGTCCACCCCCCCCCACAAAAGTTTAAAAAAAACATTGGTGGCAGCCCCCCCCACAAGTATAAAAAAATGTGGCCAGGGTCCCCCCCCAAACACAAGTTTGAAAAAAATTAACATTGGTGGCCAGGGTTGCCCCACTACAGGTTAAAACAAAAAATTACATTGTTGGCCAGGGTGAAGGTTTTTGACTTACTTTATTTCCAGCCCACCACTGCTGCCAGGGAGTTGCAAACTTCAAAAAGGAGGGCAGGAGCTCAGGTGTCTGCATATTCTTTCTGCCGATTGGTCACTGAAGTCTAAGTCCTGGTACAGCTGCACAGGGATTGGATAGGTCAAGTTTGAACTTCTCCTCCAGGCTATCCAATCCCGGTGCAGCTTTCCTGGGACTTAAATGTCAGTGACCAATGAAAAGTAGAGAAAGTTGTAAAGATGATGCCGCTCTGCAGCTCTCTGACAGCTGGGGGCCGGCTAATCAAGTAAGTGCAGCAGGGCCGGCCCCCCAATAAAGTACAAAATCCCTGGGGGCCTGGGACAACTGCCCAGACCCCCCCCGGATATAGGGGTAAAGATTTAATATCCAGAATGCTTTCTGGGTAACAGGTTTCAAGGCAAAGGATCCTATACCTGTACCAGGAAATAAATAAATAAAAGATGTTTTTTATAGCTAGTGAAGTCATTGCTATTATATACTGTGTGCATTTCTCCTGTCCTATACAGTTTCCTTTTGTTTTTTCAACATTTTTATTGGGTTTTCAAAAATATACAGAATTACTTTTACACAGCGTAAATTGAGTATGATTAAACTAGTTTCCTTTTGTGTTCAAAATGAAGCTGGTGCAGTCACAGGAGAGAGAAATATATGAACAGTGGCCACTTATCATTATTGTTTATTCATATAAAGCCAACATATTCGGCACTTAAAAGAATTTATCTGGCCATGTATCTAAACCTGTTACTGTAAAGTTATGAATGCAGTAGCTTTGATCTTAGCAGGTTCCCATTCATTTATGTATAAAACCTTTATTTCAAAACAAATTTAAGAGAAGGAGCCCTGTAATTTTCCCTGCTATTAATCCTTTTTAAAGCTGCATTTAATGCTATAATAGGAAAGGTGTCATGTCTCACCTGTCCAACGTATTGGAGACGTGCCTGATCGTGACCCACCATTGTCAGCCTCACTAATGCGCTCATTTATTGTACTTCAAACACAATGAGCCTTTTTACTTCTAACATTGATGTCTTGTCCATTACAAGGAATAGTAGAGCGCTTCCAGTGATTCTTAAACCTTATAAGGCTAATGCCACACTGGGTTGTTTCTCAGCCCCTTTACTCATTTCTCCTGTCTTCTGTGTCTGTACTGGAGCCACTGCATTGAACCGGATGCAGACCCGGAATTCAGTGCCAGAATGCATACGTGTACATTTTGGTGCTGGAAACTGTCTATGGTTCTGATGCACCAATTTATGACACAGCTCTGTTCAAGATTTTGAATTTAAAAAGCCTTTATTAGCATGTGGCTTTTAGATCTGCAACAATATGACGTTTCAAGCTCATTTGCAGCCCTTTTTCAAATTACTGACACATTTGCAAAGTTACAATTTATACTTTTTTCTCACAGCCCCATCTCTTGGCTACAATGTCTCATTACTCCAACAAAACAATAAAAGATCAAAATTGGATCACTTATCTCTTTTTGTTACGTTTAGGTTTCTATTTCTGACTCAATCTCAAAGTCCTTATACATCGGGTTTTTATGCTACTCCTTACAGATCAATCCATATTCTGAAAAATATACAAACATTAAAATCAACCTAATTAAAAACAATTTCTATTTGTTATTTTATTATTCTTTTTCCCAAAAGTATAGAGTTTATCTAAAGATTGGATGTAAATCATATTGACAGTTAAGACCATGGGGTTCCAAAGTATCCAATAGGCGAATTCACTTAGCTTCTCTCTTTAAAAGTTTTAGTTCTATTACCTCCCCGGCGAAATATGGGGACCTGATCAATTACCTGAAATTTTAATTGATGAACCCCATGGCCTTTATCTGTGAAATGTGATGCAACCGCCTGATCCAGTTTCTTTAGCTTAATTGCTGACTTATGCTCTCTTATTCTCTCTTTTACCATCCTCGTGGTCTGTCCCACATATAAGAGACCACACCGACATTTAATTGTGTAAATTACATATGTGAATGTACAGGTGAAAGAACCTTTGATTTTTATGGGATTACCCTTTCTCGGATGGTATATAGTATCTCCTCTCTGGCAATTGGAACAGCAATTACAGGATAGACATGGAAATAATCCATTTTTCCTGGGCCGCAATAGTTGTTGTTTTTTTATCATGGCCTCCCACATCAGATGTTACTAGTTGGGACTCAAATGTTTTATTCCTTTTGTAAGACATTACTGGGGGCTGTCTAAAACATTCAATTTCTGGTAGCCCATCCTTATGGTTCTGATACAGACACCAGGAGGTAGAGGAGAAGCAGCCCAGTGTGGCATTAGCCTAAGGCTAGAGACAGGCTATGCGGATCTCGGCCTGTGGACAAACTCAGGTCAATAATTCACTCCTCCTCTTCTGCTTGATGTGCCTGTACCCAAATACATTGCTTTGGCTCAGACATACATGGCCAATTTCAGTGCCAAAACACAAGATTTTGCATTTTGCACTGGAATCCACCACTTCTGCCTGCACCTGAGACAAGACAATGTATTTGGGTGCAGGAACATTGAGCAGTGAAAGAGCAGATCCTTGGCCTGTGTTTCTCCACAGGCAGATATCCACATTGTCTGTCTGTGGTTATCAGCTTATCACCCATGTCCCAGTCTATTAAAAGAGAAGAAAAGGTAATTTTATTTTGGGGTGCCAAAAGTTAGGCGGGATTCTTCCAGTGGAGAAGTCAGAAGAAGAATGTTCTGTGGTGTTCACTGAAAGAATCCCAGACCAGTGCAGTTTTCTAATGATAGGAGCACTGGCCCAGGGATTCAGGTAAGTAAATGTAATCAATTAGGGTCCCTAACATTTGGCACCCCCAAGTTAAAAGACCTTCCCTTCTCCTTTAAACCACTGCTATCAAAATAAGGATTCAGCCAGTTGCACACATAGCGGTTCTCCACTGGTATTTCCAAGGTTGATTTGCTCATGTTGGTCAGATATCAGCAGGGCAGGTTTGATTTCCCATTTGGGGTGAGAGCCACATTGGTGTGTTGATTCAGTCCTCTCCTAAAAGTTTGCATTGCTGGTCATTATGATCCAGTTGTCGACTCAAGGGCCAAACAATCACACAGCTAACAGCACCACAGCAAATCGGAGCAAATTGGTATTTTTCCACTGGTGTTTCTAGGCCAGTGAAGAAAATGCAGAGTATGCCATTGGCTTTATGGTTACAGATGTCTGGAAAAAAACTACAGCTTTATATATGGGTTTCAGAAGTCATTAACAAAATATTTATGTAATGTTGTCTCTCTGTCTGGGTGGGTTTCCTCCAGGTACTCCATTTTTCTTCCCACGCTCCATAAACATACAGGCAGGTTACGGTAATTGGCTGCTGATGAAATTGACCCTACTGTATATAAAGTGATAGGAACACTATATGAATAAAACATAATAAATAAATGAAGCAATGCTGAGTATGCTCATTTTTAGGTTTAAAGTATGCAGAGCTGTCAGAACCTCACAACAATCCCTGGCAAGTCAGTGTGAGATCAATGCACAAACACATCCTGGTGAGCAGGAGGTTATCTGAGATCAATGTGCGGGCGGCTGCTGGACAGCTGGCAGTGTGTTATAGAAATGCAGTCAGGCTTCATGTCTATAAGGATTACGGTTAGCAAGCACTGTGATTCACATTGATTAGCACTTCCACATGATGTGACTGCAGGGTTATACAAATTAGGGCCACCCGAATGGAAAGCAAATCCAGAGACCCTAAAGAATTGACCAATTAAGTTCCATACCTGCGGTTTTTTTCTTTTTTGTTACATCCTGCTTATGCAACAAATTCTCTTATAATTTGAAGTGCCTTTCTTAAAATCAGATTTCTGTTTAGAGAAGAGTCCGTGGTTCTGAAAGCCATGTTAAATATAAAAGTATAGATTGATAAAATATAGACCACCCAGGTACCATCTGAATTAGCTGGATGTATATGAATGCACTGAAAATTGTGACTTGTTGTGCAGCACCATATACACACACTCTTTCAGGCAGAGACCCTTCTCTTGTTCAAACGTAAAATCTTAGGTTGGTGTGTAAGACACAGGGTGAGCAAGTGAGTTTAACAACAGTGAGTCATGTCCTGGTTGAGAATCCATGGGTTGATGATTAGTTCTATCAATGCGGTCTCATGGAGCAGAGAAGCACCAGGAGAAATTAAATGATGCCCGGACAGGAGAGCTAGGGCACTACTTTTGGGGGCAAATTTACTTATGGTCGAATATCGAGGGTTAATTAACCCTCGATATTCAACTGTCGAAGATAAATCCTTCGA
The DNA here is from genome assembly GCA_038501925.1 of Xenopus petersii. Classification (NCBI taxonomy): domain Eukaryota; kingdom Metazoa; phylum Chordata; class Amphibia; order Anura; family Pipidae; genus Xenopus; species Xenopus petersii. The sequence continues at coordinate 51,340,141 of CM076686.1, read as the reverse complement.
CTTTCGAATATCGAAGTTGAAGGATTTATCGCTAATCGTTCGTTTCAAAGGATTTTAATCCATCGATTGAACGATTTTTGTTCAAACAAAAAATACTTAGAAAGCCTATGGGGACCTTCCCCATAGGCTAACATTGACTTTGGTAGCTTTTAGGTGGCAAACTAGGGGGTCGAAGCTTTTTCTTAAAGAGACAGTACTTCGCCTATCGAATGATCGAATAGTCGAACCGTTCCATTCGAAGTCATAGTCAAAGGTCGAAGTAGCCCATTCGAAAGTAGCCAAAAAAATCATTCGAAATTCGAAGTTTTTTTTCTTCTGTTCCTTCATTCGAGCTAAGTAAATGGGCCCCATACACAGTTTAATTTGGCAATAGTGTGTAATCTAAAAAAACAGATAATGTAAATGTGCAGAAGTGCTCAGAAGATCCCCCTCAGCAATCATACATTTAGTTATACAGGTTAGTATACATATGCCCTTTAAATGTGGGTTTCATAACTCATCTGTCAGTACAGGAACAGGCAAGCAGTTGGCTATTTTGAAACAGAACATATCACTTTTAAGAAGTGTTATAGCAATAAAATATTCTATATTAAAGGATAGTGGTGTAGAAACTGTAACTGGTTATTGATATGAGGACTGCAGTCAGGCCCAATCCTTGTGTTACACAGGCCTCACCGTGTCAGGACTAGTCCCAACACTTGTTGCATGGAATGCTAGCACTGACACAAACCCCTTTTAAATAAAAGGTTACACACACTATCATTAAAGGGATACTATTACAAGTATGGGATCCATTATCAAGAAACCTGTTAATCAGATAGCTCTGAATTACCGGAAGCATATCCCCCATCCATTATTATAATATAAAACTTACATTTTTGAAAATTATTTCCTTTTTCTCTGTAATAATAAAACAGCACCTTGTACTTGATCCAAACTAAGATATAATGAATACTTATTGGAGGCAAACCAATTCCGTTGGGTTGATTTAATAAGTAAATTATTAAGTAGCCATGGAATGGAGATCAAAATTATGGAAAGACCCCTTATCTGGAAAACCCCAGGTCCCAAACATTCTTGATAACAGGTCCTATAAATGTATTGGTTTTTATTTAAAGGAACAGTTCAGTGTAAAAATAAAAACTGGGTAAATAGATAGGCTGTGCAAAATAAAAAATGTTTCTAATATAGTTAGTTCCGGTAGGGCATGACGCAAAGCTATGTGACCTATGACAGGGAAGTCGGAGGGTAGAGAGGAGGAGTAGAAAGTATATTATGTTGATCAGCCTTTTAGAGGAGGGGTTTCGGAGCGTAGTTTCAACTGGTGAGCACAAAAGGCACTATAGTCTATTGGAATTGCAGATATGAGAATGTGTGCCTGATCTGGTCTCTGGGTAACAGGGCCCCCCGATTAGTCATATCTTCCAATGTATGTATGCCCCAGTGGGGTATGGAGCAATTTGTTGAAAGCTGTGTAGGTAGGGTTGCCATCAGGCCAGTATTTTCCCGGCCTGACCGGTACAAATGATGCTGGACCCCAATGTTATTTATAGGGGAAACAAATCGAAATATACAGGAAGGCCGGTATTTTTTTCCAAAAAAAGGTGGCAACCCTATGGGTAAGTGTTACCCCCATAGCAGCAAATTCAGGGATAGGATTGGAGGCTTCAGTTTATACAAATTCAAATGATGCTTAGCATCACCAGCTTCAGTATTTGTTGCGGGATACTGCTGTCATCTTGTGGCTGAAATTAACATTACAAGTACATATTAAATATAAAAGGAACAGCTTCAAGTCTTCCGTTTTATAATGATGGCTACGCATATAGTAAAGCAGGACATGGAAATCGACAGTTTTTCACTTTGTTTTTTTTATTTAGATTATCTAATGGCAAATCTGCTTTTTTTTTTTTTACCACTGGGTAAGATCTGACATTCTTCCAGCTACAGTCAGCACTTGTGCAAGTAAAGCCTGATGAAAAATTCTAAACACATAACAGTAAATCTGTCATTTCAAATTGCAACAACATTTAAAACATTTCAAAATAAATGCTTTAGCAATATGAACTTGGGGGTTTGCTCTTTGATTTTGCTCTATTAGGAACGTTTCTCGTCAGCACTATTGAGGCACACAGCAGTGCAGAATTCTGCTCCAACTTTTAATTCTGGATATGCAGCTGCTGATCATTGTTCTATGTGAATAGATAACATTCAGAATAGAGGCTCAGGAAAATATGCTATAAAACTTTATCGCATAAAAGATGCTATTTCACCAGGGTTGCTTTTGACTTTAAGGTCTGAACACAGTGGTTGGCATTGTTGCTTTGCAGCACAGGGGTCTCGAGTAGGATTTCTAACAGGGCACTGTCCTTATTTAAAGAATGTCATGACAATGTTTGCAACGTTTTCTCCATGGCATTTTGCTTTCCTCCCTGCTCCAGACACATGCTGATGGAGGATTGGGCTTCTCATTAAACTGACCATCGTTTGAATCTGTGTGTGTGTGTGGTAGGCAATTAGATTCTATGGTGTTAATGTAATAAAATGTTTGCTTCTTATCTAACCCATAGCAGCCAATCAGCAGGTAGCAGTTACATGTGACAGCTATGGGTTACTAGATGTGGTCATCCTTTAAGTATATAAAGTATAAATTGGATTTTTTTTTCCGTGACAGGCCACTCTCCCAGTATAAACAAGGCTATAGTTTAAAGGAGAACTAAAGCCTAACTAAAGAAGTAGCTAGAAATGTTATATATTATGTTTTAGGCTTTTGTACCTGCCCAAGGCAACCACAGTCCTTTAGAAATCTAAGCCTCCAAATATGCCCCAGTAGCTTCTCATCTTCCTTTCTGCTGATTCACTGCACATGCTCTGTGCTGCTGTCACTTACTGAACTAAGGGACCCACTCACAATATACAGTACACATAGAATACAAATATAGTGATTTATGGCTATTTAGTAATTTTAATACAGATAATTATACGTGGCAGCAGAGACCACTGCGACTAGCGTCAGAATTGAATCAGCCTTGTAGCATCATCTTATATTACAAGAAAATCTTATTTTCTGCTTGAAAATTTGTGATAACCCCTAAGCTTTGCTTCTTAACAACTGAGCATGTGAGTGTCGCAGACACATTCCAAGATGGTGACCCTCTGTGACAAGCTTGTATTTCTGGATCATTGCTGCTATTGAGAAGCTGAAACTTTAGGCTGGTGCAATAAAGTCATTTTTATAAAAATATAGTATTTTTAGCCATATTCATTTTCAGGGTTTAGTTCTCCTTAAAAAGCACCTTATCTGCTGTTGAACAATAAAACCCACCCCTTTCTAAACTACAGCCTTTGAGCAGCTCACTACCAGAGGGCTTCTGAGTGGACTGGTAATTCATTTTAGCACCTTCTCCTCCACGAAGCGACAATGAGTGCTAAAGTGAAACTTGTTTTAGTGCCGGAAATAACAGAAACAGATATTTCTGTAGCCAAACAGTATGTTCAGCACAAGACCTATTTACTGAGCTCATGTTAAAAAGGGGTGTATACTGTCCCTTAAAATTAAGATATAGGAGAGAAAATATGTATCCACTATCTATGTCTACAGACCCAGGCCACAGCTAGTGCAATATTCATAAAACAACTATGCATCCTGCATCTCCATATCTTTATAAAGACAAACACCTATAACCCTTCATTCATACTTTCGTTACAGAATTTATACTGACAAACTGAAACACTTGTGTATCTAAAAGTTTAATTCACCAAGAAAGCAAAAACAGTTTATTCATTGCAGCATGTTACAAAAATACAAAATATTTTTTCAAGCAAACTGATTTACAAAGACTGTGCAGTTTAGCTTTGCAAAAAGTGTTTCCAGCCCGTATACTAATTTTCCCCAAAACCAAATGAAAAATGAAAACTGTTATATGGTATCATTATACAACGCAAATTCAACACTGGATCCCATATGCCTTATTTGGCTCTTCAGAAGGTAAAAACAAAAAGACGACAAGAAATATTAACTATTTTGTATTGTTAATGGTCTACAGTGCTATCAATAATAAAGTAAAAGAACGTCTGTGCATACCCTGTAACAACTGTCCAACACCTGGTAGTCTTAGAATTAAGCTACTCTGACATCACATTTCAGCAGTTTGCAGGTAGTCATGATGCAGCTTTGCTGTTCCCTCTGTTCTGTAAAGCTCTAATAAGCAACTCAAGTTAAGCCCTCTAAACTCCCTTGGCTCTCTTCACCTACACCTATTCATACATTATTATTGCAGTTTTTCATTGCCTGGGAAAATTCTTTTTTGGCCAACAATTTGATTTTAACCCAAACCATATTTATGCTTTAAAGCATTAGTACTTATAATGCATCTTGATGCCCCTAAGGTGTTACAGGTATTATAATTACAATAACTGTATGGAAAACACGTTAGTAACAGTAATCTTTGCAAAGCCCATTTCCTTTATTAAATCAGTGCTTTCATGCAAGGAAAACAGGGGAAGATTGCATTAATGCACCACAATGAGAAGGATATCATACCTAAATTACTGTAGGGAGTTGGAATAAATTGGAGAACAGGCAGAATTCTTGAAAGCGGTCATAATGAATTGTTTCTGTGTATGGAGTGCAAGGATCTGTGACATCTGTTCTGACCTAGTAATGAAAAGTGACAAAAGTATAACATTTGTACCTCAGACAATTGTAATGTGCAGCACAGCTGACTTGCCCATGATTACAAAGTCAGTCATTTCTGTGGCCATTCTAGAGTCTTGGCCTATGGCTGGAACTGGAAAATTTTCTTGAACAGATGAGTTTTTTTAAGTGAGCCACTGAGCTGACTTTTGTTATAGTGTACTGGCCAACTGATTTTATTTTTCTTTGACTTTCCTACGATGAATGCTGAAAACAGACTACCTTTAAGAAAACATAATCTGCTCATGGAATACCTGCATGGAATACCTGAAAGTATGATTTTAGCCGTATCCTTGGACCTTTTGCTTAGTTTTACCTTATTATAGGTAATAATAAGGTAATATTGGTAATAATTGATCACCACACCCCCACCATGTTATGATCTAAATCAAATATTTTTCCAGAAAAATTAGCTCTGCATCATATTGTGCTGTGTTACACTGGGTGCACCGTGTGAGCCAAGCAATAACAAAATAAAATTTGCCCTATCTGTAGGACATGTAAAGAATACACAGTCAGATGAGATTTCAAGTGACTTAAAACAAAGGATATTCTTCCCTATGTAAGTACACACCATAAAAGAAGAAACCGCATAAACATCAAGACTTGGCAGTACGTTTCCTTAGCTTGTCCTGAGGGACATCACTTGCTTCTTTGTCTTCAAGCTTGCCATTTTCAAAGTCGTTTACTTCTTCTTCCAGTTTCTTCCGGTCAGCAGGTTCAGTAGGCAGGTTTTCTAAAGAAAATGAAAATGACAGCAATCAAATGCCAGATTCATGGAATTGACTCTGGCCTACTGTATCACTAGCCTCAAGTAAAGTTAAGATAGCCATACAGAGTGAGATCTGCTTGACAAATAAGCAGATCTTGGTTCAATTTGGCCACCCATGCATTAGATCAGTGATCCCCAACCAGTAGCGCGTGAGCAACATGTTGCTCTCCAACCCCTTGGATGTTGCTCCCAGTGGCCTCAAAGCAGGTGCTTATTTTTGAATTCCAGGCTTGGAGGCAAGTTTTGGTTGTATAAAAACCAGGTGTACTGCCAAACAGAGCCTCAATGTAGGTTGACATCCACATATGGGCTACCAAATGGCCAATCACAGCACTTATTTGGCACCCCAAGAACATTTTTATGATAGAGTTGCTCCCCAACTCCTTTTACTTCTGAATGTTGCTCACGGGTTTAAAAGGTTGGGGATCCCTGCATTAGATCAAAGCAGACTGATCATTCGTTTGTTCAGTAGCCAACAACTGGATCATAATACAGGTCCAATGGAGACCCTGTCAAAGAGCAGATTTTCACACCTGCCTGATAGATATCTGCCTAAATTTCAGCCAGATATCCGACGAGCTGACCCTCCCAAAGGCACCATACATCGGCAGATAAGCTGATGACAGTCTTTACATAAACCAGTCTTTTAGGTATAACATCAGCCTAAATGGACAAGTTATCTGGAAGTAGAAAAGAACAATTACTGCTATATAAAAAGACAAAAAGGTTCACTCACTAATATATTGGTATCCTTGGGGTCTGTGCCTTTTGGATGGACAGAGGAAGTCTGCCACAAACACCAAAATCTGAAATAAACAAATAGCTATGGTAAATAAAAGTTAAAGCATATGAATACTTTGTCGTATAAAACTGTACACAGAATAAAAAAACATATATAATAGGAAAGTTGTCACTATGAACAAAATAAAAACCATATATAATAGGAAAGTTGTCACTATGAACTGGTGGAAGATATAGTTACCCCCCATAGAAAATTACATTTGCAAGCAGTTGTTTTACCCCAAATTGCTAATTTTCATAAGAAGTGTGACGTATATTTCAAGAATGTGAGCTAAATATGGGCTTATTTACTGGCAAATTTACACATGGGCAGTAACCCATAGCAACCATGCTCAGACAGTAGAAGGAACAAAAATGAAGCATTTGAGTGGTTGCCATACACGCAAATGTTACTGCAGTAATTCTAATTTGGCCTTTTAACTAAATGTGTTTTTAAAACACAAAGCAAATAACGCATCTGTAAACACCAAGGTACAAGGTACAAGTTAGCAAGATCCTGAATTAGCTAAAGTATTGAATCAGGCCTTTGATTTCAATGTCATGACTCCACTTGGCCCATTGGTTCATTAGGAAAACACAACCAGGGTAAATGTTAATTTAAGTGTGCAAGCCAGTATGTACAAGCCACAAAACACTAGGGGGCAAATTCACTAAGATGCGAAGTTGCGCCAGGCGCAACTTCGCCGCGCTTCGCCAGGCGTATTTTCGCCAGCGCTCCGCAAATTCACTAAAATCCGAAGTTGCGCACAGGGGTAGCGTAAGATTTCGAAGTTGCGCTAGCGTTAATTCGCCAATCGAAGCGAAGTTTCGCTAGCGATGGTTCATTTACATACGTATCACCACTTCAAATGCCTAGAAAACCTTCAAATCAGCAAATAAAAATTTTATTTTGCCCTACACATGTGCCCACTGTCTAGGTAAGTTGCCATGAGTCAGGAAATGTAGGGGGGAAGGAGGGGAGCCCCAAAAATATTTTCCATCTTTTTCAGCCTATCACCCATCATGTAGAAAACACGCCAGTGTTTTTTGGGACTTAGAAAAAATTTTGACTTTTTTTGAAACAATCCCTATCTACTCTATTGCGCTTCGCCAGGTCTGAGGTGGCGAAGGAAGTCTAGCATAAAAGGTAGCGTTCAGTACACTGCGCAAGTTAGTGAATTTGCGTAGTTACATCGCTAGCGAAAATTCGCCTGGCGCAAGGGTGCGAAATAACACTAGCGAAATTACGCCAGCGTTCGTTAGTGAATTTGCGCACTAGCGAAAAACGCCAAATGCTAGCGAATTAACGCTAGCATTCGGCGCTTATGCGCCTAGGCCTCCTTTACAAAAACTTGCTGTTTGGGAACCAACAGACATCAGCAATTAACTTTATTCTACTGCAGATCCAATTAAAACAAATCCGATTGGCTGGTATAAGTAAAACCAATACGATGTAAGCAAAGGGCAAAGGCATATACAGTAAACCATGACAAACATAACAAAAATGTCCCCAGAATACACTGAGTTTTCCACTTACCAAACCCAAAAATAGACCTAGAAATAGGGTCATCATTCCAAATATAATGTAAGATCCCCACACAGGAATGGACAGGTCTTCAACAAAATAATTGTGGCATTGCTGTAAAAAATTGTTTATACTGGCTGAATGCAAACATTTACACACTGCTGTACAGTCAGGGATTACAGTAGTAACAATTAAGACAAAATACGTGCATGGGGGCTAGCTATATGTGGATCTTGCAATAAAATAGAAGGTGGCATAATTAGGAAACATAGAAAAATGTGAGGGTTAATTTAATATTAAATTAATGTTATCTTTATGCCATCATATAGGGGAGGGAATTGACAGCTGGATGTAGGAGTATTTTATGGCCACAGTACTGCCAATAGATGTAAAACATTTTCTGTTGCAGCCCCACTTAATATTTTTTTACCTTATAATAGAAAACCTAATTCTAAACAACATTGGAATATACATTCATTACACATTTTCTATGGTTTTTAAGTTATTTGTACATGTATTGCTATTGAAAGCAGTGTTTGTCCCTTTCTATTCTCTGCCCTGGTGGCTCAGACTGTTGATATGAAACAATACAGGCTGGCACACAGAGCTATTCAAACCGGGGTGCAACCCCTGGTACGTTTATTGCGTGATGCAATAAACGTACCAGGGGTTGCACCCCGGTTTGAATAGCTCTGTGTGCCAGCCTGTATTGTTCCTACCAGTATATTTTGGGAGGGCCGTCTCCCTGAAGAGCTGTGCACCAAGCGTAATCGTGGCAGAAAGGGCCTGAGTGTGCACGTGAGTTTGTATAGAGTTTCAGACTGTTGATATAACATAAGACATGCCAGCTGATTAACAGACTTATAAGCAATTTAACATTTGTGTTGACATTCCCTTTAAAACAAAAAGACTAGGGGATCAAACTCAATATTTCCTCCTTCCATTTCCTAATGTACATTTGCAAATTAGAGCTTGGATTCAGTTTGGGATTTCAGTTTAGGATTTGGTCAAATCGGGAAAGATTCTATATGCGGACAAACCTTGAAAAATAGGGAGTTAATGTATCCCTAATGTAAAGACACAAACTTAGTTCAATTAACAAGAAGAATAAACAAGAAGATGAAGGTGAGATATATGGGGAGGGGACACACTAATATCATAAGAATGAAACAAAATTAGCCTTTTACCACCCCCTCCAATCTTGTCAGTAGCAGGCAAACCTTTGGCGTATATCTGCCTTTACAAAAACAGTTTTTACAGTCTACACAAAACCACAGCTTGGTGTGCAGCAAGGGGCGCTGATCTCTTCTTATATATATCCCCTTGGGAATACATATATGCTTGATCTGGACTTTTTTTACAGTTGAGAGACTGTGAAGGGATCGGCAAGAAATAATCTAAGAGACTGACATGTTTAACCAATTGCATTTGTAAGCAATATACGTTTTATTGTGTTTCACATACCCTGATCCACATGGATAGCTGGAACAATGCAGACATGCCACTCATCCTATAGAAAAAACACAAGAAAGACTAAGAAATATGTGTTAACAAGTTCTTTGCTTTAACTGGACACATTCACATGAATATTTGTACAACGAAAGATACACTATGAATTACTTTAGAGGTGTATGCTTTCAGAAGTGTAGGTCTTAAAAGGTGTATGCCTGCAACCAAATACTTTAGCTGAGAATATGGTTTTTAAGGGATATACTCCGTAGCAGTCAGTATTGTTTTATGTTTGCTCCATTTTTTGAAGAAGATTCAGAAAGTGACTCAGTCCTGCTGGAAACTTGGCATAATCTATATACTATACCAAATTATTAGATGGGACATAATACACTAAGGGGCCGATTCACTAAGGGTCGAATATCGAGGGTTAATTAACCCTCGATATTCGACTAGGAATTAAAATCCTTCGACTTCGAATATCGAAGTCAAAGGATTTAGCGCAGATAGTTCGATCGAAGGATAATTCCTTCGATCGAACGATTAAATCCTTCAATCGAACGTTTCGAAGGATTTAAATCCAACGATCAAAGGAATATCCTTCAATCAAAAAAAGTTAGCCAAGCCTATGGGGACCTTCCCCATAGGCTAACATTGACTTCGGTAGCTTTTAGATGGCGAACTAGGGGGTCGAAGTTTTTTTTAAAGAGACAGTACTTCAACTATCGAATGGTCGAATGATTTTTAGTTTGAATCCTTCGATTCGAAGTTGTAGTCGAAGGTCGAAGTAGCCCATTCGATGGTCGAAGTAGCCCAAAAAAAACTTCGAAATTCGAAGTTTTTTACCTTCGAATGCTTCACTCGAAGTTAGTGAATCGGCTCCTAACAGTTAAACAAGCTTTTAAAAAACATGTCAATGTAAGAGTCTTATGTAGAAAATCTTCTTTAGCATTCCTCCAACAATAACAACGTATATTACATGCACGTGCTTGTTCTACTCAACAGATTTTATCCTGGAAAGGTGACATGCGGGTCACAAAATCTTACCAAGAATCATCGCTTACCAATTCCAACCCTCCTGCTTTTATCTGTGGTTCCAATAGGAACAACTGTCTGGTTTCCAACTAAATGCAATTACATTAATTCACATTTGGAGAAGGAAGGAGGAGCTATTAAAGATGGCAGCCACTAACTTGCCTAAATTTGAAGAAGTTTGGCACGCAAGAACAGCATTATAAAGGCAAGTTGATATTTTGCAACCTGGTATTTCAGTAGAAGATGGAGTGAGGACCAATGTTTTGGTACAGGTATGGGACATGCTCGGAACCTGGGGTTTTCCAGGTGAGGTATTTTCATAATTTGGTCCTTCATACCTTAAGTCTACTAAAATCATTTACATTAAGTAAAACCAATAGGATTGTTTTGCCTTCAATAAGGACTTATTATATATTAGCTTGGATCAAGCACAATGTACTGTTCTATTATATAATTATTAGTGAACTGTGCTTTCATCTCTTTAAAAAACAAATGAAGCAAAAAAAAAAAAAATCCCTATGCAAGCCATCAAACCAAGGTTCTGCAATGCCGAACGTAAAGCAGACAACAGACATGTTTTTCTCTCTTAGAGTGAAAGAAGAGAAGCTACTTATAATTAGTTTTTTGTTTGTTTTTAAATATGATGCCTTTGTTTTTTTTCATGGATGAAATGTGGAACAGGGCAGAGGCATTAGTGGAAAAGTGTCAGGTGGGAGTGAAAAACCGCTGGACTGCTACTGGCAAGGTGTAGGAAGGGTTTCTCCAGATCCTTAATTACTTCTTTCCTACCACCACACAGACAGACAAATATATTGCTCCCCTAGTAAATTTGGGGTCATATAAGAGGCAGCGAATGAACTAACTAAAAGGTTCCTAGAAAGAGGATACCCTAAGGGCAAATTGTCTCAGGTCAATAATGAGGTTCAAAAACTATCTCGTCAGGACCTGTTGAGTACTAAGCAGAAAACAAGAGATACTGACAGACTAACCGTTATCAGCAAATATGATAGACGGAGCATAAGTATCGAAAATGTAATTAAAAAATACTGGCCATTACTACAACTTGACCCCAAATATGGAGCAATTTTTTCCAATCAGCCACGTTTTGCTTATAAAAGGGGTAGAACCTTGCGGGATATACTATGCCCCACTTCAGGCCCTGACAACAAAACCCATATATTTAAGGGCATACCTAAGATAGGAACTTTTCCCTGTATGAGTTGCAACTGCTGCAACTCTATCATAAAAGGTGCTAACATAAATCATCCAATAACAGGTAAAGAAATAAAATTAATGCCCTTTGCCACTTGCACCACTAACTTTGTGGTCTATGCACTGAAATGTCCATGTGGGAAACTATACGTGGTTAAAACGATTCGTTCCGTCAACATTAGAATTAAGGAACATAAAAATAATATCAGGAATTTCAAAGCAGATGATACTCCAGTATCTAGACACTTTGCCATCGCTAAACATAATGCCTGCCAACTAAAATGGAAGGTATTGGAGATTGTACCGAAACCACCCAAAGGGGGTGATAGGAATACCATGTTATTGCAAAGAGAAGCACGTTGGATTAGACGCCTGGATTGTGTTTATCCTAAAGGGATGAACGAACAACTAAACTTATCATGCTTTCTGTAAATTTGAAGTTTAAAATGTTAATTATTTATTTCTTCTATAGGAGATATTGACAGTCAGCTAGTCTTTACGGATCTCCTGCCGTATCAGCTAATGGTGAGTTTGACACAGGAGATTAATTACATGTTAGCTACATTTGCTGCATTTATAAGTAAATGCAACACTGTTGTCATAGTAACAACATTATATAAAAAGAAGTGATTAACTTAAAAAACAACAATGTTTTAAATAACTACTAATGATGTGTGAGCAACAACATTGTCTATAGCTAGTGCCTGGATAGGCCTAACGGCAGTTTCCTTTACGTGTAGGCTAGACGATTGAAGTAATGGCCTGGCGACAAGTGGAATTGGAGAAATGGACTTTCTTATTGGTCTTAAATTTTGTAAAATTTTTTTAATGTTTTAACACTTTTTCTACACGTATATTACACAAATTGGTGAATTTTCATGGACACTGGAAAATGTTTGTGTTATGCATAGTAACCGATTTAATTGATTTAAATGTTTTAACTAATAGTAACTCTGACTCGTCCACAATGCATCACTTTAGGTGAAATGTCTGTGTTATGCATATTAACCGATTTATTCGATTCAAATGTTTTAATTAATAGTAACCCTGACTTGCCCACAATGCATCACTTTAGGTGAAAGGTCACAAAATGCTTAAATAGCCACACCTTGTATGTTCCTGTGCACTTGATAAAGGGCCTAGCCCGAAACATGTTGTGTCTGGTTATATTCCCAATAAAAGATTTTGCAGTCTAAGAATACTGCTGTGGATTTGTCCTGCATCTGGATTTCTACTGATTGACTCTATTGGGGCATCAACACAGGATACCCCGCAGATAACCAATCAAGCATACAAACGGTGAGCTGCAGGGGTCATATAAGACCCAGGTTATGTATTATAGTACTTTTTAGCATAACTGCAAAATGCTCACCTTTCAAATATGCAAAAGCAAAAAAACTTACAGTAAAAAAAAAGTGTAATACGTACAAAAATGAACTTGGGCCAGCCCAGGATGATACAGGTTCTATGGTTTCCCATTCCTTTTCACTGATAAAATTGATAAAGTCCTTGTGTGATCTAGATCCTTGGTACTTTCTGAAAACTCCATCTTTGCAGCTATAAAACAATAAAACAAAGAAAGCAAATTCAGGACAGTGGTAGAGGCATTTTTATTTAAAAAAAAATAAAAAAGAGTAACCATACTTTAAAGAATGTATGCATGGAGATCAAATGAAAACTGCAGTAAAGAGGAATATATACAGAAGAAATATGTATAGTTACAGAAGCTATCTGGCCCTTTTACCAGTATGGGTAACTACAGAAGGAAATCTAAATGACAAATGTAATTACAGTACCGTACGATCAGCAGTTACATTGTGCTCATCTTAAAGCAGTACAGTCCATCATTTCTCACAATATTACCCTACAACTAACCTACTATTTAAAAATGATGTAATGAAGGCAGTACCTGTTAGGGGTCCTTCAAGCAGACTACAAAAAATGTGAGACTTTTTTTGTAATCAGTGCACTGCATGCCTGCATGAGCCAGTGTCAGCTGAGACACTCTCTAGTGATAGCACCAGATGGTGGTGTGAGACACTTGATAACTATATCAGACTTTGCGCATTTTGGATAACTTTTCCAGAAAAGTAATCATTGTAGAAAATTCACTATTGTGGTCTGGGAACATTGCTTTACCTCAGAAGACAAAACTTAGTACAGGTATGAAATCCGTTATCCGGAAACCGTTATCCATGAAGTTTCGAATACCGAAAGGGCGTCTTCCATAGACTCCATTATAATAAAATAATCCAAATATTTAAAAATGATTTCCTTTTTCTCTGGAATAATAAAACAGTACCTTGTACTTGATCCAAATTAAGATATGATTCATCCTTTTTGGAAGCAAACCCAGCCTATTGGGTTTATTTAATGTTTACATGATGGTTACATGTTTCTGGTAGTCTTAAGGTATGAAGATCCAAATTACAGAAACATCCATTATTGGGAATGCCCCAGGTCCCGAGCATTTTGGATAATAAGTCCCATGCCTGTATTATATATTAATACTTTATGAAAAGTTAAATATATAAATAGATTTTAGACATGTGTACATGTCACAGAACATTTTCCACACAGGAGTTTGCATTCTAACATCCTTTTAGTTTTAAAAAGATCTTGAATTGTCTTCCAGCTATATAGATCAGTACTTACTGGTATATTGTTGGCAGTGCTGTAATGATAAATCTGCCACTCAGTCCTAAAAACAAGAGAGAAGTTGTTTTATTACTGCAAGTGTGACACCATTTATAAAAGTACAGCACAGTTTTTACAAGAGATGAAAGGCAAATTAAACATAGTCATTTATTGGGGCAATGTTGTCCAAACAGTTCAATCTGCCTTCTATTTCCAAACCAGGAACAGCACTTTGACCCTGATCAAAAGACACATTTAAAAACATTACAAGCAGTATACATGTATAAGTTAACAGCAATGAAGTATGAATTTAAACATTGTTATGCTGCATTGTAGCTTAGACCTTGGTTGTTTAACATTAAGTGTTCCTTCTTGATGCTTTGAATATTTAAGGTCCAATCTAGGATACTACTTCCATGATAGCAGAGTTGTGAAGTCTGCGTCCTGAAGCTAAATTGTTTGCTCACCTTGTAATAATAAAAGACGTGGATCATTTCCAAACTAAAAAAAGCTACACAATTAACATGCATACTATTGAATGTTTTACCAGAGCTGTGACAACAACTCAACTGAAAAACCAGAGCCTGAAGCAATAAAAAGCAAGTTGCAATAGGCTATGTGACTGCTGTGTTCAGTAGGCAGGGAGCAGACAAAGGCAAGTCAGAAGGTGATCCCTGGGCCACAACATAGTAGTTCTTAGCTAAAATCTAGGGAGCACTCATATTATAGCAGAGCTGCTAATGCCTCTGCTTGATCAGTCTCCACTGGTATTATTAACTACAAGCACTAGAGTTCATAATTTAGTCGGAACAAGAAAGGTCTCATTGCATCTACTGCTACATAATTACCTGAATAGTTGCTTCCTCACCTGCAAATGAATGCTTATGCGAGTTGAATGGTCCTTTCAAACCAGGTTTGCTCCAATTCAACTGTTGCAAAAGGCACTATATTCACACTTATCCTTAGGTAGTTGAATGGAAAAGCTTAGCAAGGTGTTTTAGGGGCAAGCAGCAAGATTGGATCCTATATTGGATAAGATACTTTGCTCTACAACTTGGTTTCAGTTGTTGGACATAAAAACTGCATGCCATTCAATTATGTGACTGATGATTCAATGGGATGACCAGTCAGGTCACCAGTCTGCACCTGACAGCATGCTTCCAAGAATTTGCCTTTACTAGGGATATAATTTAAATATTTGTCAGTAGTTCAATAAGTCTGGACCTATTGTAATTAGTAAGGTCGGACAGAAAAAAAGCAGATTCAGATGACCAAGCATCTTCAGGCATTTCTGAGAAAGAAAACACAATGCAATTGAAAGCGTTACCTGGCTGGGCTGTAACATCCACTTTGGCGATATTCACATTAAGGTCTTCTCCCCAGTCTGCAAATTCATTCCACTCAGGCTGCAGATTATGACAAGCAGGACACCAAGGGGCATAGCTATAAATTAGAACAATGACATTTAGAAAGTAAATGGCAGCTGGAAGGGATTATATTTAGAGGGCAAATATCAGATGCAATATATGCCTGGCATATAAGGAATGGTACTTAAGTAGAAAGGAAATGGTGCTTAAATGGGTAATACTGTTAATTAGCATTAGTATAGCCATGCCCAAAGTTTTAAAATGCCTGCAGTTGAAAACTGAAATGTAAAATGTTAACTTATGGTGAGTGCTGGTAAGGGGAAAATAAGTGATTTGTGCTTCAAACTGAAGACAGAAAGTGTAAATATAGGCCTTGTTAAAAAGCATAGTGCACCAATTAGAGGAATTTTAGTATGAAGAAGATGATATTGTGGAAAATGTTCAATTGGTCTTCATTTTTTATTTTATTTTAATTATTTCACTTTTTGCAGCTTACCAACTTGGAATTTCAGCCACTGTCTGGCAGCTATCTGTACCCTAGCAACAAGGTAGTGATTTAAATAAGAAACTAAAACATGAATAGGAGCAGGGTCAGAAGTAAGGTGCAAGAGGTGAGGGGTACTATACCTACACCACCAGAGAGAACTAACTAGTGAAGGGAGGTGAAAGGGTGTGAGTGTGCAAGTGATCATGCAATGGGGTATACACAAGGGAGAGATGGAAAAGTAGTATTGTCTTGCGCTGAAATACTTTTTCAGCCTGGATTGGCGTGCCAATTAGAGAGATTAAGTCACCCAAAGTGGCCCTACCTAAACAAATTGTCATGATTTCTGCTTCGTGGGAAGGCAAGAAGAGATAGCAGGAGGTGAGTTTATCAACTGGTAGGCAGAAATCAGAGTAGGAATCCTGCAACAGGTGCCACCAGTTCTATAAGGGCACCACCTATGCTTACTCTGGCTAACACCCAGTGCTGTCAATGTCTAACAATGGAAACTGGAAGTATAGGATTCCTGCAGAATTAATCTATTCTTTTATATGTGAGCATATTATTTTACAGGAATATCAAATTGTCACAGTACTGCAATGTCTGTGAGGAAGAGCCTAAATGCTGCAGACAAATCTGTCCATAAAATATTATACTATATATTATATTTGTCTGTTTTACTAAGATTATAGGGCCCGGAGATATTAAAACATAATATACCCAGAATTTATACTACAGATTTAATTAAGATTACAAAATATTTTTTTATTCTAAAGGCACATGCACATTAGCATCACTGACCCACATTGGGTACCTTTCTGATCAGAGCTCTAACAGCATGGATCTTTCTACTGACGCACTGGCTAAAAAATGGCAAAATTATACTGCAAGACTAAAAAGACCCGTCAGAACTGTAATCCATCAATGCTCCAAAGTGGTCCTCACCAAACTGGACATTCCAGCCTGTCTAAAAAGATATTTGGCCGATTTTAGGCCAGATATTGGTGTGGCCAATAAGCTGCTCTATGTATAGCTCTATGTATAGCCACTTTTATCTTTCTATCTATAAGCTAGTGTTTTTGTGTGATGCAATTGGTTTTCATTTTTTATTATTTGTGGTTCTTGAGTTTGGAGCTTTTAATTCAGCAGATCTCCAGTTTGAAATTCCAGCATTCTGGTTGCTAGGGTCCAACCATGCATTGATTTTACTAAGAGACTGGAAAATGAATAAGAGATGGTCTGAATAGAAAGCTAAATAATAAAAAGTAGCAATAACAATCGATTTGAAGCATTACAAAGCATTTGTTTTATACAGTGATCCCCAACCAGTGGCTCGCAAGCAACATGTTGCTCACCAACCTTAGATGTTGCTCCCAGTTGCGTCAAAGCAGGTGCTTATTTTTTTAATTCCTGGCATGGAGGCAAGTTTTGGTTGCATACAATCAAAGTGTTCTGCCAAACAGAGTCTCCTGTATGCTGCTAGTTCACATAGGGCTACCAAATAGCAAATTACAACCCTTATTTGGCAACCCCAGGAACTTGTTTCATGCTTGTGTTGCTGCTCAACTCGTTTTACATTTGAATGTAGCTCACAAGTACAAAAATGTTGGGGACCCCTGGTTTTATAGATGTGACCGTGTAAAGAAGTAACCGGATCCGCACATACTCAGTTTTTTAGCATTCGAGGAATATCCCCTTTTATTGTGCCACCAACAAGATCAACGTTTCGGGGGGATTATGACCCCCATTTGAAAGCTGGGATGTGTCAGAAGAAAAAGGCAAATAATTAAAAAAACTACACAAAATAAATAACGAAGACCAACTCAAAAGCTGCTTAGAACTGGCCATTCTATAACATACTAAAAGTTAACTTAAAGGCGAAAACAATCTAATCTGTTGCTATCTTTACTAATTCACCAGAATTACTAATCCATGCCCTCATTCTATCATGCATAGTTCACTGCAACTGGTACTAACTGACCACCCAGAGTAAAGAGCAACATTTAATACCCTCCCATTATGTCTGTAGGTTAGCCAGCCACTTAAAAAGCAACATGCACAAATTGTTTCCACACTTGTGGTTCAGGGAAATAGAGCTGTTGGTACTTTGTGAATAAAACTCATTTTGCAAGCACTGCATTGCCTGCTCTGGGAGAGAGTTCCTGGTGCAGATAGGGGCACATGCATTCACATAATGAGTAAGAGCCCCAGCTCGCTGATTCTGCATAAGTGTGAGATGCAGGATTGGTGGATGTGCTAGCTGATCATACGTTACATCCATGTGCATAATAAGTCATCTAATTATGGGTATGCCTGTGGCGCAATCTATAGTTAATGACTGCAGACTGTGGTGCTACAACACCCCAGGTTGGTCACGTCTCACAATTGCGGACCCACAACATGTAGATTACACTTTAGCATACTCACAATTTGATCATCCATTCCCCCTCCAAGACATCATTCCAGTTGGTGTCTGTAATTTCTATCACATCCCCTTTTTTCGCCAGTACTTCTGAGGAGCAGAGTATCAGTCCCAAGGAGAAAAATAGCAGGGTTGCCATGACACAGGTAGACGGTCCAATAAACCGTTGCAGATTTATTTTGCAGTATTTTGGTGTGGTCCACAGCTGTAAGGCTCAGTTTCGAAGGAAAATATGATTTGGTTGATCGGTTATTGTGATTTTGTGCCTTAAAAAAAACAGTCTCTGTGATGAATCCTCTGGTGATACGTAGGGTGGGTATGGTAAAGGTAACCAAGATTGCTTTGTAATGTTTTAATTCTGCAGGATCTTATAATGGACAACAGTTATGAATACATAACCGTTTATTAACTGATAATTGAAAGTAATGTCAAATAGGGTTATTTAAGCCCAAAATCTCTGCTTATTCAATGGTTATAGGCTGCAACCATTGAATGTAGCCACCACTCCCATTCATTGAGTCAGTTCAAGTGGAGAGGTTACACATGTGTGCACATTCCAGTAACACTTCATATAGTACATGAATGTAGTTACAGGCAATCCTTGAGCAACACTGGCTGGAAAGCAGAGACTCGTTTCCACAGTTTCCTCCTCGGTACTGAACTTGTGCAGCAAGACAATGACATTAAATAACATCTATTAACCTTTTTTTTTGTTCCAGCAGCAGTTGCGCAGATAATATCAGCATAAATACTGTCCCAATGGATGTTCCAAGCTTGAAAGCCTTTAAAAAAAAAAGTGGCAAAATGAAATGATTATGAGAATAGTGCTGTAACTCAGGGAAGCAGGGAAAGCAGCTGTGTTATACTGTAGTACAGGCACAATCTCCAGCAGTGAAATTTAACTATACCATATATAATATAAGCTCTTTCACTGACAGAACCGAAACTGACAGGTAAAGGGTGACAATTTTTTAAAGCGAGTTTATTTACTGTTCAGTGAAGGCAATTACTTCTCCCGGTAGAACTAGAAGTATTCCCTTTGCTCACAAAGCCCTTTCATACATACAGCTGTCTCAAATGAATTCTTCCTCTTGCCAGCTCCACGCGTGTCAGGACCAAGAATGGGCAGCAAATTCTGCAACTCTCTTCACCTCTTCCGGTCCCTTCTCCACACCATAAATGTTAGACTGGAGGGGGGTGACAGGAAGCGAGACGCAGCAGTCATGTGATCAGTGGGAGTGGGCGAGGTTATTTTCAGGAAAGGGAAGGGGCTCGTACTGTATATGAGAAGTTTATTTGTGTGAGGTATAGAAGTAGCTGTATGTTAGGAATTGCTTTGGCGCACTGATAGTATAGTGTTGTCATTGACTGACAGGGCCGTCTTCAGTGAAGAACAGTGGTCTCTCGGTGATCAGGGGTCTATGGGGGCCGGCGTGCTGTACGGAAAGCATTTTAGGACATCTGTGCTTACGTGGAATAGTCGCCCCCCCCTTTACTGTCAGCTAGCAGCAACAGCATTGGCTATGGAGGGCGGGAACTCGAGTGCCTGCGTCTTCTTACCCCTCAACTTTGCATTGCTAGTCCTGATAGATAACTATGGGGATTGGATAGGCTGGAGGGGTTGTTCAAATGTCCCTCTAGTTTATCCAATCGCCATGCAGCTTTACTGGGACTTAAAGGAACGGGAATGCCAAAAAATGAAAGTCTTTTAAATTAATGAAAATATAATGAACTGTTGTGCTGCATTTGTAAATCTGTTTAGTTTGCTTCAGAAACTCTACCAACGGGTTATATAAACAAGCTGCTGTGTAGCTGTGGGGGTAGCCATTCATAACATAAGCTCTGTAGCCTACAATGGGATTCTTCAGAACGTATTTGTTATCTACTGTGTATCCTATGAATAAATGGCTGCCCCCATGGCTATACAGCAGCTTGTTTATATAAACTATAGTAGTGGTTAAAGCATACCTCCCAACATTTTGAAAGTAAAAAGAGGGATAAAAAATTTTTTCCAGCAATTTTTTTGACCACACCCCTTTCTGTGGCCACACCCCCTAATTACCATGTTCGTTTTACAAAATTTGGCAGGTTATGAAAGTTTGAAAATATTTCTCTTTATCTAAACTGTGTTTTTGTGTCTCAAAAATGTTACAAAGTATCTTATTTGCAGCTGTTAGCTGTTCTGGGCTCTCTGCTAAAAGCCAATTAAGTGAGAAACTTTGTTTCTTTTTCTGGCTGTTCAGTACAGAGAAAAGAGGGACTTTCCAGTACAAATGAGGGACTGCGGGTTGAGCTGTCAAAAGAGGTATGAAAAAGCAAACAAGCCAGTTTTACCAGTGCAGGGCAACAGCTGGTGTTACTGTTCCTTTAAACTTATTTGTGCACAGACTTGTAATGCAAATTGACTGAAACAAACAGTAGAGAAAATGCCTTTAACTCGCCTCCCAAAACAAAAAAATCACCCTCCACCTATGCATGAATCTGGAAACACGAATAAATTGGGTGATGAAGAGGAGGTCTGTTGTAATGCTAACAAAGGCATTTGTATGACTGTGCTTTAAGAGGAATTAAAATGGTGGGGGCCACTGTGTCTGTCATAAAATACTAGTGCAATTTATGCATCTAATTCTGCTATTCCAACCATGGAAAAAAGGTGGGGTTAGTAAACTGGTGTGCTATTTGGGGGTATAACCATAACAATGTTCACCATGTGTAACGGCCTTTGGGGTCATAATTTTGTTTTACAAGGCCTTGTGATATCTGATGGCAGCCCTGCATACCTCCCAACTGTCCCTTTTTTGGAGGAACAGTCCCTCTTTTGACAGCTCAACCTGCAGTCCCTCATTTGTACTGGAAAGTCCCTATTTTCTCTGCACTGAACAGCCAGAAAAAGAAACAAGTTTCTAACTTAATTGGCTTTTAGCAGTGATCACAGAACAGCTAAAAAGTGCAAATAAGATACTTTGTAACAATTTTAAGACACAAAAAAACAGTTTAGATGAGGAGAAATATTTTCAAACTTTCATAACCTGCCAAATTATGTAAAATGAACATGGTTATTAGGGGGTGTGGCCACAGAAAGGGGCGTGGTCCACAGCGCTACGTGCGAAAAAAAATGTTGTCCCTCTTTTTACTTCCAAAATGTTGGGAGGTATGGCCCTGTTTACAGCAGTGGACCGTGGTAGAGTGTAGAGTAGACAGTGTGAGGTGGCTACTGAATGGAAAAAGTGGTGTGGTGAAAAACAGCATAAATTGACACAGAGTCACCGGGCTGTAAATGCTTTTTAAGTGATCACAACAGTGGTGTAACTAATTGGAGCTAGCCCCCTGCAAAATGTCTTAGGAGGGGCTTGCTGCATAGCTATTCCATACTGCCCCACCCACAGATGGGAGAGTGGCTGTGGAGTGAGATTTCTTTACTACTATAGAGGATTATACTCCCACAGTCTGGCCCCTCTGTCCCACCCAGCAAGGTGCTTCCTCCACCCAGGTGGAGTATGTTCTTACACTTCTGCCCCAGGAATAGGTTAATGACCCCTCAGGTCTATATAGCCAGCAACAGTAGTAGTAGTACAAATCTACACAGTTGTTACAGGGAAACAAACATAGCTGCTCGAGTTTTGGGAAGTAAGGTATAAGTATGATCGTTTCCCTGCACAGCAGTTAGGGACCGCCTGGGGTACTATTTGTTCTATGGCTGGGTGTACTGTAGTGTTGGGGTCTGTGATATAGAGTAGAAAACAATAATGTAATGTCTAATGTAAGACATAGGAAAATAAAAGTCAGCAAAGTTATAGTAATACCCCCTTTTAACATGAATTTAATTACATATTTTTGCGTATTGTTTTAATAAAATACATTTAAGAAATAATTTTTGGATTATCAGTGCTCATTTTATCCCCCTGCATAATGGACTTCTGTTTATCTCTGCACTGGGAATCTGTCTCACAAGGACCAAACATGGAGTAGCTTCAAGTTCTCTGATTGTGCTGTTTAGCTCAAGGAATAACAGAAACCATAGATCTTTCTGATTAAAACAATTGGCAAAAAGTATGTTCAGCACAGGCCCAATTCATTGAACTCATGTTAAAAAGTGGGTATACTCCACCTTTAATATACCTTATGAAAGTATTAGCACTCGTCACCGGTTATTTATAATTTCACAGGTTATTCTTTTATTTTGTGTCTTATATAGGGTATTCATCTTGTAAAATATAATAATATTAGGAGTTCAACAAACATAAAGGCATAAGGCCTTAGGTCGAGTCTTTTCATGCTGGTTATGAAATACTAAGGTGGCTTATATATTATATAAGACTAATGCTGAGATAATTATAGTTTAAAACAGGGGGTTCCTTCTCTTATAATGCTGCTCTGTTCTAAGATAGTATCCTTTTTAACATAGGCCCTATATAAATTAGTACTATTCTGAAAAAAGTACAGCAGATGGCGCTAAATTCAGCATCTTTAAAAATTAATCTACCCCCTATTTGTGCACCCTTTCCTAGACATTTATTTTTTAATTGTATCATTACATTTTTCATTTCATTTTGCTGTTCAGTATACAAAAAATATAATCCTTTGTGTTAAAGGCTGTTTGTTTTATTTCTCCTTTTTCTGATAACCTGAAATACACATTCTTTCTTAATACAACTGATATCACCTGAATTAGTAGTTTATTCCATTTGCTGGAATGGGGGAGGGGTGTAAAAACACTTTTCCTTTACTGTTTTATAGGGCTCAAGTTGATGCTCAGTCTATTTATTGCACTCTTTCTATCCTGTAAAGTATAAATATGTTGTGAAAAGTACATGAACACCTGTCAGTCTAACATCTCATTCCCAAACCAGTACTAAAGTAAAGCTGGTCCTCTGTGTGATGCTAGAATGCCTCTAATCTTTTTTGTTTTGCATTGGCATTTCAATTCCCAGATGATCAGTTGGGTTAAAGTCAGATACCACCCCCAAGCCCCACCCTAGATACCGCCTACACCACAATAAAGTCCACACAGACACCAGCGCTAAAAACGGTAAACACACAAGTTATAAAAAGCCATTGGTGGTCAGGGCCCCCTTATAATTAAAAAAAAACAAAACATTGGTGGTCAGGGCCCCCCTATAATTTAAAAAAAAAAAAATAGGCACCAGGGCCCCCATAAAAGTTTTTTAAGAAATCATTGGTGGTTAGGGTCCCCCTATAAATTAAAAACATAAACAGTGGCACCAGGGCCATGAGTGTGTATGGCGGTATCATTCCTTTCATGAAAATAAAACAGCTCCTATCACCAGCACTATATTGTGTTTAATATAGGGATCATATAATGCTATAAGCTTATCTCGTTTGTGCATGTGTGTCATAGGTGTATTGGAGGATGCTTAAGCATTCTTTCAGTGGATTGTACATCAGACCTGAATCCTGTTCAAGCTAGAGCTGCATAATCCTTTCCTCTGAATGGGAACAACAGAGGTGCTGGTGGTAATTTACTTTAGAGCAATAAATTCTAATAGTAAGATCAGTGACTCGTGACCTTGTTCCACGTTTTCTGTCTTTCACTCCTATGCCTTTAGTTTATCATTTTTTCTGTTTTAAGACCAGACACTTATGACATCATTAAGGCAAAATTATGAACCAATTTTTGAGTTCAGGCAGTTGCCAAGTACCATGAGGTTCTACCTAGACTCTTAAAGGTGTTGTTCACCTTTAAATGAACATTTAGTATGACGTAGAGAGAGATAATCTGAGACCACTTGCAATTGGTTTTCAACTTTTTATCCAGCAGCTCTCCAGTTTGCAGTTTTAACAATTTGGTTGCTACAGTCCAAATTACCCTAGCAATCATGCCTTGATTTGAATGAGAGGCTAGAATGTCAATAGGAGATGCCTAGATAGAAAGATTAGTAATAAAAAATAGCAATAACAATACATTTGTAGCCTTAAAGAGAATTTTTAGATGGGGTCAGTGACCCCCATTTGAAAGCTGGAAAGAGCCAGAAGAAGGTAAATAATCAAAAACTATATATTAAAAAATGATGGCCAATTGAAAAGTTTAGCCATTCTAGAATAGCCATTCTATAACACACTAAAAGTTAACTTAAAGGTGAACCAACCCTTTAAGAGCAAATAGCACACACAGTGAGGCCTGAACAATGTAACAGTCATTACATTTCTATGCCCAAACCCTGTTTAGTGGAGAATGTTACATATTTGCCATGTCATTCCTACAGATTTGCAAAATACTAACCCACCAGTTTTTCCAAAGAAAACCAAATATTACATTTCACCAGGATAGTGTTATATTTATGTGCATGTGCCAGCGCTACAAAAATATTTTTTTCTACACCTTAAATTCTCTATGATATGCTCTGCTCTATGGTCTTCTAGTTGAAATCTGTCTACAACAAACTGCTCTAAAGTACATCACATAGGATAATGAAAGAATGACAAATGCTGTAAGAAGAGCAGTGATTAAGTCGTGTGTTTCTTATTATTATTGTAGCATTTTTTGCAATTAAATAAAATATGGCTATAAGAAATGGCTGTCAGGAAATTGTTCTATTTAGAGATACTGAAGTAAATTTTGACAATTAGGCTTTGCAAACTACAAACTCTGACTGTGCAAGACAGTCAATACCCACTGTGTAACTATGGGGGAGAAACTCTGTGGGTTGGAGAAAAACAAATGCTCGCCCACATTTTGGTATGATCAGTGTTATCACAGTCTGATTTAATTATAAGATTGCTGGCATTTCCACATTTAAACATAGAGAACAAAATAAAATACTATGCTTACAGTAACTTTGTGCCAAGCCGTTTATGTATAGACATGAATTATTCAGATTTACTGTGTATAAAATAAATCTGGCCCCAAATATGGTTTATTTAAAATATTTTCCATTTCAGTTATACCTGTTTCATGAAATTAACATGTTTACTGTTTCATTTAACTGTATATTTAACAAGATTTTATACAATCACAGTTCAATGATGTCATATATACAAATGAATTATTTTAACAATTTAATGTATCCAGTTCTGGAGCATATTAAAGTGATTCTTTGCCTTTAAATTAACTTTTAGTATGATATAGAGAGTGATATTCTGAGACAATTTGCAGTTGGTTTTCATTTTTTCATTATTTGTTGCTTTTGAGTTATTTAGCTTTTTATTCAGCAGTTGCTGGAATTTCAGCAATCTGGTTGCTAGGGTTGCAATTACCCTACCACATATGCACTGATTTGAATATGACTAGGAGATGCCTGAATAGAAAGATGAGTAATAAGAAGTAACAATAACAATATGTTTGTATCCCTGCAGAGCTTTTGATTTTTAGATGGTCAGTGCCCCCCCCAGTTAGAAAAAGACAAATAATTAAAAAGCTATAAAAAAAATGAAGGCCAACTTAAAAGTTGCTTAGCCATTCATTCGTTTAACGTGAGCTACCCTTTAAATTTAGTATAATAAATTTAGCTTGTTATAGAGGAGTCTCATTGGGCTGCTGGTTTGTTTGGCTTTGCCCTTTGGGATTAGGAAGTAGGATGTGGCTTTACTTTCATTTCTAAATGTTGCCCTGTTTAGACAGTATAAGGCTATTGTCAAATGAGCAGCACCATTACTCTAACTAGTAGCTTTACCCCAATGTTTGTTTCCGATCAGACCTCTGATTCTCAGGGGATGAGCCCTTGCAACGTTGTGGAGGCAGGGTATAAT
Organism: Xenopus petersii; assembly: GCA_038501925.1. Classification (NCBI taxonomy): domain Eukaryota; kingdom Metazoa; phylum Chordata; class Amphibia; order Anura; family Pipidae; genus Xenopus; species Xenopus petersii. The sequence goes on along the minus strand of CM076686.1, from coordinate 51,314,055 downwards.
CAGGCCCGGACTGGCAATCTGTGGGTTCTGGCAAATGCCAGAAGGGCTGCTATAAGGTCCCATAGAAAGTCAGTATTTAGTGGGCTGGTGGGGGCTGTTTGGGCCTCTATGTGGGTTGTTTGGGCCTCTGTGTACCTGAAATGCCAGGGCCAATTTTAATTCTCAGTCCGGACCTGGGTATAATACACTGTAATTAGTAATATTAAAAAATAATGGGCACCAGTGGTTCTTGAACAATTAACCTGATTTATTATAACAATCCACAAAAGAGAATAGCACTTGTACAGAGCACAAGCATTGAACAGTAGTCAGTGTATGCTCACAATACAGACCAATTGCAGAATCTATCCTCCTGTAACACTTGTGTAAGGATGTCAAAGACGTGTGCCGATGTAGATCCGGGTGCGTCATCACGCTCTGCACGACGAAACGGATGCAGGGGTCTAAACGTCCGCTAACGCAAACTCACGCATCGACGTGACGCTAGACGCAGGCGCCGCTACGTTTGGCGCCAAAACGCTCTCCTTAAAAGGACGCTCAGGGAATGGTTCTGAGCTTGGTTATAAACTTTGCTCCAGTGAACTTGCAACCTGTTATATTGATTCCAGTTTTGACTTCTGCTTACTTATTGGACAACACTTGGACTCCGCCTGCATTGGCCCCGGCCTGCTTAACCAATTACACTTGAACTCTGCCTGCATTGACCCCCAGTGCAAGTCCCATTTCCGACCGGTTACATCTCCTCACATTTCAGCTCAGAGAAAGGGAGAAGCCTGACAACTTGAGAAGGGAATATCACACTGTTCTTCCAGAGTTTCTCCTTTTTCCACTGGAGACACTTACTATGTGGAACCCAGGTGGGGGTCTAGCTAGCCCCTACAACCTGTCACTGGTTCCCTGGCTAGACCACAATGCCATGGGGAATCTAATACCTTCTATACTACTCGAAGGAGCCAAGAACTGCTCAATATACAGTAGGTAGCCCTAAACCTGACTGGCTCTCCTAATAGAGAGACTATTACAGGGTCTAACTGATACTGGGATTCCACTCCTTCCTTCTTCTCCCTTAGGGAAGCTGTGGGCAAAAAGCCCTGAGACTACATGGCTCAAATATTATATAGTATTACACAGTGCCACCTAGTGGGCAACCTTAGTATAGTTACAGTCATGCTGTGACCCAGGAAGAGAAGAACTATTACCTCCTTTAGATTAAGGACCCCTGCAGTGGCCAAACCTTAGACAAATGCACTTTAAACAGGGAATACATTTATCAGTCCCCTACAAAGAAATTACAAAAAGCATAGATATTACCTAATTAAAAGAATAGTTAAACATTCTGTATAGCACAAGCCATATTTGTTGGGCCAATGTAAAAAAGGCAGTATTCTATCACTGTTAAAGCTGGTGTAAGTTGAAGAACAGATTACGATCTGTAGTCAATTATATATAGATAGAACTAATAAATAATTATGAAAAGCATAGGAAACTTTAATCGCTATAAATCTTATATACTAAACCAGTGATGTCCAACTTCAGCGGTACTGAGGGCCAAAATTGTACTGGCCTATGTGGTGGAGGATCGATAATGGAAGTCAGCATTGGCCACTCCCCCTTTTAAACCACACCCACTGTAAACCACATCCATATTACCACAAGAACTTTTAAGATCATATCCACATTAACGGTGGTAGCACACCAAAGAAACAAATGGTTGTTGCTCACTGCAGGGAAATCCCTCATCATTTCACTCATATGTGAAAAATGTAAGTTGTGTTAAAACATACCCTTAGATCCATATGCCTCATCCTCCCCTGTGGATAATACAACAACCCCCCAACACACAATTAAACAACTTAGGGGCCCTTAACAACAATTTCCAAATGCTAACAAACCCCTAACAGGCTTAAATTCCACAGGTAGCGTAGGGCAAGCAGAGAATGGAACAAGATGAGGTAGAGCACACTCTTAAATCACTTTCCGTGTAATAGCCTGGTGCACAGTGTAGAGAGCACGGCAACCCCCAAAGTGTCAGTAAATTAGAGATACACTGGCAGAGAAGGCAATTGAAATGCAGGGTTACCCCATGCTATTTATTTTTGTGCGGACGTGCAACGTTTCGGGCGAACCCCTTTATCAAGCAGAGAATGGCACACACAAGCAGCACTGGGCAAGTAGAGAATGGCACACACAAGCAGCACTGGGCAAGCAGACAATGACACACACAAGCAGCACTGGGCAAGCAGAGAATGGCACACACAAGCAGCACTGGGCAAGCAGAGAATGGCACACACATGGAGGGAAGGCAGAACAGAGCAGGAGTCATTCTAATATGTACTACATACAGTGACACAGTGCTGGTGCTCCATTAGCATTTTGAATAAGGTGTGAAGAGGTGAACAATGTGGGCAGTTTCAGTCTGGGTCTCAGGTGTGAACAGTACAGGCTTTAGGATATAAACAATAGTGGTGTCACAAGTGTGAACAATACAGGGGGGATCACAGGTGTGAACAATACAGGGGGATTACACTCTGAAATTTAGGTTTAAACAATGCAGGGGCCAGTTAATCTCTGTAGTGATACCTTTTAAAGTTTACATATTGTAAACAGACACAGCATGTGGGGGGCCGTGGGCCGCCAGTTGACAGCCCTGTACTAAACTATGGCTGAATATTGTGCCAAAATAACTGTTTAATGCCACATACAAGTAATACGACAGCATATAGCAACAAAAACAATACCAACCTGGGATATTCTGCAAAACAATATCAGAGTATCATGAAGGTAGGCAGATACAACACAGCAGGGCTTTATGTTTTGGATGTTGGCCCGGACCAATTCTGGTTACATTTTAGCAGGAGTGTAGAAAAATATTCCATAATTAACACATTTCAGTATATTGTAGGCACTGCTATTATCCACAGCCACTTACAGAAACCTTTCTTTGCAGCTATGAGTTTATATAAGGTCAGTTTGCCACGTGCTGCATCCTCCAGGGTGCATTTTGTTTGCCTGTATGTGGGCCAAGCAAACAATACTTGACTTTGTGAGTTAAGAGGAATTATCCAACATTGTTGTCAGATGTATTATAAACTGACAAAACTGAACTTGAAAACGGATGTAACACAGTATCCTCATCAGAACCCATTCCATTTATAAGGAATTAAATACAGAATCATACTGTACATTGTGCAGACGCCTTCAAACGTGATTAGCTAATTACACACTTTTATCATCTCAATACAATGCTATCATTGTGCCATGAAGGCTAATGCCACACAGGGGCTGATCTCTGCCTGCAGAAAAGCACAGCTCTTAAATGTACCAGGAGCAGCTTTTTACTGCCCCTGTTAACTTGCAGGCTGCTGCTGCCATGAGGAGAGTTGTGGAGATCTAAATTACAAAAAGCCCTATGTCCCTGACTTCCGGATAGTGGTTCCATAGATGTATTTTGTTTTTAATCTACATTCAGAATTAGTGATGATCGAATTTATTCACCAGGCATGCATTGGTGTCGAATTTTCAGATTTCGCCAATGGATAATGTTTTTGTGAAACTGTGGCGAAAATTCAATGTGACAAAAAAATTATCATACATCAACATTATTCGGACACTCATTGACTTTAATGCATTCCAACAAAAGAGTCCCACATGTAAAAATTGTTGCTCACCAAAATTGTCACACGTCAAAATTATACAGAAGCCCATTGACTTTAATGCATTCGAACAAAAGAGTCAGGCATGTAAAAATTGTCATGCGCATAAAAATTATTGCGCATAAAATTTATTTGGACGCCATTGACTTTAAAGCATTTGAACAAAATATTGCCAAAGGAAAATGGACGGCACTCCACTTGAAGAGGAAAAAGGTACTTTATTACAAGCTAAAAATAGGGATCAAAGGCCCTACGCGTTTCGGGATAATTGTATCCCGAAACGCGTAGGGCCTTTGATCCCTATTTTTAGCTTGTAATAAAGTACCTTTTTCCTCTTCAAGTGGAGTGCCGTCCATTTTCCTTTGGCAATGTTTGAATCAAGCGGTGGGGACGCTGCGGATTGAGCACCCCTGAAGAAGGATAGGAGCTGTTACAGGAGGGGAGGCTGAGCGGTCTCCTAGGAGCGGTGAGAATTTGAACAAAATAGTTGTGCATATAAAAATTGTCGCTTATGTCAAAATTGTTGTGCGTCAAAAAAATTTTGACGCCCATTGACTTCAATACATTTCGCAACTTCGCTAATTTTTCACGAATACTCGGAGAAGTGAAACAGGACAGATTCGCCCATCACTATTCATAATAAAAGAATCTTACCATAATGTGCAGCTCTGTGAAATCCATTTATATACAGTATAGTAACTATAGTATGTCATGTAAGTTAGCTTCTGGACATAATTGTAGCATCCTCCTTTTTAAATACAGGTATGGGACCTGTTATCCAGAATGCTTGGTACCTGGGGTTTTCCAAATAACAGATCTTTCCTTAATTTGGATCTTCGTACCTTAAGTCTACTATCTTAGTTTGAAACAAGTACAAGGTACTGTTTTATTATTACAAATAATTTTTAAAAATTTGGATAAAATGTAGTCTATGAGAGACGGCCTTTCCATAATTTGGAGCTTTCTGGATAATGGTTTCTGGATAACGGATCCCATACCTGTAGTTTGTTAAAAAAAAATGCCTAACATGCTGCACAGATAGATTTCCCTTTGCATATAAGCACACCATTAAAACACGAAGCTTACATTTCTGCCTCAGTTCACACTCTGTGAACTGTTAGATACAAATGTATCCTGCATAAAAAAGTATCTTCATATATTATATTACAGCAAACCTTTTCATGACACATCATTTACACACGCAAGAGCCAAGAAAACATTACACACTGAAATAGGTACTTCACACATTTATCTCCATTGTCACAGCGCATTGCACATCTGACAGACAGTGGATGGTTTCATCAAACTCCTATCGATCCTCCAGAGAAGACTGTCAGTGCAGGAGGAAAAGGACAATTTGCTAAATAATTCCATTTTTTACTATAGCTAATTATATTGCAGTAACATCACTAAAATATAAAAAAAAAAAATAGATGGAATTGAGCTATGCGTCAGAGATTTACTGCCATAGCAACCTGTTTTACGTATGTATTTGCAAAGGCAGTTTCAATGTGTTAGAAGAAAAGATTCAGTTCTATTACCTTTCATTAGTCAAAAATACCAGAAAATATTTTACTATTAGAGACAAACTATAGATCAAATGTGAATTATGTATATGCTAAGGATTTTTATGTACATCTCAATATATACACTACAGTAAAGCTGAAGATATTTATAAAGTATTCACTGTGCTTTTCTGGAAAGAAAAAGTGTGAAACTAATTGACCTACATTGTATATTCAACCTGGCAGTGGTGAGTCTTCCCAGGCAGCACTGATAACATGTGGCCTACCTGACAACACACACACTGCCTGATCCCTGCCATGAAATCCTGTGCTTAACTCTGCATGTGTAGTTTGTTCTATGGCCCCATGCAGCTCTGATTCAAATGGAATTTGTAATGTAATTTTCTGTGACATGTGCTCAGTTGGGTCATGGATGTAGTACGCTGCAGCTTTGGTCTGACAAGTGTGTGTTATAGTAGATTACTTTTTGTGATTATAATATGAGTTATTTAAGTCTTAATAGCTACTGTAGGTACATTAAAGTCGGCCGTCACCCAGACACAAAAATCTGTATAATAAAAGTCCTTTTCAAATTAAACATGAAATCCAATTTCTATTTTTAATTAAAGCATTCATAGCTGTTGTAAACTCATTTAAAAATCTCAGCTGTCAATCAAATATTGTCTGCCTCTCCTCTATACCATGGGAATATGGCTAACTTATGAATGAAGTTGTCCCTAGCTCTAGTCGATGCTCACAGTGATGCATTACTCCATGAATCTCCTATTCCTGGATCATACTAGCAGATGACACTACAGGGTACTAAGCCTTCTGGACTCCTTGGGGCAAATTTACTAAAGGGCGAAGTGAACACTGGCGAAAATTTGCCAGCGTGACCTCATTTTGTAACTTTGCCGATTTACTAACGGTCACCAGTGTAACTTCGCTAGCGAAGGAGATAGACTCTAGTGGTACTTCACTCCCTAACGCCAGGCGAATTTGCGCTCTGGCGAATGGACGTAACTACGCAAATTCACTAAGATGCAGATTGTACTGAATGTTACCTCTTGCGCCAGACTTGCCTTCACCACCTCAGACCAGGCGAAGTGCAATAGAGTAGATAGGAATTCCTAAAAAAAAAATAGTCCCAAAAGTCCCAAAAAACGCTAGAGTCTTTTCCTTTTTTTCAGAGTGATAGGCTGCAAAAGAGCGTTACTTTTTTGGGGTAACCGGCTTCCCCCCTACATTTCCTTACATACGGCACATAAACTATACACTGGGCTCATGTGTAGGGCAATTAACTCTATTTTCTTTTATTAAGCTTCCCTGGGCTTGTGTAGTGTAATGTATTTGCTGCAACATATATGTCCATTCAATTTTAACTTCCCGCGATATGCAGATTAGGCAACACTAGTTCAACTTCGCTTTGCGTGGTGCAGTAACACTAGCGCAACTTCACCAGCGTTCGGCGCCCTGTACGCAAATTTGGATTTTAGTGAATTAGCATTGTCCTGGCGAATCAACGCCTGGCGAAATGTTGTGCTGTGAGCGTAGCCGTCGCTGGTGAATTTTCTGAGGTTAGTGACTTTGCCCCCTTGTTGGAGCCTCTGTCTGATCTACTACTAACTACCCTGATCCAATCTATCACTCCTAGTGCAAGCTATTACAGAAACTTTCCTTACACTGGGGGTCATTTCTAAACAGTGGGCAATTTGCACCTAGGCAGTAACCAATGACAACCAATCAGATGATTGCTTTCAGTATCTAACTTGCAGCTGGCTGAAAAAAGCTACTCACTCTTTGGTTGCTATGGGATACTGCTCAGGTGTAAATTTGCCCACTGATTATAAATGAGTGTCTTTCTTAAAAGGGAACTATCGTGAAAATGAAAATATAATATAACCTTCATCATACTGAAATAAGAAACTTTCCAAATACAAACAAATATTCTGCCTTGTTTGTGAAATAATCAAGTTTCTGTTCACTATCCCTCTCTCAGCATCTGTCTCTTCATTCTGTCTTCTTTAATGCAGGAGTTGGGTGTTCAATAGTCATTGACAGTTCGATCCAATATATCTTATGGGGTGGGGGATGAATTAGAGCTCACTCAAATAACTGATTCCAGTACAAATAAAATCTAACAAAATAACTGCCTTTTGCACAAATCCTGCATGTAGAGAGAAATGATGTTTGGGGATTTTAATAGCGTGAGCTCTAATACATCTAATAGGCAAAATGAACCCCCCCAAAAAAAACGGAACAAGCAGTAGCCTGTCACTTTGTAGGGGAGGGACATGGGATCCATCAACTGAAATATCAAGTAGTAGATGGGGTCCCCAAACCACACCGTCGGGGTGATTAAAAATATTACTAAAAAAGGAGGCGATGTGGATACGGTTATTGGGCACCCTTACACCTGGGGGATTGAATAGGGAGTATGAGCTGCATAAAATCTTTCAATAATTTGTTTTTATAGCAAACTGTTTTTTTATTGGTTTTATTTCACAGAGTGTGTCATTGGGATTGCTGTGAGGCTCTTCGAAATATACATTGATGGAGTAGGAAGATTGTTTCAAGAAGTATTTTATCCCTGATGTATTTTTGCAACATTGTGTGTTCTCATTAGTTTGAGGAAGTTCAGCTGTTTCTGTAGCAACAAAGTAGCCAGTAGATGGCACTGTATAGAGATGGTATATAAATGTGCTAACTTCATGCATTTTGTAGCTTGAGAAAAGGCTGTTGTCAGCCTGAAACGTCGCTGTATTTCTGTCTTATTAAAGCCCTTTTGCCAATAAAGGCTTTTTAAGGAATATGACTGGATGTGTGGTGCTGTCTATCTGGGAATATTGAGTATTAAGGTGGAAGTGGCTACCTGAGACGTGCACCCCAACTGCAAAACTTTCCGTTGCTGAGTACTGACTTCTAATATTTTGAGCACAGACCAACTAACAGGTGCAAATAAGATACTTTGTAACAATTGAGACACAAAAAAGCAGTTTAGATGAGAAATATTTTCATAACCTGACAAATTTTGTAAAACAAACATGGTGGCCACAGAACGGGCATGGTCAAAAAATGTTGCTGCGCTGCGTGCAAAAAAAAGAATTTTGTCCCTCTTTTTACTTTCAAAATGTTGGGAGGTATGCTTTTACTATGGGTCGCAAAGGTCATTTTAAATTGAAGTGTACTGTAGAGCAACTGTTTGTCTAGCATTTCAATGGGCTTAATGCAGTGAAGCACTTCCCCAACTTGAGCCTTTGTATTTCATGTAATTGGCTTCCAAGAGATAGAGTTATATAGCTATATTTAGCAGTCTGTCATCTTTCCAAAATATTGAGTGTGGTGGCCTGAATTGTATTCTGTGTAGCTTGCAGTCAGTATGTGATGAACCTCCAGCTTAATTGGGACATTGCATTTGTGTCTTTTATTCAGAAGTTTCTTTTGTTATTGCTCCCAAACAACAACCTTTTGGCCTTTGTTTCATTAAAACATACTAATAAAATAAACCTATTATATTATATATAAGTTAGACTGAAATATTGAATAAATCCATTGGGCTTTGTGTTTCCAAAATGCTTTACAAATTAAAAGGTTATCAAATCTCTCCCTGTCAGGCTAGCCCCTTACACAAGAAATAAAACTTTTGTTACCCCAATATGGATTCCTACCTGGATCAACATCATTTTGTTTAACAAACCATAATGATGTTTGCTAGGTTATCCAACCAATTCTGAACCCAACCAATAAATTATTCATACCACTTCTCTTGGTAGAACCTTTCATAACCTCTATGTCCTCACACTAAAGAAACTCTTCATATGCTAATGGTAAAGTCTACTTTCTGCCTGGCTCCAAAGATGTCCTCTTGTTACCTGCACTGTGCCATAAAATTGTCACGCAACAAGTTTATACACTTGCTCCCATTAACTGTCCTGGCAGTACAGTTGCTCCAGTCAATGTGTGTGCAAATATATATGATATTTGTGAAATTTGCTTCTCATTTGTGCGTACTAAGGAAAAATGTATTCCCATTGATTTATTTGCTTCAATGTTTTAACAATTAATCTTTAACAGATTACTGTTACATTTATTTCTCTCTTTTATATTCAAAAATTATTGTTAGACCGCAGACGAGAAATTAGAGTTTTATTAAAAAAAAAACAAATTAGTAATTTCTATTTGTCCAGGTATGTTCTGTTAGCCATTAAATTAAATACAGCATAACTTTCATTATAGTCTATGGTAAACCTATTGAACATATCCACTTTAATGACATACAGACCTTTGTGATTCTCACATATAAATATATAATGCTCTGGTAGATGCAGGGAATTGTTCAAACCCAGTCTAAAAATACCCTAACTGATGTGGTCAGAGCTGTGAAACTGTCAGAGATCATTATTTCTCAGAATTTGTGCCTTAATAACTATTTTCTGCAATATGTTTAAAATGATTCAAACACCATAGATATGACGTTTCACTGGTGCAAGTGTATTCCAGCACTGCAGCACAGACATTTATAGAATGTTCCAATTTACCATCATTTGTTTGTACTGGAATTCAGAAAATATGTTGATATTTATGATAAATGTAATCTTTTCTGATGTATAATGGCTTACAGTTCACATTCAGACATGAAGCATGGAATCCTCAAATGTACCCTGTTCTCTGCCTTTCTTCTCAGCCAGAGTGGGCTTTACCTCTGTCATTTGTGACTACTGTTTTTCTTTTCATGATGGAATCCTCACCAAATAAATGACAAGGATGAGTTATGAGTACAAATGAGGAGTTTATGAACCTTTTCTCTGGAGCTGTTCATCCAGTACGAGAACACAAAAGAATTACCATCAATTCTAATTCTGAAATTACCCATTAACTTCTGTGACTATGGAATCAAGTTCACAATCACTTAGGCTCATATTTTTTGGCTCACAAGTCTTTTGCCATTTATATATCTTGCACATCTAGAGACATGTTTTCTACTGTATGATTTTATAATGCTATAGTTTGGTTTTAAGAACAGCTTAATTACAGTTTATCCTAGAGGTCTTGTCTGGCGCCATTCTTTTATCTCGTTTCTATTCTATATTCTATTTCATTCCTTGTCTGCCCCAATTGTGTGTTAATCAACACCTCTTCCACCACTGGATGAATAATCTTGGTTCTCAAGCTGTTCCCCACTGCAAAACATATACATTTTCAATTAATTTAACAATTTAATTCCACATATTGAGTCAATGGTTTCTTGCAATAGTAAAAAAAAGAAAAGTGAACAGGCTGCACTCCTTCTCCAGAATTAAAAGTAGTTCTTTATTTTTTATTAAAAATATAAGTAGCTGCTGTGATCCAAAGGCCTGACGCATTTTGGGTATAAAACCATAAAAAAAGGCTCATAGCCACTTGCACGAAACCACCCAGGTCAATGGTAAAAATACAATTTTAAATATTTATTGACTAAACATCCTTTTAAATGTTCTTGCATGTCACATCTCCTCTAATCTTACAAATCCTCAGTACGCATGCATTAGCAATAATCAGGTGTTACCAAGATAAAAACCTTGCAAACATGTGAAATCACACAAACCTCTTCTTTGTACCTCACCCCACAGGATCCCATCTTTGCTGTCAGCACATTTGGAATCTATTTTTACAGTTTCATACTACAGGTGTGGGATCCATTACCTGTTAACCCAGATAATCCAGGAAGCTCCAAATTACGAGAAGGCCATCTCCCCCAGACACCATTTTATTCAGATTTTTAAAATGATTTACTTTTTTCTGTGATAATACAACAGTACCTTGTGTTCGATAGTAACTAAGCTGCATTAATCCATTTTAATGGCAAAATAGTCATACAGGTATGGGACCTGTTATCCAGAATGCTCGGGACCTGGGGTTTTCCAGATAACGGATCTTTCCGTAATTTGGGTCTTCATGCCTTAAATCTACTAGAAATTCATTTAAACATAAAAAACCCAATAGGCTGGTTTTGCTTCCAATAAGGATTAATTCTATCTTAGTTGGGATCAAGTATGTGCTACTGTTTTATTATTACAGAGAAAAAGGAAATCATTTTTAAAAATTTGGATTATTTGGATAAAATGGAGTCTATGGGAGACCCATTCCGTAATTCGGAGCTTTCTGGATATCGGGTTTCCGGATAAGTGATCCTATACCTGTATCTGGTTTATGTCATATTTAAATGATGTTTTAGTAGTCTTAAAGTATGTAAATCCAAATTATGGAAAACCCCTTTTTCTGGATAATAGATCCCATACTCCCGTATTTATATTTTCCCTGTTTCCCTGAGAATGGCAGATGTGGCCTTTGTGGTTCCACATTACTAAAGTTAATAGATATTGCTCTCCACTTTTTTTTTTTTTTTTTATTTCTGTGCCTTCTCTTTTTGTTAATGGTTTATCTAACAGAGAATCCACTCATCTAAACCAGATTTCAGATGAAGAGCAGCTCATTATACAGAGACTTCTCAGCGCACTGCTGGTTTATTTGATTCATTGGGACCAGGAAGTAGTATGTGACTTTAGTTTCATTTTCAGTTCTCAATTATTTTCTCTTCTCTTGTCTTCCCCTATGTATCATTTAATTCTATTTCCCATCTTGCACCCTCTCCCCTCAACCACTGTGACTGTCCACCTCTTTAACCTTCTGTGCCTATTTACTACTTTATGCTTTCTCCCAGTTATAATTTTATTCTTACCATTCTCCTTCTGGCTGTTATGGCAGGTGGCTTTAAATATAAAAAAAATGCAGCACTGCTAAGTTTCCCCACAAGGAAGTGGTTATCTTTGAAACTCCTATGCCACTATGTTAGCGAACAGCTGTGGCTGTGATTTTGGTTTGACATGGTTAGAATATTTTTTTAGTGAAAACTTCCTACCCTAAAAAAAATTTAAAAAAAGATCAAGCCCACTGTCAAAGCTTTAGTAAATATAAATAAAGCATCTAAGCATGTGGGAAAGTAGCCCTTTACAGGATAGTTATATATAGTATGTTACCCAAATAAATACACAAGTCTTCCAAACTCTCTAGCTGGAGGTACACAAACCCCCCAGCAGGCTGTTGATTCTGCATTACAGGCATCAAGTTTATCAGAAAACCTAAGGCAGCCTCTCTGTTGAAAAAAGCATCCGTTTATCTGTATGGCATTCTGGAGTGGCAGCCTGTATGTGAGCATATCCTGAATGTTTAATTAACCATAATTATATATGCCCTTTTGTACTAAAGGGCATCCAACTAGTTTTCATATAATCTTTCCAATGAATCACTCATTACCACCTTCTTAGTAGGGAATTCAATAACCTGCCCTTACATTATGGAATCAAATGACAAATCCTCTCACAGCTTAGCTAAGCATATTAACAGAAAATCATTTATAGGTTATTGGCAATCTAACTGTGTTCCACTGACCCAGATAGCAAAAAATAGCCGGGTACATTATTGTGCCATTATTGTGTCTAGCTTGGCAGCTTCTACATGTCACATTGCAAAAATGGGTTAGGCCATTCATCAGTCAGTAGACTAGTGTAAAACAGCATGCACATTTGTAAAGATAACTTCTAAGATCTCTTAGAAGTTAAAAAATAATCTTTATTTATCTCACTTAATTTTTATGGGAACAGTTGTTAGCAGAAAGCATTCTGGGAGTGTTAAATATGAAGCATCAGGACAGGAATATACCTGTATTGCATTTCCACAAAATGTGTATATAGTAATATATATATAAAAACAATATTCAAAAATATTAAATATTATTAAACTTTGTAGATAGATAGATAGATAGATAAAATGAAAACTAGGAATGCTTTGAATACTTAATTATATTTACAATAGAATGAGTTGCACACAGTTGTAGCTACTGAAGTTTAAATCCGTGTCATTTTAAAAAAGAGTTTTAATCACAGGAAATGAAATTTTCTATTCGTTCTCGAAATCTGGCATACAGCAACATCTGTTAGTCAATAAAGATATCATCCAGCACACCCGCTGTTGTCTTCCAATTAAAATAAATATATCATTGATGTCACCTTTTGATTGATGTAATATGCAAATATATTTAAATCGGGCATATTTGCATCCTGTTAAATTGGGAATACAAAATGCCTAATTAAGTCTCTTTATAACGTGGTACTGTAGATTTGGGTTCTGCTAACCTCTGGGATATGGGATCTTGGACTTACTTGTCCTGTAAATTCTTCTATGTATAAATGAATGAATCATCACACTAAGATTTCCATAGCAATTCAAATGAGTAACTTTTGTGACGTGACAGAAAGAGAATATAGAAATAGCACTGCAGTGGGTGGTTAGTTTTCTTTCCACTTTCTATTTTGCAATATGCTGTAAAATTCCCTACTTTTTGGAGAGGGTGTTCACTGGATATGTTCTTTCCATTTTTTATATGCAGTATTTTCATACTAAAGGGGGGTTTAGTTCTCCTTTATGTGAGTATCATAATGCAGGATACTCAGTATGCAACAAAAGAGACATTCTTGCAATATTTCCCTCTGTAGGGACAGTCTATGGATTATTTCTTTGAAGATTTGTTTTTTATTAGAAATGATTTAATTTTCAGCCAGCCATTCTAAAGAATTAATTGTGGCTAAAACCCTCTATTTAATTTTTAATGAGATTTCCACTATGAAATCTGTTCTTTTATGTGTAGCCGTTGACAGCCCGAACATTTTGATAAATGGCCATCAATTTAGCTACAGCATATGGAAAATGCCAAGAGTTATACTGTCATTTTATGTCGTACAATATATCCTACTCTGTTCAGTCACCAATTACATTTTTGTTACTTTTCTTATCAAAGCAGCCTCTGATTCCAATTTTTCCTTTTGTAGTGCAGAGTTATACGAGTTGTACGAGTTGTACAGCTGGAGGCTTGTGGGCAACATTCAGTATGTTTATGGACTCAGTCTGCTTAAGGACCCCGTGTTTTTCTTTGACATTACAATTTCCCAATTTTCTAACCAATGAACATATGTGCACAAGCATTAGGGGACAAAAATGCTTCCCTTCGTGCTCATGTACAAAGTATTTTTTATCCAGGGAATTCCATGTATTCTGTACATGCTTTAAGTATAGAGCTCTCCTACCCCTTGCAGTTTGGGTAGCTTCCTTATCTAAAATAATATAAACTAGGGGGTTCTCGTGTGCTTTCCACTACCTCCTCTTCCCCTATAAATACAGCTTTACAGCAGTGTTATATTCAGAGGACGGCACAGCTCTTTGTACTCCATTTTGGGAGCTCAGTGAGCTGAGCCTTGGAGAGCAACCCACAGATGTTGTGCAAAAAGGCAGGCAGCAGCAGTCCCAGAACCCCCCTGTACCCCTTGCTCTGTAAATGATTCTTGTTGTGTGAGATAACTGAGCCACTGCGTGAAAAAATGCTGGACATCGATATGGTAGCATATTATTTTCTGTTATACACAGTGATTCATTTATTTTTTCCTTGAATTTCACTGTGAATTGTCAACTGTGTCTCATCAGACAGACAGCTCTCATATACAGTGTAGTATAAATGACAAACCATCCTATTAGACTTGAAAAGAACAAATCATAAAGCAAAATACTGCCAGTTTGGGCATTAACTGCTAACTGTGGCTGTAGGTTAGGCATCCCTTCCAAAAAGGCAAATTGAAGGAGAATTATATGCAGCATTTAGCAGGGCAGGGACCAATGCAATGTATACAGAAAAGAAGATGGAACAATATTCACTCTGTCCCTGCTTTATAAAAGAAGCCCTTCTACAAAATGTCATAAAAACATATACCATGGGTTTCACTTTTACCCAACATCAGTGGTAGTTTCCAATTAAATGCTGGATTGTTTTGCCTACTGAAGTGCAGCAATAATTGTATAACTATAGCCAAAGAAAGCTAATGAATATACTGTGTTTTAGTAGGAACCAAACTCATTTTGTATATGTCACAATAATTGGTCATGATTTTTGATAATGCCAGAATGATTTTACAATGGGGTTGAGAAATCTATAAGGAAATAAGGATGCTATATGTGGCAGTTAGCGTGGATAAATCAGGGAGTCAGCCTATGAGCTTTCTAATCCCTTGCTTACCTCTTAAATGATGAAATGGTGGATAGATCTTTGTAGGGGCTCTAGTCCTGTCTAATAAATTCTCCTACAGTGTACTCTGAACTAAACAATGAATTAGCACAAAATCAGTTAAGAGGCTAATCCAGCCCACTGTCAAATATTATCATGCCAGACTGAAGCTCTACCTTGGCAGCAAATTATTTATAAATAAACTTATTTATAAATAAGTTTTTTCACTTTTTTTCGATGTATTAGATAAATAATTATCCTTTGAACTCTGTATTTATCTTCTTACATTGCATTTATTCAAACATTCATTGACCCTAAATATTTCTGTTATACTTTATCCGAATCCCAGAAGCCACTCAACTACCCGTCGCTCTTTATATCCAACTTATAATTGTGTGTAGGTGTTCTGTGAAACCGGCACAGATGGTTATATGGGAGGAGGATTATTTGCACCGATCTGATTCATATGCTCTTGTTCACTTGGTTTGTTTTTAAGTTTATTTCTCTGTTACATTGTCAACATATTGGTTCTAAATGCAGAATCTTTTCAACAGTACAAGTTTTTGTTTTGGACGATTTGTAATTAAAATGACTTGGAATATTGTTCTGTTTTTCTGTATTGGAGTGAGTAAGTGGTAAGCAGTAATGAATCATATTATATTAGAAAAGTCCGCGGTTTGCATTTGATTTAGAAATTATCCTCAATCCCTGCTTTGAACATTTATTCCATGATAGAAATAAATGTTAAGTGTCCAGTCTTTGCCCATTTCTGTATGCTGGGATGCTTACCTATCATTAAGGTATCAGTGTCTACTTTCAGTGTGGTGCTCATTAACAATGTGTTACTCGATTCCTTCTCTCTTATCTGCCTTCAGAATGTCTCCTTCATTTCTATTAATCTGCCCTATTTTTACAGTACTGAAATATTAAGCAACCATACAACACCAAGATGTGGGATGGCCTTAAAGCATGGTGCCTAGAAAAGCAGATTTTTGGAAGGACAAACCCCGACTGACAATGTATGGATTCTGGTAAATTCCAGAGTGGCTGCTGTAAGATGCCATAGGCAGTCACTATTTAGTGGGCCTATGGGGGTCTGTTTGTGCCTCTGTGTACTTATGCCTGGGCCTATATTGAATCCCACCTTTACAGCAGCATGTTTGCAGATTATTAGAGAAAGTTGTGTATTGTGTTAATTAATAATATCTAATCATTGTATTCAGAGTTGAGGCAGGTCCACGGCTAAAGGCATCAGTTATATAAGTAGCTGTTTTACAACAGAAACTATTTAGATGGGTAGTTTTAAAGGCAGACATTGGCTTAATAGAAAAGAAAATCCTTTTTTTCCAGTGCATGACAGTAATTCCCAATATACCTGTAATTATTTGCTTACTTAGGGTGGTGCAAAGATCTAAAAAAATGATATAGCAGTGTCTGCAATGGCTCCTATTATTGCTGGCTGGGGTAGCAAGGGTTTATATTTAATCATAAGCAATATTCCCCAAAGTGAAAATCTGTTTTAATAAATGGTACAGATACCCTTGGTACGAGTATGTTTGGTTTTTATATATATTTAATATGTTTAAGATATGGATTTAAATCACATGGTCTATGTTCAATCATGCTGATCTAATATCAGCAGTTTTAAGATGGCCATACTTGTACTATCAATCAAGTTTCAGTACATGTATTTTGGGAAAGGATGATCTTTGTGCTATGAATATGAGCATTGTCTGCTTTTAGGAAAACAGAAATAGAGAATTATATTTAATAATGCCAGTACTGAAATGCAAATGGGATAGTCCTGGAACAAGGCACAAGAGATAGAGCTATAAAAATGTGTTAGACAGTACTGGGACAACTGGTACTAAAATAAGTGTGCAGATTTCCATTGTAACCTAACAGAAGTATTAGTGCTGCAATAGATAAATACTGTAAATGCAACAAGATATGTGTATGACAGGAACACTCCAAGAACACTAAATGAAACTTAACTATTCTAGCCATCCCCTACATCACATTTTTGACTTTGTACATCCAAATTCAATCTCACTCTTCTCAATGCTTCAACTATTAATGTCACAGTATGCCCTTGCAGCATGGCCCCATGTTTCACTGCATTACAGTATATTGCAAAAGCAATGCTTATAGAAGCTAGAAACATTCGGGAAACATTTCATTTTAACCAGTTTTTTAATGTTGCTCTTAGACAAATACAATGCCCCTTTAACATATAGTAATATACCCCCCAAACAACATAGGTCTCTATAAAAATATATCGCATATAACAGCTTGTATGTAAAACCCTGCTTCCTCTAAATACAGTATACCATTTAATAAAAAATATACTTTTTTTTTATTAGTATGTGCCATTGGTTTAAAATTGCCATACCTTTATATATTCCAGTTTGATATGATAGGCCACTTAAAATGATATAAACAGTGCCAGAACCCTGCAGGGTACCCCTCTCTCAATGTGCCATGGAAAAATGTCCCCACCCTGCCACCCCATTATGTTTGTAGCTGCAGCAGCCCCGTGTGGGCACCCCCACACCTCCAGTAGTTACTTCAATGGATATTTGTTGGTTAAGTATTTATTCTGTGCATTCTGGTGGTATAATTTTCTATTAAACCTGATAATTACTTAAAAAATACGTTAACTCCATTAATGTCTGAGCACTTTGATATTTTATGAATGGTGGCACTCAATAAATATTAGTACTGCAGGTATCAGACTGTACACCAAGACCCCATCTTATACCAGATGAGTAAATGTAAGTTTATTCAGTTCCATTCACCATCACAGACCAACCTAGATAACAGATTTTCCTTGAAAGACACTTATCTCCTAAGATTCAATATGCATTATGTAAATGTGTCTCAGTTATAGTATTAATTGATTCCGACACAATTAAAATTATTATCCACAGTGGGTGTTTTCCCCAATTTTCTATTATTTCTACACTTGGGGATTTCAGAAAAAGCAAGGCCGTGACCAGAATCTATACATGTTGCTATGGCAGCAGATGAAATACATGGGGCACCAGAGACCATTTGCCTTAAGCCACTACCACACATCAACCAGCGATGCAGAACACACAAAAAACCAAAGTCTTTTGCTATTCTGAGAAAATATTGCTGGCAGCAATACAGTGTACAGTCATTCTGTTTGGTTGTAATCCATCGGTGTACAGCTGGCAGTGAAATATTAATGCACACGGCCATTGAACCTAATCCTCGGGGATTGCTTTAAATTGAAATCTAACCAGCACTCTTTTTTTCTATTTGAATTACAGATGGTTGACCTACAATAATTGTGTGGATTTGTTTGAAACTGTATGGATTACTGTATAAATATTAACAAAGGTGTTCTATTAAAGTCTGAGTTTGGTCAAATGAAATGAATCACTTTAGGCAATACACTATTAATCTATACCAATTCAGAGAACCTCCACATAGTGACAGAGTGTCAGTTCTCTGTAGGGAAATCTGTCTGCAGATGAAATCTGGCTACCAAGTTGTCATAAAGTAGAAATATAAAAGCATACCATAGATTTCTTCTCAGTGGAGGTAGGTTTCTGCTCTTTGGTTATATTCAGGCAGATGCAGGCTACACATCACAGAGTCAGGGCCATCTTTAGTGTTGGTGAATTAAAGGGCATATTACACATTGTTGGGACATATTATAGTAATATATAGTGCTTCCAAACCAAAGATCAATTAGCTTTTGTTTAACTATAACTCACAACAGCCCACCAGTGGTTCAACAATAGCTAAGTCACAGGATAGACAGGAAGGGCATAAAGAATGTATTGCCATGTTGGCTTATATTTCTTAGCCACTGCCCCTGTCCTATAAAATGTTACTCACACTTTTAACGGCACCACTTTTTAGTATAACCTGTTATCCAGCAGCAAAAGCTATTATCCTTAGTGCTATATGTTCTACTGTCCTGTCTGCACTTTGAGTGTAGATTTGCTTTGAGCCGTATCATATGATAATATCAGAATATTCACACCATCTGGAGACCCTAAACAGAAGTTAGATGCCAGTATGTGGGACTCATCAACAAACCATTCCCAGCCATGGTTCAGTCAGATCTCACAGCCCATCTTCTGATGATGTCCCTTCAGATTTGCTATGACATTACTTCTGACATCATGGTGACAAATATAAATGCAGGCCTGGGTGAGGGTTGTGTGTCTGGGTCAGGTCTGGTATCAGGCATTGTACCCACGTAAGACTCTAGTCTAATTTAAAGGTGTAGTTCACCATTAAAATTATCTTATAGTACCTTATAGTATGGTGTAGACTTGAGATAATACAGTCTGCATGTATTATTTTTTGTGTTTTTGTTCTATTTCATCTGCTGCAATTTCACTTAATATCTAAAATCGAGGCGTTTTATAAAAGTTTGATACTTTGTTCCCTGTATCTCACATACCTATAACTACCCTTCACTCATGTGTCACAGGCACTTGCAATCTTTCCTCATGCTGAATGATTAGCAGCCTTGGATTTGTTGTAATAATTACAGAGAACAATGCCAGTGAATGACATTTTATATGTCACTGCAGTTAATTCACTGCCACCCCCACATCATGTAGGAGGGCATCTACTTTATATGGTTTGGAAAATAACACACTATTATTGTTAATATACTTTGTCACTTTCAATCATTTTCCATAGGTCATAGCGAACTGAGGTGCTGACAAACTGCAACTCACCACAAGTCAACCATTAAATATAAAATAACGTTTTGGTCAGTTTGATACTCTTGTAAATAGGGAGGAGATGTTTTCATGCATTTCCTCTCTTCTTTCCCTACCAAATGTTTCCATAGGGGATGCATAGTTCTGTATAACTTGGGATGATTATTTATTATTTAATACAAGTCCCTTTCACCAGCCTCCATGTTAGTCAGAATTTACTGCCATTTGCCAACCATATGCGCTTATGTAATAAACTGACAATAAATGTAGTTATACGTGCCCAAATATGGTTGGGGAGTTTGACCATACTGTGATCTTTCTGTCCAAACTGATTAGAGGATGAATGGGGCAGCAGCAGATGTAAAAGTCAGAAACTGCAGTCATTAGTCCAGACAAACTGATAAATGCGATTACGCCATCTTTTTAGATGTAGGTGTTTTAAATCGAAGTCTTCAGGGAAATAATGAATCCTTATACAGGTATGGGAATTGTTATCCTGAATGCTCAGGACCTTGGGTTTTCCAGATAACGGATGATTTCATGATTTGGATCTTAAGATCTTAAATCTACTAGCAAATCATGTAAACATGATATAAACCCAATGGGCTGGTTTTGCTTCCAATAAGGATTAATTATATCTTAGTTTGGATCAAGTACAAGGTATTGTTTTATTATTACAGAAGAAAAAATACATTGTTTTTAAAAATTGGGATTATTTGGATAGAATTGATTCTATGAGACAGCCTTTCTGTTATTTGGAGCTTTCTGGATAACGGATCCCATGATTGTAATCCTTTTCATTTTTAAAAGGAAGTGGGAATACCATTGTAAAGAAGGGTTCTTACAATAAAGACTATAAGAAAAACTAGAGATTGCATCCCTGTCTTATATTGGTCCTTAGTGTGGTAACTTGTGGAGCTGGTCCCTGTGAGTGGATCTAGAGCAGTGGTGGGCTCAGCCTGAAGGCCAAATAGTGCGGGATTTAAAAATAATGCCTATATGGCATACCCGTGAATGACTGACTAGAAAGGCAATGAGAATGGGATTTAGGGTAAACACTTGTTCCCTGTCATACAGTACCGTATATGTTATTGGATCTATGGACGAAAGGCTGGTACTTCTTATTCGTGCTGCTTTAAATACCATCTGAAATTCAAGCATATTAAGTTATGCAAGGACATGGAAATGGTTAAATAAATATTTATGAATACTAAAAATGATACTGTTTCATATAGGGATAATGTGCACATCATGTATAATTTTCCTGACAAACTGCCTTCTTTTCTGTTATAGTGCACATAACCTTTGATAAGCCGTTTCCACAGAAACAATAATTGACTATAGTTTATCTGTAAAATTGCTTCTCCACCCTCTTAAATCCTTGAAACTTTCTTAAGAAAACAACATTGTATTCAACTATACAACATGTATTTTGTTATGCAAGATGGTGAATAATCGTTTACTGTAAATCATTATGACATACAGTATTTACAGTGAGATGATTTTATTGAATTAAACCTATTGAGGCACGTCACTACTGACGCCCACTAGCACCACTGTCATGAAATAAGACATGTGACAAAGTGTATTTTCAAACCAAATCAAGCCTGATTATATAATCACTTGCAGTCTCTCAGATATCTAGACTTTTTTGTGGCACAAGTATCCAGGTGACCATTCTTAAATGTCATGTCATCAGTTGCCACGTTCCAAACCCTCAAGAGGAGAGGATCATTTTTGGGGGGGGGGGGGAAGCCTAACTAAAGGTATTTTCTACACAGATTCCTTCATACTATCGCAGGGCCAATTCCATATATAATACTCCAGAACACATGGCAGCATAAATGTAGAGCCAGTTTCAAAAAGCTCAGAAGATGGCACAATAAATATAGGGTCATTTATATATATATATATATATATATATATATATATATATATATATATATATATATATATATATATATATATATACTGCTGTAGAACACAAGGCAAGATAAATGTAGAGCCATATTCATAAATCTCAAAAGATGGCTGGATAAATACAGGGCTGGTTCCATATATACTGCCTCAGAACACATGGTAGTATATAAATTCAGTGCCAACTTCCTGTATAATAACTCCATCCTGTTTGGGAAATTAAATTATTTTGGTTTGGGAAGCTTAATCTTCATTAAAAACTGCTGTAGCTCTGTAAGCAATATCTGCACAATAACTATTCGATGAATGCATGGGATTTATTTAACTATTGCACAATTTCAATATATTTGATAACAGATCATCACTGGAATAAGGGCCCAAAAAAGTAAAGTTATGGGACCTGTTTTCCAGAATCCTTGGGACCTGGGTTTTTCCGGATAAGTGGTCTTTCCAAAATTTGGATCTCAATGCCTTAGGTATACTGAAATATAATTTAAACTTCGATTAAACCCAATAGGATTTTTTTTGCCTCCAATAAGGATTCATTATATCTTAGTTAGGTTGAAGTACAACATACTGTTTTATTAATATAGAGAAAAAAAATATTATTTTTAAATATGTGAATTATTTCATTATAACTGAGTCTATGGGATAAGCCCTTTCTGTAATTCAAAGCTTTCTGGATAAGGACATTTCCTATACCTGTATTATGCTATGAGGCCCAAAACTTATATTTTCATCAATGACATTCCAAAAAATAACATCATTGTAAAGTGCTCAAAATGAGCCAATTTATAGAAGAATAAAAGTTGCCATTTTCAAGACGTATATTAAAGCATGTTTTATACCTGGTACAGTGGGAAGGGTACAAAATCAGGCTTAGAAATTAATTGAGAATGTGTTACCCATCCTTTGTGTAGTATATATAAATGTAATTTGTGTCCTGACAGAGGCTCTGCTGTGCCATAATGTATTTGTGTCTTATGTCACATAAGGGGTACAAACGGTGTCAGGGTGCCACAGTTTATTAGCGCTGTTTTAATAAATATGCATTTCATATCAAATAAAAGGTTATTTTATATCATATAAAGCTTTAATATGCCCTCAATTCATTTAATGCATTATACTTATGTTTTAATTGCTCTCGTAAGCTGTATAACAAGCTCTTATAAGAAAGAAAATCTGTCACAAAAATTTCTTTTAGAAAATGGGGCCACATTTAATACTAAACAAATCATTTATAATTGAAATATGCTTGAAATTGAGGTCATCAGAAATATTGTTAAACAAGATGTGCAAGTGACCTATTAGCATCATTAAACAAATAAAATGCCAAACTCCTTCAATTTCTCTTACTGGCAAATTACCTAGTAAATAATACAGATAGATGACCGATTGCCATTTTTATACAGCTACAAAACATTTATGATTTGAAGAAGATGATCTGGAGAAATGGCTCATTAATTTGCACTCTCAATGCAAAGCTTACTATGCGTCAGTTTTTGTGGGGTGGCCATTGAAATGATCTCTATTAGCAAAGAGTTGATTCCCAGTGTTATCAGTCAATGTGAGTTAACAAAAAATACTGGTGAGTGAAAGCTCTGCTTGTTTGGCAACTTCTCTATAACAAGCAGATTCAGGAGTTTAAATAAACCTCGCAGGTCCCTCAAGTCATAAATATTTTGAGCTCACCCCACCACATACATGACTCACTAGGATTTTCCATGCAGTTAGTTGCACCTAAAACCACTTTCATAAAAATGTACTTGCATCAATATGTGCTCCTTGCACTTCTGTACAGTTGCACTCTGCACTTGTCTTCCATTTGGAATCGGGTGCTGCTGTGCCTATAGACTATTATTAACAAGTATTTAAGAGCCAACATATTCTGCAGCACCATACAGCGGAAAGGTGTATAAAGCAAACGTAATATACAAACAACGTACTGTTACAAGAAGTAAGATGGGCCCTGCTCATTTACATGTTTCTTGTCATTTGATTTCACTTAGTACAACAAATACATGATACAAGAAACTGCCATTTTGATCAACATTAATATTTTGTGAGCATAGGGTCCAAAAGAAACCTGATATCAGAGTCTATTCTAATAACCAGCAAATGTAGAAACTGTTACAACACATTTGTTTGTTGAGAGGCCATCAGCTGGATAAGAAAGGGCTGATGGTGGGGCTGGACTGGCCTGCTGGAGGATCTCTTTGTGAACCCAGGCCCTAGTGGGCCCCAATATGGGAAAATTACTATTAACCATTCCTTATTTCCATCATACACTTATCTAACCTCTTCAATTCTGGTAGGCATGGAAGGCCTAGTCCAGCACTAGCTGATAGAATTCGAATCCCGTGCTGGGGCTTGAGAGATTTTATAGTACTTGGTGTGCCAGTCCAAACCTTGTAAACAGTACTCAATTGTTTAATATGTAAAACATGATCAGTTTATTATTCTGCCAAAGCATTTTTGTTAATATTTACTTCAATTGAATATTTATTGATTACCAGTTCTTTTATTTATGAAATAGATTTTAGTTTCAGTGTGGGTTTTTAATTGGTTTTACATTCATCATTATTATTCTGATGTATTGCTGGTTTGTTATTGTGCGTTTAAAAACATCTGTTCTTGAGCTACTCGTTTTTGCACACATATTTAGACAGAATTAAAGGAGCTGTTCACTTTCCAAACACTTTTTTCAGTTCAAGTGGATCTGCTCCAAGGAAAAATAAGAAAGTGAAAATTTTAATTTTAATCTTCAGTATTAGAAAACTGGTAAAAAAAAAAGTTGAAAGTACCGTAATTTGAAAAAAATCGTTATCTGTATTTTCTGAAAATTTTGGAAGCCCTTTTAAACATAAAGGAATCACTTGAAACAAGACAGCACAAGGACACAAATTAGCTTTGGATGGCAATAGCATAGATGTGCTGTTTGGATTCTTGTGTATAAGACTACACTGTGCATTTTGTCCTTTGTTTTTGTATGGAAAAAAATGTTAGCTAGAGCTAGCTCATAAAGCAATAGCTATTATCTAATAGAGAATTAATGTGGTATATAGGCTTTACATGGGCCATTAACTTTTCTCATTTTAGCAGCAGATCAAGATAACCAAGTACTTTAAAATGATTACTAACAAATGCATTGTGATTAAGCCCCATCTTAGCTATTTGAAGGTACAAACTCTAATAGGAGAAACCAATGCCTACATTCAAGGGATATCCAAGAAATAGTCTTTCCCTCCAACAAGCCTCATGTGACATACATACAGACTAGGCCATCATAACAGTTGGTACTGAAGGTAAAGGATTTAACACATGTACAAAGAATAAATATGATAGGTTGTATAGGATCACCATTGAGGGGTTACACAGTGCACACCAATCAGGGGCAACATGGAAGAAGAGGCACAAAAGTGCAGGTTGTAGGTTACAAAGTGGATGGGGTTTGGGTGAATCATGGGTAAAGTTCTGATTTAGATTTAGTTATGTGGGGCCCCCTGATTACTGATGGTGGTCCTGGGGATATAAATAGTATTACAGTAAAAAATGAAAAAATGTGGTGGTGGCTTTAATCCACAGTGGCGATATGCCAGAGAAATACCAAAACACATTTCTCGTCGGCACACCACTTACTTTCTTTCCATAGGGTGCATTCAACTCCTCAGGCTACCTCCAAGCCAATTTCTCATACATGAATTCCCATAGGGAGGAAGCACACTTGGCTTTGCCTTTTAGAACATTTATTCCAGCAGAGTTGACACAAGCTTTCGGGTCAACCCCTTCCTCAGGTGCAATAAATATTCCAGAGAAATCCTGTTCCTACATCCCAAGTAGTTTAAAGAAGAACTAAAGCCTAACTAAAGAATTAGGTTTGAAATGTTGTACATTATGTTTTGGGTTTTTTATACCAGCCCCAGGGAATCATAGCCCTTTAGCAGTAAAGATCTTTGTCTCCAAAGATGCCCCAGTAGCTCTCCATCTTCTTTTCTGTTGATTCACTGCACATGCTCTGTGCTGCTGTCACTTACTGAGCTTAGGGACCCACTCACAAAATACAGTAAACATAGAATATAAATGTTACAATAT
This sequence comes from Xenopus petersii, assembly GCA_038501925.1. NCBI lineage: Eukaryota > Metazoa > Chordata > Amphibia > Anura > Pipidae > Xenopus > Xenopus petersii. The sequence goes on along the minus strand of CM076686.1, from coordinate 51,288,089 downwards.
AAGGATGAGTAGTAATTTATACAGATAATTACTACATGGCAGCACAGAAAACAGTGCAATTAGCATCAGAATAATTAAGCCCTATAGCATCAGCTTATATTACAGACAAACCTCATTTTCTGCTTGATAATTTGTGATGATCCCTAAGTTAAGCTTCTCAACAGCTGCTCAGTGCCCACTGAACATGTAAGTGCTGCACACATTTCCAAGAAAGTGATACCCCTGTGACAAGTTTGAAATCCTGGATCATTGCCGCTATTGAGAAGCTGAAACTTTAGGCTGGTGCAATATGTTCAGTATTTAAAATATGGCATTTTTAGCCACATATGGTTTAGTTCTCCTTTAAGCGCAGATATTTAGGATGCCAAGAGGTCTGATTACCACATTGCACCAATTTCACCAAAACTGTGACAGGCACACATAATGATGTCATGCAGCAACTCACTGTTCTAAAAACAATCAGGGACACTTTAAGGTTCCAGCAGGCCCAGGGGAAAGATTTTATTAGTGGTACCCCACTGTCCCCCAAAAATTGTGATAGAACAACCCTCAAGCACATAGACCTCAATTTAATAAGACGGGCAGTGGAAGAAAAGGTCTGTGCTTATGGAAGTAGAATTGTTCTCAAGGTGTGCCACCGATAAATGACAAAATAGGGATGCCACAAGAATAAAAGGATAGAAAGAAATTACCCATACCACAGAGCTCTCCAAAATGAGCATTCTGCCATCTCTGTTGGATACTTCTGTCATATGTAATACCAAATGAACAAAGTCTGCTCCCCTGTTCTGGTAGGCCCTGGGACAGTGCACCAACACCAGAAACTGAACAACTAGCAGGACTCAATAAATACTGGGAAATAAAGTCATTTATAGACAGTTATATAGAGAGATATAACATGGGGAAAAGGTGTGTTATATTTCGGAAAAATTGGTAGTATAATGGTCACATTTGCAGTATAATAGGTAAATAAAATGTTTAAATTTGCACAAAAGTAATTGAAAGATGCCACACATTCTCTTTATATGTATATATAAAAATTGAATAAAATAGATACTTCTCCATTATGTACTTAAAAGGGACCTGTCACCCTAAGAAATAATTCAAAATTATTTTTTATCATGTTAGTTGAGCAAAATAAAACGTACTTACATTACATTTATTGTTTAAATTTTGTTTCCTCCAGTCTTGGAAGTACACAATCACAGCTCACAGGCAGGAGCCATTTTATGGACACTGTTATTAAGGCAAGTGTATCACCCCAAAATCTTTTATATGCGCCCAAATGGGGGACCTAATACCCATACACAGTGCCCTACACAATTATAGAGTGTGAGGAGGGAAGGGGAATGTAGGGAGAGCAGTGACATCTAGGAACTGCTAAATGAAAAGTAATTGACTGCCCCGCCTCTATGCCTGATGCATAGAGGCGGGTCATGTAATATTTGATTGAGAGCTCAGATATTTAAACACCTTTATTACAGATATGGATGCTTTAATGAAAAAAACTATTTGGGTTCAATGTTTAATTTGTTATACAGCTTTTTATGTGTAGGTGACAAGTCCACTTTAAGGTGAAATATGTTGCTTTTAATGGAATTTGAAATGTATATAATATTGGAAGATTCAGGAGTGTGTATAACTTTAAAAATGCCTTTAAAGGAAAACTATACCCCCAAAATGAATACTTAAGCAACAGATAGTTTATATCAAATTGAATGACATATTAAAGAATCGTACCAAACTGGAATATATATTTACATAAATATTGCCCTTTTACATCTCTTGCCTTGAACCACCATTTCGTGACTCTATCTGTGCTGCCTCAGAGATCACCTGACCAGAAATACTACAACACTAACTGTAACAGGAAGAAGTGAGGAAGCAAAAGGCACAACTCTGTCTGTTAATTGGCTCATGTGACCTTACATGTGGTTTGTATGTGTGCACAGTGAATCTTACGATCTTAGGGGGCGGCCCTTATTTTTTAAAATGGCAATTTTCTATTTATGATTACCCAATGGCAAATACTACTAGAAAAGTATATTATTATGATAATGGTTCATTTACATGAAGCAGGGTTTTACACATGAGCTGTTTTACTCAGTATCTTTAATAGAGACCTACATTGTTTGGGGGTATAGTTTTCCTTTAAGTGATCTCTTTAAGATGGTGTATGGTGTTATCTTTAAAGTTGTGCCTATCTGTACACTGAGATTATACTCAGTGCATCAGTAATTTGTACCTTTTGCACAATGCCACCGCTGACTGTTTTTTTTTTTAAAGAACTTGTTTTATTGACATCTGGAAGAAGTGCAGTGTTTATCCTGAGTCAAGACACAGTCTGTCAGTTTATTAAAATGGCCCTGAAATCAGTGCTAGTGCAACTAGACTCCAGTACTGTGGAGCACATTGCAAACTGTAAATAAACACACGGGTGAGGCAAAAGTGTTAGCTTTTTGCTGAATGTTCACAAATGAGTAAGAGGCACTATACAGTGCACATTGTCACTTACTGAGAGAGGTAATCAGGAGCCTTTTGGGAATGGTTACCAAGGCCTACCATGCACCCAGAGTCCTGCCATGAATTATAAAAATCTATTTCTGATGCTACAATGACTAACATTTGGTCTGACATTTAAAGGCAACAGTGGCATCTTATTGTTACTGGTGAGGTTTTTCATGTGAAATATATGGAATATATAACTGCCCAGAATATCTCTGAATATCTGATAGTTAAAGAGAAAGCTGAGAGCCATCGAACTCCTTTGTCTTTAAGAGCTTTCTAGCCTGCTGCTTCCAAAGATCAGTAATTGCAAGGCCCATCCCAGTGGGATTCGTGAGCAGTCAGTGTGATACATGACATTCACATCTCAGTGACACATCCACAATAATCCCCCGGGGCAGTCTGACATGGGGGTGCCTCTCATTTCTACTGACAATCAGGCCTCTGGTGCCCCCATCACTACATGTTCATAACAAACAGTTCAGAATTAAATAGTTTTTTGCTTATATGTAATGCTAAATGACATCAGCTGCTGCAGAATCTCTTGCCTGGGATATTTCAAACCAGTCATAATAGGGACTAATGCTCAGCAGGTTGCTGTAACCGGGGAGCTTTTGTGACTCCACAGCTGCTATTGTCTTTTGCGGAACCGTCGACCTTTTTCTAGTACAAATGACCTTGGCTAACGTTGCACAGCCGAAATATTGGGCAGGAGCCTGGGGACAATTAGCCCGGCCGCTTGTACTGGAAGCCAAGGGATGCTGAGGATGCTGCTGCTAGGCACCTGTTAGCTCCGCCAGCTATTTTGACTGACAGCAACGAAAGCCAATAAGGCTCCCAGCTCGCTGTACAGTCGCCCAATTGCTCCGCTGCGTGGGAGGTTCCTGCCTCTGTGTAGCTCCCCGCATTGTCGCGGGCGGGAGGGATCGGTAGAAGAGACTGGCCCCGGTCTTCCAGCAGAGCTCGGTGCGAAGAGCCAGTGGCACCGTATGGAAGAGATGGAGGAAGAACTGAAATGCCCGGTGTGCGGCTCCTTCTATAGGGAGCCAATTATCCTGCCCTGCTCCCACAGCCTGTGCCTGTCCTGTGCCCGGAACATCCTTGTGCAGACCCCGGACTCAGAGTCCCCGCAGAGCCGGCGCGCCTCTGGGGTGTCCGATTATGACTACCTGGACCTGGATAAGATGAGCCTGTATAGCGAGGCGGATAGCGGCTACGGGTCGTACGGGGGCTTCGCCAGCGCTCCCACCACTCCGTGCCAGAAATCTCCCAACGGGGTGCGGGTGTTCCCCCCAGCCATGCCCCCTCCCCAGCAGCCCCATCACCACTCGTCTGGTGCACTGCTGCTTCCCATGATCGGCCCCCGCAACTCGTGCCTCACCTGCCCGCAGTGTCACCGCAGCCTCATCCTGGACGAGAGGGGACTGCGGGGATTTGCCAAAAACCGGGTGCTGGAAGGGGTGATCGAGCGCTACCAGCAGAGCAAGGCGGCCGCCCTGAGGTGTCAGTTGTGCGAGAAGAGTCCCAAGGAGGCCACCGTCATGTGCGAGCAGTGCGACGTCTTCTACTGTGAGCCCTGCCGCCTGCGCTGCCACCCGCCCCGGGGCCCCCTCGCTAAGCATCGCCTGCTGCCCCCCGCGCAGGGCCGGGTCAGTAGGAGGCTGAGTCCCCGCAAGATCTCCACCTGCACCGACCATGAGCTGGAGAATCACAGCATGTACTGCGTGCAATGTAAGATGCCTGTGTGCTACCAGTGCCTGGAGGAGGGAAAGCACTCCAGCCATGAGGTCAAGGCTCTGGGGGCCATGTGGAAACTGCACAAGGTGAGTCGTTTGCCTCTAGTTCCACCACCCATATATACTGTCATATTGGGCACCTGTCTCTACTACTCACTGCCTGGCCCTCTGCTCAATTACCAGCCAAGTAGTGTGGCCTGCTATACGTAACAGGTAGAGGTATTGGCATAGGTAGAAGGCCTTGTTACTGAATGCAGTTCCACTTGTGGCCCAGGGCAGGCTTGATTATTTGATAGGAGCCTCAGCAGCTCTGGGCTCTGCACCTGTACCACTTAGCATTGCACCAGCATGTTCAGCCACTGATCTGGCCACTAGGGACAAGGCTGAGGCTTCCAACTTGTTGTTCATCTCCCATCTCTACTATTCCTCCAAAAGCATAGCTGATTACTTTTGGGGGGATGGTAGTATTGCCATCCAAGTATGGGAGGTGTCAATGGATTCTGGAAGTTGTAGAAGAGCCAGAGAGCTGCAGGTTGGACCCCGTTGTTAAAGCAACAATTAACAAATATCTGGTGTGGTCACCACAAAGTACTACAGCTGCTTTGGGTCCAGGCCAAGTCTAAAGGAAAGTGTTTTTTTTTTTTTAAATTGTTTATCAAGAGGTTCTGATAATTTAAAAACATACATATTGAATTGTTAATTATAACTCAGGGGTGCTGACAGCTGTTCTTGGTCTATAACTCCCAGCTCCCACTAACAACCGCCCCATTCCCACCTCCCCACACACTGACACACACAATCAGTTATTCATAACTACACACCCAGATGAAATAGCACAGAAAAGGCACCATCTCTGGAATGTACAAGGACCAATCACTGTTTACTATATGGAACCTTCCTACATGATGTCACAAGGCATCCAGGAGTCACTGGAAGTCACTTGTGTGCATTCTTGGGGCACCAGGAGAATGCTGGGAAGGCAGACAGGTGAGCTGCAGGTACGCCTTTCCAGTGTTATTTAATTTAAGGTTCAGAAGGTTTTGCTAAAGAAGATTATAGTTGGGCAAAATGAATTGCTGCAGTGGGTGGACTTTATTTAAAAGTATCACTACGATAATCTTGTCCATGAATTGACTTGTAGTTTTAATAATATCAGCATAATGTTCTGACTTGTGTTCTTAAATACTTCAAAATACTTCACTTCCTATAGCCTATGTGATTTCTTGTTATAATAGTAAATGCTCAAACTTAAAAAAGCTTATAAACCTTTTGAAACTAGTCTCAGTCCTAGTCACCAGGACAATTGACATATAGTCGTTAAGACTACAGCTGTACACTTTGTGGCTGTAAGTGGATGCTGGGAATTTTTCTTCCACTGTGTTATTGGGTGCCAATCTGATGTGTGCTATTAGGCTCCCTACCCACAACTGCCATAGGTGCCCAAGGGAATCAATGCAACTTTGCCTCCCTAATGACTATGGCACACATGGAACTTTTTAGCCAATTGCAAAGTGCAAAAATCACCTTCCTGTAGCTCCAATGTATATGAATGGGAAATCTTTAAAAGCAGCAGTACTGACACTTAAGGGTCACCAAAAACACTGACCCATATGAATTAAATTCCCTCCTATAATTAGGGTTGCCAACTTTTCTGAAAAGATGGCCCTATTAATAACATTGGCATCAAGCATCATTTCTACTGGCCAGGCTTATAAAATACCGCCCTGATGGCAACTGGACCTACAGTTGACGATGGTAGTAAATACAGAGTCATAATTCTTATACAACTCATCCATCTGGAATTCAACTCCTAGAATCTGAAAGGCATATTTGTGCAGAGCCAAAAATATTATTATTCACTCAGGCCATAGATAAGATTAAGAACAACACAAGATTCTGTAGAAGAGGTCAGAAATCATCAATCCACAATGCTCCAGACCTTGGGTTTTCCTGATAATTGGTCTTAGCGTAATTTGGAAATCTTTAAGTCTCCTAAAAAATAATAAAACATTAAATAAACCCAATAGGATTGTTTTGCCTCTAATAAGGTTTAATGATATCTTAGTTAGGGTCACTGTTTTATTATTACAGAGAAAAATGAAATAATTTTTAAAAATTTAAATTATTTGATTAAAATTGAGTCTATGGGAGATGGCCTTTCTGTAATTCAGAACTTTCTGGATGACAGATGCCATACATGTACTAGTAAAGGTTCAATTGTTTTTTAGTGTGTTTATAATAATTGGGGGCCCAGAGTGGCACTGACTGAGTTTCAATAAATATCTTATTCTTTAAGTTTAGTGGGGCCCTAAAATGATTTAGCTGTGGAGTCCAGTAACTTTTAGTTACACCATTGTCTATGTATATGAATCAATGAACTGCTTCCAGGCTTGGATTCATTTGGCTTCAGTCATAATGGGTGTGCCAGCAGGATAAAACATGGCAACAGGCCTGCTGCTCATTGATACAAGTCCTTAGATCTGGCCAGGGGACTCACACTGAGGAAAAGCCAAAGAGAATCATTTATCCTCTTCAGATTTTGGCATTGTCCCTTCAGCAAGAGACAGAAGCGATGGCAGAATTACATGGCAGGCAACCCCTTCTCAGCATAAGAGTCAGATCCCGCACAGCAGTGGCTGCTCCTGCATAATGAGTCTCTTTACTGCTTAGCTTCAGTCCCTGCAATATATTTCACATTAGAGCCAGGGCTGCTAGATATTAATTGAACGTGCTGCTGCTGAACATTTACATAGAAGCAAATATCTCACAAACCAGTAAAATGTAGTTCGTAGCACCCTAGAAATTCTGCCAAACTCTTTGTGATTTATTTACCATATGGGTCTGTATGAGAATCTGGTTGTTATAGTCATAAAGTAAAATGGTTAGAGGGGTGTGCAGCCAGTTAAAGAATTGGTACTTGTGCTTTTCGCATGCAGAGCATGGCTTGCACTTACTGAAAATTGCCATTTATTTTGCTGGCTGACAGCATCAATACTTCAGTATTTCAATATGTATTAGCAAAGCAGCCTCAAAATAGTGAATATTTAACAGCTTATATATATGAAACAACAAATTGTCAGTGATCTATAGAATTCATCTGAATGTATTGCCATGTTTATCCAATACTGGGGATTGTCATTATGTTTATTTAGATAAATTACACCATGAAACTGCATTATTGTAGCAGTACCAAAGCCCTTAATTATAGTGGTACCAAGGCTGAAAATATTGTACTGAAAGTACTGAAATGGACTTTTATCAGTGCATGACATCATACAGGGACAGGTCACGGGGTGACTTAATCAGAGGTAGTCCTTAGTCTGAATATAGAACTGTAACGCATTGCAGAGTCCTGTACTGCTGCACATCCTGCAGGTACCAAGCTGATAACGTACTGTATAGCTGAGCACTGATGTCTGCTAGGCACCAGAAAGGCAAGGAGAAAAACTGCTGTTGTATGGAGTGTTTGATGGGTCCTTCAATTGACATTTATTAAATGAACAGGGAGGTAATGCAGTTTAGTCATGCAGATGTAAAGCAGTTTTGTTTCGTAGGCTTGTCATATATCTGATATATATAGAATTGTCAGCTATATACTGTATGCGTATGCATGTGTATACATTATATAGTGGTACATACCTAACCTGTAGGTAATGCTTGGATGGTGGGTCTAGATTACACAAAGATGGTGTATGAGCCAGTCTGGACATGACCCTTCAGCATTATTGCCCCTCACTGACATTGCCTCCTATAATGTCGTGAAGAGTTCCGTTAAGGTTTGGGTCAAATAAATGGCTGCACACCTATTTTTTTGCATTATATTAATTAAATAGACTCATGATAAAGTTCTCTGAGGGTGGCATGCAAAGTCCCAAGTTTCTAGGAACAGTTCCTGCGTTCGACTCTGGAACTGTCAAATTGACCAACTGCACAAATGATCCCTCCACCTGAGAGGAATTCACAACGCCTGCCTCACTATGAAATGATAGATTAATGAACATGAGCTCTTAAATACAATGGATCTGTAATAATCGTGTTCTATTGTCTCTTCAAGGAGGTGGTAAATGAACCCTCTGTTCTGAAATTGGCAACTATGGGGAAGGCACATATGCCTTGTGAAGTTAGACTGGCAGCTGGTCATTTCTGTGACTCCACTGGATATTTAAAGGATCAGCTAGATACCCTACTTTACTTCAATTTTCATACTGTTGCTTCAATACGAGGCATCTTTGTGTAAGGGCAATGACACATGGGGTGATTAGTCGCAGTGATTTTTGAAACCATGATTTCGGTGACTAATTGCCATAGTGTTAGTAATGGTGATTTGTAGTTACCAGTGACTTACCAGCCGTTATATTCCTACTGGTATAGATTTTGTGGCTCCTTGCTCAAAAAAGGCCCAGTGTCAACCTGAAGCTCCAGTGGCCTGGGAATTGTATGGTGTATTTTACATGTGGCAACTTGTATGTTTGTGTATGAGAGGGGAGCTGTGGCAATTAGTCACATTGATCGGGGCTATTAAAAATTGTCGTCATCATGTGTCATTGCCATAAGGGTTCCATTAAAAGCATTACAAGGCAGGTATTTTGACTATATACTTACCCCTATGTGTAATAAAATGCACTAAGTTTGCTTAAGAACAGTAATCCATAGCAACCAATAAGATGTTTGCTTTTAAACAGGTGACCAGTAAATGTTGCCTACTGATTGTTTGCTATGGGTAACTGCTCCTGAGCAAACTTAGGGCTTTTTTACAAAGCCCTTAAAGAGGACACCTGACCCAAAATAATTATTCCAAATCCTATTTTATCATGCTATTCAAGCAAAATGAACTTTAATTACACTGTATAAATTATTTGAATCTTGTTTCCATCAGTCTGAAACCTCATAATTATAGTAAGTAGGCAGGAGCCATTTTGTGGACACTGTTCTTAAGGCATCATCTCAAAATCTTGTTTGTGCACCAGAATGGGAACCCGATGTTCATCCCCATGCACTGGCTACACAATTAAATGGTGTAGAGAACTGGGGGAATGTAGGGAGAGCACTGACAACTAGGAAGTGCTGAATGGAAAGTAAAAGTAATTGCTTACCCCGCCTCTATACCCAAGGCATAGATGAGGGGCAGGCAATATTTCATTGACAGCTGGGATTTTAAATGAGTTTACAACAGCTATGAACACTTTAATAAAAAAAAGAATTTGGATTTCATGTTTCATTTGAAAAGGACTTTTAGTATACAGCTTTTTATGTCTGGGTGACAGGTCCACTTTAAAAGTATTAAATTACATATGAGTGGGTAACATGAACACAACTGAATGGGATATGTGCGCCCCTCACCTCTCAAAATAGTTCAGAGAAAGGGCACTAGTATATTTTCTGTCTGGAGAGTTGAACTGTTGGAGCTGTACAACAGTTCAGACTTCTTTATAGGGTGTCATTAAATGCATTGATGGCTGGGCAGTAAGGGTGGAATTATCAGTAGAATTTTGCTGTGACGTCATACTGCCATTTCAGCTTTCTTTTACTGGAGGCTTTGCATATCAAAAAACTATTTGCATTCTGTCTTAAGGTGACCATATACAGGCTGATAAAGCTGCCAACAGGCCGAATTGGCAGCTTATTGGCCATTGTATGGGGTCCACTGACGGGCTTCCCCAATCATTATGTGGCTACTAAAAATCAGGCACATATCGATTGGACAGATTTAAAAATTCCATCAGAGCGAGGACTGCATTGGGTCATTGATGAGGTCCTCACTCCGACTGCCTGAATCTCATTGTGATCCAATCATTGGGTCCTAGGGCCCAAGGGTCAGATCATCCTGATACTGCCTAGCTCCCAAAAACATTTGCATCCGTAAAGTGCGTTTTGCAGTATGCCCTGTGTTTGTAAATGAGCCCTAATATTTTTGTTGTCTTGTAACATTTCATAGCATTAGTTAGGCATATATATATATGTTACATCTGAAAGTCCATGTTTATTCTAAATATTGCTGTTGTTACATTACAGTTACTGATCAGATAAGGTTACTTTGTTTCTGTACATGTTGTTTCCCTTTGTATTAAAGGGTTTGTGATGTAGGAGAAGAGACTTTCTGACAGTAGAAAGAGGATACCCCCTGCAATTTACTGGAACACCAACACATATTTTTATTATTATCCATGTATTTTTTAAAAGTAGCAACATATTCCACGGTGTTGTACAATCAACTTCCAGACTCTCAGGATTTTAGCATTCATGTGCAAACAGTAGGGTTAAGGCATTATTAAGCTTGCTAGAATAGCAGAAATGTCAATAATCTAGCACAATGGGCAAAGAGCTTCTGGTGCCCAGAAGGCAAATGAAGCATTTTCAATCCACTGACCCTTCAGTGAGGTAATCAGGGCAGAGTTGATTTAGATGCAGACAGACAGGTGCATGCTACATGATGTGTACAAATGAAGCAATTTGGATCTTCGTGTCTGCAAATACAGCATTGTGCAAAGTAGATGAGATCATTGACTCTGAGTTGCAAATAGTTCAGCAGATACAGTAACCTTACCAGTGGGTGTTTATGTGTCTCTACATTTTGTCTGGTATCATGCTGATTCCACCATTATAAAGATATACACTGCTCATCACTAGTGGTTACACAGTATGACAATTTCAGTGCAGCACAGGTAATCACGTTTTGTAGTGTCATTCATTGTGCGTTTCTGATTTTGTTGAATGAATGCTCTTTACGACAGGCATGGTGTCTTGCAAGATTCTAAAATGATCTGTTATAAATGCTTTGGTAGCTGCACATATATCTAGTTAATCTATAGGAGAAGCTTCCGGATTTGATAGCCAGGTAAAAGCAATTATTTGATTTGTTGCCAATAAAAGGATTATTTTGAAGGTAAACATGACTATAAACAGGATTATGTGTCTTATATTTTAGATTTACCTATTTTGGTATGGAGAATCAATTTGGTGTGAAAATAGGAACGGCATAATACAAAATGAGACCTAGAGATGGTTCAGAAATATAAAGAAATATAAATGGTGGTGGGGGTGAAGACTGGAAGGTAAAGGGAGAGATCAGTACTGAGCAGGGGGATGCTAAGGGAGAGGGAATGTGTGTAGAATGGGAGGTGAGTCAGGATTTGATGGACAATGAGAATGTGAATGTGAAGAAATGATAATGACATGAATGTGAATGAGCTGGTGGGGGTTGGAGTGGATAAGGAGAGAAGAGGGGTGTGGGGGCTGGAAAAGCAGGGAGATTATAAGAATAGAGATAAGAAGAAAATTAATACAAATCACTTTTGTAATGGGGTATGTGGGTGGGGGAAAATGAATAGTATGAGAGCAACACATCAGGGAAGCTTCTTATAATCATTAAGCCTAATAGTAGCCACATTTGACAATTGACTGAATCAACCTTGTATATTGCTCTCTGAATTCTGAGGCTGCCATTCTTGTTCTCATTGTGCAGGCGGCCCTGAGAGTGACAGCACACGACTATGTGTACAGCTAGAGGGGCTACCTTGTAGCCATATTCCTTACGAGAACCTACCTAGGCATTTGGAATAAGCATAACATTATAACTGTAGCTGTAGAAGAGAAGTGAATGACAGTGTGTACATAAGTCAGGACTTGGATTTGGGCATCATTGAATGCATAGGGAATAATGTGATCAATGTAAAAAATAAAAAAATAGAAGAGAGTTGAGTGGGTGCATAATATATATATATATTTATGCTTTGCCCTTACATGTACTTAGTAAGTATATTGGGGATGTTAGATTCACAGTAAAAGCATCAGCTTTTGAATAAAGGCTTTAAAGGAGAAGGAAACCCCCAGGGTGCAAAACCCCTCCCCCCCTCCCCTGTGTTGCCCCCCCCTCCTCCCCCCTGGCCTACCTGTCCCCCTGGGCAAATGCCCCTAACTTGTTACTCACCCCTCTGCGCAGAGGGGTGAGTAACAAGTTAGGGGCATTTGCCCAGGGGGACAGGTAGGCCAGGAGGGAGGGGGGGCAACACAGGGGAGGGGTTTTGCGCCCTGGGGGTTTCCTTCTCCTTTAAGCAAAAGACAAATTATAGCTATAAGGAAACCATATAAAGTTTAAGTGTTGTTAAAGGGGGTTGTTCACCTTCCAAATACTTTTTTCAGTTCAGTTGTTTTCAGATTATTTGGCAGAAATAAATACTTTTTTTCAATTGCGTTCCATTCTTTATCTTATTTCCAAAATCTAAGTTCAAATTTCAATGTTCCTGTCTCTGGTGTTTCAGTCGGCAGCTCAGTAATTCAAGTGCAGATTCTCAACTGTTACAATTAGTTGATACATTTCTCAGCAGCATCTCTGGAGTATAAGCAACTATTGTATCAATTCTGACAGCTGCCTTTAATGAAACTCAATTTAGAACAGTACAGCGAGATGTTTAAGTAAAACACATACCGTAAACAGCATTTAGACACAGGCAGTCAAAACTGCACCAGTGTAATAACATCTAGAAACAAATCTGCAATTAACTTTGATTATTAAACCTCAGATAGAATAAAGAAAGCAAATCTCTGATTTGGTGCAAAAGTTGTCTCCATCTTCAAAATCAAACATAAAAAACACAGATCTCAATGCCATATATTTAATTCTGATGTTATTGTGGTTTGACCCCTTTGTGAACTGAAATATGTTTTGACCCATTTTTGCTCATAACAGGATTATGGATCTGTAAAAACATTGCCATCAATTTTATAGAGAATATTGACTTTTGGTGCTCCGTTAGGTGTTGGAAAAATCTCATGGGGTTCTATCATTCCCCTTTTCAGATAAATACAGGTTTCTGATACTGATGGCTATCCTTGCTATCATAGTTTCATAGGGTTACTAGTGCCTTACATGCATGGATTCCTTCCTCAAAGCTTATTTGCTGCAAGCTTCTGCACTATAGTGACTTACCGGTATACTAATAATGGTAAAAGCAGCATGGCTGTAGCATGGGTACCCGTGTTACACCCACATGAGAAAGAAGCATATTTCTGCATAATTTCGTTCTTCATACTGATTCTATTGCCACTCTCTCTTCATCACTGTAATAATTGTACCCATTGCCTGCAGGAGCAACTGCGCTCACAGTGATAGTCATGTAACAGGGCTTGATTGCTGGTGCAGCTACGGGGATCTGACTTGAACTTTTTCAGGCACCCTGTGAAAGCCTCAAGTTGATGCCTGTTGTAATTTAAGTCTTAAAAAGAATTATAGACTCCCTTTAGGGATAGGGTTAATGTCTGTGTTTCTATGCACCGTTCTTAAGTGAAGAAGAAAAGATTTACTGTATGTCAAGGGTCAGTGTTCTGTTTCATGCTTGCAATAAGGTTTGTCTAGTAAGTGCTGGTAGTCGGAGCAGTCCATCTTTTTACAGACATTTATGTGAAAGAAAAGGACTAACAAGTCTATAGGTTCCCATAGTGACTCTGGGGTGGAATGCTTGTAGCAGATGGTGTTTAGGAATCCTCCTCCTCATTCCTGTACCCTAGCAACATATACTTGGGGATGTGTCCAATACTTGCTTTATGCCAAATTCGACACTTACCTCCTCCTACCACCCCCTGCTGTTTCATGCCCATATAACCCCCCCAACCCAAAACACATTGTTCCCAGTTGTCAGCTGTAAGCTAATTAGAGAAACTGAATCTTTTTTTCCTCCGCAACTTGCCTCAGCTAGATCTCTGTCACCAGACATACACTTATTTTGTAAGAAAAGCATAGGGACCGGGGGCCCTTGCATCTGAGCTCTCCCCTACTGTGTTCTATTGTTGGAAAACTAAAAATGAACCACTTGCCTCCATAGTAACCTCGTAGAACAGTTGACATGAATACTGACATTTTCCCTGCCAGCTTTCTTTTGTAGCCACCATATAAGGTTATTAGGAAACTTTTGGAAATTTAGACTTACTTAAGCTCCAAACAGCAAAACAGCAGCCAACACAGAGTGCTGCTACAAATAAATCAATGATACTTTATAGTTTTACCTGGCCAATCTCCTAATTTATCTATGTAGAGGAGCAGAAGAGCAGGTGCATGGGGTGATATTTGGGTTGGTAGTGGATTTCACAAGGCAAAACAGCCTAAACAATTAAAGCTGCCTGTATATTTAAACATTTTAGTACACATATAGCCAGTAGTGATGGGCGAATCTGTACTGTTTCAAATTGCAGAAAAAGTCATGAAATGGAGGAAAGTCCAGAAACACATTCAAGTCAATGAGCATCAGTGACTTTCCAAAATGCACAACTTTTTTTGCAATGACTTTTTGAGGTATGGGACCTGTTATCCAGAATGCTCGGGATCTGGGGTTTTTCGGGAACAGCCTTATAATTCTGAGTTTTCTGGGTAACGGGTTTTCTGATATCAGATCCCATATGTAAGACGCACCGGGAGATTGCTTACCTCCCGGCGCGTCTCTCGTAGGCTCTCGGTGTGCAGGTGCGCACTTCCGGGTTGACGCTGGCATCATGACGCTGGCATCATGACGCCGAGCGTCATGACGTCACGAAGAGGCTTCGGATTCAAACTTTGGCGCCAAGTCTTCATTTTGAAAGTGGCCAAGCTACTGTAAGTTCCAGTTTACTGTTCCAGCCAAAGCGTTTATTCTTAGATTGTTTTCCTGGTTTTGACTCCTGCTCGACTTCTGACTTCGATTCCTGCCGCCTGCCTTGAACTTTTTGCCTGATTCTCTACCACGTGTCTTCTAAATCCTTGCCGGTACCTCGTTTACGGACTTGTTGTTTTGTTATGCACTTTCCCTTGTGTTATCACAGGGCCCCAAAAGGGTGTCGGAGAACACAATTCAGGGATCCCCTGTGCATACGGAGTGTGCCCATCCCTAAGCAAGGTTCCCGATAACGAGATTGTTATACCATACCTGTACAAATAAACCTGCCAAACAATTTTATCCATCACTAATAGCCAGTTAAAGTCTACACGTGCCAGCGAATAAATACTGATTACATTGTCTCTATAAAGGTCTTAATGTTCCTCTAAAACTAAGGTACATTGAAATCTATATGCCTTTTTACCTGGTTAGATGGATGAGTTAATTGAAATAGCTATAAACGACATGACATCATATTCCAAGAGACTTGCATCTACTTGATCACTCATCAGTTCTTTTAATCATCTAGAAGGGCTGCACAACAAATCTGTTTTGAAATCTCCATGGCTTTTGTTATCCTGTAAATTGCCTTTTCATGCAGACTTTAGTTTTTTGGATTGCTGGGGAAAAAAAGGCATGATTAACTCCAATTACAGCCAATAGCTAGTTTACAAATGGTTCCAGTTGTGTTACCAAAGTCTGATTTAGTATCTTCCAAAAGATAGGTGACATATGATAATATATCCACCATATCTGATGGC
The DNA here is from genome assembly GCA_038501925.1 of Xenopus petersii. Classification (NCBI taxonomy): domain Eukaryota; kingdom Metazoa; phylum Chordata; class Amphibia; order Anura; family Pipidae; genus Xenopus; species Xenopus petersii. The sequence goes on along the minus strand of CM076686.1, from coordinate 51,272,465 downwards.
ATTTTCACTGAACTCTCTTCTTACATTCGAAATAGTTTCCCAAATTAATTATTAATGCCATTTTATACAATGCTGTAAATTAGTTAATTAATTTTGCTGTTTTCCCCTAAGGCACTTGGTTTAGCAACTAATTAAATATGTAAAAAACGATACCGTTAAAATCTTGTACATCAAAGTAAAACTGCTAATTACTCACTTATGTTATTTGGATCTTTCTGTGGCTGTTGACCCCTTGTGATGCATCAGCAGATGATTCTTTAATAAGGGGCTGATTTATGAAGATCTCTTATTGATTTTGATTGATCCGTAATGATTTTGGAATATATCATCCCAAAAAAGGAAGGACACAGATTCTTATTCTAAATCAGTCTACTAGTGATTGATCCTCCCAGAAATCAGAAAGTGATGAGATTTCCATGTAAGGGGATCCAGCATCAAAAACCAGTTCTTTTTTTGATTGGTATTGAAATAAAGAATTCCAAAAAGGCTTGCTAAATATAACTCGTTATCAAATTGGTCTAAATGGCATATAAAATTGATTTGCCGGTTGGTTGGATTCCATTAAAGGATATGTAAACCTTTAAAATAAGTGAATGTGAAATTGATGAGAGTGCAATTCTAAGCACAACTTACTCGCCTGGACCATGGTCAGAAACTAACCAGCAGGTGGTGTATCTTGTAACAAAATTCATTCATATTAATAGTACATAGTTCCTTTAAAACTTGAAATCTTAAAAAACAAAATGAACAGCAACTCTGCATGCTGAAGACTGCATGCTATTAAAGTGAATAGCAACCACCATCATTGGATTTATATGGTAGGACCATTCACACAGTCAACAATTCCATAAGTAAAGGTGGCCATTCATGGATAGATCCGCTCGTTTGGCGATGTCGCCAAACGAGCGGATCTCCCTCCGATATGCCCACCTTGAGGTGGGCAATATCGGGCAGATCCGATCGTGGGCCCTAGGGCCCAACGATCGGATCCTAGCATTCACAAACGGGCGGTCGGATCGCGGGACCGCATCAACGAACAGATGCGGCCGCGATCCGACGGGATTTTTAAACCCATCCGATCGAGATCTGGCCGACTTTCGGCCAGATCTCGATCGGGGAAGCCCGTCGGGGGCCCCCATACACGGGCCAATAAGCTGCCGACACGGTCTGTCTGCAGCTTTTATCGGCCCGTGTATGGCCACCTTAAGTCCACTTTTTCCCAATATGAAGATAAAAGCTATGGCCACACAACTTTACCTGGTCAACAAACATGGCCCTATCTGATGTAGCTAGATCTACAGTGGCGTAACTACATGGGGGGTAGGTGGTGCCACGGCACTTAAACCCCCTCCCCCCCATGGGGGTCTGATGTAGGTGGTGGCTGGTGACGATTTGTAGGGGACAGCAGATATATCTGGGGGGAGGGGGACAAGAGCAAGGGGTCCAGGTTGCAAATTTGGCTTCCCATGCCCACGGGTGTCTAGTTCCATATTGAACTTATACATTACAACAATCATAGATAGTAGTGCTTGTTGTAAAGCACCTAGTAAATATTGCCCATGCAAAAGAACGATTGGGATTTCATTTTGTTCAGAAATTGTATGTGGATTTTATTCTAAAGTGACAGTGAGCATCAGTTTCTCTGAAATATATTTTAGTTCAGTTATTTAAAAGTTTAAATGTTAATTTAATTAGTTAATTTTAGTTAAGTTTAGTTGCCTTTATGTTTATTGCATAGCATTGAATGGCCAGTTTTAGTGGTCTCTCAGTAAGAGGATTTTATCAAGTATCTTGGCAAAGGCTTTCCTCTGTTTCATCCTGTGCATGACGCAGGAGTGAGTTTGGAATGCTGGTGAAAATTGCTTTCCCAGGTTGATAGAAAGAAAAGGATGGAGAGTGGTAGCTGCTGCAGTTCAGCAACAAGTGCAGAACCACAGGTTTACCTTCCGTGGGATAAGTCTTAGGGAAAAAGGGGCTCTTTTACGAACTGGAAGGCAGTATACAAAGTGCAAAAACCAGACAAAATCTGCCATTTCTTTTTTCACTTTGCATCCAGGCTTCCAACCTAACTGAATTGCCACTGGTCTCTGTGCTCCATGTTATATTGCAAAGACCTGCGCTCCCATGAATACAGTACTGCCTGCGTTCAGTAGTAGAGAATTAATAAAAGGCAGGAGGTAGAAGGGGCATAGACGTGGCCCTTCCCACTGCCTACCCATTCCCTAGCTTGTATGCCATTCAATTCAGATGTGTAAATTAGGGAGTGGCCATAGATGCAGGCAGTTTTGGCAGACAGGCAAGCTGCACATGTGCAGTAAAGGGGACCCGTCAGCAAAAAAATTATTCCAAATCCTATTTAATCACGTTGGTCCAGCAAAATGAGCTTTAATGACACTTTATCAATTATATGAATCTTATTTCCTTTGGTCTGGGAATACGTAATTACATCAAGCAGGCAGGTGCCATTTTGTGGACACTGTTATTAAAGGGATTCTGTCATGATTTTTATGATGCAGTTTTTACTTTTAAACAGGGTCGGACTGTATGTTGAGGGGCCCACCGGGTTACAACCCACAGGGGCCCCGCGCACAAGCACAAACCGCGCTGCAAAGGATTTTTGTGTCAGGCGACGAAGAGCCTATTTGTTGCTGGGTGGTTAAATCTCTCCTGAATCTCCATGTGTGCCTCTGCCCTAAGGCAAACCTTGCATCATCTCAAAATCTTGTTTGTGCACCAGAATGAGAGACCTGATGTCCATCCCCATGCACTGGCTACACAATTAAATGTTAAGAGAATTGGGGGAATGTGTGGAGAACAGTGACATCTTGGAAGTGCTCAATGTAAAGTGAAAGTAATTGCTTGCCCCCCCCCCTCTATGCCTAAGGCATAGAGGATAAGCAGGCAATATTTGATTGACAGCTGAGTTTCCAACAGCTATAAATGCTTTAATAAAAAAAAAAGAAAAGAATTTGGATTTCATGTTTGATTTGAAAATTACTTTTATTATACAGCTTTTAATGTCTGGGTGACAGGTCCCCTTTAACAGCATATCTGCTCCCTGAATAAAATAGCAAAAGCCCAGTAAGAGGAAATGGGTTGTTGGTCATAGGCTTTTAACCATGGAGATTTGGCCATAAATGCATGCGTCAGAGGGGATTAACATGGGGTATAACCCTTAAATGACCAGCTGACTTATCTACTTATATCATCTAAATTATTATAAATATTTTAAATATTTTGCTATATTAGTTTATCCAGTTTAGTATCTTTAATAGTGTAATTTGCCCAGTCTCCTAAACCCTAGCTTATTGTCTGTATACTACCTGCCATCATTTTGAGCACTCAGTCATCTAGTCAAAAGGGTGAAAATATAGTATAATATAGTCAATCCGTTCTCCGCTGCTCCCCCAACCAGGTGCTCAGTCCCCAGTGTCCCTTATTGTAGCATATGACAAAACAAACAATTGGACGGCACTTCTGGACAAGGCTTTATTGGCAGGTAGCTGTGAATCGACCAAGCTCGTTTCGGGAGTGTATCCCTTAGTCATAGGCCTATGACTAAGGGATACACTACCGAAACGCGTTAGTGCCGTCCAATTGTTTGTTTTGAAAAGAATATAGACATGGGAAGTTCCTCATGATGCCTTTCTAGCATCATATGTATCTCACACAAACTAGGGAATGCTTTTGATGTCTAGCCTGAAGGTTGCCCGCTAAACTGCAACTCCCAGGACCTTTTTAAAGTCTGCCCTGGGAGGGGTAAGCTGTCATTCAACATCTACAGAAAGACAGTTTGGATATGGACTAGTTAAACCTCGTATCATCCAGCAATTCATTTTGGACACCTACCACTCATATTTTATGACCTTCTTCAGCCTGTTAGACATTTTTAAATGCAACTGAGTGGTATGAAAACACTGACAAGATTAATCCCAACACTGTTATGACCATAGCAGAGAACACTGTTAGTACATTTTATCATTTTATATGGGGACTTCCATATTGATCAGCCATAAATATCAGTGAAGAAAATCAGTCTATGAACTCAAAACATGGAGCGGCAAAAAGCCATCTAAAAGCTATCAATGGAAAGGTAAATGTCAGTTTAGCAAAGGATGACCCAATTATATTGCAGCACTTACACATGTTAAAAACTACCTGTCATATACAGAAATGAGAATTCAATACAGACCTGATGACTATACATTACTCTCTTAACATTTTGTCTTTTATGCTAGAGGGCAGCATTATTATTATTAGTATTATTATTATGAAGAAGCAATTGCTGTATTATATATTGAAAAAATGCAACATAAGTCTGCTGGATTTTCTTTTTAATGATAGCATTAAAAATATATATTCATATATACATTGATTCATATAGTGGTGAAGTATAGATTAAATGTTATAAAATAAATTCTAAGTACATGTACCTTTCATAAAAATGCAGCCCAGTAGCTATATTAACTATCTCTGCACCTACAGGGCCCCTAACCTCTCAGAATAGTGGGTGGAATTGAGCTCACTAGAAGCTGGATATTTGTCTGTACAGAAACCAGGGTGCTTTTGTGTAAATTCTATGGGTTAATGAATGCAAGCTCATTGCTATTTCTCTCATTTTCGTTTTGGCATCAGGCTAAGATTCATTGTTACAGATCTACCACTAATCGATAATTTTATTGGAGCCATGAGTGGGAGCTTCTGTAGATCCCTGAGGAAGCTATAAAATGGCTATGTGATTTATATTGCTGTTGCACAGGCATTGTGTGCATAACCTCTTCCAACAGCAAGAAAAAATCCTGTTAATCGCCATGATCTTTTTTTTTACCATATATTAGGCAGCAGTATCTTCACTTCTGCAGTTCAGCTCTGGAACAGACCAAATGTTTCTCTCTCTTGTTCCCAGAACAACATAAGGTTTTCTTCATTTTAAGTTGTTCTTTTGTCTGACACATGAAAAGTAATGTCACTACAGGCCTATAAACACTCAACATGGAATTGGATTTCAACCTATTTCTGTGTTTTTTGGCAAACGAGAACAGACTTTTTATAAAGCATAATAAACAAATAATTTTATTATAGTGCCAAAAAATGATATAGTTCTCACTGGATCTAAAACAACATCAACGAACTGTGTGGAATAAGTGGCGTATCTACAGAGGAGCTCTAATCATCTGGTAGGAAAGAAAGCCCCCTGTTAGATCCAATATATCTTATAGGGGGGCTTCCTTTCCTAGCAGATGTATTAGAGCTTACTCAAATTACTGATTCCAGTACAAACAAAAATGTAACAAAATAACTGCATTTTGCACAAATTCTGCATGTAGAGAGACAGGATTTCTGGTGATTTTAATAGAGTGAACTCTAATACATCAAAATGCAAAATGAGCCCCCTATAAGATATATTGGATCTACCGTAACTGTCAATGATTATCTGACACCCAACTCCTGCAAGAAGAGAGAGTGAAGAGAAACAGATGCTGAGAGAGGAATAGTGAATATGAACTTGATTAATTCAGAAACAGTAAAGAATTTTTAATTGATTGTATTTAGAAAGTTTCTTATTTCAGTATGCTGAAACTTATATTAAATGTTCATTTTCAGGATAGTTTACCTTTAATATTGATTTAAGGTTTATACAGGTGTAACTTTATAACAATACCATATCCAAGTAAATAAAGTCAACTGTCAGAGGGCTATGGATACGGGATCAGGTATGGGACCTGTTATCTAGAATGCTTGGGTCTTCCGGAAAAAGGGATCTTTCCATAATTTGGATCACTAAAAAATAATAAGTCCAATGAGGATTAATTATATCTTAGTTAAAGGAGAAGGAAAGCCCCAGGGCGCAAAACCCCTCCCCCCCTCCCCTCCGTTGCCCCCCTCCCTCCTCCCCCCTGGCCTACCTGTCCCCCTGGGCAAATGCCCCTAACTTGTTACTCACCCCTCTGCGCAGGTCCTGTCCATGGAGTTCGCAGTCGCCATCTTCTTCCACGCGCGTCTTCTTCCTGCGATGACCGGCGTTTTCTGGCGCATGCGCAGTAGGAACAGTTACCGGTACGGCTCTACTGCGCATGCGCCGAATGTCACGAAGTTTTCCGATTTCACTTCGTGACATTCGACGCATGCGCAGTAGAGCCGTACCGTAACTGTTCCTACTGCGCATGCGCCAGAAAAGCCGGTCATCGCAGGAAGAAGACGCGCGTGGAAGAAGATGGCGACTGCGAACTCCATGGACAGGACCTGCGCAGAGGGGTGAGTAACAAGTTAGGGGCATTTGCCCAGGGGGACAGGTAGGCCAGGGGGGAGGAGGGAGGGGGGCAACGGAGGGGAGGGGGAAGGGGTTTTGCGCCCTGGGGCTTTCCTTCCCCTTTAAGAACAAGTACAGGTGTGGCATATGTTATCCAGAATATTCAGGACCTGGGGTTTTCCGGATAATGGATCTTTCCGTAATTTGGACCTTCATACCTTAAGTCTACTAGAAAATCATGTAAACATTAAATACACCCAATAGGCGGGTTTTGTTTCCAATAAATGAATAATTATATCGTAGTTGGGATCAAGTACAAGCTACTGTTTTATTATTACAGAGAGAAAAATATTTTTAGAATTATATGCTTATAAGGCAGTCTATGGAAGATGGGCTTTCCGTAATTTGGAGCTTTCTGGATAACAGGTTTCCGGATAACGGATCCCATATCTAGCTTTATAACATTACCACATGCAAGTTATAGACAAAATCACGGTTGTACAGCTGCTTTCCAGGATAAGGCAGAGTTAACTCAATCTAACCTGTTAGTGATTGCATGTATATCAATTGATGGCAGTTTGCAACTTATATTCATATCAATTTAAATCATTGTTTATCTGACACACTGAGGGTTTATATGTAATCTGTACAGTATAGGCAGTTTGGGATTTACCAAAGAGATACAGTTGAATAGACTAAATTTTAATATATAATTTAACTTTACTGACCATCTGAACTTCTATTGAACTTGAATGGCTTACCTATAGATTAAATGATGTACAGGTCGAGACAAAAACTCAACCCGCTCCCGGCCCTAACACGACGTGTGCTCCTATTTATATACCTACACCCGCCCCACTGTAAATTCACAGAAGGAGGCGGGGCACACCAGCACGTGGCAGAAATGGGGCACTAGGCGGCCTGCAAACTTTGTGAAAAAGTGGACCCAAACACAACCGAACCACTGGCTTTGGATTGGCCTACACATCACTACTATAGATACACTTGCTACATAGTATTTTCAGATTCCTGTAGAATACAGTTGTCTTTGTGCTGCTATAAACGTTTATCAGTTGTTACATTTGTAACATTTGAGGCTGATAAAAGTCATTAGATGTAGATATATTAGATCAGTGCTGTCCAACTTCTGTGGTACCGAGGGCCAAAATTTTACTGGCCTATGTGGTGGATGGCCGATAATGGAAGTTAGTGTTGGTCACTCCCACTTTTAAACCACACCCATGTTACCACAAGAACTTCAGGGAAATCCCTCGTCACTCATATGTGAAAAATTTAAGTCATGTTAAAATATACCCTTAATCCATATGCCTCATCCTCCCCTGTGGATAATACAACAACCCCACCAACACATGATTAAACACCTTAGGGGCCCTTAACAACAGTTTCCAAATGCTAACAAACCCCAAGAACAAACCCCTAACAGGCTTACATTCCGCAAACAGAGAATGGCACAGACAAGCAGCACTCGACAAGCAGAGAATGGCACACACAAGCAGCACTGGGCAAGCAAAGAATGGCACACCCAAACAGCACTGGGCAAGCAGAGAATGGCACACACAAGCAGCACTGGGTAAGCAGAGAATGGCACACATAAGCAGCACTGGGCAAGCAGAGAATGGCATACACAAGCAGCACTGGGCAAGCAGTGAATGGCACACACAAGCAGCACTGGGCAAGCAGAGAATGACACACACAAGCAGCACTGGGCAAGCAGAGAATGGCACACACAAGCAGCACTGGGCAAGCAGAGAATGGCACACACAAGCAGCACTGGGCAAGCAGCGAATGGCACACACAAAGGGGTTGACAAAGGCTGGGGATCCAGCTGAAATGTTAGTCCTTCTTTAATACGTAATTTGTGGAATGTCCTGTGGGTGCAGTATCTCTCTCGGAACCAGAAACGTAACTACCCTTTTCCGGGCCAGGATGCAGGGTGCCAGACTTGCGGTTTCCTTACCGCATTTGCTGTGTTGCTGTCTTCGGCAGGCCCGGGTGAGATTGCACCCCCTGCGCAACTCTTTGGAACCTTCTACATTAATAAAGCACAATTATTAATTTTTCATTCAATAATAAAGCTTTGTGGAAAGCAAATAAAAACATGACAATTCCCTTTTGTTGACCTTCTTTTTCTCTGTAAAATACCATAGAAGTACTCTATAGGAGTATGCCAACTTACTGTTGGGGGTGATACGGCAAATAATTGGGTCCATTGTCAACATGCCCGCTCAAAGTTAGTTAAGTATCCATAGATACTGTATAAACAAAGTCACTGTAAAAAACATCTAAATCTTTCCCCTGACAGAGGGGCATTTTTACAAAAAATCATAAGTACGAGCACCAAAGAACCAAAGTACATTTATATTAAATAAAAATCAGCTTTGTGTGTTTTCTTCTTAAAATTGGTTTATTTTAACTGGTTATACTGTAGATTCTAATGTAAATTTAAAAACAAATTGAATTAAATAATAACAGCATCAAGAAGTGTGAGAATGATCCATCCTGTTGGCGCAAGCAGGGAAGTCACAGCCAGTACCATAAATGCAGGCAATGTACAGCTCTTAGATGTTTCTCCATCTGTTTGGTGATTGCTGTTTTGACACATTTGGCTTTTTTAACTCGTCACATTTCCACTCACTGGCAGCATCTCATGTTTTCTTATATGTGTTTTTGCCAGACTGTTATTGATCTGTTCTGGTTGGAATTGCTGAGCTATGCATTGGCTATATTAAGAAACTCATAGCTGGTGTTTTATGGACCTCGTCCCTGGAAGCAGGATGTGGAGGCCTATCTATCAAAGGTCGGATTTTAGTGGTATTAGAGGTTTTTGAAACCACAACTAAACTCATAAACTCTAACACTACGAATGTCATGGAATTTATTAAGAGCTCTGAATAAATAAAGTATGAATGGTAAATAATGCGCTACAAAAACGGAATACCTCGAAAAACCTCGATCAGATCCTAAAAATCTGAAAAATCTGAAAACCTAAAAGTCTTTATTAATTTAAAACAGTCCAATAGGATCAGTGCAGCTCCCATTGACTTCTATAAGACCTAGACAAGTTTTACCTGGCAAAGTTTTGTATTAGTGGTTTTCATCGTTTTTACACTTAATAAATCTTGAATTTTTAGAGCTTTTAAAAAAAACAGGAAAAACACAAATGATTTGTGGAAAAAAAATCTAAATTCGATATATCATGCCTTCATGTCTTGCAAATAGCTGTGTAGGCTATTGTATTTCCATCCCTTTCACCCTATTACCCTATTACCTCAAGGTTCAGTTTTTACAGATTTTTATGACTTTATGGATATAATCATCATTACTTTGAGATGTTTTTAAGTAGTGACAATATATTTGTTATTGCTCCCTGCCTCTTGCCGTACCCTCTGTGCCCCAATGAAGTAGCCCTGATCCTGTAATCAGGGCTGGAACTAGGGGTAGGCAGAGTAGGCACGTGCCTAGGGTGCAAAGCTGAAGGGGCGCCAGGCATGCACCTTTTCTGCCTCTGTTATCCCCTAGTCCTGTCCCTGCTCTGGCCGACGTGCACGTATCTTTGTTTTGCAAAGCGCGCCAATACGCGAGTGTGCATGCGTGAAGAAACACAAGTGCACATGCGTGAAAAAATACGAGTGTGCATGCGTGAAAAACGAAAGTGTGCATGCACACTCGTATTTTTTTTGCACATGCGCGCTTGTGTAATTTCGCGCATGCGCACTCGCGTATTGGGCACTTTGCCGGGCCAGGCTACCTAGGGCGCCTGCCCGCGTTGGCCCGTCACTGCCTGTAATGCTAGAAATTCACCCAGACCTCCTCCGTCTTCATTTGCATATATGGATAAGCATCAGTCCTTTAAGATTATTTATTTATCACCTTCCCAGAAGGTGTAAGATGGGTTAGGAGCATTCCAATCCTTCTGCAATAAGAATGGATAGTTCTGCTCCTGTCTAGGCAAGTATGGTTTCTACTGCTATAAAACAAATTCAGAATATCCCTCATAAAATATCTATGTTATAAATAGAAAGTTGTTTTATATTTATCCAAATTTTATGTGGCATTTTCTTTTAGTCATGGTGTAATTCACACCTTTTTTATTTTTTAGTATTCCATTAATCTTTAAGTGGGCCAATTTCTATAACAGCTGCTGTGCCCAAGCACTTCCCTGCTTGACTAATTCCATTCCTCTTGCAGCATCTGAGTCCCAGACACCAAGCAGACAACTAATTGCATTCTACATGACCCAGGGAGGCTGTGCAATATACCAATCGCTCACATATTGAAGGTCATTTTAGGGAGGGATGCAGCAGCCAAAAAAAGGCAAAAAAGCTGAATTAGTGTAAATTCTTCAGATTTCAAAGACATGCTGTCTATGTTGTTAAATTGTCTGTCTTTTACTTAAAGAGATACTGACACCAGAAATTAAACTTTTTTACATCTATCATAATATTGGCTTTGAAAGCTACTTATATATAACTTTGCCATAAAGTATTTGCACAATGCCTTTACATTACCTGTCTGGTGCCCCATGTTCCTGTATAAGGGGGCTGCCATATTTGTGCACCAGGAATCTGCTAGCATTACAGGCTGAGATGGTACAGTCAGGTTGGAAAAACAGTCCATTTTAGAAACTTCAACTAACAATTACTTACAAAAACAAACCTCTCAGCAAAAAATGATCATCATGACCTATAGGTAACTTTTAATGTACATTCATATTTTAAAAAGTCGTTTTTTAGCGTCAGAATCTCAGGCTAAAGTTATACAAACATACATATATACAAAGGGGCTATAAGAATAGACACTGAGAAGTCAACAATACTTGTTGTAAATATATATAAACTTGGCTTTCCTGGTGTCCATTTCTTTAGGACCATTTGGATGCACCAAATTCCACCATGCATACATTTAAAAAAAAAGGAAATAAGTTTTATTGCCATTCTAAGCATTAAACTACCAAATGCATTACTTTTATCACCTATATACATGCCAAAATATGTATAATTTGTAATCATCATACTTTTTGCTTTTACCTGGTCACAACGGGTGTAATTGTGTCAACCTGAACCTGTCAACCTGGTTTATATTACCGGTATAGCATCCCTTATCTGGAAACCCGATATCAGAAAGCTCTGAATTACAGAATGGTTCCCATAGGGGTATATTTATCAAAGAGTGAAGTTAATAGTGAAGTTCTGCCACTAGAGTGAAATTCCGCCACTGTCCATTCGTTTCTATGGGATTTTTATGGGCGTATTTATCAAAGGGTGAACTTTCACTTCACCCATTGATAAATACACCTTTCAAAATCCCATAGAAATGAATTGAGAGCTGCGGAATTTCACTCTAGTGGCGGAACTTCACTCTTTGATAAATTTACCCCTTAGACTCCATTTTATCCAAATAATTCAGATTTTTAAAAATGATTTCCTTTTTCTCCGTAATAATAAAACAGTAGCTTGTACTTGATCCAAACTAAGATATCATTAATGCTTATTGGAAGCAAAACCAGCCTATTGGGTTTATTTAATGTTTAAATGAATTTCTAGTAGACTTAAGGCATGAAAACCCAAATTACGGAAAGATCCTTTATACGCAAACCCCAGGTCCCGAGCATTCTGGATAACAGATCCCATACCCGTACCTGAATTCCTTTTATCCTGTTTGTGACATTTGTTGGGGATTCATTCTTTCTGTTGTAATGTCATGCAGGAGTCTCTCAAACTTAATTAAGCCTTTTAATCCTCTCCAGAGAGAGAAATTGCTGAACAGTAGCCCTCCTGCTTAATGAATGCAATGCAAATTAAATAGGGGCAGCTGGGTTAATACATGTGAGATCAGCCTAAATGCTTTTGTCGTTTATTTAAAGAAAATAAGTACAAAATGCCCTTAAGGATAAGATGATCAGGAGGTAAAATGTTCCTAATGCTTCCATTATTTTCTGTTTGCCAAATGCCTTTATAGTATGTTAGCAATATGTAAATTGGTATATAGAATAGTACACAGTGAAGCTTTTCTGTCCACAGTAGTTACAGAAAAAAAATATAGTGTTTTCTTTAGTAAGAGGAACTAAGTGGTACCTTTTAATTTCTTTAATAGACTTAAAGAATTATGTACTATTCTTAGTGTGTTGCTTTAATTGGATTTTATAATTATGTCTCCAAAGCTGGCCACGGACTCAAAGATCCGATGGTACGAATCAACATACCATCGGCCTTCCCCATCTCCCGACCTGCCACTAACCATTCAGATCAAATAAAGTACAAAAGAACAGATCAGCCGATGTTCTGCCCCTGACAGCAATCGTATGAAAGTTATGTCCGACCAAAGCTAGTGACAGTCTCCCTCTGAAAATTACGTTCGGCAATACACGCAGAGATATTACCCGCAGCCGACAGAAATCTTTTAACCTGTCCGATCGACCAAACGACCGATCCCTGCCGGACGAAAAATGTCAGGACTCTCCACACAAGGTCCGAAAATCGTACGAATCGAGGATTCGTATGATCATGTCTTTGCCTCTATGGCCAGCTTTACTCCCCTTAAGGTGGCCATACACGGGGCGATAAAAGCTGCTGACAGACCGAGTCGGCAGCTTATTGGCCCATGTATGGGGCCCCCCGACGGGCTTCCCCAATCGAGATCTGCCCGAAAGTCGGCCAGATCTCGATCGGATGGGACTAAAAATCCCGTCGGATCGCGGCCGCATCTGTTCGCCCATAAAGCCACCATTAGGATCCGATCGTTGGGCCCTAGGGCCCATGATCGGATCAGCTCGATATTGCCCACCTCAAGGTGGGCATATCGGGGAGAGATCAGCTTGTTTGGTGACATCGCCAAACGAGCGGATCTCTCTGTGTATGGCCACCTTTAGATGTTCTGCCCTGAATGCATTGTTCATGTCTATGGTTCTTATCTCCTTCTAGCATTCGGAACAAGTCAGGCAAAGCTTTTCACTTTTCATTTTTCACTAGGATCTCCTGCATGTTCAGCGCTCTGTTTTCTACATTTACCTGTTTTGTACACCTGGTGCTTCCCTAACAGATTGCTCTTCTCATAACACCAATTAGTCCTTGATGTTTAGGCTCATTAACCCCCATGATCTCTGAAACAGTCCCTCTCCACCTTTTTAGGTTGGAAACACAAATACACTCTTGTTTAGTCTGTTATACTACTATAATGTGTCAGCTGATGCTGTGATGTTGCTAGACTTTCTATCACTTATCCTAGGATAGTGATTATCCTATGCTTTTGAGAAGCACTACCTTGCAAAAACATCCTCTTTCGTTCCTATCTAGTGTGCACGTTTATAAGGTATATCATCTTTACAGCTTCCCAGCTTCATCCACCCCAGCCTCCCCTGATGTCTGATCTTAGCCCATGTCTTTCTTGTCTTGGGCCTTCCATCCCAAGACACCATTCTCCCACCTCCATAAGGAGAGTCCAAGGGAACTGACATACGTACCCTCCTAGCTTATATACTACTAGGGAAAACCGTATGGTATCCCTTTACCATTGTGAATCTGGTTGTCACCCACTGGACATGGTTTTACACACAATAGAGACAACACCTCTCGTATATAGAAGTTGCTTCATAATGTGACACAAACCACAAATCAGGCTACTCAAAGTTGAATTGTGATTTGTCCTCTTGCTTCACAGCATAGTGTGAAAAAAAATCCTGCAGTGTATTTCTAATCACCAATTTCTGGTCTCTTTTTCCAGAGTCAACTTTCCCAGGCCCTGAATGGATTGTCGGATAGGGCAAAGGAAGCCAAAGAATTCCTTGTGCAGCTACGAAACATGGTCCAGCAAATCCAGGTACATTTATCAGCTGACAAAGACACAAAGCAGAAGGTTAATATGAAATTTGTAATTCTATTTTCCACAGATTCTTGTATCATCAGAGATGGGATGCTATGAGCAGATAGCTCAGGAAGAAAGCTTAGCACATTCATCTTTAGGTTACTTGTACAGTTGTGTCAGGAAGGGCCAAATACAGTTCCTCTTCACCTTCAGGGATTGTATCAATATATATATATATATATATATATATATATATATACACGAGCACATATGCAATTGCTGCCTGGCAGGAAGAATGCCAGGAGCATCAGAACACTACAGCTTTCAGATTCCTTCCAGGATAATTTATTTGCATCTTTCACCATTTGGTTGCTCTGCAGGAAGAGACAGCCCATCACCCACCTACCACAGCTCCCTATTAATGGATGGAATGTACTGATTGTGAACTGCAGCTTCCATTAAAAGGGAACTGATCGTTTTTTATAGTCTTGTTTATTATTGAATAACACTGCTTTAGTTTTTGTTAAAAAAAGTGCCTTTTCATTGCATTTGTTTTAATAGATTTTATTTTTCACTAGTAACCTGCTTATTGTTGCTGATTTTTTATTGTATTTGTGCTAATAGATTACATTTTTTACTAGTAACCTGCCCATCATAGCCTAACGTATATTCAAAAAAATAATCCCTGCAGTGTGTTCCCCCATCACTTTTATTCACCCCATCCCTTCTGTAATCCTTCCTGTCATGTCTCTTTTGCCTCTTCCCATCAAACATTTTCTTCTTCTCATTCCTCATATTTTCCTGTTCTGCAGTCGTCAATAACATCTTATATATATATCCTATATAATATGGATGTTTTGTGTTATGATGCACTTAAAATCCCAAAAGATATTTGCCAGTGCCATGACTAGTGCAATCCGCAAAAATCCAACTATGTGGTTATGTGAAGTATTTACACCAATATAACTGCAGAGGGTTAAGTATGCACCCAAGACCTCTGACTTGTAATGCAGAGAGTGAGAATTAATATCATCTGGCAAGTTAGTGTTTAGTAGTAAGCACAAGCATAGATCATGGGTCCACGTAACTACTATGTATATAGACTATATGCCTTGCAAAGAGTACAGATCCATATACTTACTATAACATGTTTATCAGGAGAACAGTGTGGAGTTCGAGGCCTGCCTTGTCGCTCAGTGTGATGCTCTGATTGATGCTTTGAACAGAAGGAAAGTTCAGCTTCTCTCCCGTGTGAACAAGGAGCATGAACACAAACTAAAGGTAAGAATATTTGTGCTAATAAGCTTTTTTGAGCTGAAGCCTAGAAATACCGCAACTCTATTTTAAAGCATGCAACTGTCACTAGTGCCATTTGAGTCAAAATCAAAATATTCAGTGCTAATGTTAAATGCCAGTGGTACTATATGAGAAACATGTTGAAGGGAAAAACAGAGTGTCATGTCAGCTGATTCATCCATTTCATTCATTTTTTTCAGGTGCCTATAAGAGTATAAAAATTACTCTTTTATCAGAATATCATTTGTCAACTGCACAAATCAGTGCCTGGTCACATGATTGTATAGTTGTCAGTAGAACATGATCATCTACTGGTTCATAAATGTAGCTGTTCCATTATCCAAAAACCTGTTATTCAGAACACTCTGAATTACGGGAAAGTCTTCTCCAATAGATCCCATTTTAATAAAATGATTAAAATTTCTAAAAATGATTTTCTTTTTCACCACAATTAAACAGTACCTTGTACTTGAACCCAATTAAGTTATAATTAATCCTCATTGGAGGCAAAACAATCTTATTGGGTTTAATTGATGTTTAAATGATTTCTAGTAAGTAAATAAAATATATTGTTTGAGAGAATGTAAAAGATATTGTGCTGTGGTGTTCATGTTGTATAAACCCATGGTAGAAATGGCACTCTGCGGCCGTTATCATTCCAGATTTTTCTTCTGCTGCATTTCATTATTGAAGTTCTTTTTCCAGTCTATTGACTCCAGTGGCGGAACTACTGGGGGGAGCAGGGGGTGCGATTGGGCCAGGGCCCGCACCCCCTCAGGGACCCCCGGCAGCTTGCGCGCTGATGATTTCCGGGTATGCAACGCTGGTTTCCGGGCGGAAACTCACGTATGGAGGGGGTGGGGGCGGGTCCGGCTGCACTACCCACACCAGGGCCCGCCCCCTCTAGTTAAGTTACTGATTGACTTCTAACTGATTAAAGCAGATATTTAAATTAATTTTAAGAAAATAAAGTTTAGAGGGTTATGTTTTTTGTATAAACCACAACCCTTGTGTTTTCTTCCAATCTTTGCATAATTGTGTTGGCCTTTTGATAAATAACATTCAGACACATTCAGACAGGGAAGAATTTCCCCCCACCAACATGTTTAAAATGCAGATTATCTGCTTCTGTCATCTTAGTGAGTGGCTCTGAAACTGCTTTCATTACATGGAGATGCTCATAATTGTGGCAGCTGAACAGATGTGGAATAATTGGCCATATTATGGTTCCTTACTATGTTTCTATATTTACTTACATATATATATATATATATATATATATATATATATATATATATATATATGTTATGGGTAACAGTTGTCAGCTGGGTCTGATGATGCAGTAAGGCTAACTGGAAGAAACAGCAGATAAAGGCAAACAAGTTTATTTTTCTTTTTACAGAAAATATCATAGGAATTTCTATGAGTACAAGGCTGGGTTCCATCCACCTTTCTATTTCCCCAACACGGTGTGAGCAGCAATTTCTATCTGTCCATTGCAGCGGCAGGCACGTCAAAACATTAAATGAATAGACCAGTATCCTCATCACTTGGTTGCAGTACTCCTATTATAATGTCATACTGCTTTTCATCTTGTAATTCTCTTCCATTGCAGCTCTCAACATGCTGCACTTGTATATAGTTCTTGTCCATACACAGGAACATGGAAAAAAACCACATATTCATTGTATTTGTCAGCTTCACCTGTTCACTTAAATAATTACTCAATAACATTCAATAATTTCATATATGTTTGGGAAGTCAGAAAAAATATTAATCATTCACAATATGGGCACCAAATCCATCAATAATGCAAAATACAAATTTTGATTTTCTATCTTCCTTTATATTAAGACTTTTCCTGATGCAATATACATGGAGCTGAGCTGAGCATGACTGTGCACATGAACTGAGTGACTGGCTTTCAGCTCAGATAAATCATGTCCCGCTGCCTTGTCCCCTCCTTGTCAGCATAGACCCTTATCCATCATTACACTCTTTGCCAAGGACAGCTCTGTTTTATAAATGACTGCATATAGAGGAAAACTGCTGCACTTTAGGGACTTATCAGAAATACATGTTTATTTAATATTTATGTATGTGTGTATATATATATATAGATATATATATATGTGTGTGTGTGTGTGTGTGTGTGTGTGTGTGTGTGTATAGTTCTTTAATTAATTTATTAGACATGCAGGTTTGCCAGTAGCAATTATCATTTATATTAATTGTACTGGAAAATCGAAACCAAAGCCAGTGAGATTTTCTTTGGTGAAATGGTCCCTTTGTGCCTGACACTCTTTGACCCGCTTCTGAATTGATTCCCCACAGGAGCTGCATGTTACTCGGCTAAGAAGGCAGAGAAAATTAGGCAGTAAAGAAAAAAAATCACAGAAGGGAACCATGCACATGGATTGTCTCCTTCTTCAAAGGCCTTGGTTTCTTTTATTGCTAACATGTGACGTGCTGGTCCCAGTGCCATGTACCATAGTCATTGTGCAGTGTGTATAGCAATAAGCCAGCAGGCAGATTTCTGAACTGTCAGAAGCAGACTGCTAAAATAGTGACCTGCTTTCAATTTAAAAAATATTTCAATTAATTAATGCTTTTTTAAATAGAATTAGAAGTAACCATATTTTATTAAGCCCTTATAAGGGCATTCATAAATAGTTAGTAAAAGGCAACAATATCACCTTGCACAACCCTCAATCCTCCAAGCCTTCTCATGTAACACAAGGTATTTGGAAAGATCTGCTAACTCATCATCAATTTCACCATCTCACACAATTTGTATTTGTAACAGTGCATATTATCTGCATATATGATCAGTGAATAAGAAATTTGACCAATGCAGGAGGTACTGTATAGGTACAGGGCTCCTTACCTAGTCAGACATGCAAATTGCATGCATCTTTTAACACAGTTAATATTTAATATTAATATCTAATGTTAATGACTAATTTCCAGGTTGTGCGAGATCAAATTTCACACTGTACCGTGAAGCTACGGCAGACCACAGGGCTGATGGAGTATTGTCTGGAGGTGATCAAAGAGAATGACCCAAGTGGATTCCTACAGGTATGTGTCTTTCTGCTTATTTCATTGTTCAATATCATCTGCCTTGAGGCATTCAGACTGTAATTCCATCTGTTGGAGAACAGCTGATGTCATACAATTTAATTGTATCAAAACAGGCTTGTAATAGAATTGCTTCCAAAACACACACATTAATGTCCCTCTCCGGTCTGTTTCTGCTTCTTTGTAACATCACACAGAGAATTAGATGCCCCTTAAGGTCAGATAATGATGCTTTCCAGTAATCACAGTATTTTTAGCAGAATAACTGCACCAGTCTCTTTACAAAGTCCATTTTTCTAACAGTCCGTATTAAGCCCACTCTTCCAATAGCAGGTTAGAGGCTGGAAATTACTTTATTTTATAACCACTAAAGCCAGAACTTGGGAAAACCAGTTTATATAAAGAACAAAGAGATGCGTTCGTGTTTGCACGAGAAGCTCCTTTCATCAGCCCTGGTTTCCTAGGAGAATTTTCAGTACGCATTCATTTGGCTTCAGTGTCATTTTATTCCAGAGGTTTTTAAGATAGAGAAGAATTTATAGATAAAGGGATCCAGTAGCAAATCAGATCTTTGTTGTACATGTACGAGAGTCTCACAGCGATATAAAGACACAAGGTCTTTGTGAGGATATATGAAAGTTGATGGGGACATGGATTATGTTATTATGATATGTGTTTAAGCTCATCTCTGTGTATCTGAGTAAAGGCTTTATTTTCCATAAATATTAAGATAAATATGAGTGAAAATCATAAACCCTTAAAACAATCCTTCTTGCTTTAGTACATATTAATGTGGAGGTGCCACGTTATGCAGGCTATGTTTCATGAGCCTACAGCTCAGTGTGCCCATGCCCTAAGGGGAAGAATATCCCTCTGTCTTCTGACTGTAATATAAGATACAATTACTACAGTATAAGATGTAGTTAACATTTTAAAGCTATATGCTAAAAATGTTGTGAAATTAGATTTCAGATGCCCTTATTCGGAGAGTTCACCTGACTGAGGATCAGTGGGGGAAAGGAACACTCACGCCTAGAATGAACACCGACTTTGATCTGAATCTGGACAGTGCACCACTCTTGCAGTCAATCCATCAACTTGACTTTGTTCAGATGAAAGGTAAACGGGCCCATATTGCTCACCTGTGGAGATATTTATTAAAGGAATTGTTCACCCTCCAAACACTTTTTCAATAGTTTTCAGATTGTTCACCAGAAATAAAGACTTTTTTTTCAATTACTTTACATTTTTATTTTTTTACCGTTTTTGATACATTTGAAATATTTCTCAGCAGCATCTCTGGGAGTATTAGTAACTATTGTATCAATTCCAACAGCTGCCTGTAATGAAACTCAAGGATTCTGCTTAGCAGGGAGAAAGATAAGAAATGTATCAAGTAAATGTTTTAATTTAGAACAGTTTAAAGGGTTGGTGAACCCCCCCCCCCTCCCAGAGCTGCTTTTGAAGGTGAAAAATGACACTTTCCACTTCAATATTAGAAAAACGGTTACACAGAAAATAGTTGGAAAATGTCATTATTTCTGGTGATCTATCTGAAAACAACTGAACTGAAAAAAAATGTTGGAAGGTGAACAACCCCTTTACACCAGATTTATATGTGCATGTCATTTGCCTTTTGAACTATTTAGATACACCCCACTTAGTGATGTGCGGGCCAACTCGATACCCGCTTTCGGGTTGACCTTGTAGTGCTCCTCGCGGTCGCCACCTTCATATGCCGGCATCCCACTTCCGTGTTCCGGTTCTATAGTCTCGCTTCTGCTCTCCCCGCCCCTTTTGTGATGTCATCCGCGGGTCAGCGCTGGTTTATAAAAGGACCCACAGAAGTGGGTGCGGGTGGGTCATAGCAGGGCGGGTTGTAGCAGGGCGGGTTAGGGTCAGGTGCGGGTCAGGGAAACCCTGATTTATTAGCAGGAGACAGTTATGAGGGGAGAATATCTGTGTGCTGATACTCTAGTTATCTAATAGTAAATGACTCTTAATATCCTGTGTGGACCAAAACGTCATCAAATCTTTATGAGTGGCATATGTTTACACTTACAGGTAACTTGTTTCAGTCTTATTAGATCTCATCAGTGCAAAATATTGGAACATGGATTCTGAGGTGTTAGAACACTGAAAATATACATATGGAAAATCCAGGGAAGTTAGGGATAGAAGGCTGAAAGGACCATATTTAGCCAAATTGAGATTAAGAAGCAATTTGCATGTCACTGGTCATGATTCATTGAGTGAGACAACCTTCCATAAAAATTAAAGAATGAGGAGAGCACTTCTCAATAGCAAAAAACGCTGTGGTTGTGTTTATTTAGGGCTCTAAATAAACACAACCACATCATTTTTTGCTATTGAGAAGTGCTCTCCTCATTCTTTAATTTCTACCAGATATTGGGATAGCAGTATACCCAAGATAGGATTTGATGCATTTTTGACAAACCAAAAATGCAGTGCCGAGAATGTCTTTTGCTTACCCTGAGACAACCTTCCATTTTTGGATTTAAGTGAATGTTAGGGGTGTAGCATGAGGAATGTGTAAGGCTTCCATTACAAGACAGTATATTTATTGCACAGTGGAAGGGCCCTTTGGCTCCTTTAGTCCTCCTCACCCTAATTTTCTGTTCAGATGAGACTGGAATTACGCAGATATTATACAACCTTGTGAACCAGGAAATATTCCCCCCCCCTCCCAGAGTTGTTTTAGAAGGTGAAACATTACACTTTACACTTCAATATTAGAAAAACTGTGACACATAAAATAGAAAGTAATTGTAAAAAGTTGTAATTTCTGGTGAGCTATCTGATAACAACTAGTTGTTTGAAGGTGAACAACCCCTTTAATATATATCATCCTCTCACCATTCCATAATGGCGTTGTTCAAATTTGAGTTAATTTTTAGTATAATGTAGAGAGTGATAGTCTGAGACAATGTGCAATTGGGTTTAATTTTTTATCATTTGTAGTTTTTGAGCTTTTTATTCAGCAGCTCTCCAGTTTGCAAATTCAGCAATCTGGTTGCTAGGGTCCAAGTTACCCTAGCAACCATGCATGAATTTAAATACGCGATTGGAATATGAATAGGAGAGGCCTGAATAGAAAGACAGAGTAATAAAAAGGAGCAATAATTGACAATAAATGAGTAGCTTTACAGAGCATTTGATTTTAGATGGGGTCAGTGAGCCCCATTTGATGGCTGGAAAGAATCAGAAGAGGAAGGGAAATAATTTAAAAACTATATAAAATAAACAATGACAACCAACTGAAAAGTTGCTCAGTATTGGCCACTCTATAACATAATAAAAGTTAACTAAAAGGTGAACCATGCCTTTAATCTGCTCCCCAATCCACCTTCCTCATGTGTTCTTTACATTCATTCTCTCTTTCATCTTTTCTATCGGATGCCTCCGCCTTCCTCATCTCTAACAATTCAATATGCTCTATTTCCTTAATGCTTCATGTTATATTTTAAGTTCCGCTCTTTTCTTTCTTCACCTTATTTAGTTTCTAATTCAGGCATAGATTGCAGCAAAGCCATTTGCTAACTATATAGCATATATATGAATTTTGTCAAATCATTGCGGGAGTTGCCAGAGAAAAACAAGCCGTTTTGTTTTTTTCTTTGTTTCCATTTCACCTGCCAGAATCAAATCTGATTTCTTCATTGCATTAAACTGCCTTTGTTAATACTAGCAATGGTGCTGTCAGGTATCAGATTAGCAAAATACCTGCCAACCTAAAAACTAATCTTGTTATCAGAGAAAAATATATTGTATATAAAGGTTATTTTTTTTTTATCCAGAAGAATGCTGTACTCTGCACTGAGCACCAGGGGCGCAGGCCAGCACTGTCCGCCATGACTAAAGGTGGCCATACTCTATAAGATCCGCTCTTTTGGCAAGGTCGCCAAACAAGCAGATCTTAACCCGATATGCCCACTAACGGCTGGGCAATATCGGATGAATCTGAACGCTCTGCCCTGGGCCCGAGCGATCGGATTACAATACTACGAATAGGCTCCAACGGGTCGCAGGACCGCATCAACTAGCCAATGCGGTCCTGGATCATACAAAAAAATCAAACTTGACAGATCGATATCTGACCGATTTTTGGCCTGATATCGATCGGGAGGCCCCGTCGGGAGCCCCCACACATGGGTAGATAAGATGCCGAATCAGTCTAAAAGACCGATATCAACAACTTTATTCTGCCCGTGTATGGCCACTTTAACGCAATCAGCTTTGTATTCCTGGGGCAAGTGGCAGGTATCTCCAAAATGTAGCGCAGAGACCAGAGGCAATTTAAGAAGCCCAGAACACTGTGCAAAGTGTAAAAAAAAAGTCAGATTTTAACCCTTTCTGCACTTTGCACTCTAAGCTCTGTAATGTAAATTACCTATTATATATATTTATAGCCAATGTTTACATCATGTCTGATGACATATTTTATTGCCTGTAGCTTAAAATGGGTTTATCTTTGCTATGTTTATAGAACTGATTATGTATGGAAGGCACAGATTTATCAGAGCCCGTGGGAGTCATTTCTTGCTTGTCAAGAGCAGTAAGTTCAGATCCGAGCCTTAGCAGACGTGACACTCCAACACAAAATCGTGGGCTGAAAACAGCCACACAATAATTAGATGCCGGATTGGTGCTTATTATCAAGACAGATGCTCAGTAAAAGGCGCACTGGATTTAGGATAAAAATTGTTTGTAAAATATATTTAAAGGGTACCTGTCACCCAGACATAAAAATCTGTATAATGAAAGTCCTTTTCAAATTAAAAATGAAACCCCATGTCTTTATTTTTTTAAAAAAAAACATCTATACCTGTTATAAAGGTATTAAAAATGTTCAAGTGTCAGTCATATATTGCGTTCCCCACCTCTATGCCTCAGGCACAGCAATCACCTTCACTTTCCATTCTGCACTTCCCTAATCTCACTGCACTCTTCATATTTCTCCTCTCTACTAACTATCTATAATTGTATAGCGTGTGCATGGGGATGGGCAACAGGTCACCCATTATGGTGCATAAACAAGATTTGTCTGCTTGCTGTGATTGTGAATTCTAAGTTGAAAGGAAACAAGATCATTTATATAGTCTAAGTAAAGTTTATTTTGCTTGACAATCACAATAAAAAAAACAATGTATATATTTTAAAGACAGAGTAGTTGAAATTAAAGGGGCAGTTCACATTCCAGCTTATTATTTGAAAACAGCACTCCACAAATAGAGGCAATTAAAATTAATTTCTATTAACTTGATCTATTATAGTACTGTATTCATCCATTTTCCCACCTGTTTGCAACTTTTTGTTCTCCTAGAAATGGCAAAGGTTGAGATGGGTATCTCCTGTAAAGGTACTTGCACCCATGTATGCTGCACTCTACATTATGAGGCATATTTTTTAATCTGGCACAAATTGCTGAACACAGGTTGCACCTTTCATTAAGCGCTCTGTAAGCGATGATACATTAATGCACTCATTAATCAGATTTTTTTTAAGAATAAAATGAAAATGCCATGCAAAGACATCTATAGAACCATTGGGAACTCTGGGGCCACAAAAATCTATTGGAGGTCTTCAAAGTAGTTTAGCAGTTAACTGCAGTATCTGCAGTTCTGTCCTCCCGCAAATATTTCCCCTGTCACACTGCCAAATATTGGCTGGCAGTTTCTTTCATCTCAGCAAGTTAAGCTCAGGGCAACTCTCACTCCTTATGTTGCAGCGTCATTTAAAAATTAGCATAATGCTTCCTTGAATCAATGTTTTCACTGAAGAATTTGGGCTCATTGGTTTGTTATTATTCAAATATATTTATCCCAATGTTAAACACGAACAGAAGAACAAAGCTTATCACTAAGAAAAAGAGCCAATGAGAAAGTGTCAAAATGTATTTCACCCTAGTGATGTCAGCTAAATCCCTCTTTCAGCAATAACATTGTGATAATGTTCTTTGTCAAAATTACAAAAACAAATTGGTGCAGTTTGCAAATATGCCATACCCTTCATCAAGCCCATCACTGCATGTATGAAGCAAACACATATTTAAAGGTAATGTCTGGACAATTGACCCATCACATGACTTTATTTAAATCTATAGATCATACATAAAATTTATACAGATTGAGAGGGGCATATGTATATCGTGTTCTATTTTTGAATTACAAAACTATGCAATACTATGATTATAACTAATTATCTTTCCTAAGGATAGAGAGGCAAATTATAATATAATATTTAATTCCCAAAGGCCATGAAAATAGTCATAGTTTAATGAAGGCTTTCATAATTTAGTTCGTGTCGTCGGACTTGGGGGGCCCACCGGGGCTGCCAACTTAAGGGCCCCCAAACAACCCCCAGGCCCCAGCCGTGTAGTCCACCCAGTACACAATATATAAAAAATGCAATGATAAAGAATTCTAATTTGAAGACTTTTTTTGTTAATATATCTATATTCATAAATAGTTACCAATTTCAGTAAAAATCTGAATAATGCCACTATATTTTGCTGTGAATAAAACCAAAAAGAAAGCACTAAATTGATGAAACTGGTTTTTGAAAAAACCTTGGAACAATTTTAACATTAAAGCATTTTCAAGCTGGATGCTCAGGGATAATTGTGCCTTACATGTAAACCAGTCAGTCATTGATTCCCACTGAGGCATGTAGTATTGGTTATTAACTAATTAAATTGGGTGGTTTGGCATGGAACAGTCCATGTTGTATTTCACTGAAGCCTATTGATATTTTTACTTTTGGTGAATAATTTATAGTATCAAAGGTCACATGATTTTTCCCCTTTTAGTTCCCTCTTTAGTCCCTGCACCACCACTCTTACATCTGGAAGAATGTTGTAACCACAACAACAGTGCCACTCTGTCATGGAAACAACCCGCAATGTCTATGGTGCAAACAGAAGGATACATACTGGAGCTGGATGATGGAAATGGAGGACAATTCAGGGTAAGATTAACTTGAAGACTATGGAGCTGTGAAGGAGATGCTAATGAGCACATATATGGGGGTCATCTATCAACACTGGGCAAATTTGCCCATGGACAGTAACCCATGCCAACCAATCAAATTGCTACATTCATTGTTCTACTCGCAGCTGACTTTAAAAAGCTATTCACTGATTGGCTGCAATGGGTAACTGCCCATGGGCAAATTTGCCCAGTGTTGATAAATGAGCACGGGAGCCAAGGAGTTCACTTTCTGTTGCACTGAATACTTTTAGCCTATTTCTTATTTCGGGCTAGGTAGATATATCTGCAACCATTGGCTAAGCTGTGCGCCTAACCTATTATTAGAGTGAGGCAGCAAACAAATCTTTAATATATAAAAGTTAACAATATTCCGTCATTGAAGAGAAACTATAACTCGCTATTTCATAACACATAATAAAAACATAATCTACCCTTTCCCTGTGTCTAGCTGTAATACAAATCACAAGACAATTGGGGGTCATTTATCAACACTGGGCAAATTTGCCCATGGGCAGTAACCCCTGGAAATCAGATTGCTGCATTTATTATTCTACTTGCAGCTGACTTTAAAAAGCTTATCACTGATTGGTTGCTATAGGTAACTGCCCATGGGCAAATTTGCACAGTGTTGATAAATGAGCCCCATTCAGTCTCCAAGAAGGCATTGTATTCCATTCTATTCCATTACAAATAAAACAGAAGGGAATGAAACTCTGCCAGAGGAAATGATTGCTATTGATTTATTTGAATGACTAACTCGTGAATTCTACTATCCCTGCAGTCAAAACAATGCACACAATCTATATGCAGGCTGTGGGCAGATTCCCAGCCCTGCTAGTTCATAAACTTTATTTCCGGCACTGGAGAAATTTTGCAATAAAAATGTCTAATGAGTACGGGGGGGGGGGGGGGTGTGCATAAATGCAACTAGTTTATCTGGAGCTCTCATCAGAATCTGGTAAATCTCTGATTTAGCCCCATGTAAACAATTGTCTATTGGATGAAAATGGTGACATGGGTACTTCAATCATCAGTATTCAAAACAAATATTATCTGCACTATGTTCCTTAAGATTAATCATGGGCAAGAACATTGAATTATATCCATTTGAAAGACAAATAATGACATACCTAACTAAATAACTAACATAAAATGAATCCCTATTGGAAGCAAAACCAGCATATTTATTTAACGTTTACATGATTTTCTAGTGGATTTAAGAGATACAGATCCAAATTACAGAAAGATCTGTTATCTGGAAAACCCCAGGTCCCAAGCATTCTGGATAACAGGTCCCATACCTGTACACCAGTTGTAGAATGGATAAATATTCAGTAGGATGGAGCATTTAAACTGTAACAGTGTTGGTTTGAGAACAGTTGTGATGAAGATAACTTTTGACTTTCACAGGAGGTCTTTGTTGGGAAGGAGACAATGTGCACAGTGGATGGCCTTCATTTCAATAGCACATACAGTGCACGAGTGAAAGCGTTCAACAAGACAGGAGTCAGCTTATACAGCAAAACGCTGATTCTGCAGACTTCTGAAGGTAATGGAAATGTATCTCTGGGTAGCATTTGGGCACTATGAATTTCCTTTCCAACACTATGAATTTGCTGGGAAGGGGTGAAACATGACTTAACTTGTGCTCCCAGCTGATTATAGTACTGTTTCTTAGCCATTCATTTAAACGTCACAATTTCAAATTAAATTCTCGATGGAAACCTTCCTCTTTAAAGGGGAGCAAAGTTGTAGATTTAAGACCCAGGTAAGAGGACCCCTGTGAAGAGATATTATAGGCTAGGAGGGATAGAGTGTATCCTCCAGAGCACACATAAAAATACGTGTAAAAGGACGCCAATTGCATTTAACTGTACTCTTTTTATCTCTTACATTCCTGCTGTGGCATTATTTACCCTTCTATATAATACCCGTCTGTTTAATATACAGTCTTTATTAGTCCCTTTCTCAATCATCATTTTGTGTAGAGATATACACCAATCATCTGAAGTACTGTTAGGCCAAAACTTGGATCTAAGGTGTTACCCTTATTCTTGCCATGGGCATGTACAGATTAGAAAAACGACATTTCCATTTTTGGTGTTCTCCTCCTTGAACCCGTTGGGACTCTTTGACGTCCGCCTAAAACAACTTTTTATTGAAGGAATCTGCTTCAAAATGGGCTCTTCACACCCTGTGCCACTCCTTTCTGGCTTCCATTCTGAAGTGGGCAATGCTGCGCCTATTCACGTTGGGGAACCCTGGATTTATTGCCACCAGACCAGACAGTAGCTTCAGAGTTCCTTTTGCATCGTGCTTCAAAAGGCACAACATATGTGCGCCTAAAGTATCAGGTGCTGATGTCACTTGCATGGTGAACACCAGAACTTTGCCAATTTGTGATGAAGCACACGCACAGTTGTATCTATTTTGAATCGAATCCCCTGCAATTGCAGTAGGTGCAGCACAGTTGCGCCAAGCAAATCGCCCCATTGCACTCGTAATTGGGCCTAGAATTCTGGGAATAAACGCTACATTGTAGGGAAAAATATGGCGATTGCATTAAAAATTAAATTAAATTTTGTTCACTGCATCTAGGTAAGTAAATAAGCCTTTTTGTGTTGTGAGCAATATAGTACTCTCACCTTGATCAGGAAGAGTTGGGTACAGTGGAAATTAACCTTCATAGCTGCTAAAAGATCTAATTATCTATTATATTTTTACATTCTTTAAATCACCATATTAAAATGTCATTTACCATTCTTCTGCACACATTCATGCTATTTTCTTGTTGCATTTTTGTTGTTTGTAGGTCTCTTTTTTTTTATAAGCAAGTTGGGGAAATTTCTGGCCAAAAATTGATATTTCAAACAATAGTCGGGATTCTTTTTTTTTTCCAATTATCTTTTTATTGAAAAATATTTACATGGAAATCCAAACATTATCGGTCTCGCAGGACCTACGTGCATAACATAAGCAGAGTGCATCTCATATCAGGTCACGAGAATTGTAAATGTAACAATAGGATATGGGGAAGGTGTGTGAATGAAGAGAGAGAAGAAGAGAGAGAGAGGGAAAGAAAAGAAAAAAAGAGGAGGAAGGGGGGAGAGAAAGAGGGTGTGCGTGCCATACCTTACCGAAACAATTCCTTATACCTTTCAGTTTCTTTAAATTCCAACCACCTCCACCAAGTTGCAGTGAATTTTGTTCCTCCGTATATGCTGAGAGTTCCTCAAAAACATAAAGCTCTTCAATTTTTGTAAGCCAGTCTTTTATTGTTGGCACATGTTGCATCCTCCAATGTAGGGGAATGAGACATTTCGCCGCATTTAATAGGTAAGGTTCTAATGAGTTTTTGAAGGCAGAGATAGGACTCTCCATGTGGAACAACAGGCAGTAAGCAGGGCTCTGTTCTATATTAGAGTTTAGGATTTCTTCTGACAGATGTATGCCCTGGTCCCAATAAGATTTTAACTGAGGAAAGTTCCAAAATATGTGTAACATGTTACCTCTTGCCCCAGAGCACCTTCAACATGTTCCGGAATGTCTGTGGAAATATTGTTTGTAATTTTGCTGGCGTTCTGTACCACTTGATGAGAATTTTGTAATTTAGTTGTTGTATCCGGCTACATCTAGAGCTGCATTGTAATTTAAGTATTGCATTGCCAATCTGCTCCTCTGAAAGTGTCAGTTCTAGGTTTGTTTTCCATGATTGGATGAAGTGTAAGTTGTTTAAATTATCTTGCGTTTGCAAGCCTCTATATATCATAGATGTGTTATGCCGTGGTGGTTCACTAAGTGCACAATGTTTTTCAAATACTGTTTGTTAATGGTCGAGATCTAGTGGTTGCTCCCCCTAGTGCTCTGTAGTATTGTGCAATTTGTGAATATTTAAAATGTTCTGCTGGTGCAAAAGGTTTAACATTATGGAATTCTTGTTTAGTGATGAGTTTTCCCTTTTTGATAAAGTGATAAAGTTGTAAATTCCCTTGTATTAGCCAGTTTTGGAAGTATCCTGGGTCTAGACTTACTGGGATTTCTGGGTTGTTAAGTAGGAGCATTAAGGGTGAGGGGTGTTTCGTTAATTGGTGTATGGTCTTAAGTGTGTCCCAGACCTTAAGAGTATACGATACTAAAGGTGTGTCGTAGTGGTCAGCTGTTCTATTTCCACCCACAATTTGTTATCCATGTGGTGGGACCAGTCTAATATATGGTTTAGTATTGCCGCTTGGTGATACTGTTCAATATTTGGTAGACCCGCCCCCCCTTTCTTCCGTGGTCTATTTAGTATTTTCCAGCTTATTCTTGGCTTCTTACCTAACCATATAAACTTGGTGAGCATGGCCCTTATACTCTTAAAATAGGAGGTTGGGACTGACACAGGTAAAGCTTGGAAGATGTATAGCAACATGGGGAGGACGTTCGTTTTTACTACATTGATCCGTCCAAACCAAGAAATTGGGTGAGCGTCCCATATGTGTTAGTCCTTCCTAAGCTTGTTAGTAAGGTCTTGTAGGTTCATTTCCAGTTTGTGTAGTTGTTTGATATTTTAATCCCTAGGTATGTTAGTGTTTTTGTTGCCCATGTATATGGGAAGTGGGGTTTCAGCTGTGTTATCTCCTCTTGTGACAAGGATACATTTAATGTCATTGATTTACTGTAGTTGATTTTTAAGTTGCTCAATTTCTCGAAGTCGTCCAAGGTTTTGTTAAGGTAAGGTATAGATTCTAGTGGGTTGGTGATGGGAAATAGTAGGTCATCAGCATATGCTAATATTTTGTGTTGTCTGCCAGCTACAGTGATTCCGTGTATGTGTGGGTTCTGCCTAATTGTGTTTAGGAGAGGTTCAAGGGAGAGAATAAAGAGAAAGGGAGAAAGCAGGCATCCCTGCCTTGTGCCGTTCTTTTTTTTAACAAATTCCGCTTTATTGAAAAGTATAAGAGAGGCTCGAATGTACAGTGTTAATTAAAATACATTTGAGTTTACAATCAATAAGCAGGATCAACTGCAGTTAACAAACACAACAATAAAAATTGACATGTTTAAATATTGTTTCTACAATTGTATCGTAGTTACTTCAAGCAGCGAATCTATGACCATATAACTGCTAATGTGGTCGTGTGGTCCAACTTATGAACTGTATGTTAGATCGTGAAATATTTCAGTAGGGGTTATACAAAAAGAACAGTCATATGGGGGATATACTTGTGTAGCCTCATGCCGTTCTTAATTTGTATTGGGGATGATAGTGTGCCGTTGACCTTTACTCTGGCTATTGGGTGAGTGTAAAGTGATTGTATCCAGGTTAGGATGTTTGGTCCCAGTCCATAGTATTTCAGACATTCTATCATATAGTGCCAGTTGACTCTATCGAATGCCTTTTCGGCATCTGTGGATAATAATAACAATTTAGTTTGTCTCTGTTTGGCTATGTAAAGTAGGTCTAGTAGTCTTGTGGTGTTGTCACGTGCCTCTCTGTCTGGTACAAATCCTACCTGTTCTAACCCTATTAGGTAGGGGACAAAATGTTGTAGTCTGGTTGCTATTATCTTGGTAAGGAGCGTAACATCTCCATTTATTAGGCAACAGGCTTAACGGGTTTAGGTATCAGTGTGATATGTGCCCCTAGGGATGAGGGGTTAAAATGTTTGTTTTTAATGTCTTCTAATGCTTTTAATGTTTTGTAGTAAATTATTGGATAGCCGTCTGCTCAGCGCTAATTTGACTTTGTCTATTGTTATTTCTTGTTCAAGTGCTGTGATATCTTGTTGTTTTAATTTGTCGTGTTAGATTGGTTCAGGTGGTCTCATATTGAAGTTATGGCTCTGTGGTTGGGGTCTTGATATGGGTCCTCTAGTTGGTATAACTTAGTATAGAATTGCTCAAACGTTTCAGTTATTTTGTCAGTTAGATGATGTAGTTTACCTTTAGTGTCTTTTATAGCTGTTGTATAGGTTTTTGCTTGTTTGCTTTTCAATATCCTCGCCAACAGTCGCACACACTTGTCCCCATGTTCATAAAATATATGACATGGAAATTGTCCAGTGTATTATTCAATTCCTGTCTGGCCAGTGTGAGTTCAGCTAATATAGTATCTGATGTATCAGTTTTGTGTTGCGTCTCTAGGTTCCGTATCTTAATAAGTAAGGTCTTTTGTTTTTCTGCAATAGCGTTTAGCACCTATTTGTATCAGGAGTCCCCTTATGATGCACTTATGTGCTTCCCACCAAGTCAAGGCTGTTACGTCCACAGTGGAGTTCTCTTTAAAATAGAGTTGTATATGTTTACTTATATCGTTTACAATTTGTTTATCTTTCAGTATAGCCTCGTTGAGTCACCAAGTGTTTGTGTGGGGGGACAGAGCTAGGTGATCTGACCAGGTGCGGTCATGTATTTTATATGAAAGTACTTCTTTCAGGCTATTGTGTAACACCAGGAGGAAATCTATTCTGGAATATGTGTTATGTCTGTGTGAGTAGAAAGTATATTATCTTGTGGTGGGGTTTTGTATCCACCAAGCGTCTATGACCTAGAGGTTATGCAAAAGTTTTTTCAGCAGTACGATCTGGTTTCCTGGTACACTGGATTTACCTGCACTGGTGTCTAAGGTCGGTGTTGGGGAAGTACAGATTGGCAAATGTATACTTTTTCCCTGCAATAGAGCCTTTGACAAAGACATATCTACCTAATGGGTCTGATTTTTTGTCAGATATCAGAAAGCCACAGTCGGGTGCGAACAAAATCGCTACTCCTTTGACTTTGGTGTTCTGGTATCTGCTGGTATAAAATTCTGGATAGTACCTGTTGTTCCATCTGGGAGCATCTCCCTCTTTGAAGTGTGTCTCTTGGATAAATACAACCGAGACTTTACGTTTTCAAAGTTCACTTGACAGCAGGAATTGTTTCTGCAGAGAGTTCAGTCCGTTAAAGTTGAGGCTCACTATACATAGCTTGGCGGAGGTGGTCTTGGAACTGGCGGCTTCAGGCATGCTCTGTAGGAGGGGAGGATGACCATATACAAGAGAGAGAGAGAGAAAGAAGAAGAGGGAAAAAAAGACAACAAAAACAAACAAACAGAGAAAAAGAAAAAAAAAGGGATGGGGGGGAAGGAGTGGGGGTAAGTAGGGTGCGGTTGGTCTTAGGGAGGAGGTTTAGGAAATCAAGCCTTTTAGAAAAAAACACCAAGAGGTAGGGTGTTTAATGCCTCAACCCTCAGGTGGTTTTGAAACCCACCTAGGGAAGGTATTTCTGGCGTCTAGGGGTGGGTGTCTTCTTTGTAACAGAGGTAGGTCGACACCTACCAAAAGTTTTGAGTTATGGGGCTATACCGTGAGGGCTACCACTTTCTCGGTACTTCATAAGTAGGTTTGTTAGTTATTCGGTCTCTAATAAAGTCACTAGGGGAAGGAGCTAGTTAGTAGTCAATGGGGATTTCTGTACTCTGGTCCTGCTCCAACAGTTCGTTAAACAGTTGTAGTAGTGTTGGGCGTAGCTCAGCATCTCCCACATCCTCGATAATCCTCTGATTCAGATATTGCACCGCCTATTTCGGTGTCTTCCACCATCCGCCTCAGTGCTACTATTTGTCCCGTGTGCCGATCTACACAGTGCGAATTGGCCTGCGTCATGGTAGACAATGAAGCTTGTGCGCTCTCTAGTGTGTCGAGTCGCGTGGCAAGAGTCTGGAGCTCCCTCTTGAGTTCCGCTGTCTCATGCCGTTGTGCCTCTTTTATGTCTGACAGCAGTTGTGAGATCGCCCTTTTGCGGTAAGGCAGCTATCAGTGCCTGTATGTCCGTAGCTGGGCTTGTAGGAGTCCGGGTCAGAGTGGAGCTGCCTGTGGAGTCACTCTGCTGACGCGCCTCCTCATCATCCGCCATCTTAGGGCTCAGTTGCGCAGGAAGGGAAGACTGACTGCCTTCGAAAAAAGTTGATATTTCTTTGGTTTTTCTGTTTGAGGTGGTTTGCTGGGTGCTGGCTGGGGTGAAGCTTTTTGTTAGTTTTTCCATTTTGGAGCTATAGACCCAATTTTTTGTCGATTTAATGTACCTTGAGTGGGAGTCTCTGTATAGTGCGTGTATCTAGCTCAGCATCCAGACCAAGCCCCTTGTCGGGATTCTTCAAATGTAGAAATCATTTATATTACAGTGTATAGTTAGAATATGAAACTGTCATTTCTAGTGGATGCCACCCATATTCTCCCCACACACACTGTAATGTGGCAACAAGATGACAGGTGCCTTACACCAGGGGTCCCCAACCTTTTTTATTTACCAGTGAGCCACATTCAAATTTAAAAGAAGTTGGAGAGCAACATACAGATGCAAAAAGTTCCTGAGGGTGCCTGTGATTGGCTACTGTATTCCCCTATGTGGACTGGCAGCCTACAGGAGGCTCTGCTTGGCAATACACCTGATTTTTATGCAACTAACTGCCTTCAAGCCAGGAATCCAAAAATAAGCATCTGCTTTGAGGCCACTGGGAGCACCATTTAATGGGTTGGGGAGCAACATGCCGCTCATGAGCCACTGGTTTGGGATCACTGCATGACAAGGGAGTAGGGTTGCCACCTGGCCGGTATATTACTGGTCTGGCCGGTAAAAATGATGGTTGATCCCAATGTTATTAATAGGGAAAAAGATAATATACATAATATACAATATATAGTGTTAAGTTTGGGGGATCACAGCGGGGTTTTTTTCACCAGACATGCAGGCCACTCCGGATTGAAGGTAAAACTGTCTGTTTATTTTTTCGCAATTCAGGTTAGTATTTCAGCAGCAAACAGCTGCACAGAAAACAAAACAGCTTCACTTCAGCAATATATAAGTCCAAACATAAGAATTGCTTACTTGCCAAACATACAACTTCCAGTCTTTAGGGAATGAACTCTCCAGTCTTTTAGAGACTCAGCATTTTCTGTTCAACTCAGCAGTGAGTTACCAC
Organism: Xenopus petersii; assembly: GCA_038501925.1. Taxonomy (NCBI): domain Eukaryota; kingdom Metazoa; phylum Chordata; class Amphibia; order Anura; family Pipidae; genus Xenopus; species Xenopus petersii. The sequence goes on along the minus strand of CM076686.1, from coordinate 51,238,063 downwards.
TTGTGAAAAACTTCCACCCCTTTCAACCGTTGCTCACCTCCATTAAACACCTCTTGGATGTCCAGCCCACCTCTGGCTGGTTAACCCCATGGTGACTCTTAAAGAGGTAGTTTTAAAACCTAAAGAATGGGGATATATACCGGTCATCTACAATATATCCCCCCCAGCTTCTACATAGGAAGGCCGGTATTTTTTTTACAGAAAAGGTGGCAATTCTACAAGGGAGTCTCCCTAATACTTAAAACAGCCCTGCAGCTGCTTTCTTGTAATGGTTTATTATAGAAACTGTTTGTTCGGTTGTTCTGTTCTTTCATGTATGACAATATTTTCCTATTCTGGGCAAGTAATTTATTTTATACAACAAACCTAAAGCTCAATATAATAGGCAATTCTGACAGTATGATACTTCCTTGGGAGAACATTTATAACAGAAAACTTGATGTTTTATGCTGATAGAGTTCTGCCATTTTTCTACCCAAAACTCTGCTTGCGCTCCTTTTCAGAAAAGGTGATCCCGATCCATTGTGCGGCGCTCGATTTCTTCTCCCTGCCTTTCTCATAGGAGATAGCCAGGGAGGAGCTCTGTCGCTTTTTCTGAAGTGGAGCGGAAGCTATTTTAAAGTTTAATTTGTCTTGGTGTTTTTTTTTCAAAGTATACTAACAAATTTTATAAAAACAAATGTTGATGTTACTGGTCCTTTAAAGGTGAACCATCCCTTTAAGCAGATGGATGTGCTCTGTGAGAATGTTTGCCTGTGTGCCAATACTTTATTGCCTAACTTGTTTCTATGCATTCCTACCACTGTTTGTTGCTGTAAGCTTAGCTATGAGGTACTGTAACACGTGTCTGTACATTTTCAGTGTGAATATTTAAGTGCCGTTGTCTTGTGGTTGTAGGGGTTTTTATTTTTTTGTGAAGTCTTTTTGGATTGTTCACATGGCTTCTGAAATTCTAGTCATATTATGGTTTGTGGCTGTCCTTGGCTTTTGTTGGATTCCTGCAGCAATTTAGAGCATGGAATGTCATGGTATTTGTGCTTGTATTATTCTGTTCAGCTACCCATTATCCTTAACAAATTGCTTATACCTTGTGTTACACTTACATCTTCATAAACCAGAGACAATTTAAAAATCCAGACATTTTGCACATCCCTCCATTGGCGTATTCTACACAAATTTTTTTTTAATGCACTCATTCTGCACACAACCTACAGGTATATAAACTATAATATATAGTATCTGTATAAGCTGTTATACTGATGTACACTGGCAGCTTTAAGATGCCAATTTGGCCCCTTGGGGCCAAGTTAGCAGCTAACTGCTTCCTCCTCAACTCTCATTTGGCAGTAGTGATGGATGGGGCTATGTCTAGCCAGCTCTCCTTCCCAGTTCTTTATGTTACAGACATTTAATTCTCCTGAGAGCAGACAAGTGCGTAAGAGACCTTACTTTATTCGGTTTGAAAAGAGTTAATTCTTAATGGAGGTGATATAATAGAAATTGCACAATTTGCACCAGATCTAGCAAACCAAAGTAGCCAATCAGATGTTTGCTTCATAAATGGGACCCTCTGAGTTTTTGTTAAGGTGTTAATAGACATGGGGTCAGCTTGGCAACTTATTAAATTGACCCCTATAAACACAATTTAAATTAATATATAAAGAGATTTTTGTGAAGATTTACATCATATTTACATCATAGCCTAAACTAGACTTCTGCTACACTTGTGTGTATATTTTTCTCCTATTATCTGTATCGGTGAAGGTTTTTTCCTGCTGTGGTAGTAGTTATTTGTCGGCTTGTCTTGTTTGTGTTACTTGTCATTTCTGACATTAGGATTTTGCGTTACACAACTCCCTTACAGCCCACTGCTATGTCTTTGTGCTGTGATACTGCCATATTTGTATCTGTGTGTGAACCTGCGCACACACGTTCCTTTATATTGTCTTTACCCAGGTCCTTTTCGCAGAATGTCAGCTACAATTGCAGCTCGACTGCAAGTCAACTCCATACCCAGTCCACTTGAATTCCTTCAGCATGCAGAACAGGAATCTTGTGTCTCTCCAGGTAATGGACAGTTGCTTTTTGCTTATAGATGAGTGTTGTTCACGTATTGTGTATAATGGACTGATTTTCTTAGGTTTGCAGGCTGGATTATATTGTAATGATGGTATGAAATTAAGAAGTCCATGTAGACCTTGAGAAGGATGGATGGGAGTGAATAAAATGCCATAGTGGGTCAAATAAGGCCCATGCATTTAAAGAAGGACAATGTCATTTATAGTTCTTGGGGGGGGGGGGTGAGTTTACAACAGATACATTACTATTACTTGGGCTGGCAGGTAGAATGTAGTAAAATGTAACTTACTATATATATATATCATCCATCATTTCTGGAGCATGATCTCTTTGAAACCCTAAACAGGCTTTAGGACTTATAGATACAATCATTTATATGCTATATGCTTTCCATTGCGTTCGCATGAACATTAAAGGTGGCCATAGACGCACCAATAACTTGGTGTGTGTATGGTGGGAGATGAGCCAATATCAGCAGAAGACTTGGATATTGGTCGGCTCGTTAAAAGGGCAGGCTGGAAAATTTTGATCTGGCACCTTAAAGGCACCTGAACATCGGCCATTGTTAGTGCTGAATTGTCAGATGCAGGTAGAATTCTATTTTTTAGTTTAGCCCTAAAAGTCAATGAATATGTATCCTTCTGTAATAATTTAAGCTACAACTAATAGCTGATCCCACTGCAGTAAAAACAAAGACAGTTCTGCGAAGTGGCCAATGAACAAGTGCAGTTTGTAATTAATGCGCTTATTCAATTTCTAAAGCTGACTGCACATGGGCCAATCATTACATGCCTGGAACTATATTAGGTTCTGGGCACATACTGTATATTACACACTGGAAAATCAGTGCTCAATAACCAAAGCCTGGCTGTTTAAGACATTATAAAGCATCGTGTAATGATTTTTTGAATTGAATTGTAAAATTCCAGCAGTCTAAAATTCCAGGCAAATTATGGATACTACTTGAATATCTAGTAGCAAATTGCTGAATGCCCTCTGTCTGTCCAGGAATTGAGTATCATTTCCACAGTGTGTGTAGCCACACCTACATTTATGTACATGTCTTTACCTATACCAGGTCCCTTTTCTCGAATGTCAGCTACATTTGCAGGTGGATTGCAAATCGATGCCATGCCTAGTCCACTTGAATTCCTTCAAAGCCCAGACCAGGAATCTTTTGTCTCGCCAGGTAACAATTGAGTTTTGCATGGGTTTTTGTCATAAGAGAATTTTACATTACTGCGAGAAATAAAAACTTTAATGTACACCTAAAGCAGAGTGTATTGTTGAGTAGTGGATGGTTGCAAAATGTGTTTTATATTAATTAAGGAGAACATGTTAAAAAAATGGTTGATGATTTCAAACATTCAAGAATGATCATTTACCATGGTGTGGCAAGAGGCAAACTAAAAAGAAATGCAAAAAAGAACCATGTTCCTGCTCTTTGCAACTTCTTGAATCTTTTTGCATTTCAGTGGGCCTGCACATGGGCATCATATTTCCTTTAGCAGACAATAATACAAATCCTAGACATTACAGAGGTTTGAAAGATACTAGAATGAGAGTGTGATTCAGAAGTGACAAATTAAATGATTACTGACGCTAATGAGGTGGTTAGGAAGTCAGGCAAAAAGATTTGCCTCTCAGAATGATACACATGGTGCCTGGTATAAAAGGAGATTTGCACCCCTTCCAATACAAGGCATAAAACAAAAAATACATTACGTCTGATGAGGGGACGCGCCCCTGAAACATGACAGCATGGCTGATTAAACACGTAGGTTTTTCCCACTTTGCAGTTACTTTGTGTATTGGTTTTTGTGTTTTATGCGGTTAGGGAGACTATTGGGTCTGTGTAGAGAACTACTAACCACTTGGGGAGTCTAAGCTTGAAGCCTTGTACGTCTATAGATTGCCTGGTTATTATAGCCAAAGGTTCAATGTCTACTGCAAATAGGATGGGTGAAAAGGGGCAGCTTTGTGTCCTTCCCCAAGAAGGGAAATGTACATTCCAAGAGGCTTTAGCTAAATCCAGAACCTTTGTTGTCTTGATTCACTTGGATGTTGGCATTAAACAGTTGTTAAGCATGTAACCAGATTAGTCTGAATATTATATATTATAGATATCATAACCAATGGTTTGCAAAGATCTTGACTTTAAAATGATAAAATTTGATGGCATTTTGTTAGTGTGTAACAGTCTTATATATGGTATTTGGACAAGCACAGATACAGTCCCGTCTAACACCATTTCATTTATATGTCACTTGAGTTTCATCATATTACCCTCAAAACAAAGTGCCTTTAAACTTTGCAATATCTACACACATGACAGTTGAGAACTAAAGGGGGCTTTATATGTTATAGGACCTGTGAATGGCACCGTGTTAAAAGAAAGATGTTCAACTGTTTCTATGAGCTAGACCTACTACCATGCTTTTATTTTGATAAAGTTTTGACTTGAAGTGCCCAGTGTTCACATGGATAAGAATGATACTTTTAGAAGTGCGTATCAAATCAGCTAATTTTCAATGTTAATCTTTTGGTAGTATTTTGCATAATAATATTTCATTCCTTTGTCTCTCTCACTTGTGACTAGCAGGGATATGTATAAGAGTTATACAAGCACTGACTCAGATTCATCTGTACTTAATCAAAAGGAACATGAAAGATATATTTTTCTCACCAATATTTCTGCAGTTGCCTGGTTTGCTTTCAATCCTGGTTCTGCACATCCAGACATCATTTTTTCCAACGACAACCTGACTGTGACGTGCAACAGCTATGATGACAGGGTGGTGCTGGGAAAATCTGGGTTTTCTAAAGGGGTCCATTACTGGGAACTCACAATCGATCGTTATGATAACCACCCGGACCCCGCCTTTGGTGTTGCCCGTGTTGAAGTGATGAAAGATGTCATGCTGGGGAAGGATGACAAAGCCTGGGCCATGTACGTGGATAATAATCGGAGCTGGTTCATGCACAACAACTCACACACAAACAGGTAATTTCCTACTGATATTATAGTTGAAAAGCCAATTTTTTGCAACGACTGTCTTATTTAAGTGGGATGCTGTACAGTTTATTATTTACAGAAATTCTCTTATTTTAGTCATGCATATGGCCAATGAATGCTCATTAGGCTCTGTATAACAGGGAACAACTGTGGGCAATCACAGGCTAGATTTAGCGCATTTGAAGAGTAACCAACACATGTAAAATAATTATTATACAGCAAAATGTACTTTTCCTATTTTTCACAGAACTGAAGGAGGCATCACAAAGGGAGCAACTGTTGGTGTCCTCCTAGATTTCACCAGACGTACCTTGACCTTCTCCATTAATGAAGAACAGCAAGGACCAGTTGCTTTTGAAAACATGGAAGGCTTGTTCTTTCCTGCTGTGAGCCTGAATAGGAATGTGCAGGTACAGTACATATAAAATATTGTTATGGTTATTTTTAACACCATAAATATGGCCTGGGGAAGAAATTACTTTTATTAGTATAACACTGGGGTTGAAATTTGGCCAACCTTTGCAGTTTAGGGTTGGGTGCAGGTCAGATTGGGGAAGTAAACGTTTGCACCGCTCCCAGAGATTCTGTGTCTTGAAACCAGAGGTGTGCACAGAAGTAGTGTACAGAACATGTGGCCACAGCCTCATTGCACCCCCACTTAATGTTTTTAAAAATTAGTGGTGAGAACAACCCTAACTTGGGTGCGGGTTAGGGTTGGGTTTTTCCTGACCCACACATCACTATTGGCTGCACCTAACCCATTATTCTGTCAACAATTGATGAGGGGAAGATGGGCAAAGTTTTTTAGGGTACAACCAATGAATTATAAATTAAAACACGGGGCATAATTAATTTATTCATTATTTTTCTTACACATGCTGAATGCAGCTTATTGTTAAATGAAAGATGGGATATAAACATTCCTTATAAATACTGTACATTTCCGATTGTATCATGGTCAAAGCCATCTTGAATTTACGATTTTAATTAACTGTGTGATGTAATGCATTTCAGGTAACAATTCATACAGGATTGCCAGTTCCTGAATTTTACACATCAAGAGCATCTTTGCAAGCCTGAACCAAGTCAAGGGGAAGGAAACATCTTTTTTTTCTGCCGCTCACCACAATTAAAAGTATACCCAGCAAGCATTTCATCATATCAACACTGGAAAGGAAAAAGTACAGCCAAGACACTGGAACCAAGAATGCATCCAAGCGTGTAGAAAGGGCATGCTGCCAGTGTAGTCATAGGAGGGCAGACACTTTGTCATGTTCCAGACATAAATTTGTTAATATCCATTTGCGAGAACAAACTGATCTAGAAAAATGATTAATCCTCTTGCTTGGGAGTTTCTTACAGAACTTCGACAATGCAGAAGCTAAAGGTGTCATCTGAAGTATCAACTGAAAATGATCCACATGCATTTCTACAAATTTTGCTTCAGGCGATCTTTATTTTTTACGGTCACTTTGTCAGGCTCACAGATTCAGGTCATAAATACAATGGCTCCAAAACTAAATGGGTGTGGTTTGTGCATTTAAACCAACTTCTCGAATCATAGAAGTGATGATGCCAGAGCTGAATTCCAAGATCTCCTGCAGTGGCTTCAGCATATAAATAATCGACATTGATAAAAGGTTATGTTATGTAGAATCCCAATATGTGATACTGCCCAACTCCTAGAGGTTTCCACAGACAGAGGCCTGCCATATGCTGGCAAGTGCTGTGCCGTCTGTCTGTCTGCACATTTGCTGTGATGTTTGATGACCTCTGGAGTACTTTGGATGGGTGAATTGTTGTCAGTCATTTTTTTCCAGCATCATTTTATTTCTGTGTTTGGTCATGAATGCCATGGACCTTTTAGCTGCAACTCCCAAAACGAACGAATATAAATTGATTAGGGCCACACTGAATGACTTGAAAGACTCCTCTTACGTTCCACAGCACATTGCTGGTTTCTTTTTGGATTGCCAGAAAGTGATATGGATCAACTTCTATAGCCACCGGCCTTCCCCATGATTTACTGCATTTATGGACTGGAAGATGATGCCAAGCACCCGCTACGGTTTCTTCTTCCTCACCCATTAAAGAATCTGCTACAAATACCAGAACTCTCTGTATAATATAGAAATTCAAGGATACACTGTAATACCTCTATTTTATTTGCACAAATCCTTGATTTTGAAAGAAGAATCTTAACGATTTTAAGGTGCTTTGCACCAACACACCACACTTATTTGTGCAATTCTATTACTGCTTGCATGGGTTAAACAACCTGAATGCTTCTTTTACACACACAGGTATTCATCGCAGTTAATGAATGCACTCATAACGCATCTGGTTTATGCACAAATTGTATTATGGCCGCAAGACTGACCTCAGTAAACACCTAATAGGCTCATTTAGAAACACAATATCAGTTAGAGACAGATACAAAGCCAGACTGCCATCTCATTGTTTTACCCACAAGGAGAATAGGAATCATTAGTGTGAGATTCAGTTTCTCAGAGGACTGATTCGGAAGGTAATGGGGCAAAACATAAGTATTAAGCACTGTGCTAAGAAATGGTACTTATTCCCATTTTATTTACTCCCTGATTGTCGCTTTTATACAGGCATAGATTCAGTTTCCAGAAACTGCTGTATTATTGCCCAGGCAAACAATGGCATTGGTAGGGTTTTGCAATAAGTCCTGCAGAGAAAGTGTTCTACCGAAAAATGCAAAAAAACAACTAAAACTAAAACTAACATTCTTCAGAGCAACCCTCTTAAGCTTGATGATCTAGCACAAATCACTGGCATAATTACTGACCCTGCAATTAATACTACACATACTATCACAAAATGTATCTCTTTGTGTATCTAACACTTTATCAAACAGTATTTATGGGGCCGATTCACGAAATTCGGGTGAAGGGTTCGAATAAAAAAAATTCGAATTTCGAAGTTTTTTTGGGCTACTTCGACCATCGAATGGGCTACTTCGACCATCGAATCGAACGATTCGAACTAAAAATCGTTCGACTATTCGATAGTCGAAGTACTGTCCCTTTAAGAAAAACTTCGACCCCCTACTTCGGCAGCTAAAAGCTACCGAAGTCAATGTTAGCCTATGGGGAAGGTCCCCATAGGCTTGCCTGTGGTTTTTTGATCGAAGGATTTACCTTCGATCGTTGGATTAAAATCCTTCAAATCGTTCGAATTCGAAGGAAAAATCCTTTGATCGATCGCAGGATTTGCGCAAAATCGTTCGACTTCGATATTCGAAGTCAAACGATTTTAGTTCCCAGTCGAATATCGAGGGTTAATTAACCCTCGATATTCGAACCCTTCGTGAATCGGCCCCTATGAGTTTATATTTGTATCTTTAAATTCAAGGATAGATAAACATTGTCAGTTTCTTGGCCGAATACCTTAAAGCTGAACTACTTGTGAAACAGCAGTTACCCGTAAAGGGCCAAATACAATGTAACCGGGTGGGCAGCAGTAGGGTGTCTTTTTTGGCAATGGTTTGTATACCCAATGCCACCTTCTGCCAGCCAAAGGTAAACCTCATAAGACAAAGAGATCCTTACTAGTATCAAATCCTGCTTCAAGGGACCCTTACAGATAGGATGTCCATCCTCTTCTATATTACTTTAAACCACCAGAGATTTTAATCCATCTCTATATTTCTTAGGGAACACTGGTGAACAGCATTCTTCTAGTTATACATACTATACTCTTGATTGGCCGGTTATATTTTTTTGGGTTGGGTAGCTTGCCTTGGTTCTTCTATTATTCTTTCCCCCATGTTTTCTTTGTCTTTTTGCAGTAGGGAAGCAGGTTGTCCTTGATTATTGTAGTTTCTCTATATCGTTTTTATATAGATAATACGTTATCCTATATTAATGGGATTCTGCCAGAATGATGCTTTGTGGAATTCACTAAACCACTACATTTAAAGGGATACTGTCATGGGAAAAAAAAATTTTTTCAAAATGAATCAGTTAATAGTGCTACTCCAGCAGAATTCTGCACTGAAATCCATTTCTCAAAAGAGCAAACAGATTTTTTTATATTCAATTTTGAAATCTGACATGGGGCTAGACATTTTGTCAATTTCCCAGCTGCCCCCAGTCATGTGACTTGTGCCTGCACTTTAGGAGAGAAATGCTTTCTGGCAGGCTGCTGTTTTTCCTTCTCAATGTAACTGAAGGAGTCTCAGTGGGACATGGGTTTTTACTATTGAGTGCTGTTCTTAGATCTACCAGACAGCTGTTATCTTGTGTTAGGGAGCTGTTATCTGGTTACCTTCCCATTGTTCTTTTGTTTGGCTGCTGGGGGGAAAAGGGAGGGGGTGATATCACTCCAACTTGCAGTACAGCAGTAAAGAGTAATTGAAGTTTATCAGAGCACAAGTCACATGACTTGGGGCAGCTGGGAAATTGACAATATGTCTAGCCCCATGTCAGATTTCAAAATTGAATATAAAAAAATCTGTTTGCTCTTTTGAGAAATGGATTACAGTGCAGAATTCTGCTGAAGCAGCACTATTAACTGATTCATTTTGAAAAAAAATGTTATTCCCATGACAGTATCCCTTTAAGCAGAAAAAATATTTTTTTATTTAAATTATCAACAAAATAGAATGTCCCATGGTTTTTTTGAAATAGCTTTTATTTTTCAACTTATGTATAGTCCATAAGCTCAGTGGCGCACCTTGGGATACCTGGCTCCCTATACTCCCCCTATAGTTATGCCACGGCTTGGGATGTTCTTAACACATGCTTTTCGGCAGTGATTACCTTATTAGTTTGCATTTATTCTCTGTAACTTCTCTATTTGATCTAGATCTGGAAGTGTTGAATTGGAGTCAAGATCTGTCTCACAAGGCATTTTTATCGCTCTCGGTCTTCTCAAAAGCTTCATAAAAATCTTTTTTTTTTTTTCATTTAATTTTGGCACTCAGACATAAAATATGACAGTTGTCCAGCATTGATCTAGGAAGGAAGGAATTGTTTCCCCTAGACTAGGTGTCACATGATATTCATTACTTATATAGATCCAGTATATTTAGTCCTAGCATTGTACTTTGAGATAAAGGCCTGAATTACTAACTACTGAGTATTTTCTCTAAAGTTTTCCATCCAAGAAATAGCTTATTGTGAGCCCAAATATGCCTTCTGTAAAACAGGCATGGGACCTGTTATCCAGAATACTTTGGACCTGGGGTTTTCTGGATAACAGATGTTTCCATAATTTGGATCTTCATACTAGAAAATCATGTAAACATTAAACCCAAGAGGCTGGTGCTGCTTCCAGTAAGGATTAATTATATCTTAGGATCAAGTACATGGTAATGTTTTATTATTACAGAGAAAATAAGAAATCATTTTTAAAAATTTGGATTAATTGGATAAAATGGACTCTATGGGAGATGGCCATTATTTAATTCGGAGCTTTCTGGATAACAGATCCCATTAGGGTTGCCACGTATTTTACCGGCCTGGCTGGTAAAAAAGATGGCTTATCCCAATTTTATTAATAGGGAAAAAATGATAAATATATAAGAAAAGGTGGCAACCCTAGATCCCATACCTGTACTTGATTCCATACATATGGGTGTGAGCTGACATATTCAGTGTTGTTTAATAACTAGCAATGCTGTTGCATATGAAAAATCCCTAGAAGCAAACAGTATGGCAGTTGATCTATTGAAATGATTGCTTTCATACTTACCCGGCTAGCTAGTGTCTCACCACGACATTCATCAGGGTCTTGTAGCCACAACTTCTCTCTGGAATAGATTTATTTTGGCTTTATTTTCTCTATATCCATGTAAATTAAAAATCCTTTTCTTCAATCCTTTATTTCTCAGCTGTGGTGCATTATTTCAATATTTTGTAAGCCTTTGGTTTCAGTATCATAATCCAATGCGCTGGCCCACTACCATTTAAAGTGCTCTCTCACACAGGAAGGTGCTGCCATTTTTAGAGGGTTGTGTCCCCACTGCATGATGGCACCATGTTGTACCCTACATGCTCGGTGCTTTCCATACTGAAAGAAGCCCTTTTACTATTGTGTTACTCTTTGCCATTGTAACCAGCGAGATTGGCAGAGGGACATTCCCCAACTATGTAAATAGTTGATTTTGCCATTGGTGTTACAGATGTATGTAGAAAAGTTACCTTTGCTAATTTATTTTTATTTTCACAGGTGCTATTTTGTCCACTTACTCTATATCCATTCTCTAATCTTAGCTGCAGAAGAAATCTGTTGCTGGACAACCCCAATGTTGTTTATTTTTCTGACGAGCCCCCATGGCTGGCCCAGAGCGGGCTTACTCCTAACCTCATGGCAATCCCTTAACCCATTCCGTGCCAGAAAGGCTCTCCAGCACATGAACAGACAAGGTGTTAGGAGATTCCTCTGGTGGTTTTTGAATGATGCTTTTCATATTTTATGTGACTAGTAGTACAGATTGCTTTGTGTAGTATTAGCTCCCTGCAGCTGCTGTACTGAAAGGAATAAATTATGTTTGCTGTTCCAATAAATGAATTGGGAATTGTCTCTGCTTCAGTGATTATTTGTAATGAATAATGCACAGTCTATATAGAATTAGGCTTCTGCCTGCATTTAAACAGTCTGCTAGCTTCTGCAGAAAGGAACAGACAAAGCTTTCAGATATCAGCTATATTTAGCTATAACATTAAAAACCTGAGATGCTGGATTTTCAGATTCTACCTTTTTCCATCCTGGGGGTATAATAAACCCTGAAAAATTAGTGGGGTTTTTTTCCACTAAAAGTTTGGATTTTATAGTAAAAAAAACAAAACTAAACATTGCCCCATGTGACAGAAGTTAAAAGTTAGAGATCCAGGGGCGAGATAAAGGTAATACCACAAATGAAACATTAAGGTTAGGGCCAGACGATCCTACAGATGAGGCTTTTCAGCAGGTGGAGAATCCGCTTCCCTGCTGCTCCCCCTTGCCTTTTCAAATGCGGTGCCGAAATCCACCATGTCTACCCACCCGAGCGGAAACAATGCTTCCGGGTGCAGGCAGACCAGGAGTGAAGGGACAGCGGATTCTCCACCTCCAAACTCAGACAGAGATCTGCCTGCATCTGACCCTGGCCTTAGGACAATGTAAAATGCAGTGCTTTGTTGCATACAGGAAATCATCTCTCCAGGCAGGTGAGAAGAATACAAAATACCTTGTTATATAAATGGGGACACTTTACATGTGGTGATCTGGCTGAATAACAGGATAAAGGAAGATTATTTCATACTTACCGAGATCTTCCTTTCCTAGACGAACTCCATGTCAGTACATTACTGATAGCCCCTCCTCCCTGTTCCCATTAGACGGAACCTCCCTAAGCCTTTAAAAGGCCAACCACACCCACCTACCGGCGTCTTTGTAACAAGCTCTTAAATTACCGGAAAAAAAAAGGGCGGGTGTACTGACGGAGTTCGTCTAGGAAAGGAAGATCTCGGTAAGTATAAAGTAATCCTTCCTTTTTCCCTAGACGAACTCCATGTCAGTACATTACGGGACGTAGCAAGTTAAAGGAAAACTATACCCCCAAAATGAATACTTAAGCAACAGATAGTTTATATCAAATTGAATGACATATTAAAGAATCTTACCAAACTGGAATATATATTTACATAAATATTGCCCTTTTACATCTCTTGCCTTGAACCACCATTTCGTGACTATCTGTGCTGCCTCAGAGATCACCTGACCAGAAATACTACAACACTAACTGTAACAGGAAGAAGTGAGGAAGCAAAAGGCACAACTCTGTCTGTTAATTGGCTCATGTGACCTTACATGTGGTTTGTATGTGTGCACAGTGAATCATACGATCTCAGGAGGCGGCCCTTATTTTTTAAAATGGCAATTTTCTATTTATGATTACCCAATGGCACATACTACTAAAAAAGTATATTATTATGATAATGGTTCATTTACATGAAGCAGGGTTTTACACATGAGCTGTTTTACTCAGTATCTTTTAATAGAGACCTACATTGTTTGGGGGGTATAGTTTTCCTTTAACATTATCCCATGGGAGGGAATATACTTTAAGAAGAATCTGTAATAAGGAAAGGAGTATCGCTGACTAGATAGTCCACCATCATGCAAACTCTTTACTTTAATATAGAGAGTCCAGGTGAAAACCCCAGAATAAGTTCACCAGGCTAAGACTAGCGCTATAGTATAGCCTATACTATAGAGAGAGAGCGCGCGCGAGAGAGAGAGATGTTAGCCCACTGAGAGTGAGGAACAAGTTAGCTCACTAACCACCACTTCACCCTCCAGAAGAGAGAGAGGAAGACAGTCCTGTGTAAGGCAAATTCAGCAAGCTGAAATACTTACTCTCCTACTCACCAAAAAGCATTCATCACATGTATGCCTAATTTCAGTGCAAATTGCAAGGTACCTGTAAGAAACACTTGGTAGGAGTAAGAACCCAAAACAGACCCAATATAGGAATGATCTGTTTAGGATATAACCATAAATGTAGGTTATACAATGTACCCTGAGGTACCCAAGGCCAGTACCATAAATATCTTCATATCAGAATGCATGTTAGTCAGGACTGTTCTAATAGAAAACAGATCCTAAAGATCTGAGACAAGGGCACCTGAGAAAATAATTGGGATTAGAATTCCTTACACTGTGTAAGGTCCTGTGATGAGGCAGACTCAATTAACTGTGAAGAGCTGAGCAACTACAGTACCTAAGAAATAGAGCCCGTTGGTTGACCCAACCTAGTACTCAGAGGTATAACTGAATACCCTTAAGGTTACAGATCCCAATAACCCCCGTGCAACTAAAGGACTAATCCCAAAATTTATGGAGGCAGATTATATGCCCTGGATAAATGCTTATAGTCACCCACAAACCTGTGTTCTTTCTACCCGTAAGGGACCCATTTATATGTGGAATCAACTATACTACATATTTAATCGTTGAGGCTGACCTTAGAACTGGAGGGACCCTATGGATGTTCCAGTAAGTGTCAGAAGGGCTTCTGATCCACTAGAGTCATGCTGGGTCATATGTATCAGGAGTGGCTCAGGAATGTGAATTCGAGAACAAACCAGGATAATAGGAGTGTCGTATCTGGAAGTTACCTCGACATTGTGTCAAACATTCGCACAGAGCTCAATTTTCAGCAGGTGTAAATGTAAATCCCCATAGTATAGGGAACAATATGGCAGACATCATCAAAACAGACAAAAAACACTTCCAAAACTCCCAAATGAAGCTAGACAAACCTGTAGGACAGATACATAAAATATCCTTAATTCATTCTCAATGAAATAAATAAGACTGGAAGTTGTAAGAGATTACACTCTACTGTAATGACTGCAACCATCCCACTTAAGGGAAGACTATGATCCTGCTCAGGAGAGCCAAATACATTCTCGCCCGAAGCAATAGGACAGGTAGCAACTGCAGTATGTAACTGTGAGGAGGAAAGATCCAAAACTGCTGGTCTTCCAAGAGGGCACAGACATAGAGAGGGAAAAAAAATTAACTCCTAGGATGCCTCCATCTGCTGTCCAATCAGTTACCTATCTGGTGTGGAAGAACAGCCAGCCCTGTATTCTAAAAAAAACACTAACTAGGGGATTGAGAAATTGAAGAAAAAAATGGGCCCAAAATAAGTGCCTTCTGGACACAGAGCAGAAAACTTGGCCTTAAGTCACAAAGCTGCTTTGCTGGTAGTATAAGCAGAATATCCCTATCCTGGGCCAGACTTGAACAGAGGTCATCTCTATTGACGAACAGACACTTTGAGGACTCCTATAGCCTGAAAACCCTTGGTTTGAAATATAGACCTTATGCAAATTCCCAGTGGCCTGATATGTATGTGTACCCTGTCTCTATAGACACCCTGTATTGGCAGATAAAATGTCCCATCTATCCTGACATTAAGAATATCAGTAGAAATAGTATAGGAATAACACTGGGTAGTGGCTCCCCTCTCTAATTTGTAAGAGGCACCAAGGAGTCACCCTAGAAAACTGTAGAGATACATCTAGGGATCCTTCAGCCAAGCATAGAGAACTGTATACCTTGTTCTTCCTTAAACCTATGAATATGGAATTTCCACAGGTTGCACCCCTAGAAACTAGCCAGATGTCATGGCTGCTATAGTGAAATTTATGGATGAAGAGTTCAAGTACTGATTGTTCCAGGAATTTTCATAAATACTAAATGTTGCATAAAAATATAGGTTTATTGAGCCAACGTTTCTGGTTCCACAAAAGAACCCATCCTAAGGACACAAATCATATATGGATATCTGTGCAAACATATATACACATTCATATACATGCCTTAGTATTAAAATATATGCACCTGCCTATGGCCCTCTTATAGATGCAAACATATATGTTGCTTGGTAGACCAGTTGTATTATGGAGCGTATCCATTAATTGAGCATTTGTTCTGAAGGCAGTAGAATCCCCCTGCAGGATGTGGGCCATGGTGCGACTCTGTCAGAGTCCTAAGCTCCTGGTTCTGGTAGAGCACAGTACCCGACCCCAGAGCTCGAGCTGAGTGGGTAGTAATAAACCACACAATTGACTGGGCAAAGCAATTATTTGGCCCTCCATTCGTTCAGGCAGTGATCAGTGATACAAGGCTGCTGAATCTGGAAAAATTTACATTCAATGGTCCCAAAAGTAGTACATACCTGTGGTTATTGTTAACCCAGCAATCCTTATGACAGACAGGCTTCAGAACTCCTGTAGTGTTTATCAAGACAAAAATTAAGCTTACCTGCCATCGGGAAAAATATTGCCTAGTGCAGTATAAAATTACATTCCCTGCTTAATTTATTAAGCCATATCTTATCCCAGGAGCAATGCCATGGAATGAAAAGACATTTATCTGTAGGTATTCCTATCACTGCTCATCTGGATTAAACCTGAATGTACCCCAGAAACAATTACAACCCCATGTAATGCATAGTTTAGGTTAGCTGCAGTCAGAGCAAACCTATATCAGACCTTCATAGCCACCCAGCCCAGTGATCTACATCTATTAGAGCTACTGGTTCAAGGTGAGCAATAATTAGATCATATCATACTGCAGAGAATAGGAGCATACAGATATGATCACAGCAACATGTAATACATAAAATATTAGCTACTGCTTAGGCAAGCGTATATCTGGTCCTAGCCGTTCCCAGGCCTTTGCTTTACATACCTTAGGGCTACCTATTCCAGGTGAGCCATAGCCAGGGTATATACTGCAGAAGAAAATATAAGCACAGATACAATCACAGTAACATGAAATACATAGTTTATATTAGCTGCTGCTTAGGGCAAGCATATATCAGGGCCTAGCAACTCGAAAGGCCTGTGCTCTACATCCATTAGGGCTACTTGTTCCAAGAGAGCAATAGCCAAATCGTATACTGCAGAAAACATGTAATACATAGTTAGGTTAGCAGCTGCTTATAGCAAGCGTGTATCAGGGCCTAGCAGCCAGACAGATCTGTGCTCTACATCTCGCAGGGCTATATGTTCCTTGTGTGCAATAGCCAGAGCATAAGCTGTAGAACAAAATAGGAGCACAGGTACAATCACAGCAACATGAAATACATAGTTTAGGTTAGCTGCTGCTTCGAGCAAGCATGTATCAGGGCCTAGCAGCCAGCCAGACCTGTGCGCTACATCCCGTAGGGCCAGGTGTTCCATGTGAGCAATAGCCATAGCTTAAGCTGTAGAACAAAATAGGAGCACAGGTACAATCACGGAAACATGAGGTCCATAGTTTAGATTAGCTGCTGCATAGAGCAAGCTTATATCAGGTCCTAGCATTCAGCCAGACCTTTGCTCAACCTCCATTATGGCTACCTGTTCTATGTGAGCAATAGCCAAAACATAGAATGCAAAACAAAAATAGTGTAATACAAATTATCGATTATCTGCTGTTTAGAGCAAGTATATATCAGAGCATAGCAGCCCCCCTCCAGCCCAGTGATCCATATTCAATAGGGCTACTGGTGTCCTATTTGTAAATGGCCTGAATTCAGCACCCAGCCTGTCAGTATACAATACTTGTCAGCATAAGAGAATGTTAGCCCAATTATCTATTTGTATAAGGGCTACTGGTTTCAGGCAGGCAAAAAGCATAACCAGGCACAGTGCAGATAAGCATATGATTATATAGCATGCAAGCAGTTAGTTAGACTTTAGTACACTGCAGAACAGCATATGGACACACTCCTTACCTGCTGCTCATTATGCAAGGCTGGAAGCAGACCCCTTAATGCCACAAATTCCAGGACACTGTTGTTAACAGGAAAACAGGCCTCACAAATTTACCGACAACAGCAGGACTTACCTGAGGCTGCAGCTTCCTCGCCTGCTGAGTTAGAGAGTGGGCGGGGCCATCTCCACTTGCTTTAGCTGGACCTGATTATACTCAGCTGGTGTCTGTACTCAGTAGGGGGTTGATTATACTGAGCACCAATGGTGTCTGCATAGGCAGGGAACCCAAAGCAACTGCGTAGGTTATACTGAGGCAAATTGGATAATTGGTGTTGGTGCCTCCTGCACAGGCCCAAGTTTGCTATAATATGAAGCTTATAGCGCAACTTTGGTTTTTTTTTATTTTATTAATTATTTTAACTACCTCCACCTTAGGAAAGTCTGTTGAGGAAGGCAGTTGGCCATGACCTGCCCCCATAAAAACAAAAATAAAACAAAGGTAACAGGGGACAGTAAGGTTCAGGCCCTTAACTAATTAGCCTAAACCAACTACCACCTCCCTCGCCCATCCGTAAAAATGGGGTGTAGGGGCCTCATACACCACTGCCGCCGGACGCCGTCTGGGCAGGTCGGGAGGGCACACGGATGGGGGGGGGACAAGCACCTGCCACCCAATGCTCTTGATAGCAATACAGGAAGGCAACTGAAATACAGGCAGACAAGGAGTAGCAAACATTGCACCTCAGTGCCTTACCTGATTCAGGAGCTGAAGTTCAGAAGACTCCAGGTCTGAGGTAGTGTGCTGGGGGGAAAAAAGGTCCCATGGACCAAAACCCCTGTCCCTAGGACGCCTTTTGGGCAGGCCTAATGCTTTCCTAAGCTTAAAAAGAGAAAAACAAAAATTTGCTTCTAATGATTGAGGCATTTGTTCAGAGAACAAAGCCAAGAGCATAAGAGAAGGAACAAAAAGACGCCGGTAGGTGGGTGTGGTTGGCCTTTTAAAGGCTTGGGGAGGTTCCTTCTAATGGGAGCAGGGGCTATCCGTAACATACTGACATGGAGTTCTTCTAGGGAAATAGCTTCTTCCATATTTTGCTGCAGTTAAGCCTGGTGCTGCATGTAACGTGTTTTACATATAACCGTTATCAAAATCAAAGATGGTGGGTTGCAACTCAGCCACTACTATTGCATAGACACTGTAAGCATGATAACTTGCTAACTAACACAATTCAGGAGTTGCATGAAGGCGATTGTGAAGTGTTGGTGCAAAGTGTTGATTGTGCTAAGGTTTTCCTGTTTGTTCATGGGACTCAATTGCAGAATACTTAGGAATATACTCAGTGTTTCAAAAAGAATGAGCCAGGTCAGTCAAAAGACACTATATACACCTGCAGGTTTGAAAAAATGATTACAAACTAACAAAAAGATATCAGTAAAAGTTTTAAGGCAGCCTAGTATGCCCCTGAAGAAGCCGTTTTCACGGTAAAACGTGTCGGGCAGCATAGGTGGACGGTGGGGGAGAAGCTCCCATCCGTTCCCAACATAGGTAGGCAGAATTGTCTTCTGGGGAATGGAAAAACCGAGGGGAGGGTGAAATGGTTGCTACTAGGCTGCCTTAAAACTTTTACTGATCGCCTTATTGAGTTGCGTTTTGTGACTCCACCGTAAACCACCTAATGCAGCTTTTAAATGTTTTTTAAGGCTAATGTCCTGCACTACCTACACTGCTTTGAGGTAGTGGGTCTATACACTTTGTAGTGGTGTTGTGTCACTGAGGGCATGGCCCTATATATATTTTCTTTGGTTTTGTGGTTTTAATGATATATATTAAAGGCTACGTTTTAAGTGTCTATTATTCTGTAGTTACTTTACTATAACACCCGAACTGGTTTGCATGATAGTTTGAGGTGTAGTGCCCCATACTTAAAGGTTCTATTTACCTCAAGCTTTTCAATATATCTTTTTGTTAGTATATACTCAGTGTTTGTAAACAGTGCATATTCCTTCTTTCTTAAGTCATTCTTTCTTAAAATTGGGAATACCTTACCAATGTGTATAAGAGAAGACTTACAATCCTTGGTGTACACAAATATATATTATTTCAAATATGAGCGCTGGCTGCATTCCAATCATTTTCAATAGACCTGACAAAATTGCACTATTGCATTTGCAAACCCGTTTGATGATATGCTATTATATATCATAGAAATTGTATCATCTGAGATAGAGGATGTCAGACATTTCAATCGAAATACAATTTTGATTTTCAACTCATAACAAGGAGGCAAATAATTTAACCCATTGTGATACCAGTCTTCCTGCTACAGTTCCTGCAATATGGAAGGAGAACATATTAGCTTGTACCCCAAATATCACCCTTGAGTGTTTAGGCTGGGGTTCGACAATATCTAGGGCAGCAAAAAAAAAAAAAAACCATAAGCAAGAGGCCCAAAGCTTTCCTTAACATTATGTCTTTTGGGGCCAGTTCCACAGTTGGGGAACCACAAAAGCAAGTAGAGACCAAACACTCACTCATATAAGAAATGCTCTTATACTTTACGGTCTAGTTAAGACTAGACTTTTTTTTGTGTGGTCCTCAAGTCCAGAATGTCTTCTATTCCCTAGGTCGCAACATATATAGGAAAACAGGGTTGACATATTGGGGATAGGATACATTAACAGGTTATAAAAATGAGGGCAGCAGTAACCACATCAGATGCCACAACACACAGGATCATAGGTTGAAGTATCCTCTTTGTATCAGTAGCGATTCATTTCTAGGTTTCTACAAGACTTAATATTTTGCACACACATGAATTGGGGAACGTTTGCAAAAATATCCTTTATAAGTTTATACAAGTTGATATATACCATAAACAGAGAGAAGGACAAGAGCTTCATACATTTGAAATCGAGCTAACTACTGATCACAGTGGAGATCATGGAGTACCTATAGATCATGGGGCATAGACACGGCCTTATTCTATATACATCCACTATTGATAACATCTAATTGATCATTTTTAATCACATGCTGTACAAGGACAGATTTGTGGTTGACAAGGAGCATACACAATTATTGCTCCCTGTACATTGGATTTTATCTAAACTGATTGCTTACTGGATATCTATATCTCTATATCTTGTTTCAACAGGATTTCTTTATGTTCCATAATAGGTACTGTAATGCACTAGATAATCTTTTACTCCGCTCTTTACATAGGAGAGAATTCTAGAATGAACAGAAATGTCAACTGAATCATATGCGTTCTTCATATTTAACCTGTAGGAGAGATACCTGCTCTCTCATATTTCATTCAGAGGATGGGGATATTTTTTATCAACCTTACAGTCACTGTTATTTGCAAGACAGGGACAGAACAAGAATTGTTTCACATTTACAAATGCTCAGTGATACTGGGGACAGAAAAAGCTGCAGGCGGTGGATGTCAAAGACCAAATACCATAATAGGTGATCCCGTAAGGATTTGGTGAAGGGGAGCTAATTATGAGCACTGCATCCAGATCACACTTTACTTCAGTCTACAAAAAGATTTTATCCAAGAAAGGAAACCACAACGTGAGTTACATACTGCCGACAGCAAAAGGGAAATTAAGTTGTACAAAACACCTGACCCATTGTGCAATCAAGGGCTTTTATAAGTTATTCCAAACAAATCCTGGAATATGAATAAGAGAGGCCTGAATAGAAATAAGTAACAAAACCAATAACTTTGGCTCACAGAGAAATAGGCTTTTGGCTGCTGGGGCCACTGAGCCCAATTTCAAAGCAGGAAAGGGGCAGCAAATAATTCCAAAGATACTGAAAATTAAAAATCAATATAAACTTAAAAGGAGATTAAAGCACTGATTCAGCTTATAGATCTAGCGGTAGCAGTAGATAATGTTCTGCAATTCATCTTTTGCCTTAGAATCATAAATGTCATTTTAAGTTATGCAGGTATGGGACCTGTGATCCAGAATGCTTAGGACCTGGGGTTTTCTGGATAACTTATCTCTCTGTAATTTGGATCTTCATACTGTAAGACTACTAAAAAAATAATGTAAAAATAAACCCAATACGCTGGTTTTGCTTCAAATAATGATTAATTGAATCTCAGCTTGAGAGAGAGAGAGAGAGAGAGAGAGAGAGAGAGAGAGAGAGAGAGAGAGAGAGAGAGAGAGAGAGAGAGAGAGAGACAGACAGAGAGAGAGAGAGACAGATCGATCTATCAATAGATAGATATAGAGATAGAGCTCTCTCTAGATTGATCTATCGATAGATCGATCTATCAATAGATATAGATATATAGAGATAGATCTCTCATCTCTATCTCTCTATTGAGATAGATCGATCGATACAACATTGGCTAAATAAAGAACCTCCCACCATAATGATAGTAAAACAAAATCTACACTACCTCTTCCGTATGGATTGGTTGGAAGCCACAATTAGGAAGGAACAAAACACCAAAAAATGTTTTAAGAACTGGACAACATACATAGAATCCTTACCACAACAAATCAGACACCTCACAGTTCATACATTTAGATGCACCACGTGGTATGAAACATTGATACTGACGGAACAACCGTTAGCCATGGAATCGTACCGATGCCTCAAAGACCAAGTACCAGATCAGCAAAAACCAAGCCTTGCCCCCCCCCCGAGGAGTCACGTAACTAGCAAGGTTATGGACCTCCTTATACACCACAAAAAATGTGAAAATCATCTGTCTAATTCTTAAAAACCTCATTAAAAAACAGACCGCAAGGGGTTTGCTTCACTAGTAGTTGAAAATGAATCAAATGACAATGCAAACTGCTTCCTGATAGTGTTTTTTGCCACAAATTGTGCTTCAATACTGACCCTGTGTGGTTACTGTGATAACTGCACTTTGTACAGGTTTTATGGGTGATGTTAAGGAGGTGCAACCTAAACTCATTGCTTTCCCGTGAAATTAGCTGCTGGGACTTTTTCTGGTGCTTAAGATCCCTTTGAACTTATGTTTAAGTCTTATAACCAATCTAAAAAGCAATGTTAAGACCAAAAATATTAGTTTGTTATCTACAGGATCCCATTTCTCAACCGTGGCTCCCCACATGCCAGACATTGTGTTCCAACCACATTTAAGGGACCCAAGGTTAAGAAACAGTCCATTGGCTGTCCCATTAACGCTAAACTTCACCATCTATAATGGTACCCAACAGCTGTGTTTTCTTTCATAGTTTAGGGCTTTGTTAAATTGTACAGTGTGCAATTCCATGCACATTATTAATAAGATGGATGTTTGGAAAGATTTTTTCCAGTGTAATAAAAACAGAACGATGGGGAGAAATTTAACAAAAGGGCCAAACACTAGAATATAATGATATGGACATTCTGTACTGAGAGTAAAAGAGAGACACACGAGTAGAAAAAAAACGTACAATATAAACATATTTATTTGGCTCTAGATATGCTGCAGCAAATTACTACTATAAGATTTGTTGAGTGACCATACAGTAGAGCATAAAACACAACCACCATTATTCCAATCCGACACTGTAGCGCCTGCTGCTGCTGGGTTTATAGTGCAATAAATTCTTTGTTCAAAGCATGGTATATAAACTACATTGGTCATAATTCTGGTCCCACACCTTGACAAACAATGCTAGCAAGTGGACTGTGCCGCACTCAAGCCATTCTTGCAGCCACCATTTTTAGCCTTCTAAACAGCTTAGGCTTTTGCTTTTCCAGCTGCACCAGCATCATCCACCACATCCCTTGGCTCATTGGGTGGAGGGATCTTAAGATCTGATGGCTCCACTCCCCAGATGTCCAAGGCATACTCTTTTATGGTACGATCACTGGAGAACTTTCCAGATGCAGCTATGTTCTTAATTACCATTTTGGTCCATTCCTTTGGAGTCTGAAAAGCAAAATACTACTCATTTGTATACAGTTATTTTGTTTGCAGGCTAGAAACAATAGCAAGCTTTGAGCAGTAGAAAACTTGTTTGTTAAAGCCAAACAGTTCTGAATTTGCTTTTGCAACTAAAGCTCCATAAATGAGTTCTACTACATGCCCTTTGAGACCAACTAACTCTGGAATAGAGTTTTAGCAAACCAAATTTTATATCCTGCTATACCGGTTTGATCCAGCATAAATGTAAACTAAGTAATCCCTCTTCCAAATAAATAAATGATTAATGTAAAAATCCCAACAATTAAAAAATAAATATATAAATAAATATATATATATATATATATATATATATATATATATATATATATATATATATATATATATATATATATATATATATATATATATATATATATATATATATATATATATATATATATATACATACATACATACATACTTAATGGTTGGGATTTTTACTTTAATGATTGCATTCCTTTAAACGGAGCTGTCTTGCAACAGCCACTCAATCAATTTGATTTATGGACTTTGACTTGCCCATTCCCAAACCATTTTGTTTTTTCACTATCCTGTTGTATGATCCACTCCAATCAAGCTTTAGGCTATAGGCACACAGGCTGAAGGTTCCAGCTGCTCTCAGCCTAAGGGCTCTTACAGACAAGCGTTTTTACCTGCGCTCCCCTGCGTTCTGTTTTTCTGCGTTCAGCACAGTAATAGACGCATTACATTTTTTCCAATGGGGCTGTAATCACACAGGCGCGTGTAGGCGCCGAACGCAGGTTGAGACGCAATATGCTGCATTTTTCTTGCGTTCGGCGCCTACACGCGCCTGTGTGAGTACAGCCCCATTGGAAAAAATAATGCGTCTATTCCTGCGCTCCCCTGCGGCTAAACGCAGAAAAACGGAACGCAGGGGAATGCAGGTAAAAACACTCGCCTGTAAGAGCCCTAAGGGCTGAGAGAAGTGGATCTGCTCCCTGCCCCATACATTTGAATCAATTAGCCTGCATGTGCACACATGCAGTGGAGGTCAACCCAAGTAAGCGAAAGAAGGCATTTTTGGGCTGACCTCTGCTGTGTTATGTGCACACAGGCTAATCGGTTCAAAAAAAAAAAAAAAAAAAACACTATGGTGCAGGTGCAAGGAACAGATCCATTTTGCTCAGTCAATAAGTAGTTCATTATTGACTCAAAGACTGAGAGGTCATAGTCCTGTGACTGCAGAATTCCCCTAGTCACTATTTTTTGGGCAATTTCTCCTGGCTTCCCTTCCATAAGCACCATACTTGATTGTTTTGATGATAGAATCATCATCTTTAACATATATAGTGGTGACACCTCTTGATCCCTGGATCAAATTATCAGAGGGTCTGGTTTTTGGGTGAAGTTTCTGACACACCCATTCCTAGGAAAATAGCATCTCCAATGATTTCCATTTACGTGACCATTCTGAGTACAGAATGAAGGACTTGTGCTTGTTTAGAATTGCCTTAACACTTCCCAGACAAATGAGCACCACCAGTGGCTTCTCTAACATTACTTCAAAATTATAAAATTATCAAGTACCATTGATTATCAGCAAATGGTTTGAGTTCTTACCTGAAAAAGGAGAAGTAAAGATGTAGGATTTTTTATGACGGGGATTAAGTGACAGGTGTATCAAAATACAGTACATTAAAAGAAGATATACTCTGCATTTGACATTATGGTATATATGCAGAACCAAGTGAATCAGTTTGACCACAAAGTTTATTCAACGTTCATGGGGTAAAAAGGTCTGCATTTCTTCATGCAATTCCTTGAGAAGGAACACGTGAAAAAGATCAACAGACGGCAATGAACCACATGAAGAAACTCATGTATAAGGGATCTTAGTGCACCTATGATGGCTGCCTTGAGAGAAAAGAGCTATAATAATAGCAATTGGTACTGGTGTTATTTGCAGAGTTGCACTGGTTTTATGGTGCCCTTACAGCTGTATTTTCATGTGGCCCTGATTTTTCACATGATCCAATGACCTTACTGTATCTATGGCAGTCTCACCTTGTACAAATCACTGACTTTTTCCTGGCACTTGATATAAGCTTCATAGTCGGCAAAGACTTTAAACCTAATGGAGGAAAGAAAATAAAGTTCATAATATAACTCAAATGATACAAACAATGTGATATTGATACATTCACTTGCAAAAAATAAATGAATAATTTGGTAAAGGGAGATACTACCAACCTGTCATGGTAGAACAACATGTTCACAATTTCTTTAAAGAGGTCAGGCTTTGCAGGAGAGAAAAACCCACTTTTTATCTGATCAATCACTTTCTTTAGCTCGGGAAGTTTTTCGTAATACTCTTGTGCATTATATCTGAGAAATAATGGAGATATTTGTTAAAACAAAAAAAAAAAAAAAAAAGTGTGCTTCCAAATACAGATCCATAACCTGAAATCAAATAGCGGCTGTATGACTTTCTTGCAAAGGCATGTTCCAGACATCCTGAGATTTTTAGCATACAGTTAAACAGACCCACAAGCAAAAACAACTTCTGGACAGCACCAACAAATATTTTATGTATAATAAAAGGCCTTTATTTATGCTTCACAGGGGCATCACGGCAACGTTTCAGGCCACATGGCCTTTTCTCAAGCTTCTCAAGGCCATGTGGCCTGAAACGTTGCCGTGATGCCCCTGTGAAGCATAAATAAAGGCGTTTTATTATACATAAAATATTTGTTGGTGCTGTCCAGAAGTTGTTTTTGCATGTGGTACCAGTGGAAAGTGGCCACTGGAGGACGTGCACCACCCACAAAGAAAGAGTGAAAATCGCTGTGCTGACTGCCTGTCTACGATAAACAGACCCACAAAACAGACTTCCAAATAAGTAATACTTCCAGCACTCCGTTATAGTTTCAGTGCTACAGATTTTATGAAGTATGCAAATTCCCAAAACCATTGACATTGAAAAGACAATTTAGAAAACCATTGTTGACATGATTCTTAGAAAATGTACAACTCCTTTGGAAGTTTTGGAAAATGTCCCTTTTTGAATTGCTTAACCCGTTATCTGGTTGCTAGGATCCATCATACTAAAGGAACCAGGCAGTTGCTTGAATGTGTGGAAGGCAATTCTGAAAGGGTCTGAAGAAAAATCAATAAATTATAATACACATCCAGTTTTAAAGGAACTGTTGAGCGCAGAAATGAAATTGGATGTATATATAAATACACTGGAAAACAAACATTAACAATTTTCTCTTTAGTTACACGTTAATTAATGTTAGCGTTTGTCAAACTGTTGTAGCTATTTATTCCCAATAGCATGTCCAGGACTCAATGCCAAAGAAGGAGATATCGCGCAAACAAGAATTCTTACCCTTTCTTGTCCAGTTCTGCAACATCCTCCACTCTCATGCCAAATATAAAGATGTTCTCTTCGCCAGCCTCTTCTGCCATTTCTACATTGGCACCATCCATTGTACCGATGGTCAGGGCTCCGTTCAACATGAACTTCATGTTTCCAGTGCCAGAAGCTTCAGTCCCCGCTGTGGAAATCTGTTCAGACAAGTCTGTAGCTGGAATCACTGTCAAAAGAAAAAACAGTCTGCTCGCCGACATTGTAGTCAAGGAAAGTCAAAGCCTGAATACTAAAGTGCCAGTTTTAGGAGGCGAGCTAGTGTATTGCACATAATGCATCAGGTGTATGCCATTGTGTGTGGGTTCATGTATAACAAGTTGTGTAAGTTTTAACAGCTCCCAAGAAACCCAAAGGTTGGTAAAAGTTGGAGTGTTGCTCCTTGAACTATGAGAAAATAACCTGCAATTAACCTCAACATTCATTGGACTTTTACAAATCCTAAAATAAATGGATCAGAATGATAAAAATGGTTTATTCTAATTATCTGCTGGATATTACCCTTGTGTAAACTACATAGCTAGTTGGTTTTAAAGGGGCAGTATACCCCCTTGTTTAATGGACTTTAATAGGACTTGTGTTGATGCTGAACATATTTGCTTTTATTTCTTGAGCAACACAGGACACACCTGGAAGCTGAAGCTATTCCATGTTTGCTTCTTGCAAGGGAGAGAATTACATTACCAGTGCACAGATGATCCCCTTGCATAATGGACTCCCGCTAGCAAAACAGTCACAACAAGGGGTTAAGGGGGGTGGTGTTGTATACAGCTAAATTATCTACCTCACCAGAACCAGAAAAGGAGATGCTTCAGTTCTCAAAAACACTAAGGGGCACTGGGTATTTTTATTTGATAGAAGTTGCTTCTATAAAAGCTGCAAAGTAAGCTACTGAATCAGTAGCACTAGTTCCCCTGGGGTTGCTGTAACAGAAATGAAAACATATCAGTAACCAACCTTTTTCAGCCAGTGATACTCTGTAGTTCTCAAGATAAAGAACCTTGAGTTTGTTTCCCACAGCTGGGTCATTGTTCACAATATCTCCCACGGATGTGATCAGTTTTATTATCATCTTTGCCATATGATAGCCAGGAGCAGCCTTTAATTTAAAAAGTAAATAAAAACAGAAGTAGATTTTGTATCAAAAACGTCTTTATTAAAAGAAATTGCAAGTGTCATTACTAAATTAACCAGATTATTGGATTCTTCATCAGCAGCTATTAATGTATGATGACTATCCACTCTGTTTGTAGGTTGCAGTTTTCAGTGAATATAGAATCCCTCAACATATTGCAACATGACAACTCGCACAGTGTGCGGACTTATTACCCTCCCACAAAAACTAAAGAGCAACCTGCAAGGAACCCGAATGATTTGCTCTAGAATCCGCCACTGATCACAGTTTGCCAAGGGCCAATTGATTAAAGTTGCAAAGGCCAAAACATTAAGCATTTTTGATTGGGCTATAATCATGGTTGACTTAAAATATCCAGTTTACATCCAAGCCTAGATAGTGTGCTTCTCTTCATACTTACTTTTCCTCCAATGATAACCGTTCTAGGAACAAAATTCTTGGAGGGATTTGCTTTGATACCTAAAAAAAAAAATAAATAAAAATAAACCGTTACCATCACTTTGTCAGGAATGTGAATACATCGGAGAATGTTTTATTCATCAGTGTTGTAGTACTGCCAATAATAGCGGGAATAAAGTCGGAGTGGAGTTCTGAATGCAGAGGATTTGGGAGGTAAGGGAGTCAATATTCATATCACCTTGAATATGCAGAAACGGACAACCATCCATTTCCCAAACTAACTTTATCTCATTGTATTGGTAATCCAACAAAAAATTTACATGTATGCTAGATTTATGTGCAAAGCTCCTTACACTCATATCTCCTCCTGCAATTCTCTGCATTATCCGCAGGAAAGCTTTCATATTTAAGTACAGATGCAGCCTCTTTCAAACAGTTATTTAAGGGTTTAACATGCAAGGGCCATTCTCTTATCCCTGCATGGCTTCCCTGCCATTAGTAAGAATCACTTTGAGCCCACACTGTTCAATACACACAAGTAAAAATACAAGGGGAGATGTGTCTGCTGAGAGATAGTATATAAAGGGAAGCAGTGTTTTGCCCTGAGACTTGGAAAGACTGAATAGTGCAGATAACAGGAAGGAACAAAAAAAATCCTATTACTTTCATGGAAGATATTCAGAATTATGTAGAATCATAAATAAATGTTATAGACCAGTTGGGCAAAATATGGCATGATCAATTGATATATATTGCACAATATCTGTATATCCAACTAAATCCATCTTACAAGATTGCTGATGTACGTCAGCCCTGAAAGCACCATGCAGCTACTACATTAATTAATACACAATCACTAAATGGATGGAGGGAATAAAGCAAAATAAAATGTCATTATATAAAACTAGACAGCTATAATAAATTGTATAAACCTATAGCTAGTTACATACAATTAGTAACCGGCTACATCTACCAAAATAAATCAATATAAAATAGTCACAAAGGAAAAATGCACATGGTGTATGTAATACATACGGTTATACATAGTGATAATATGCAGACAGTTGAGCAGTTGTCGTTTATACTCATGGATCCTTTTCACATGCACATCAAACATGGAAGCTGGGTTGATCTTCATTCTGTATTCCTTTTCCAGGAACTGAGCAAATTTTAGCTTGTTTTCCTAGGAGAGGAATTCTGTATTACAACAATGTGATACTTCTTGATGAGATCATCACCAGCAAGTAACGTGCACACTTGCCTCTTTAGCTTTAGAGATGTCCCTGATAAACGAGTTGTCATCAACAAACTTCTTCAGCTGGGTCAGCTGGCTCAGGTCCTTGACATAGTCTTCACCAATTTTCTAAAGAAGAAAAAAAAAAAAAAAAAAAATTATATATATATATATATATATATATATATATATATATATATATATATATATATATATATATATATATATATATATATATATATATATATATATATATATATATATATATATATATATAAATAAAAGGTTACAGGAGATACAAGGTATGTTACATGGAGAAGAGTTTTATCCATCAATGTTGTAACACTGCTAATAACAGGTATAGTGGGGGGGGAACTCCGTGTCAGAGAGGAGTTCTAAATGGAGGTAACTTAGGGTGAGAAGGGAACCACCTCCACTTTAGACACTTTGAAGTATTTTGAGATAGAGCCGAGAAAATTACTTACAAATCGAAGTAAAATTAAACTAGTTTCCAAGTTGTTCAAGTTATTGATGAAATTACAGGAATCACCATTTAGAATTTAGAATTGCTCTCTAATTTGGCAAGTCTGTATTCCGGTGCTCGATAAGGAGACCTGGGAATTTATTAATATATTACATTTGGTAAAGCCATTAGAAAAGGCTTTACCCTTGAATAAAAAATCTACAAGGGGGATGTTTTAAGCAATATGGGAGAATTGACTGAATAACTGACTGCACATTGTTTATTCTGCAGTAAATTGTATGCTTCTTCTGTATGATGAGTTTGTAAAGAATGGAACCAAAAAGGACGTGTGTTTGTTGGTGTTCCCTAACCTGTAACAATGTGATCAAATACAAGCAAATTACAATCTTTTAGAACGCAAGCCTAAGGGTCTACCCGATCTGCCTTCCCCTGACTTTTTCCGGCTAAAATGTAAATTGCCTCGGGGCAGGCATACTGTGCGCTTCATTTTCCGAAGTCGCCCGAAGTTTCCTCGCGAGGCAATTAGGGGCGACTTCAGAAAACAAAGCATTTCGCTTGCATTGACCCTTAAGAGTTTACAGAACGCTCAACCACTGCTTCATTAATGTCCTGGATTGTCATCATTGAATGTTCTCAACTATACAGCACTGCAAGCTGGTGCGACACTGCTTTTGTTCCAACAATGTATCAGTGGGCAATGTCTGAATATATAATAATGTTTGCAATACATGCCATCATCCCCACAATTGTAACAGTAGCTGAGAAAGTACAAAAGGCTGAAATATGAGGGGAATTGGTTTCAGGCTCAAAGTTGGTAAGGTAGGTAGGTAAAGGGCAGAATTATTACCTCTGCTATCAGCTCAGCAAGGCCAGGGTTGCACAATAGAAGCCAGCGCCTAGGAGTAATCCCGTTTGTCTTGTTCTGGAATTTATTTGGCTCCAGTTCACTAAAATCTTTAAACCTGAAGCAAAACAAAAATATTACAGCTCTTATACACCTCTTTAGCATTTTACATTGGATATGCTTCATTATGGTTGACCGAGACTGCTGTCTAACATCTGGCAAGTCCCTGCAACTTCAATCACACAACTCAGACCATAGCCTTTCACATGCATGGCCTTCTTGAAAGAGAATTGCCAAAGATACATCTAGCTTAAAGGAATTGCTCAGTGTAAAAAAAAAAAAAAAAAAAAAAAAAAAAAAAAAAGGCTGTGCAAAATAAAAAATGTTTCTAATATAGTAAGTTAGGCAAAAATGTAATGTATAAAGGCTGGAGTGACTGGGTGTCTAACATAATAGCCAGAAGACTACTTCCTGCTTTTCAGCTTTCTTGGTTAACACGGATTGGTTATCAGGCAGTAATCAGAGACTTGAGGGGGGGGGGGGACGACACATGGGCCATAACTGTTGCATTTGAATCTGAGCTGAATGCGGAGGATCAATTGCAAACTCAACGAACAGTTATTTCCCATGCGGTCTCCCTTCAAGTTACGGATTAACTCAGTTATAGAACTGAAAAGCAGGAAGTAGTGTTCTGGCTATTATGTTACACATCCAGTCACTCCAGCCTTTATACATTACATTTTTGCCTAACTATATTAGAAACAGCTTTTATTTTGCACAGCCTATTTACACAGTTTTTAATCTTACACTGAACTGTTCCTTTAAGGGATTGAAGCAGATAAACTGTGGGCCCTTACATATGACTGTTTACCTCCATTTAACCTTTTTTGCTGTTGAGATGTTTCTACTGAAAAGCAATGCAGGAGTTATACTGAATTTTGTCTTGCTGATCAGTTAAAATTGGAAGGTCTATGTAGTATGGGTGGCATCGATATAAGAAACTTTCATATGTGGCACTCATTACAACTGATCACTAGAGGGTGTTTCCAGGGTAATGACATTCAAATAGCCTCAACCATCTGCAAACGTTTGGACTTTGCCACTATTAAAAAACAGTCCAACTCAACATTGAAGCTGTATTTCATACACAGTTGAACTGCAGCCTTAAAACATATTTAGACAAATATAAATTAAAAGGGAAACTAGTCTTGCTTTAAATATAGCAGCTTAGTGCACTATCCTTGAGCTTGAGAAAGGGGCGTGACCCCGAAACGTTGCATTTCGCAATAAACCCGCAAGGCAGCTCGCTTGCATTGACCCTGTGTGCCTTGGGATTCTTTCTGCTAGACTGTTTGTGAGGCGGCCGATCCTCTACCTTTGTGCACCAGGTATCGTTTTGATAATTATCGGAGGGTGTGCGGGAGCCAAAGTTGATTAGTGCACTATCCTGGCTTTGTATCATTTTCTGAAGACCAGAGGATAGCAACCTTTTGACCACAAATCCAAACCACTCATCAAGCTTACACTTCATTTTTCACGATGTCAGAATGAATCTTGGCTACACCATTAACAGCATGTGATCCAACGATGCACAAATGGGCCATGTTGATCCTTTTCACTCCATCCTCTTCAATCAAGGACATCCTTCTAATCCTGCCAAGGTCTTCAGGGAAGAGTGAAGATATTTTCTGGAGTTGTGTTTGTAGAGAGGGAGAAAATGTGTATATTTTATATCTCCATTAAATACACCTTGCAACAGTAGCTTATTACAAACCCACACCCTACCATCATTGAACAAAGCTAGTTTTTTGCATGTAAGTGAATGGAGCAACATAGTAAGTCAGGCAGAAATTGCAAACCAAAAAATTGAATACACTAAAAAATAAACATTATTTTATTATTTTTATTAATATTTACATATGATCCTCCTGGGCTTCCAATTTGGCAACTAAAATAGTACAGATCATTCATGCATAGCTAATTCACTTAGTGCTGTGAGTGTCCCCAGTGTTGATAAGTGCTACTCACTAGGAGATGGCATGGGCAGCCTTGCCTGACATTACCTTATGTGTGTTTATTCAAAGCCAACAATTTCTTGGCAAAAAATATCCTACTGTATATTTTGTATTGTATCTTTTTTTACTATGTCGAGAGCCAAAACTGGCATATGACTTGTTTGTTGTATTTTACTGCGCTTATCTGTAGCCGATGTACACATTGTCCCATCAGTCCAGTCTTGCCAGTCCATTTCCAGACAGCAGCTTAATGATATAAATTATGGTAGTGCTGCTAAAACAAACACAGTAAACCAGTGCATTACACTAAAATGTATAATTAAAAATGCTCCATCCAGCAACGCAGCTTGAAGGGGTTTGGCTTCTAGCTCTACACATGCACAATAAAATTTCTGCCAATACAGTAGCAGAGCCAGAGAAGAAACATCATTGTAAAGTCAATAAAATTCAACCAGATTGCTATGGGTTACCGCATTTGTGCTAATTTGCCCACTTTGACAAATGCACTCCTCTGACAATATCGAAAACATCTTTTAGCAAAAAAAAAAAAAAAAAAAAAAAAAACTAATCACAGTTGAAAAATAGAATTCTCAGAAATGGGACACTTAAGCCTCCAGAAGCAGAAAGTGTTTAGTACTTACATCTAAGTGCTTTTGGTTAATTTCATAGATGATCTGGAGATGTCTTGGCAGGAGTTTCTCCACAAGGTCCACGGGCCAGCGCTCCAGAGCTTCAGGCAACACAGTGTGGTTTGTGTATGCAAATGTTTTCTTTGTGATTTCCCAGGCCTGAAAAACAGCAGTACACAATTATATTCGGTGAGGAAGAAAGAGAGAGAATGGATAGCTGCTAGGATACAGGAGAAAGCCTCTCAGCAATAAAAACAAAATTACCACTTGAGCAACTCAGTGACAAACCACTCACTGTGGTTATATAGCGATTACCAGATAATTAGCTGATGCCATTTCATTTCTTTCCCTAATTTAAGCCTTTATGTTTTAGGGATTGCTATTAAAATTACATATGAAGCACATTTTGGTATTATCTTTTATTATATATAACCCTGCCATATTTTGCAGTATTATACTCTGACAATAATATCACAGCAAACTAAACTGTTTTATAAAAAGCCTCAGATGAATCCATGTTTAATATTTCCATACTAAGTTGTTCCTACAAACATCTGCCACATCTTTATCTTCTCACAAAAGGAAACTTAGTTTCCAGTGAAAGTTGATTCATTTATAAAAAGCTTACTTTTTTTTTATTCTGACAATGCTTAGGGAAGCATGAGCTTTATTTGCAATTATCTTCATTTGAAAAAAAGACCCTGGGAGAAGAGGCAAGGCAGTTCAGCAAAAAACTTTTTTTTTTTAATATACATTTATTATATCTATATATATATGAGGTATATGGCCCCTTTAAATTCCTAATTGGAGTGCTGCTAAACAATAAATATAACTATAGGTATAAATAAAAAAAAGTTTTATAGATATCAATCCAGAAAGAAAGAAAAAAAAAAATCACAAAAAAAAAAAAGTTTTTTTTCTCTCTGCCAGTATAATGGTTTTCTCATGGACCATTGTGCTTTATTTATATAGTGCAAACATATTCTGCAGCACTTCTACACTACAACAGATATACAGCATTCACATCAGCAGGGAATTAAACGTTTCATGTTTACCTTGTCCCAGGGCAGTTTTTCTATATCCAGGAATATCCTCATTAATTCTGGAATTCCTAGGGCCGGATGAGTATCATTCAGCTGTATGGCTACCTATGGAGACCGAAGAATGGAACAGATTTAAAAATAAAATAGTAGCAGCAAAGTTCTGGACCATAAGGGTAAAGCAATATAATAAGGATGGTGTTCGGTGTTACATTACTTTTAAACAATTGTACAGCCTAAAAAGCATATGCATCAGATACTGAAATACAGACTACACAAGTGAATACTGTGCTATAAAATGCCTGCTATCAAGCAAGGATCATGCCTAGGTGAAGTGAAACAATATGTTCCAGTCATACAGGTGCACTTACCTTATCAGGGAAGGAATCAAATGCAGTTCGGACAGAATCCCGGCACCCTAATTTTGAAGCCTTGAATCTTCGAATTATATCCTGCAGGGAAGCAGCCACCACAAAATACTCTTGTTTCAGACGAAGCTCTTTCCCTTCAAAGAACTGCAGAAAAGAAATTTAAGAATTGGCTGTAGATGCTGAGTGAGGACTGGTCACTCTCCATGAATGTTCCCATTCTGAAATATCATTTGTGCGGTCATATTACAAAGCCAATGATTTTCAGACAGCTGGCCATTTAGTTATAAAGGTTCCACAGAAGGATTTAGCAGCACCATCTGAACTTACATTATCATTTGGGTACAGGACACGGGAGATGTTTTCAGCCAAGTTTCTGTCCAGCACAGCCTGGATATAATCACCAACATTAACTAGGAGGAAATAGAAAATAAAATGTAAGCACAGAAACATGCATGCGGGCACAACAGAAATAAGAGGCCCCAATAGCAGTTTTTTGGGAGAATCCAGGGTCAGCACAATACTCCTGTAGGCAGAAGCTTCCTACGAATACTTCCAATTGTTGTGCAATTCACTCACTCGGCTCATGCACCCAGTGACAGGTTAATATCAGTTTGACTGCACACGTGGGTGGCAAAATGTCACCAATCTGGCATACAAATATGGTTGGAAGGAGCAGATCTTATGCAATCTTTTTCACAGTGACCTTCAACACACTGATGAGTCATGAGCCAACAGGAGCTTTCAGGAGTGATCCACACAAAATTCAATATTTTACCAATCCGAGCAGTTTAAACCAGTAGATCATCCTACACTGTGTTGTCCACTTTAGGTTGTATGACAGTATTCCAATATTAGAGCAATGGCACATGTGGCTACTCCCAAGTATTTTGTCACCCCAGTGATTTCTAGTTTTTAGAACATCTCTCACTAAGTCTGCCAGTGGAACTTTCAATACAAGACCCTGTCAAAATGCACACATTCCATTTTACCAGGAACCAATTTATCTGCCTGTTTTGTTCTTAGGTGCTCAAAAACATAGTCAGCATATCAGGGGGACAGACATCTGACCATGTATATCAAGAATCGCACACGTACCACTGCCCTTAAAGGATTTAGAAATTCTGCATGTCACGTTTGTCAGATTTTTTTTTTGTCAACGTTTGTTTCAGATCTAGTAACCAATGACAACCAAAATGTTAACAGTAACCTGTACATACCAACTGGCAGATATACTAGTTTTTACATTTACTCTAAAGGTGGCCATACAAGATCTCGTTTGGCAAGGTCGCCAATCTTAACCCGATATGCCCACTAACGGCTGGGGCGATATCGGATGAATCTGAACGTTTGGCCCTGGAGCCGAACAATAGGATCACAATACTACGAATGGGCTCCGACGGGTCACATCAACTAGCCGATGTGGTCCTGGATTGTACAAAAAAAAAAAATCAAACTTGACCAATCGATATCTGGCCGATTTTTGGCCTGATATCAATCGGGAGGACCTGTCGGGAGCCCCCACACATGGGCAGATAAGCTGCCAAATTGATCTAAAGGACAGATATCGTCAGCTTTAATCTGCCCGTGTATGGCCACCTTTAGTCGTATTTATTCGTTGTATATGGCGCCTATATTTTTTGGTGAAACTACAACTGTTTATAGGATTGAAAAAAAAAAAAACCATTAAAATTCTAAAACTGCAAGTAAGTTTGTTTTTTAGAAGCCACAAGGAAACATATTGAAGGATTGTTTTACACTGGAAGTTCATCACATAGCTAAAACGACATGTTGAATATTAGTTGGAGCCTAAAACACTAAACATGCCTAGGCAAGTTGTATTAATCCAAGGAGGGAGCAACCCCATTGTGTTAAGCAGACTAAATACACATTCTTTATTGGTCTGTACTATAAACATTAGTTGTATAATGCCCCTTTTAAAGGGGACCATGCCTAAGGAATAGAGGAGGGGCAAGCAATACTTGATTGACAGCTGAGATTTTTAAATGACTTTACAACAGCTATAAAAAAAAACAAAAAAAAACACAAAAAGGAATTTGGATTTCATGTTTAATTTGAAAAGGACTTTTATTATACAGATTTTAATGTCTGGGTTACAGGTCTGCTTTAAAGGAGAAGGAAAGGCTAAAATTAAGTAAGCTCTATCAGAAAGGCCTATACAAATACACCAGTAAATCCTCAAAGGAATGCTGCTCCCGAGTCCTCTGTCAAAGGAAACACAGCATTTATTTCCTTCTATTGTGTATACATGGGCTTCTGTATTAGACTTTCTGTTTTATAGCATAAACCTCCAGGGGTAGTGCTTGAGCATGCTTGGTTTGCATGCTCAAGCACTATGCCTGGATAGTGCTTGAGCATGCTCCTCTCTCCTCCTCTCCCTGCTGTAATTAAAGCTTAGAGCTATGAGTGAGAAGGGAGAGACTCAGGCATGAAGGGCTGTCACACCAAGCTAATATGGCAGATGCTATCCTTAACAAACAGAGCTTCTAGAGCTGTTTACTCAGGTATGGAAACGCATTCTGCAGAATAAATATAGTGTTATAGCTTGCACTATTGTGGCTAATCTATTGACAAACTGTATTTGTATCTTTCCTTCTTCTTTAAAGTATCCTGTGGATATAATTCCTCACATTTATGCAATGGTAAGCAGCAGACTCGAAAGAGAGCATCTACACAAACCTGCACATTTATTTGAATGCATCTGAATTGGCTAGAACATCTCTTAAATAATCCCAGTTAAGATAAAACTGCTTTTCAGTTCCAAAACCAAATGTGGCTCTGCACAGAGATGTCCTTATAGAAATGATACCTTCCCAAAAAATATGCATTCTATGAACACTCACAGTC
Source organism: Xenopus petersii (assembly GCA_038501925.1). Lineage (NCBI taxonomy): Eukaryota > Metazoa > Chordata > Amphibia > Anura > Pipidae > Xenopus > Xenopus petersii. Next base: position 51,200,383 of record CM076686.1, on the reverse strand, counting down.
CCGAAGGTTGAAGTCGTTAGGAGCACGAGCAGACCAAAGCCTCATGGTATTTACAGTGTTGTTCATGTAGCCAGGCACTGGGGTATCATATGGCATTGCCAATACAACCTGTTTAAGGAGTAAGACATGCTTATGTCACATTTCTAACAATATGCGGGTTTAGTGACAAAAGTGGTGATAACAGAATTTCTGAGAGTTAGATGTGGAACAACTAGTTTGAGTGATCATACTAAAAACAATGCAAAAAGATCTTAGAGGGAGGCAACATGATATAGGCCACCTGACCAAATAGCATAGGATATCACTGGATAGTGACTAATGTTTTTCTGGAGTACAAAGATGAACTCAACCTCTGTAAGACTAATCAAGTTTTAAAAAAATCGAAACTTAAATGGAGATTCAGCAGTGACCTTACTTCAAATCAAAGGCCAGTACATAAAAATTCCACACAGTCACCCTACAATGCAGCAGGTGAACATGCAACCCACCTGTGTATCCACCCATCGAGGTCCTGTTTTTGTGGACTCCACTCTTCCATAGAAATGAACAGGAAGCATAAATTCTGGCCGAGCTTTCTCCCAAGGATTTCCATGTCTCAGCCAGTCATCTGCTTCTTCTATCTGTTTTCAAATACAGAACAGCAACATAAACGGAAAATAAAAATTTTGAAGAAGCACAAAGATCAAACCACAAAGAGGGTTCCAGTTGAGAAACCCACAGGGCACATTCACTGCATGGGTGGGGAGACTATCTGCACTGTGCAGTTAGTAACACATATACTGTTACAGAGCAGCAATATTTCTCAACACCTTACGGGCAAACCCTAACTTTGTTCTGGACCAATGCCCCAGTGCAAATAATTTAGTTTGGAAATGACAGAAATATATGTTTGCCTACACAATTATGCTAGTTTTGCATGTTCAACTGCATTTGTTTTTTTGTTTGCATCTTGTAGGTTTATGTGGTTTCTGCCAAATGCATAAACCGATACTCCAGTCTGGCCAAATAAGTTCTCAAACAAGCTCTGATGTACATCGGGCTGCAACAATGAAAACAAACTTATCAGTGGGTTCAAATTAAATGCAGTCTGCTATTCTTCAGGACCACTAAAGTTACTGCAGCTAAAATATATTTCCAAGCAGTCTTGCATCTATTTGACATACTATTAATACATTTGTTGTACTTTTGTGTTTACTTCATAAATATACCTATCCAGAGAATATATTCGTAAATAAAAGGGATAGCTCACCTTCAAATTAACTTAGTATAATGTAGACAGTGATATTCTAAGTTCTGAGTTATCTGGTTGCTAGGGTCCCATTTAATCTTCTAGTCTCTCATTCCAACCAGGCAACATTAATAGAAAATAACAACATTGTAGAGGCAGAAGGTTTTTTTTTTTTTTTTTTTTAAAGGTTGCTTAGAATAGGCCATTCTATAACATACTCAAATGTTAACTTGAAAGGAGTGCAAACCCTTTAAGTGCTGGAATCTGTTGTACTTGCAGCAGGCCATGAGACTTAAATCTATAGGTGCTTTACACAGGGAACATGTGCTGCTATTTGTTCAGACTAAAGGTTTTTTTTTTTTTTTTTTTTTTTTTTTTTTTACAGTGAGTATACTTGGAGGGAGCTTATGCAAGATTGTTATGTACAGTACACATTTATAAAGCATCACACATATGGAGTCAACACCAATATATAAATATTTTTTGGTATATTTTACTATACAGAGGGGCTTTTAATATTGGGGTGATTTTAATATGATGCAATAAACGAGTTTGAGGCGATAGGTCTACTGTAATCATGGCTTAAGTTTGGATATGGGAATAACCATCACCTCAAGTGATCGTTTGCATGTTTTTCTTCAAATATGTCTAAATACCATCATAATTGGTTTTGTGCTAAAAGAATTTTTTTTTGAAATGAAAACAATTTGTTCTTTATAATGTGGTGTTAAATTTATTTACATAATGGATTCTGTGATATAGAATGTTCCTTCTTCTAGACACAAGTTTCTATTTTGTTATTTATATCTAGCATTAATGTTCTATATATTGTGTAGCTTAGCTTACGCTACTCACTTATAGGATCAAATATTTTGCTGGTCATGGGTTCTGTTAAATGGATTTTATACATTTAAAAGACAAAATACAGTGAGAGACAGAATGCATGTTAACATTTACAGAATATGCGATTATAATATACTTTTGTGAACAAACTTGATTGCTCTCATTCTATACTAAAAATATGGCATTGTAATTTTTTAACCAGTCTATTTCATATGCAACCTGAGAAAAATCAATTGTGTCCAAAAAAAGTATTGGGAGACATTTTTGCAGACAAAATATATTTTCATATACAAAATGCACTCAAGACAAATGGCACCCCATACAATTGTAATCATTGAGAGAAACCGTGAGCAGATATATTGGGGAAAATACTGCATGGTACACAGTGCACCCCATTCAGCCACAATATAAGTGCCCTGTCAATGAGAAAACTGTTCATTATCTCGAGTAAAGTCACCTAACTCGCAGTGTACTTTACCTGCCATCCATCTTTGATCTTCTGATTGAAGATACCATATTCATAACGAATACCATAGCCATAAGCAGCAAGCCCAAGGGTTGCCATAGAATCCAAAAAGCACGCTTTAGGGAGAAAAAAAAAAAAAAAGCATAGCTAAAGGAGAACTGCAGTAGAACAAATGTGAACATGCCTCAACTAGACATATTTGGGAGACTTCAAATCAGAAGCATGGGCCAGAGAAGATCCTTGCTCTGGGGTGTTTGGTTTGACAGGGCTGTGCACAAGTTCTGGGGGGAACATGGCCCCCTCGACCCCCCCCCCCCATGTTCCGATACCTATGGTCAGAGGGACCTTAAGTCACACACAGGTCGATTTGTCACCAGCAGGAAGTCTGCACTACACACATACATGCATATGTATTTATTTTAGGACATTACTTGTCCTATACATATCTAGGGTGAGAAGATGATAATTCCAGTCCTGATTTTTCTACAAAAATACTAATTACATTTATTGTAATCGATAAACTACAAAAGTTAAAAAAGCTAAAAATACCTGAATGTAAATTTCTACTTTTTTGCTGTCCCAATGTCTTAAATTTTGGGAACCGAAACAGTTTTCAGCTGAACCATTGTTTATCGCTAGTTACAAACCTGCAAGTCTCCCCAGACCACCATTGCCAAGACCAGCATCTTCCTCCATCTCTTCCAGTTCTTCTATGTCCAAGCCAAGCTATAAAAATACACAATGGAGCAATGGTCAAGTAGGCCACTTTTAACATTGTAAGCACCAAGACCATCATACTTTTCAGATATGAAAAACCATGGGTGAACAATTAGTGGGCAATTAAAGAAACTCTTGTCAGTCTTCATCATTTTACGCAAACAAGATTTTGTAACAAAGAAAAGCTTTGGCATGAAACCCTGCAATTTATTAAACTCATGGGGTGTTTCATTAAAAATTGCTCTTGCCAAAAGAGAACACAAAAGGATTAACACAAAAGACCTCCTTGACGTATTCCTCTTTGCCATGGATACAGAGAAATGTTCCCAATCTAACCCCTCCCCTCTGTTTTAGTTATTTTAAGGTTATATCCCTCCTCCCATAAGAACACAATAGAGAAGGATATACAGATTAGAATCTCCCTTTCCCTCCCCAATGAGTACTGAAATTGAGTGGACACATGGCTGCCTATGGTTATGAAGGGAAACTATACCTCCAACATTAAATGGGTCTATAGAAATACACACATAATATAGGCCATATTTAAAAGTAAACAAAAGCAAATAAATCTTTTATGAAAATATACTTTATTAGTAGTGTGTAATATGTGATAACCCTCTCCAAAACAAAAAATTGCCATTGTAAGTACTAAAGTTAGCTTTCTGGTAAATGCTATGTAATATCAGCCAATGAAGGACAGAGCTGTGTTTTTTACTCCTACACATCTTCCCGTTACAGTTAGAACCTCAATTATCTCCTGTCAGGTGACCATCGCCAAAGGTGGCTCAAGATAAAATATGTAAAAGTGCAATTTGCATAGAACTAGAACAAAACTAACAAATAAATAGACATGGGGCTTTCCAAATCTTAAAGGAAATAGAATTAATCATCTGCCCAAAGCCAATGAACCCAACCTGTATTTAAGACAAGAAGAGAGATTACACTAAATGGTACTTTGGTGTTTTACGAATTGTATAACGTGGGAATATCTGAATATCTTAAAAACCAGTAAATGTTAAACAGTGTTCCCCATACCAGGACAGTTTATATCAGATGCACCGATACTCTTCTAAATAAATGCAGCTTTTTATCCCAGGGAAAAGGCCAATTATTTTAATGGAAATATGCCAATTTTAAATGAATACTCCATTGTTTCATTGTTTACAGTTTTCTCTAAACAGTTCAACAAAAAAAGGATTACCCTAAAATTTAATGGTGGATACAACTGCCTTTTTGCTTATGCAAACTATGTCAATGCCATCACCTGAACTTTATGACCATGTTTCTGACCTTTGTTCTGTCATTAAATCATGGTGATAGTAGCTAATTTTTTTACTATTATATGGACTTTTTTGTGATATTCCTTGTTTTCCTTGCAACTAATGCTGAATGCAAGTGAATCAGATTCATCTCCCAGTGCCTGATGTGGAAAGGAGTGTTTTCTATTCACAAATACACACAGCTTACATAGGGAGAGGTTTAGGGTGTTGAAAGTCAAACAAAACGTCTAGATAGTTATTTTTATGATAGCATGAAATAATAAGAGTAGAAATCATAATCTGTAAATTCAAGGGCTATTATACTTAGAGTTGTGCCACATACAGTATACCACCGCTGATTTAGTTCAATGGCTTCTCTAGAGGGACTGTACACATAAAGGTTCTATTTACAGCTTCATTATACTGACCAAGATCCTTAAAACCATCAGATTATAACCCCCAAGTACTTGGGCCACAATTTATTATACAGTACATTCATCTCTTATATCTGATCTCTTGTTATAGGTTATTCTGCAGAGGATGAATCATGTTCTGCATAGTTGTGCCTATGTACATGAGGCAAAAGCCAATGAAACCGTGACTTCTGTCTGCAAAATTATTTATTACAAATGATTGACTGTAGGAAGCAGTGATGGGATTATAAATATAATGTCCATTGTAAGGAATAGCATTTTTGAGTTACCAACACTTCCTTCACAGTATTGCATATATAAAACATTCCTATAATGTATATTTGCACATACATACAAGAAAGATACTATACTGCTTGTTTTAATGCAGTATTTACAATAGCCATACCAATTCATGGCACTCTGTGTGCTGTATAACTACAAACATCTGTGCACTCCATAAAGAACTAATTTTCCATTACGAAAGACAACGGCAGCTCTGCTCTAAAGGGATAGTTAAAATGCAGTACGCACAAATTATTTCAAATAGAGATTAATACCTGATAAATTGCTTCATCACAGGCATTCTGAAGACCCAAGTTTATCATTGTGTTCTGCAAAGTTCGGCCCATGTAGAACTCCAAGGAGAGATAGTACGTCCTCTGGTGGGGGAGAAAAAACGTTTTTCACAGTAAATTCTACAATGATTTATTTTTGTGTTATTCTATTTTAAAGGGGACCCATCATCCTAAGAAATAATTCCAACTTATTTTCTATCATGTTAGTTGAACAAAGTAAACTTTACTCACACTATATTATATAAATTATGTTCTCTTCAGTCTTGGAATTAGACTATCACAGCAAGCAGACCGGAGCAATTTTGTGGACACTGCAATTAATACAAATTGTGTATCGCCCCAAAATGTTATGTGCAGTACCTTAAATAATTAGAGCCTGAGGAGGGAAGGGGAAATGTGAGGAGAGCAGCAACATGTAGGAATAGCTGAATGGAAAGTGAAAGTAAAGGACTGCCCCTCCTCTACGCCTCAGGCATAGAGGCGAGACAGATAATATTTGATTGACAGCTCAGATATTTAAACACCTTTATAACAGGTATGGATGTTTTAATGAAAATATAATTTGTGTTCAATGTTTCGTTTGTGAAGGACCTTCATTATGCAGCTTTGTATGGGTCAGTGACAGGTCCACTTTAATAAATTATCTGCCAAAAATTAGGAAAGGCTACGGGAGGCCTGGGTTTCATTCCTGAGGATGGCTTGTGTAAACTTCCTGTGGCATGGTTATTTTACCAGCCAGGTACCAAATTGAGGAAGAGAATTATTAACAAGAGGAAGTACCATTTGAGTAGCCCCCGGACCCATGCTTAACACTCGGCAAAGCATACCAAAACTCATGTTCATGTCCAAACTGAACCAATCTGCCAAGTAGGATTTGAATTGGTGCCATAATACACACAAGGCAATGGTCCAATCTTGCTGCAAAAATAAACAATCTATTTTGCATTGGTGTGGTCCACCTTAGCAGGAATACAAATACGACAAGTTTAAATTTCCCTCACCCACAATCAAAGCCTAATCTAAAATATTACATTTTACAAGACTTTTTGGAGTCCATGCACAGGCCAATGGGCTGCCCATGCTGCAAAGAGTGGCTGAATCAGCAGGCAATATATGTCCCTGTAGTGGTAAAGTGGTTCACCGTTAAGTCAGCTTTTATTATGTTATAGAATAGCTAATTCTTAGCAACTTTTCAATTGGTCATTATTTTTTCTGTTCTAGTTTTTGAATTATTAGCCGCCTTCTTCTGACACTTCCCTGCCTTCAAATGGTGGTCACTGACCCCATCTAAAATACAAATGCCCTATAAAGCTTCACATGTTTGTTATTGCTACTTTTTATTACTCATCTTTCTGTCTGGACCCTCTCGAATTTCAGTCTCTTATTCAAATAAATTCATGATTGCTATGGTAATTTGGACCATAGCAACCAGGCTGATTAAAATGCTAAATGAAAAATTGCAAAATGTCTCAGAATATCACTCTATGAAAAGAGAACTCAATGGTGAACAGCTCCTTAAAGACACCTATTGCACAATCTGGTCAGACTATGAAACTTGCTATACATGGGGAGAAACCCTCATATGGCAAGATGTCAACAAATACATGTACTGCGTGATTTGGTCATCAAACATGTGGCCCATGAAAACCCATCAGACAAGGATTGCATTTAAAGGGGTGTTAACCATTAATTAACTTTTAGTCCTTTTTTTTTTTTTTTTTTTTTTTTAAAAAAGTGTTTTTTGAAATATTGGTCTCCTTCTGACTCTTTCCAGCTTGCAAATAGGGGTCACTGACCCCCCCCCTCCCACCATATCTAAAAAAACAAATGCTCTGTAATGCTACAAATATTTTATTTATTGCTACTTTTTATTACTCATCTTTATATTCGGACCCTCTCCTATTCATATTCCATTCTCTCATTCAAATCAGTGCATGGTTACTAGGATAATTTGAACCCTAGTAAAGAAATTGCTAAAAAACTGCAAACTGGAGAACTGCTGAATAAAAAGCCAAGTACATCAAAAACCACATATAGACAATATGCAATTGGTTTCATTTTTTAAGAATATCACTCTACATCACTGCAGCCTTTACTTAAGGGATTTCCTACCTTCCCAAACAGATACTGTGATTGGGATGGCCATGGTTTCAGTCATTATACACAAAGCAATAGGCTGTTGACTCAAGTGTGGCAAGACATGTCACGGTTACTTTAACATTTTCGGCTTCATTATTCAGCAAGCAAAACTTCCCAATATTTCTACTTAATGCATTGCTTTCTCTGCGGGAATTGTTCAAATGTTCCATCTTGTTTATATTTAACTTAAACATTTAACAATACTAGGGGTTGAGGGAAGTGTCACACAAATAAACACAGCCGATTGCTTAAAAAGGCTACTGCACTGAAATGATCCGACAGAACTGCACCGTCAGCAATGTTTTCCTGTGAAGGCCAGGACCTTGTTTTTCACCACTGCAATTTTTCCAGTTAAAAGTAAAACATGAGTACTGCCGGAAAAAGCCCATCATGTCTAATTCTGCCCTCAGGTATTGCAGGAGTATTTAACTATTGTATGAGGTGACTGTTTCCAAAAGGTAACATCTTAAAAAAAAATGTATATAGTCTACATGGGTGTTAATAACAATATACTGCTTATGAATAGAGTATGAATTCCAATAGACATTAAGTAACATATTTTATGTACTGTAATATTGTACTGTACTAATATAGAGCCTTATATACTCTAGAGCTTAATGTGTGAAAAATGCTTTGTAATAATAAACTTTTATTTTACTGATGATGACTAGAAATAAGTGGGCGCCCAGGGTGGGGGGAGATTTCCACATACTGTTCAGCAAACAGTCGCTTACCTGAAACCCTTGGACAGTGCCTCCTGTTCCCGAAAAACTGCACCGCATCAGCATACTTCTGTGGGAGCACCACGTGTTCTTAGGCTTTAATATAACCTTGTATGATGTAAAGACTGCTATTCTGAAACAATCTGCATGTGGTCTTCAATTTGTATTTGCAGTGTTTGAATATAGATTTTTGTCAGCAGCTTTCCAGCTGGTTGCTTGGGTCCAAGTTACCCTAGCAATAGGGCAGTGGTTTGAATGAGAGACTGGAATATGAAAAGGCTTAAATGGATAGGTAATAAAATAAAGTAACAAAAAAGTTGCAAAAGCAATTTTTTTTTGAATGCCGGGGGTCAGTGAACTCCATTTGAAAGAGGAGAAGGAGAAGACAAATAATCATAGGCCGAAGAGAAGCAAGAAGTAAAAGATGGTGGTGACAAATAAGTTCCTACAGCAGTGCCCTGGGCCTGTAGTTTTTAGCAAACAGAAGCAGCAGCCCACAGTCTCCAGTGAATAATTAATATCACTGGGAAGGAGGGTGCATAATAGGGTTGCACCAAATAAAGGATTTAGTTTGTTACTCTGCCTTTTCAGCAGGATTTGGCCGAATCCAAGCGCCTGGCCAAACCGAATCCAAATCCTTAAAATCACATGACACTTTCAACACATAAACAAGTTAAAAATATATTGACCTCTCTTTAACCCTTCCTGGATGGAATTTGCATATGCAAATTAGTTTGCGTTTGGTTCGGTATTTGGCTGAAACTTTCACAAAGGTTTTGGCCGGATCAAAAAAATAGTGCATTTGGTGCATAAGATTTTGAATGTTTTTTTTTTCTTTTTTTGACACTTGTGTAGTTATGGCAGGCGAAAAATTGCAGAATGTTGTTTCGTGGCCCAAATTCACTTACGTTGTCAATGACAAGTGGATTCAAGTAATGGACAGGCTGCATGGCTTTCAGGTGTTTCAAATGTTGTTGACATCAAAAGACAATTAAAAGAAAACGATAACCACAAACAATGTAGGTCTTTAAAAATATATTGTATAAAACTCAGAAGTAAAACCCTTGTATATAAGCCATTTTCATAATTTACTTTTTTAGTAGTATGTACCATTGGGTAATCCTAAATAGAAAATAAATAAAAAGAAACAAGGGTTCCTCCTGGGATCGTAACATTCACGGTGCACACAAACATATCATACATGTTCGGTCACATGAGCCAATTAACAGACGAGTTCTGCTTCCACACTTCTTCCTGTTACAGTTCGAGCTGTAGCATTTCTGGTCAGATGATCTGAGGCAGCACACAGACCATCACAAATGGTGGTTCAAGGCAAGAGACCTAAAATGGCAATATTTACTTAAATATATATACCAGTTTGGCAAGATTCTTTAATAAGCTACTTAATCCGTTGCTTAACTATTCATTTTGGGGCTATAGTTTTCCTTTATGAAATTTAAAAAATAACCTGAAAGCATTTGATACACAAGTTCTATGTATTGTGCTTATTATTAGAATCAGTGTTTTAGGTGTAACTGTCCCTTTAATATAATATTCAAACCACCATGATCTTAAAGTCCAAGTGATTCTTTTTATTTCAGCACCAATACATTTCAGCCCCAAAAAAAACAAAAACTTGAGATCCAGATCTGAAACCTTTAGGAGTTTCTCATTCAAGTTCATTGATGATAGGTGATTTAGATGGCTAACCACTACCCACTCCTTTTTTTGCAGTTAGATCACAGCTAACTGCCAGTCAGTAACTCTGGAGTACTGCACTTTGAGAAGCATTCCCTCGAGCACACAGAAACAATTTATTTAACTAGGACAAACCCGCACAGGATTTCGGTCATGCTTGATATTACATCTGGTATAAAATCACTGACTGGTTCTGGCTTGCTAGGTACTCAGAGCAAACTAAACTCCTACTAAAGCTAATCACATGACGTCATAGTTCTTAGAAAATTATGGAACAAATTTATAGAAAAATAGAGTTGGAATTCGCACTACAGAACAGCACTTTTGCTCTATTAATCTTTAATGTCTGAACGCGGATTAAAACCAAAGGCAATGTCCATATATTATTTTAGAATTTTAGTTTCGTGTGAACAGAAGCAAAAGCCATTCTGGGCTCAGAAAGAGAGCTCTGCAGCCAAGTTTCCATTGTGCATATTGCTTCTTGTGCATTGAATAGGGATGCACTGGATCCACTATTTTGGATTCGGCTGAACCCCTGAATCGGTTTGGCCAGGCAGAAGGATTTGGCTGAATCCAAATCCTGCTGAAAAAGGCCGAATCCTGAACCGAATCCCGGATGCGATGCATCCCTAGCATTGAACCTGTGATCCTAGCTTGAAGCAAGTTGCACCAGTGTGAAAGGGGTAGTGCATTGAGTTGCTTGTGCACACCTGTTACTTATAAGCACAGAAGACCGGATATGAAGCCTGTTGCCAAAGTGTTAAAGGGGTGTTTCATCTTAACATGTTTTAACATGGCTTACACCAAGTAACTTTTGAATTAGCCTTGATATTTTTTTTTTATCGTTTTTGTATTTGCCTCCTTCTTCCGAGTTCTGACTCTTTCCGGCTTTCAAATGTGGTATCGCTGACCCCATTTAAGAACAAAAGCTCTGCAAGGGTCAACATGCAATTTTATTCCTAATTTTTTATAATTGATCCTTCTATGCAGGTCCTCCCCTAATCACATTTCAGTGTTGTATTCAAATCAATGCATGGTTGCTAAGGTAATGTGGACCCTAGCAACCAGACAGCTGAACTTTCAAACTGGAGAGCTGCACGAATAATAATAAATGAAAACCAACTGCAGAATGTCACTCTCTACATCATACTAAAAGTGAATTGAAAGGACAAACCTCCTTAGCAGAACTCAAACTGCCCTAAAAAGAATGGCTGAGACTGCTTTGGCTCCTAGGGTTTAAACAAACTAAAGTTTACTAAAGTCCCAGGAACAAAAGGTAGATCATTAAAGAAACGTTGTTACTTTATTACTGTGAGGGCATAGACCATGATTGCGCTCATGAACTTTACAAATAGTTCCCTTTCTCATCACTTCCTATTAGTACAGAGTATGTCAGGCCTGTTTCTTTGTGCTATGGGGAAACGAATGAGGCTTTGGCAGCAGAAGTAGTATTTGTGTCAGACTTGCCAGCGATCAGCCCCAACCAGATCAGACCAACCGTGCGGAGGAGCAAACAAGGGCTCGATTATACGGCTGAGCACGTAGTCTCCTGACATAATTAACCTCCTAGATGCCGGAGACCGCTGCCTCCTCTAGGGAACACAAGAGGTTACAATTACTTTCAGCTCGCTTGCTAGGAGGCCACTGGATACATTTAACTCAGGTGGCGCCGATTTAATTCCAGTAACAGAACTGCTGTGCAAAGTATTTCGCAGGCCCACTTGAGTTTATTATATAACGTAGAGACGTGCGTCCCGGCAGTGCTGAACTGCAACACTCACCGACCCCAGTACTAGTTGCTCAGCTGCGGCTTAGGCTTGCCTTTTGCACATTGTATATAGAAAACAAAACAGACATAGTAACTACTGTACTAACTGGCCGCTTCAGTTGTAGGAAGTTAAAGGTATTAGTGCAGAGTTAGGGCACAGCGCTGTGGAGGTAGAACGGGTTAGTGTGGGTTAAGTGTGTACCTTGGGATCCTTCTCATAGTAGTACTGCTGGGTCCTGATCCACCTGCCGACCAGGTGATCCCGCACGGTGTGCGCCAGGGCGAAGTAGTAATCTCTGACCGTGGCCACATTGCGGTCTTTGACCAGAGTGAAGTGCAGGTGCCTATTGAAACCTTTCTTCAGCTCCGCCACATTCTCCACCCCTACTATGCCCCTGATACTGATCTGTTTTCTCTTCTCCTGGTCGGTCAGAGGCTTGGCCATGTTTGCTGTCCCGCGCCGAGACCAATGACAGGCGAATAGCAGTGAGAGACTGCCGCTTCCCTTCTTATCTCCTCCCAGGGCTGCTTATTGGGCTGTGCACCGGGGAAACCAATGGGACTAGAGGGGTGTGGACTGCGTGGGTACCCCAAACTGACTACTCCTGTCTCACACCCCTTGGCACCAAGGTATGGGCATTGCTTGTGTATACAGAGCAGCCATGGCTCGTTCTTTTATTCCTCACTGCTTGTGATCTGCTTATTAGGCATGGCAGCAGACTGACAACAAACGAAGTACTCTTACAATAGCACTCCTATAATGATCCTATACTGATAGAATAGAAAGCAGTGGTTGCTATCAGCCTGGTGGAGGAGCAACAGCAGAACATTTAACAAGATGGCTGCCTGTGTTTGTTTGTTTGTTAGTCAGAACTTGACATGTGGAACCTGCCAGTGTATAAATTCCAGTTTATTCAACAGTCAATAGCTTCAGGAGTGCTGGGAGTTGTACTTGCAACAACTGGCAATCTGTGGGTTCTGGCAAATGCCATAGGGGCTGCTATAAGGTCCCATAGAAAGTCAGTATTTAGTGGGCTGTTTGGGCCTCTATGTGAGCTGATTGGGCCTCTGTGTACCTTTAATGCCAGGGCCTACATTAATTCTCAGTCTGGACCTGCAACAGCTGGTGGGACTTCCATAACTCTGCATAAGTGTTAAGGAGGTCATTCACTGGCCAACCATAAAGGAGTCCAATGGATCAGCCTATGGATATTATAAGATATGACTATACAAATACATAGCTATGACTGGCTGGTTCTTGACAGGAAGTAATGAGTAGCTGCAGCTCGCCTCCTCATTGGTTGATGCACTCAGCACGTTTTACTTTGGACACCAAGGCCCGGGTCTAGGGCTGTAGGATTTTAGGGGGTGAAATACTGCCAAACCACACCCACATTAGTTCAGAAACAATGGGGGTGTGCAGGAGATAAAATCGTTTTTTAAATTTCCCATGCACCAATCTCCATTGGTCTGATCCTGATGATGAAAATGTGCGCCAATAAAAGTGAGGGGACAGAGGCGATGTAAGTCAGCAGGCGTAGGAGTGCCCACTGTTTATATCTGGCCCTGTTTGGACAGATCTGTGTGTCTGTAAGTTACGCACCCACTTAGAGTGTAAGCTCTACAGGGCAAGGACCTCCTTCCTCTTGTCCATTGGTGTAACCGTACAGGAAGCAGACCCCAAAGCCACGGGGGGAGGGCCCAAATCAGCTCCTGCATCGGACTGGGCGGGCCCACAGTGCTGCTGAATCAGAGGCCTGCACCCCTGCCAGCCCCATGGCCCCCCCACCCCTGCTACAACCCCCCTCCATATATTAAAACAAAGCACTTACAGACCTTTTAAACAATGTTGAAAAACAAGATTTTATTTTCAGTGTTTTGATCACATTCTGAGACCAGATTGTCCTATACGAGAGGGAGAAATTAACAAAGGTTATTACTGGAAAACAAACAAGCACAACCTCCTAACCCACATCTACATATGACACCTCTAGAAAAAAAACATCTTTTCTAAAGATACCAGCTTTTTAATAGTAAGATTCCTTAAGAACATTGGTTCTACTAGAAAGTTGATGTAAAAATAAGGATACATTTAATTACAATGGTTATATTGTGAAGCTGTGAAGCAGTCGAGGGGGTGTTTTTGCCTATTTTTCCATTTATTAAACTGTCTCTGCTGAAACCACCCAAAGTGGCCATCCAAATCAGGGCATGTATGGCCAGCTCAAGATCACTGCTAAACAATACAGATGGCCATGGAATTTGTACAGGGGATATTTGCATATTGCATATTTGCATTAAATCCACTAGACCTTTTTTATCATTGATGCCGGCTGTCAGTATGTTAAGTGACAGTAAAATGACATTAGCTTTTCATGCTAGTTAGTAACACAGAGATTAGTAAACATCATGTATATTCCATTCAGCACAGATACAGCAAGTGCAACTTAATGTTGCAAAATTGTAACAGTTCAGAATCTGCATCTCAATCTGCAAGGTTGTGTGCTAAGCTACTCAACTCAAACCAGTGGCGGAACTACTGGGGGAGCAGGGGGTCAGGGCCTGCAACCTCTCAGGGCCCCCCGGCAGCTCGCGCACCGCTGATTCCGGGCGGAAAAACGTGTACAGAGGGGGGTGGGGGCCCAGGTGCACTACTCTACTTCGTTACTGACTCAAACCCCACAGACAGGAACATTAAACTTGAATTTTGAAAAAAAGGTAAATAAATAATGGTAAGTCATTGAAAAAAAGTCTTTAATTCTGGGGAACAATCTGAAAACAACTGAACTGCAAAGTGTTTGGAAGGTGAGCAAACCCTTCCTGGCGATTCAGGGAGATTTAGTTGCCTGGCGACTAATCACCTCTTCTTTGGGGCGACTAATCTCCCTGAACGGCTTCCTCCTGTCTTCCTCCGGCTCCCCGAATCCCTTAAAGGGGTCCTCCACCCAAAATCAGATCTTTGCCCAGTAAACTGACATTTTCATTCTACATTATTTACACAGTTTTAATTGTAATTAAGTTATCTGGAAATGTAACTGAGACAATGTTGCAAGTCAGCTGATTAAAGTTTAAAAGACCTAGAAGAGAACTGACTTATTATATTGCTAAGATAGAATAGAAAGGGATAAACAAAAACGGCTTTGACCTGCAAATACATTTACAATTAACTTTAACACTATTTAACACATTTTTAAAATGAATGTTTATTAAAAAAAAAGTTGCTTAGAATTTTCATTCTTAAATTATGCAAAATAATAGAGGACTCCTATCTGGAGGATGTGTGCACAATCATATATGAGCGCCAATGCATACCACACAAGGAAGACAATGGGGCTCATTTATAAACAGTGGGCAAATTTGCACCTGGGCAGTTACCCAGGTGCAGTAACCCCTTGAACAACTGTTAAGGTGGCCATACACGGGCCGAGAAAAACTGCTGACAAAGTCAGCATCTTATTAGCCAGTGTATGGGGCCCTCCAACGGGCTTCCGTGATAGATAACTGATGAGGTCCTTGATCCAACCTCTTGGATTCCTGGCCTTGCGATCTGATCATTGGGCCCTAGGGCCAAGGATCTTATCAGCCTGATATCTCCCACTCAAGATGGCTATGATCTTCGGAGCAAGATCTGCAAATGAGCATATCTTCCCCTGTATGGCCACCTTTAGTTCCCTAACTGAATAAGCAAAATTAACATGTTCCATGTCTCTTTACACCAACACTAGATTACATGCGTTGGCAAAAAAAATTGTGAACACTAATAATAAAGCTCAGTGTTGATCAGTTTGAGTGGTGCATGGCTTATCACTTAGCTTGAGCCCAGCAAGACATTGCCCCAATCATCCAAAATCAGAAGCAATCGTCAATATGAATTCTACAATTTATTTAAATTACAAATCTATGAGTGTGTGGGAGATTATCCCACAAACAAAACTGGTATTGCAGGGCAATAAGAAGAAACCTGGAGAGGCCCGGAGTACTGAATGTGTTAATAGGGCTCCACATAGGTCAGGCAGGGAGAGACTGTGAAGAAGAAATAAGAAAGACACTGGAATAAATCTAACTAAACCTATGCATTTGTTTCCAGTTAGTCAATTTCCAGTACATTTTCCCTTAGTGGATATACAGATGTCAATGTGCCCCTGGCACATCCTGCTATTTAAAATGCTAAATTAATTTTGTTGGTGATGTGGAAGATTTGACCCATGTTTTCCTGAGAGCTGTTCCAGCAGAGGTGTCCCTTGGGCTGACACAGATATCTTGCACTACATGGCTAATCAGAATGCAAGTGAGCAGATGTGCAGCATTAAGGATCCCTGTCTCAAGCTTATGAGGAGACTGATTCTCACTCTAGTTGAACACAAAGCACGTTTCTGCAGGCCTCATATTGGCACACAATCCGAAAGGCATGACTCAGTTTCCAAAAACAGAGATTCTGCACAACATTTTTATAATTCCCGTAGGATTAGAGTTTGAACTCACAGAGGTGTTATAGAAGCAGATTCTACAACTAATGGGATGTCCAGGAGATATAGGGGGCACCTACTGATAAGCAGTGTTAAAATGGGGCCTATTTATTATGCTGTTTAAAGCTATTTAAATGAGGAAAATCATACAGAAAGTAGTAATAATAAATAAACAATTTTTTTACATCACCTAATCACAGTGTTTAATGCATTATCCTTTCAAGTCAAAGGGAAGTAATACTGCCGGCGATGGAATACAAAAACCTTGATAAATGATCACCAGTTTTTTAACAGCAGCAGCTTGATAAATAGTTTTTTTACACAATGTCTTGCAATCATACAGAAGTGATGTGTGATATACAGTTTGATAACTAGACCCCCTAAGTGTTTATGAAAATGTCTTGTTCCCAAAGTTTAAAGAATTTAATGAGGCCCTTTAACTTGTCCCCATGCCACCACAGCAATTCCGATAGCTACCATCCATTTCCTCTCAAGTTGGGCGTGTGCATGGAATAATCATGACTATTCCCCTCAGTGCCACCTTCAAGCTAGTTCCTCGTTCACGGCCAGTGTAACACACACCCTTGTTGGTAACAGCAAAAAGACATGCCAGGAAATATTTGTCTCCATGCACAAGAAACAGGCAAGAAAAAATATTGGTATATCTATGAAAATAGAGGAACACTATACCAACAGCAGTAATGGAAAAGAAGAAGAGGTAGTGGCTGAACTAAATACAATCCCTGCATAGTATATTATCCACAATGTCTCATTTACTAATTATTTAAAGGTGTTATTCACAGTAAAACTAGCTTTTCATATGGTGTAGAGCAGGGGTTCCCAACCGTTTTACCAGTGAGCCACATTCAAATGTAAAAAATGCTGGAGAGCAACATAAGCATTCTAAAAGTGCTGGGGATGCCATATATGGGCTGTGATTGGCAATTGGTAGCCCTATATGGACCAGTAGCCTACAGGAGGTTCTGTTTAGCAGCAGATATGATTTTTATGCAACTAAAGCTTGACTTCAAGCCAGGAATTGAAAAATAAATACCTGCTTTAAGGTCACTGGGAGCAACATCCAAGGGGGTCGGAGAGCTACATGTTGCTCACAAGCCACTAGTTGGGCATCAATTGTATATTTTATAAGTTGAGGTTTTTCCTTTATTTCTCTTTTTGTTCAGCAGCTATATTGTTGCTAGGGTCCAAATTACAGTAGCAACCAGGCAGTGGTTTTAATGAAAGCAGGGGCCTGAATATAAAGATAAGGAATACAAAAGAACAATAACAGTGATACTGTAGCACCACAGTTGAAAGCTGAATCAATAACAATAATAAATAAAAATAAAGATCAATGGGAAGTTGTCAACATCAGGCCATTCCTTTAGTATGTTAACAATCCACTTATTGGCAATGGACCATGTTAGGGAGAGCATGATTAGAAACGCTGATTGCCCCACATTTAGAAAAGTAATAATACTACCTAAATGTATTACAGGTATGGGATTCGTTACCTGGAAACCCATTATCCAGTTCCAAATTATAGAAAGGTGGTCTCCGATAGACTATATTTTATTCAAATAATCTACATTTTTAAAAACTATTTCCTTTTTCTCTTTACTTGATACAAACTAAGATATCATCAATCCTTATAGTATAAATTATATGTTAAAGGTGTTGTTCACCTTTGAATTGACTTTATGCATGATGTAGAGAGTGATATTGTGAGATGATTTGCAACTGGTTTTCATTTTGTGGTTTGAGTTATTTAGCTTTTTATTCATCAGCTCTACAATTTGCAAGTTCAGCAATCTGGTCGCTAGGGTCCAAATTACCTTAGCAACCATGCACTGATCTGAATAAGAGACTGGAATATGAATAAGGGATGATCTGAATACAAACAATGAGTAATAAAAAAGTAGCAATAACAATACATTTGTAGCTTTACAGTACATTTGTTTTTTTAGATGGGGTCAGTGCCATTTGAAAGGTGGAAAGAGTCAGAAGAACAAGAGGGCACATATTCTAAAATCTAGAAAAAAATAAATAATGAAGACCAGTTGAAAAGTTGCTAAAAGTTAACTTAACTGTGATCCAACCCTTTAATGCTTACATGATTTTCTAGTAGACTTAATGTATCGAGATCCAAATTACGAAAAGATCTGTTATCTAGAAAACCTCAGATCCCGAGCATTCTGGATAACAGGTCCCATATATGTACAGTAAATTCACCAGATTCCTTTGAGCCTTAATAACAGACAAGATTTTTTTCTATGCACTGAGAGAACCTATGCAAACTGAGAAACCAATATCCACTTATAATAATATACAGAGCAGATCAGGAAATAAATGCACAGAATGAAAGATCCTTAGCAATTAGGACATTTCTGGATGCAATACCCACAGTTCCACATTTGTATAAGCAAATAAACAAGTCTCTAATTTGTTTTCAGCTCTACAGTCTTTCATTACATATTACCCAAGTTTATTCCCTTGCCTAAGAGGAATTCCTATGTGGTTGCTGGTTGAGAGGTTCTGCCATAGCTATTTCACACGAAGCTTCACTGGAATCCAACCACAACATTTTCTAGAGACGCTTTTATTTAGAGGTAAAAACAGAGTCTGATAGCCCCCAAATAAAAATTTGCCCCATCTGGTGATGGTCTGCATCCTCAGCAGCACCCTGTTCTACACTTGTTTGTATTCTGCACTCCCCTGCTGGCAGTTTTGTTCTGCATGAGAGGCAGGTGAGGGAAGACACACAGGCCCCAAATTTGTTTGGTAAGGATTAAAGATTAAAAATCTAGTGCCAGGTGCAGCAATGCACTCGATGCAAGTACTTAGGGGCACAATTTAAGCAATCTCAAGATGAGGACAGACAGGGCGTTTCAACACGTGCATGAAATCACCTTTGATGTAAGCAACAAAACACAAAAATATAACTGTCATTTGGATTGACTGTATACTGCACAGAAATAAGGAAGCATTTTTTACATTATAATGCCATTCTAACGGCCTTCAATACAAAGGTATTTGTAGCTATTTTTGGGCACTTTTTTGCCGACGAGGTAATGGAACAACGTGCCATTACCCACCATCGAATTCCTAAAATTTGCTACACTCCGGCTGTGGTAACGAACTGCATGGCCACAAACCTTTTTGCAGTTTATACTTTTATTAAACAAATCTTGACAGCATAAAGCCTGTAGCAGATCTGAACAAAATATATCTAAGCAAAACAGCATATTTGAGAAAAATGGTGCTCTGTTTTGCTCAGATATGCCATTAATATGTGGGCTTTAAAATTAACCCTCTCCAAGCCAGGGTCCTTTCATTTTCCATGCCATGTCAGGTTGTTTCCCAACATGTTGGTGCTCATGTCACCATTCTTATAATATAGTAGAAGACAATAAAAAGAACAATATTTTATTAGTGACATAAACAATACATTTGCAAAGACTTCAGTCCAGCTGTGCATTCATATGTCATTCAGGAAATCCCTGCAGAAGGAAAGAACAGTTACAGTGATTATAGGATACAAATAAAAGACAAATTTAGCCAAGTCTTAACATCCTGCATATCATCTCATGTTAATCACTGTATTACAATTATGATGTTATATAAAAGAAGTTTAAGGATTCCTTAGGGCTCTGTTTCATAAGCATGGGTCTCCAGATGTTGCTGGGCTACAACTCCTAGAATCCTTCACAAAAGGAGTGTGAAAGCTATTCATTCTCCACCGACTGGATAGTCCTTAATGAGGTGTACGTCACAGAGTAGCTTCTGTTGGTATAGTAGCAGCCATGGGCATAATTGCCCAGAAACGTGTATGTTTTGGCAGGGACTGGAAGCAATAAGTAAATGGTGCAGGCTGCACTATGGTGACAATATGTCACATAAATTTAAAAAAAAAACATCATGAAAATAAAAGGCACACAGGAACCGTATAGGTTTTCCATATGCTTTAATTTAGCTCTGCCTCCCAGTACCCATTTGATACTTACTGGGGACAGTGGTTGTGAGAATGTCTCATCAATTTGACTAGCTGAAGAAAGCCAGCCAAGCCGGTGTGAATACACAGTGAGTTACTGTATTCCAAAACCTTGGATCACTAAAAAAGGACTGTTTTTTTCTGTACAAGCAGAATGTCTTACAAACCTACCATATAATTTCTGGTAGTTTGGGATCTTTGTAAATATTCTCGTGTTCATAATCCAGATCTGCACGGAATAAAACCAGTTTGACACCTCTGGAATTCTGTGACTTTATGGCAATGTCATGAAGCTGTGGAATAAGAAATTGCAAATATATTAATACCTATCAAAATGCAAAAAGTATATTCAGCATAAGCCCTCATTTTTTTCCTTCAGTGACCTTCCATTTTCCTCAGATGAGGTCCTCCTCCATTTCAGCTGTGTTGAAGGGGGGCTAGACAGAGCACAGATGAGGACAGGGGGCTTCCCTTGGGGCCCTTAACTATTTGCTCTGCACTGCTGCAGGTCAGCAGTGTACAGTACATGCATATATACCACCGTCTTTCAATGGAAGACAAGTTAAGGAGCTGTATAGCAGATGACACACAGTAGTTCTCAACATAAATACTAGTTGAATAAAAAAAAAAAAAAAAAAAAAAAAAAAAAAACCAGTCTGTGTATTTGGTTTCTGTAGAAAAAATAATAATGTATAAAAAAACAAATAACATGAACCTTTTGCAACATTATGGTAACTTTAGTATGGACTTCATTTATTGAAAATTGGGGATACTGTTTTTTTTTACATGAAGGGGTCTAGCTTAAACTTACAATTTATAAACCAAATTACACTATACCTTTTTGGCCATGAAAGACGGGACAACAGAATCATCTTCTGCGTGTAGAATTAAAATTGGTGCATTTAGCAACTTCACACTGCAATGGGAAAATACATTATTGGCTTTCTATGGAACAAACAAAATAAAGAGAATGCTTCTTGTGTCAATAGATTAAGCTTTTGCTGTTCTGCCTGGCCTCTGCTTAGGCTAAACAATGTGCACTCAAGTTACAAATGCAAAATATTAGCAGTGTAAAATCTACAAATATAATGGCATCTAAAAATGTTAGTGTACCTAAAGGAGTATAGAGGGGAGCTTGAAAACATTACCGTACATACGAATTAAAAAAAAAAAAATAAGCAATAGCAATATCTGTGCCAAAACATCAAATCCATTTTTATTTTCAATATTCTTCTATACTCTTCTTCCACTAACAGCAAATACCTACTTTTCATCGCTGGGAAACACTATATTGTTCAGAGCAAATGTGTCTAGGAAGAAGTATTCAAATCCAGGGAAGATGTGGTAGATCTAGCAAAACAAAAATAAAATAGTGAGGGTTATTTTTATGTTTTGAACTGAGCTTTCGATTAAACTAGGGGCAATGCTAGTTGTTAACTAGCCAAATAAACAAAACACAACACTTGTTATCATAACCTGAACCACAAGAGCTACTTATGGCACCCTAATGCATACATTTTCAGTCCAAGCTCCCCTTTCAGGTTCAAAGGGCCCCCTTATCTTACAACAAGGTTTTAAAATACTCCTTTTTCAGTCATTAAGAAATCAATTCAAGTATTTACCTCAATCTCAGTCTAGGTATGTACCTTGGAGAGTAGCCATTCCTTGAAGTTCAACGCATTAGTGTAGATATCAGAGCCAGGCCAACCCGGCCAGGCGCCCTAGGCAACCTGGCCGGCCACAGATTTTAGTTTGGTTAGTACGATTTAGGAGAACACAAAAAGCAGCATTTCTAGAAGTGAGAGAAGCTACTTACTCTCCCAAAGGGATGATAAGCACCAGCTTCACGGATGTTGGTGTATGGTGATTCCAATATGACAACATCAACTGCACTTCCTGAAAGAATAACACAGTATTAGTACAGTATCATAGACTTCTAGGAATGGTGTGTGTTTGTTTTAATACTACACCATAGTTAAATGTGTACAAATATTTGTGCTAAAATTTTATCATGGTTGCATTATTGTGTCAAGATAAATCACAAAAGTACCAAAAGCAGAATTAGTGCTTGCCACAATTGGACACCTGTTTGCCCATTTCTTCTAACAATTTTGCTTTTCTTTAACAGACATGTTGTTAACATCGATATTGTATAATTGTCATACTTATTTGTTGCTGTCATCTACCCCATATAACTACAGTGGGCTTGACAAGATCTGATGGATAATGTATGGAGGGCTGCTGGTTCTCTTTCCTCCAACTAACACCAGTAACATCCATCATAGCTAACAATTCCACTATCACCCCCTCTCCCCAGGCCCGGTGCCTTGGGGTTATCCTAGATTCTGCTCTGTCATTCACTCCTGATATCCAGTCACTTAATAAATCATGTCACTTCCACCTAAGGAACATATACAAAATACGATCATTTATTACCCAAGATGCTGCCAAAATTCTTATTCACTCTCTCGTCATATCACGTCTAGACTACTGTAACTCTCTTTTAATTGGCCTTCCCCTCCAGAGACTGTCACCTCTCCAGTCCATAATGAACACTGCTGCGAGGCTCATACACCACAGCAACCGCTCCTCCTCTGCCACGCCATTCTGTCAATCCCTGCACTGGCTTCTGCTACCTTTCAGAATCAAATTCAAATGAATGACCCTGACATTCAAAGCACTTCATAACTCTGCCCCACCCTACATCTCTGAACTCATCTCTATATACTCACCCAACCACTTACTACGCTCCTCTACTGACCTGCTACTCAACTCTTCTCTCATTACCTCCTCACATGCTCGCATTCAAGACTTTGCAAGGGCTGCACCCCTCCTCTGGAACTCTCTCCCAAGGTCTGTCCGACTTTCTCCCAACTTTACTGCTTTCAAGAAATCTCTTAAAACGCACTTCTTTCGAGAAGCCTACCCTCACTCTGCTTAACTACCAAACGCAACACCACGTACAGTACAACATTTCTCACCCACTTGATCTTGCCCACTCCCTCACCTTGTGTATTACTCCCTTCCCTTTAGAGAGTATGCTGTTTTGCATAGGGCTTTCATCACCTTTTGTACAGGTATTGATTGTGATGTATGTAACTCCATATGTTCTATGCATAGAATCCATGTGATTTAGTTGTATAATCACATTTGCTTTTCAGTGCTATGCAATATGTTTGCGCTATATAAATACATGTTATTAATAATAATATTAGGTTGGCACTTCTGTTTTAAGTATACACAGAAGCCATGAAGGACTGGTGACCTTGAAAGCTAAGCACAGATTGCTTTGTGTGTTTTTTTGCAATTAGTAAGTTCAGAACACAGGAACAGCCAACATACTTTAGTTACAGTATACTGCAAATCTAGTAAACAGTTAAAAAAAAGATCAAAGTTCATTGACAGTTATTACAGCTTTGTGACTTGCATGTTTCTGCATTCAAGAATGCCCCTATTATGGATTCTAAAGAGATATTCTTGTTAAGCAGACAATGGCCCATTGCAGGGGGATGCAACAGAGGTTTTGGGCACTCCACAACAGGTTATTTTCTTTATTTCATGCTCATTGGAACAATTTTACTAAGCATCAAATATTTTTAAGGATTTTATTAGGGATGCACCAAACCTTTTTCAGCAGGATTCGGCCAAATCTAAGTGCCTGGTTAAACCAAATCTGAATCCAAGAAATCATGTAACTTTTCGGCACACAAACAAGGAAGTCAAACATTTATAACCTTCTCTTTTCACCTTGTTTCTCTAATTTGCACATGCAACTTAAGGTTTAGATTTGCTTCAATATTTTCCGAATCATAAAATTGTGTATTTGATGCATACCACACAACTGAATGGTTGTGTTTTAGAGCCCTTAATAAACATGTTTAACTATAAAGATTTAGTACCTTATTGGATGTGTCACTATTTGCATTTGGCCATCTTTACTTACCCTTTTCCTGTAACTTTCTGGCTGCATTTGTAGCAACACTGTACATTAAAAAGAGAAATTGTATAATACATTACATTTTCAGCATAAAAATGCTCCTATCATAGGTATTAGCTACAAACATATACATACTCTTGTGATGCCTAAGGGTTACAGCAGCTTTATCATAACACTTAGAATGTTTTAGTCCTATTGTTCAAGTACAAACTCCAAAGGTTGAATTGTGCCTTTCACATGAATCAGTGTAGAAACCAATTCACATTGTTGAGCTGCAAATCACCTTTTATTGGTGTATATCACACCATATTGAGTGTACAGAAGCTGGGGAGATGAACCAGTTATCAAACAGAACAACGTTTTTTTTTATTGAATTGTGCCTTTTTCAGTCTTAACTATGAAATTATGTAACTATCCTCTATTCTTTCTTACAATCAAAAAATAAAGGAAAATAAGGGAAGCTATTATATGATCATGATATGAGCAGTTACACACCAGGAGACCGTTTTTTTCAACCACTCCATCCAAAATGAGCATTTAAGGGTCACCCATTGCTGCTTTTCAATTGAAAGGTTTTATGAGTTAGGATGCCTGGATAATTCTTGCTGATGTGTGATAGACGGGCCAATAACCCAGCCCATGGCAGTTTTATTCCTCTAAACCTCGCTACCAGCATATAACAGTAATCACAAGAAGTTGTCCAAATTGCATTTTAAGCTGATCCACTCACATCAGCTCAGTGGTGTAAGTGCACAGACAGACATGATGCTGGCCTTTGTTCATACACACAGAGCAGTTTTCTGTGCAGAAATGGAAATTTACTCTGTTTGTCTCTTTGACACTGAGTCTATGTGCAGGTGGAGAACAGCCTTATGTGGCTTTAGCATAATTAATGGGACCAGCCGAACCCTGAGAGCTTTGCGTGATAGTGGTAATATGTAAATATACAGGGCCACCATCAGAGGGCACAGGGGGTACAGTTCTACCGGGCCTGGGCCTAAAGGGGGGAGCTGTGCTGAACTTCTTGAATTTGTCTGGCCCCCCTTGATATTGCAAAAGTCATGTGCCGACCCACCGAAGTCCTGAACTGCAGAAGAGCTGAAGTCCCGAACCGCCAAAGAGCCAAAGTGCAGAAGACCTGAAGTTGAATTCTTGAAGCTGCGAAAAGACCCAAAGCCACGGAAGGAGCCAAAGCTGATGTCTGAGTGGTCTTTTTACTGTGGAGTGGGGTGGATGGGGGCCCATGGGCCCTGTGATTTCTGATGGTGGTCCTGCCTGCCACTGCAATGAGCAGAGGGAGACATGACCAAGAATCAAAAGTGATTGAGGAACGCCAGAAAGGTGAGACAGGCCTAATGCTGGTGAGCTGATATCCCAGGAGGGGGCAGTCAGTAAAGTTTAGTGAGAAACTCAGAATATTCCAGAGTGTGAAATGCACCCTGTATAGTGAGAACCCTAGAGTTGGGAAAAGTCTTGAATGAGTGCTTTTAAAACGCTTACAAACTGTGTTCCTGTCACTTTATGCTGGGAAGAGTTTGCTGAAAGACGTGGCGTTCCTGCCTTTATGCTCCTGAATTTATGCTTACCTGGCTACCATAGTTTTCCCCCAAAATTATGTGTACAGACAGCCAGCTTGTCACAATAGATAGATATATATATATATATATATATATATATATATATAGAGAGATATATATATATATATATATATATATATATATATATATATATATATATATATATATATATATATATATATATATATATATATATATATATATATATATATATATATATATATATATATATATATATATATATAAGTCTCAGCACTCAATAAAATATATTTTTTTTTAATTTACAAACCCGGGTTTGTAATTAAATTCAAAAAACCTTATTTTTGTTTGCACAAGACCTGTTGAGTGCTGTACTTCATGGGACTATTACATTATTTGGTAAAACATTTTTATTCACATACTACTATTATAATATATTTGACTGCAAGTGTCAGAGCATTAAATGCCCTTTTCTAGTGTTTTCTATGACTTGTGCTTTTTCTTGTTTAAAATTGTGCAAGGCTCTGTGCCAGAGATCTCAGAGAAGAGCCTGTGAAGAACTGCTGTCACCCACCAACCACACTATACTTTTTTTTTTCATTTTTTAAACAGGTATAGGGATCAGTGCAGTTATGGGAGTCCCTATGATGCAGTTTGGGAGGGGTGAGGGAAAACATTGTCA
Organism: Xenopus petersii; assembly: GCA_038501925.1. Taxonomy (NCBI): domain Eukaryota; kingdom Metazoa; phylum Chordata; class Amphibia; order Anura; family Pipidae; genus Xenopus; species Xenopus petersii. Next base: position 51,173,923 of record CM076686.1, on the reverse strand, counting down.
AGGGCTTAAGTTCATAAGCAGACTTTTGTTCTCCTTTAATCAGCTTTATTCAGCTGGTTTGCAACATTGTCAGACATATATACTTCTTATATGAAATTCCTGGGCTTAATTAATGTACTGTATATTCAAAAGTTTCTTAGAATTAGATTTTCTTTCACTGTGCTAAAAACTGCTTTTGGGTGGAGGACACCTTTGCTTTAAAGATAAAATTTCTATAGGAGTGAAATTAGAGCAATTCACCATATTTTAAAATAAATGGAAAATTACACACATACAATTACTTGAAGTTCAATTGATGTAACAACGAGCATGCAAAGAGAACCCTGCACTTGCTATCTGGTAATATAGGTGTTTTGCACAGAACCCTTATGTGCTACAGTACCTGTGTTAAAATAGTTAGAGAATCTGACTCAAATAATGAATTATGAGAATCAATAAAATGTAGTAAATCCATTCAGCATTATACACATTGCATACTACACCAACATTAATATGTTAATGTTATATGTGAATTATTATCTAGAACTTACCCAGTACCTAGAGAATGTCCCCAGATACATACTGGTGTTCCTCTGGAGCGAGCTTTTACCCATTCATACAAATATACTGAATCCATGGTTATTCCTTCCTCAGTGGGTTCTCCAGTAGAATCAGCATATCCTTAGTAAAACAAGACAATCATTTGTGAAGGAAGTGAGATGTATGAGAAATAAATAGCTTTTAAAGTATTAAATACCTCTGTAGTCAAGGGACAATACATGGAATCCAGCTGCACTTAGGACCTTTAGGGGGAATGGAAAGAAATTAGAGACTGATGCAAAAAAAAGCTGAATATATAAACTGTATCCCCAACACCCGCACAGGATGCCCCAGATATAATACCCAGTCGGGGACTGGCTGGCTGGATAGACACCAATGTCAATCCAGTCAGACTTTCTTTACCAATAAGGGCAGACTGGAGGAAGTGCAGCCCATAGGAAGCCCTGCCAGAGAGTAAAGCTTGGGCTCATCTGCTCTTCATCAGCCAGTGCACCATACATTGGCAGATATGGCGTGTCTGTGGATTACATTTTCCAATGTGCCCAACTAAAAAACTATATATAGTCAGATATCCATGGAACATGGTCAGATTACACCCAGAAAACTTCTATGCAACCTCTAGCACTATGTAAAAAAAGATAATAGATAACAGAAACAATGTCTCTTTACTGGACTATATCAAACCTTTATTTCTTTGCTGTCAGCATTTATAAAATAGGATGCCATGCTATTCCAAGTCAATAAATGGCAAGAGGATATAGTACTTACCTTTACCAGTTGCACTCTGTGATCCACTGCCCTAATGAAAATATAATAAATAATGTGAACTCCTCATTTTAGAAGGAAAAACAGGCACTCTACCATTATGTAACAAAATTATAACACAGCCTAACTTCTATTTTTTTTATTGTTATCTGGAAACCAGTTATCAGGAAACCCGTTATCCAGAAAGCTCAGAATTATGGGAAGGCCATCTTCAATAGACTCAATTTTATCCAAATAATCCAAAATTTTAAAAGGATTTATTTTTTCTCTTTAATGCTAAAACAGTACTTTATCCAAGCTAAGATATAATTAATCCTTATTGGAGTCAAAATCAGCCTATTTGGCTTATTTAATGTTTAAATGGTTTTCTAGTAGACTTAAGGTGTGGAGATCCGAATTACAGAAAGTTTGTTATCCGGAAAATCCCAGGTTCCAAGCATTCTGGATAACAGGAGGCATTCAGTGTTTCCGGGCACATTTGCTGTTGTGTTTTTAGGTTACTTTTTTTTAGGCCTATTGTACATGAGTTGTATTCCCCAATTTTGTTTCTTAACCATCCATAAGTACACAATAGTGGCGGTTCATCCTGTCATTTAGTTCAGTGAACTCTGCCTGTCACTTGCAATAACAGGCATATAAAAATACACACAGGAGCACAAACGCATGTTTTCTGAATGTCACCTTTAGTGACAGGAAAATTCAGGGGTGTCTAAAACAAATTGGCACCCACATTAAACCTGACATTTTTTAAATTAAATTGCTGATATAACTTAAATGAATAGCAACATCAAAAAAGTGTTATATGAATGAATACATTATGTACTGTTGCCCTGTACTTCAGAAACACTACTATAGTTTATATAAATAAGTTGCTATGTTTCCATGGGGCAGCCATTTAAGCTCAATAATTTAAAAAGGCACAGGTTACATAGCAGTTGACAGAAATCTCTGTAGAATACAATATATTTAATTCTTATACAGAAAGATCTACAGAACTATTTAATAAATAGCTTTCTCATATGAAAAAGAACATTTGTTGCCAAGAAATGCATAAATGCCAAGGATGTATATCAAGAAATTGATGTTACTGGTCCTTTAAGGCATTTAAAAAAAAAAAAAAAAAAATTATAGTGCCAGTTTAAAAAGTCCTATTTGCCTTGCCCAGCCCTACGTCAGGACATTTTATTCACCTTGTTCCCCCATTTCCATGGAGATAAATGATTACTGGATTAACATCCGATATTGCCTCTTCATACCAGACCTGGTCTTTGTACTTTGCCTCTTCCCACCTGCTGGCTGGAAGAGTATGCCTAAAGACAAATAACATATTTTAACATATTTTTTTGGTGTTACTGTTCCTTTAATAATAACACAAAGTCTGAAAATTCTCCACGTAGGATCTAGGCTACTTATAGAACTTTCCCTAGTGTGTATAATATTTATAGTGGTCTTAAATTGTAAACTGCACTGGGGTAGTGACTGATGTAAATAATATATAATCATTGCTAAATGCTGCAGAATAGGCCAGTGTTACATACATAAAGGATTATAATAGTAACAATATACAAATCTGTATAAGATGAAGGATAGTAAAATATGTATCATTATCTATGTAGGGTTTCTGCTGGGTACTTAGATTTCCTTTCATTCGATTGCAAGTTCCACTGTGGGTCTAATGTATGTAATGATAACTCTCTATAACGAGATACATTACGTCAGTACTATCGTAATACTAAATCTTAGTATGACCTCATGACATTCAGCTGTCAGTGTGGTGCCCATGCTTGTTCTTACTCACCAAACACCAACAGTAATTCCATCTTCAGTTGTGAGGTAGAAGTTTGTGGTGTGGTTCAGAATTACTTTTGGGTTGCCGAGATCCACAGAAAATGGAACTTTTACTGAAAACACAATGAAAACCTAAGTTTGACTGTTATACAGAAACTTCAATGTCATGCAGAGAGTCAAATTCTACTTACACATTAATCTTGTGAGCATGGGTGGCAATGCACATCATTCACACTGTAGATAATTAATACAAAGGAGGTTGTGGGTACAATGCAAGGTTAAAAAAAGTATAAATGAAGTCCAAAGGCGACTGATCTTGGCAAATTTACTACAAACCAGAGGGATTCATCAAGCTTGGCAATTTTATAATCATAACCTTGTAATCAAAAATCTCTAATGAAAATGCAAGCACTTGCACAGACTAAATTACAAATAAAACAGAACCATGGATTAGCTAGTCCCTTCTTTCATACTCTGGTTAAGATTAACAGTAAGGCTGCAGCAACCCTAAGGGTAGGGGCACACGGCGCGATTTCGCCGCGATTCTGCGCTGGGCGAGTTGCGAGTCGCTGCGTTTTTTAAGCCGAAATAGCTTTGTTAACTTTGGCGCTGGCGTCAATGCAAATCGCGGCGAAATCGCTGCGCTAATTCACACGCGGCGATTCGTTTTCTATTGTCGCCCGAAGTTGCCTCGCTGGGCGTTTCCGGGCGACAGTAGAAAAAGAATCGCCGCGTGTGAATTAGCGCAGCGATTTCGCCGCGATTTGCATTGACGCCAGCGCCAAAGTTAACAAAGCTATTTCAGCTTAAAAAACGCAGCGACTCGCAACTCACCCAGCGCAGAATCGCGGCGAAATCGCGCCATGTGCCCCTACCCTAAATGCAATTCTAAATGATTAAAGGAGAATTCAACCCTTTAGCAAAAAAAACCCTATCCCTCCTCCCCCCAGTCTATCCGCGCCAAAATGGACGGAAATTGCTGAAGCGCCGGAAGACACGAAGACCCGGAAGATGGTTGTGGTAAATTCTGATGCCTGAATCTGTGGCAAGGGGTAAGTAAAAAGGTAGGGGCATTTCCCCGGGGGGGGGGCAGTTGGGCTGGGGGGGGGGGGGGGAGTGTCTACGTGTGGTGGAGGTTTTTTGCTAAAGGGTTGAATTCTCCTTTAATCATTTAGAATTCCTTCCTCCTCCCCCCTCAGGAATTTACTTTGGCTGTTGGCTAATGAGCATGCTGAGTTCTTCTCAGCTCAGATTACTAAACACACCCTCCAGTCTAACAGCCAACGAAGAGATAGCTTTGCTGGTTCCCATAGAAACTCTAGCTGTCTGATCCTATTTTTTTTCCTAACCACCTCTCCTGAGCTCAGCTTAATCATTACAGTGCTCAACCCCAGCCAGCGCCGGGCTAACCCGGGCAGGTGCCCTAGGCTGCCTGGCCGGACAAAGCGCTCCACAGACGCGCATGTGCAGAAATACCAAATGTGCGAATGCGCAGAAATACCGGATGCTCACATGCGAGAAAAAAATGAATGCGCGCATGCGCGAAAAGCCAGCGCAGTGCACACGCCGGATTCATCTGCAAGCAGGGATCGGACTAGGGGGTAGGAGAAGCAGAGAAGGCGCATGCATGGCGCCCCCCCAACTTTGCGCCCTAGGCACGTGCCTGCTCTGCCTACCCCTAGTTCCCGCCCTGACCCCAGCAGAACTTTTTATCAAAGTATGTTGTGCTTGTGTAAACCTGCATTCTGCATTGCACGATCTTTATAGCAAACATGATCTGTTTGCAGATGTTACTGATGATGTGTCAAAGGCAAAATAACCGCTGGGTGAAAGCTGCTATTTGTATTAGGAATATGCGATGGCGCTGGCAAATGGAGGGGGTATATGCAGTACAAATCATGTGCCCAACTTATATACATGGTAGGAAAATGTAGGTTTAACGGGTCCTTTAAAGCAAAGGCCCAATGTATATATTTTTATGAACATCAGCAATATGCAGCTTAAGTGGCCACCTTCTCCTATACCATACTAAATTTCATAACCAGCAAAATCAACATTTATGTAATTAAATGTTTACTTATTCTCACTCAATCTACTCATATAGAGTTTATCTTTTCATTCACTATAGCTTATACTCTTATTCCTGCACACCCTGGGCTATAAGAAGTAGACAAGAAAGAATAGAGAAATACTGACAATAAGTGTAGGGGGGGGGTGGGTAGTAGGAACTTAAGCTGCACATGGTTAATGTTTATAAAAAGGAATACAGTGGCCCTTTGCCTTATTAAAATAAAGGTAGCTTCAATAAAAAAAATCATGCATTAAAGCATTTTTACACTATGCTAATTTTTACCACATTGAATTTGTAGCATTTTTATGCATCATTAATGTTGAAAGCAATATATTATGCATGTAAAAGCAGTACTTACATATATTTAAATAAACTACCTTGGCCAGCAAAGCAGGGAAAAGTCGAATGATGAATGGTACACTTATGTAGATGCAAAGTAGGGCAAGAGCACTTGTTTTCAGGTACAAGGCTAAGCGTGAAGAAGGCCTGCAAGAAAATAACAAATTATTGCACATCTATTGTTTGGCAAAAACCACGAAAGTAATCCAGTTCCGACATTGGAAAAGGTTCTTTGGTCAGGTGAAACCAGACCAATGTTCAATGCACAAGCTGCTCATACCTCACTATAGCTACAGTGAAGAATGACGGCGGAATAACGCTGCTTTTATTATCAGGGACTGGGCATCTTGTAAAAGGACCAGTAACAACACAATTATTTTATTCATGCAATCCTACTTGGTGCGTTTGTATTAATAAGCATACCGTACTGTTTCCTCTCTCTATTCCATTGCTTTAGCAATACTTTCATTTTCAATATGTGCCAACTACTCTAGGACACACTTACGGTAGGTGCATATTTATCAAGGGTCGAATTTTGAATTGAAAAAAACTTCAAAATTCAGATTTGAAAAGACCAAACAAAGTTTTTTTTTTGGTCGAATAGGTCCAGTTTCGATTGAATAGGTCCGAATTTGAATCTTACAAATCGAAGGAATAGCGCATTGGATCGAATTAGATTCAAAGTTTTTCCCAAAAAAAACTTTGATTTTTCAAAGTCCACCAACTGACTCCAAACAGGTTCTAGGAGGTTCCCCATAGGCGAAAACAGCAATTTAGCAGGTTTTATATGGTGAATTTTCAATTTGTTTTCAAATTTGAATCGAATTTGGACTATTCCCTAGTCGAAGTACACAAAAAATAGCTCGAAATTCGATTTTTTTTTTTCCATTCGAAAATTCACCTTGACCTTTGATAAATCTGCACATAAAATCAGGCTACTAGGTGCTGACAAAACTCTGAATGCTTGTTCTGACTTCAAACTGAAAGGCTAAATATGTCTTGAGAACTGTATATGGCAAGGTTGCCCAACCGTTACCCTTGAGTGAAATTCAGATAAAAATCATGAAAAATGTTCCTGGGTGGTGCAAAAACAGGGTTGTGATTGGCCATTTGGTAGCCAGTTATGTTTCAGTGTGTATTTTTGTGGAAGGAAAAAGTGATACATGACTTTTATATATTAAAGGGGACCCGTCACCCAAAAAAAATATTCAAAATCCTATTTTATCACATTAGTCAAGCAAAATTAACTTTAATTACACTGTATAACTTATTTGAATCTTGTTTCATTCACTCTGGGAATTCATAATTATAGCAAGCAAGCAGGAGCCATTTTGTGGACACTGTTATAAGGCAAGCCTTCCATCATCTCAGAATCTTGTTTGTGCACCAAAATGTGGGACCCGATATCCATCCCCATGCCCTGGCTACACAATAAATGGGAGAGAATGGGAGAATGTGGGGAGAGCAGTGACATCTTGGACGTGCTGAATGGAAAGTGAAATTGTCTGTCCCTGCTCTATGCATATAGGAGGGGCAGACAATATTTGATTGACAGCTGAGGTGTGTAAATGAGTTTACAGCAGCTATGAATGCTTTAATAAAAAATAAAAATTGGATTTCATGTTTAATTTGAAAAGGACTTTTATTATACAGCTTTTAGTGTCTGGGTGACAGGTCCACTGTCAGGCAGGTCTTGGTGGTTGAATTTTTCAGGGTTTAATAAACCATTCCTCTGTACTGTGTGTTTGCTGGAAATGTAAGGGTAAGGGTAAGGGTAAGGCCAGACGAGGATATTCGGGGAGGTTTTGTCGCCTGGCGACTAATCGCCACGTCTTTTCCGCGACTATCTCCCCGAACTGCCTCGCGTAAAAGACGTGGCGATTAGTCAGCTTTTCGAAGGGTTAATAAAGGATAAGATACTGGACTTCATAGCAAATCATAATACTATGAGTTTGTGCCAGCATGGTTTATGCGTAATAGATCTTGCCAGACTAACTTAATTTCTTTTTATGAGAATGTAAGTAGAGACCTCGATTCTGGGATGGCAGTGGATGTGATTTACTTAGATTTTGCTAAAGCATTTGATACAGTGCCACACAAAAGGTTACTGGTTAAATTAAGGAATGTTGGCCTGGAACATAGTATTTGTACCTGGATAGAGAACTGGCTAAAAGATAGACTACAAAGAGTGGTGGTAAATGGAACATTTTCTAATTGAACCAGTGTTGTTAGTGGAGTACCGCAGGGCTCTGTACTAGGTCCCTTGCTTTTCAACTTGTTTTTAATGACCTGGAGGTGGGCATTGAAAGTACTGTTTCTATTTTTGCAGATGATACTAAATTGTGCAGAACTATAGGTTCCATGCAGGATGCTGCCACTTTGCAGAGTGATTTGTCTAAACTGGAAAACTGGGCAGAAAACTGGAAAATGAGGTTCAATGTTGATAAATGCAAGGTTATGCACTTTGGCAAAAATAATATAAATGCAAGTTATACACTAAATGGCAGTGTGTTGGGAGTTTCCTTAAATGAGAAGGATCTAGGGGTCTTTGTAGATAACAAGTTGTCTAATTCTGGGCAGTGTCATTCTGTGGCTACTAAAGCAAATAAAGTTCTGTCTTGCATAAAAAAGGGCATTAACTCAAGGGATGAAAACATAATTATGCCTCTTTATAGGTCCCTGGTAAGGCCTCATCTGGAGTATGCAGTGCAGTTTTGGACTCCAGTCCTTAAGAGGGATATAAATGAGCTGGAGAGAGTGCAGAGATGTGCAACTAAATTGGTTAGAGGGACGGAAGACTTAAATTATGAGGGTAGACTGTCAAGGTTGGGGTTGTTTTCTCTGGAAAAAAGGCGCTTGCGAGGGGACATGATTACACTTTACAAGTACATTAGAGGACATTATAGACAAATAGCAGGGGACCTTTTTACCCATAAAGTGGATCACCGTACCAGAGGCCACCCCTTTAGACTAGAAGAAAAGAACTTTCATTTGAAGCAACGTAGGGGGTTCTTCACAGTCAGGACAGTGAGGTTGTGGAATGCACTGCCGGGTGATGTTGTGATGCTGATTCAGTTAATGCCTTTAAGAATGGCTTGGATGATTTTTTGGACAGACATAATATCAAAGGCTATTGTGATACTAAACTCTATAGTTAGTATAGGTATGGGTATATAGAATTTAATTAAAAGTAGAGAGGAGTGTATGTATGGATGCTGGGTTTTCATTTGGAGGGGTTGAACTTGATGGACTTTGTCTTTTTTCAACCCAATTTAACTATGTAACTATGTAACTAGGCGACAAAACCTCCACGAATCTCCTCGTCTATATGTGTCATGGCCAAGTGCTGTGGTTTGCAGACATGAACAGTAACGGCTGCCAGTTCAGTCTATCACACTTATCCTTCAATAAAGGTATTCCAGCCTACAACCTGAGCCATCAATAGAAGCCGCAAAAAAATCCAAGAATGGATTGCTAAAAATGGGCACTACCGACAGTACAGTGTTAGGTAAACCCATGTAGACTGGTCCAAGAATGGAGGAGGGGTGGGCTTGATCAAGAGAAGTGAAAAAAAACACTGGAATGGATTAACTTTTACAAAGTTTCAATTTGGGCGTCTATTGCTAGCTGTTTATCTAGCCACTGCACTAGGGGCCCTCATTCTTTCAGCATACTTACCCAAACGAGCCTGTGCTTCCACCCCCGCCACCTTCTGGAATGTAGGAAAGTCCTGCTTGCTTCCGCCGTAGTCGAACCTCACCCTCTCCAAACGCGAACATAGGCCTTGACGAGGTTGACAGCTGAGGCATCACTAAACCGAAACCCGTGCTACATGTCGCCCCGTACCGCCTACCCTAGAGAGTCGCTGTTATATTTGTAACAACACGCAACTCTCCCTATGAGAGGAAGGGAAGATCATGTGACCTTACATGAGTGTAACTCGGCGCATGTTTCAAGTATGGGAGCGGCAAGGAATATATATGTGGGAATATCATTAGAGATATCTGCTTGTTCTCTCACAAGTAACAGTCCTTCCCAAAACAGGGAGTTGCGGAGGATGAGAGAAATGGGACCGGGAAGTTTATGTTCCTAATGTTGTTACTGAGGGTAGGAGTGGCTACAAATAAATGTTCAAAGGCAATAATGTATAACAGAAGCCTACAACACTATTCTTTATGGATGTCCAACTGTTTTTCTTTTCAAAACTTTTTTACTGATCATCAATAAAATGTATATTTGCAACATGGTACAATAATTGTTTTTCCTTATTTTTTAGATACATAATAAATAGTAGCAAAAACAATAAATATGTAGCCTAAGGGTAAGGTCACACTGGGAGTTTGGGGTAGGTTATGTCACAGGGCGACTAATCACCTCTTCTTTGTGGCGACTAATCTCCCTGAACTGCTTTCCCCTGCCTTCCACCTGATAGAATGAAAAAATCGCCAGCGGCATGGCACTCGCGGCGCTTTGTTTTCCGAAGCCGCAAGTGCCATGACGATGAGGATTTTTCATTTTAGCAGGCGGAAGGCAGGGGAAAGCAGTTCGGGGAGATTAGTCGCCCCAAAGAAGAGGCGATTAGTCGCCGGGCGACTAAATCTCCACGAATCTCCCAGTATGACCTTACACTTACACAGGGCCGGATTTACATAGTGAGCTCCCCTAGGCCTGCTGTTGTCGCCCTGTCCCCTCCCCTTTATTCACACAAATTTTTGGAGCTATTGGGATTGATGCATGGGAAATTTAAAAAAACTTGTATTTCCTGCTCATCCCCAGTGTTTCTAAAATCTTGCCGCCTACACTAACAGAGCATTTGTTTTTTTTTTAGATGGGGTCAGTGACCCCCATTTGAAAGCCGGAAAGGGTCAGAGCACAAAGGTAAATCATTCAAAAACTATATAAAAGTCAAAATGAAGGCCAAATGAAAAGTTGCTTAGAATAAGCCATTCTATAACATACTAAAAGTTAACTTAAAGGTGAACCACTCCTTTAAAGCAAACATCTGCCTAAGAAGAGAGCAAGACAATAATTCAAATAAGCAACAAGTGAGGCTTTATTGTTGTATAGTATGAAACTAACTAATTGTCATCTGATAACTATTGAGAACACCAATGTGTGATTTCAGTAAAATAGATGAATGTCTACATTCATACAATAGATATTTAATTTTTGTTCAGCAGTGCATGTTGCTCTCTGGTTACTAGACCAAGGGTCACTTCATAAGCATTGGTTTGGATCCTAGAATTACCCAAGCTGAAAGTTAATTCAATATAAAATAACTTTCAGTCAGTCTGGTTTCCATGCTTTTGTAATCTGGCAACCGGACTGTTCTTAAAAAATACAGTTGGGGTGAAAGCAGAATGGTTATACAATTAAAAAAAATGAAAATCTATCTTTCGTTTTTTTAGGTTTTAGATTACAGCGGCAACATACGGTAGTAAAATATAATGTATATGGCAAACTTACTTTTGGATTGCTACTGAAATGGTAGATGTTTGTACAGGAAGTTGGAGAGAATATATACACACTGCCCTGAAAAAAGACCAGTTTATCTATGGGTCTCTTACCTCTAAACCTTTTTTGATGGTAGAAGTTTAAATGTGAGTTTATTAGGAAACGTCTTTCTAATATGGGTTCTTTCACATTACATTCACAGAGAACTCACTTTATTCAAATCTGTCTCAAGCTGAAGGCTGCAATTAGAACAAAGTCCACATGTGCAGTACAGGTTTTCACCCAGTTAATGATTTTCAGGCATTTGGAGTTATGCTGTATCAATGCTGCAGCACTCACCTGTTTTTCTTTTTGTAAATCAAGGAATGTGGGGTAAAAGATCCTGATTGTCGACCCCTTCCTTCTGGTGCTTGTCCTGAGACCTTTTTCTGGGATGCATCATGCCGTTTCATTCTGGCTCCTTCTACCTCTTAAATGGACAACTGAAGAATTACACACTGGGTCACGCGAGAATAAATATAGTTGCTTCCTCTAAATTTATTGCTTCATAAGCAGAGTATAATCTAGCACAGCTAATAGCCACACCTATGTCCTTGTGACTATAAACTTTAACCTAAAGACTCATAAAGTTATATTCTGCACAAACATAATGAAACCATTTCTAAAACAATGTTTCTGATCTTAAAATTCTATTTGTATACCGTATTACTCTAAAATTTTTTGATTTGTCAGTAGGATATTTATTTTTTTTGGCCATTAAAACTAGGGATGTACCGGTGCGGGATTCGGCCTTTTTCAGCAGGATTCGGATTCGGCCGAATCCTTCTGCCTGGCCGAACCCTTCTGCCTGGCCGAACCGAATCCGAATCCTAATTTGCATATGTAAATTAGGGGCGGGAATGAAATTGTGTGACTTTTTGTCAGAAAACAAGGAAGTAGAAAATGTGTTTGCCTTCCCACCCCTAATTTGCATATGCAAATTAGGGTTCGGATTCGGTTCGGTATTCGGCCCTAATTCATCCCTATTCGGCCCTAATTCATCCCTAATTAAAACTGACATATTCTTCCACTGTCATCTCAGAAAGCCTATTTTCTACACACCTTGTTTGCATGGGGGAAATTATTGTCCTGAAACAGGAAGGAGGATCCCATAAACTCTCGTCACAAAGTAGAAAGTGTGGAATTAATAAAAAATGTCATTGCTCACTGTAAGGTTACTTTCAATGGAACCATGAGCCCTAACCAACCAAACCATGAAAAATAGCCCTAGGCCATTATTTCTCCTCCATCCAACTGTACCTTCTGCATTAAATGGAAAAAATACCTAGCTTCTGACATCATTTTCCTTTCAATCTGTGAAGTAAGGTATATCTTTCCAAAAAAAATATTCTGGAATTTCAAATAGAAATGTTTTTTTTTTATAAAGACATGCCTTACTCCACAGACTGAAAGGAAACCATGATAGTCTATCTCTATAGAAACCATTTTCCCACCCCTTACATAGTCATGCAACCCCCTCCTTCACATTTACCATTGTAAAGTGATGAGTTCTGGGAATCCCCCTGCTTTCCAGAGAATATGTGCCTAGGGTTTCTGCCTGTCCGGTTTTCACCCAGACAGAGCGGTTTTCTGTGCCTGTCCAGATTTCCAAATTAGAAAACACAGATACAATGAAAGCTTAGTTTCATACACTGATTTTAAGTTTCACCTATTTTACACTGGTTTTTGTGGCCCCTTCAATATACATTGCATTTCCCTGATTTTCCATTTTCCTGGATTTTATAACATTTTATAACAATTTTTCTGGTCCCTGGAAATTTAAAATGGGGGTTCTACTGTATTAACATAATTTGCAGGATTATATAACACAGTAGTGTGTCCCTTTTATTTGCATTGTCGTATGTTGTAGCCATCTTAACTGCGGCTTTTAGTGTAGTGATACTGGATCCATCACTGGCTCAGTGTAAGGAAAATAAATGATTCACAGAGCAGAAGATAGAGAGGACAGAGCAACACCTTAAGATTGGTGGCACACGTAGCTGTGCTAGGATATTAGTCGCCCAGTGACAAATCTCCTCTTCTTCAGGCGACTAATCAACGTCTTCTGAAAAATGAATCGATCTGAGTGCCACCCCGCTGGTGATTTATATTGTAGCTGGAAGGGAAGGCATTTTGGGGAGATTAATCACTTGGCGACTTATCTCCCCGAATAGCTACGTGCGCCAACACCCTAAAGATGGCGTTTAGAGCTTTTAGCAATTTAACAAGTGTGACACCGTTTAATGCTTGATTTTCACCATATATACAGTCATATGAAAACGTTTGGGAACCCCTCTGAGCCTGCATAATAATTTACTACACTTTCCACAAAAAAGATAACATTTCCCAGGAACATCTGAATAATGGGTGTTTTCTGAAGAAAGATTTTTAGTGACGTAGTATTCAGTTGTAAGAAATTAAATCAAACGTGAAAAACTGGCTGTCAAAAATGTGGGTACCCTTGTAATTTTGCTAATTTAAATGCATGTAACTGCTCAATGCTGATTACTGGCATTAGCTTGTTTAGCCTTGAACTTCATAGGCAGGTTGTGTCCAATCATGAGAAAAGGAATTTAAGGTGCCAATTGTAAGTTGTGCTTCTGTTTGACTCTCTTCTGAAGAGTGACAGCATGGGATTCTCAAAGCAACTCTCAAAACAGGTCTGGCAGGCCAAGAAAAATACAGGAGCAGCATATGCGGAGGATTGTGTGAATGGTTACAGACAACCCAAAGATCAACTCCAAAGTCATGCAAGAACATCTTGCTGCAGATGGTGTATCTGTACATCGTTCTACAATTCAGCGCAATTTGCACAAAGAACATCTGTATGGCAGGGTGATGAGAAAGAAGCCATTTCTGCACTCACGCCACAAACAGTCACTTGTTGTATGCAAACGCTCATTAAGACAAGCCACAATCATTATGGAACAAAGTGCTTTAGACTGATGAGACAAAAATTTAGTTATTTGGTCATAACAAAAAGCATTTTGCTTGGCAGAAGAAAAACACTGCATTCCAAGAAAAACACCTGCTACCTACTGTCACATTTGGTGGAGGTTCCGTCATGCTGTGGGACTGTGTGGCTAGTTCATGGACTGGAGCCCTTGTTAAAGTCGAGGGTTGGATGAATTCAACCCAATATCAACAAATTCTTCAGGATAATGTTCAAGTATCAGTCACAAAGTTGAAGTTACGCAGGGGTTGAATATTCCATCAAGACAATGACCCTAAACACACTTCTAAATCTACAAGGGGATTTATGCAGAGGGAGATGTACAATATTCTAGAATGGCTGTCACAGTCCCCTAAGTTGAATATCATGGAAATCTATGGTATGATTTGAAGCAGGCTGTCCATGCTCAATAGCCATCAAATTTAACTGAACTGGAGAGATTTTGTATGGATGAATAGTCAAAAATACTGTCATCCAGAATCCAGACACTCATCAAAGACTATAGGAGGCTTCTAGAGGCTGTTACATTTGCAAAAGGAGGCTCAACTAAGTATTGATATAATATCTCTGTTGGGGTGCCCACATTTATGCACCTCTCTAATTTTGTTATGATGCATATTGCATATTTTCTGTTAATCCAATAAACTTCATGTCACTGCTGAAATACTACTCCATAAGGCATGTTATATATTAAAATTAAGTTGCTACTTTGAAAGCTCAGCCAATGATAAACAAAACTCCAAAGAATCAAGAGGGGTTCCCAAACTTTTTCATATGACTGTAGTATGGTAACTTATAAGATCTACCCAATAATGATGTATTTTTACCATATATAGTATTGCTGCTGAGCCATTTTATTTTTACGGGTCTCTTAGCTACTGTGCTAAGTATCAGTAAATCTCTTATGTTTGTTTTACTTGTATGTGTCAGTTTAATTACTATACAGAAGGAACAAGAGCCCTTCTCAATACACTCAGATTAAAGTCACCATGATCTGCTAAGTTGATTGATAAATTATATGGTAATTGCCAGTTTGTTCTTTACGGTGCATTGTTTTTACTTTATTACTTTTACTTTACAGCTACTACTTAATATACTGTGTACTGGGACTTGTGGCCATAATGAGCTCCTGCACCAAGTGAAAGGAAGTTTGGACACTTGAAGGGGCACATTTACTAAGCTCGAGTGAAGGATTTGAAGTTAGAAAACTTCGAATTTCGAAGTTTTTTTTTGGGTACTTCGACCATCGAATAGGCTACTTCGACCTTTGACTACGACTTCGATTCAAACGATTCAAACTCGTTCGACTGTTCGACCATTCGACCATTCAATAGTCGAAGTACTGTCTCTTTAAAAAAAACTTTGACTACCTACTTCGCCACTTTAAACCAACCGAGTATCAATGTTAGCCTATGGGGACCTTCCCCCATAAGGTTTCTAGGCTTTTTTTGATCTAAGGAAAATACTTTGATTGATGGATTAAAATCCTTCGAATAGTTTGTTTCGAAGGATTTAATTGTTCGATCGAACAATTTTTTCTTCGATCGCTCGATCGAAGTATTTGCGGTAAATCCTTCGATTTCGATATTCGAAGTCGAAGGATTTTACTTTGAGGGTCGAATATTGAGGATTAATTAACCCTCGATATTCGACCCTTAAATGTAAATGTGCCCCTTGGGTGCAAGTGTGTTTATACCGCTATTCACTACAGTGATGTAGCCATCACTTCTAATCTGAGACTATCAATACAAACAGCACAGAAGCATTTTGTCAATTATTTTTATGATATGCACTGCTGCTCTCTTATCCTTGCACAGAGGGCTACCATTCTTCCTGCTGATTTATAATTCAGTGTGCCAGAGGAAATCTACTTAATAAATATTACTATGTATTAAAGGATATGTAATAGGATTATGCATCCCTATAATTCTTCTCACACTTACATTATTGCTGAGGATTGATGCTCTTGTCTGCTTCCTACTTTATTAAAGTAAGTCCCTCATCAGCATCCCCTTAAAAGATAAATGATTATGAATCTTCACAAAGCAAATTTTCTGATCCCTTGCCTTTCAGTATTGCCTGAGCAGAGAAATGTTTTATTCATGATATAGAATACTGACATCACAGTGGCTAGTGAAAAACGTCAGCTATAATAGTGATACTTGATTGTGCATAATCCTACATCTGGGTAATTAAAATAAATGTACACACACTTTGTTGGCAGTCCACAAAAATAAAGCATGTGATTGTTCAAAACAAAAAAAATAAATTTTTAAGGTGTTTCTAATTCTGATTAAGTGGTTGTGGCCTAGTTATGAATGCTTTGCCTGTCAACGCATCTGCAACGCGGGACAGATAGGTGATTTATCCACTACTGTAAAACTCTGGTGGCAAAAACTCTGTCTGTGCCATTGTCCTAATGCTGAAATTAGCTGTTACGCTTAGACATTGAGCTTAGAGTTTACCACCGAAAAAATCACCCACTTACTATTCATTCCTATTAAATATTTTAGAAGCGTATTTATTTAATGGTGAGCTTTAACTTTCACCCATTGATAAATACACTTCTAAAAATACCATAGATTGAGAAAGTGAGTTTTTCTGTGGTAATCTCTAATCTCACATTTTGATTAATCTTCCCCTTAGTAAATTTGGGAGCTACATTAATTTTAAAGGAGAATTCAACCTGTTCTGAAAAAAACTCATACCCCCCACCCCAGGTAGACGCTCCTCCCTCCTCCCCCCAGGCTAACTATCCCCCCCCCCAGGGAGATGCCCATACTCCATTCTTACCCCTCGCCACAGATTCTTCCAGCGAAGTTTCACACATCCATCTTCTGTGTCCTCTGTAAGATGACTGCGAGATCTGTATTTCTGCGCATGCGCAGTTGGAGCAGTTTGCCGGTTTGCGCAACTGTGCATTCGCAGAATTACACGGAAATTGCCGATCACGCAGTCATCTTACCGAGCACACAGGAGATGGAGGCTTGGAACTTCGCTGGAGGAATCTGCGGCGAGGGGTAAGTATGGAGTATGGGGCATCTCCCTGGGGGGGTAGTTAGCCAGGAGGGAGGGGGGGTCTACCTGGGGTGGGGCGTACGAGTTTTTTTCAGAACAGGTTGATTTCTCCTTTAATGCTAAAAAAATTGCAGATTCAGTGGGTGTTGATAACCACAGGATGGCAGCAAAGTGCAGCATTCAAGGACATTTGTCTTTCTCAACTGAAGTAATTCTGACAGTTTTTTCAAGCTGAAGTTCCTCTGACTATTAGGGGGTCATTTATAAACATTATCAAATTTGATTTTTTTACACAGATCTCAAAAAAATTATGGTTTTCTAATTTTTAAATAAACTTAAAAATTTAAGATTTATGATGTGTAAAAACCACAAAAATCACTAATACAAAACTTTGCCAAGTAAAAGTTGTCAAGGTTGTATAGAAGTCAATGGGAGCTGCACTGATCCTACTGGATTATTCTAAATCAATTCGGACTTTTAGAGGTTTTCGTATTTTTTTTTTTAGCTAGGAATTGTCCGAAAAACTATCATTTTCAGAGGTTTTCGAGGTATTCATATTATGAACGCACCACTCAGTGTAATTTTCCGTTTGTACTTTTTTATTCAGATTTTTCAATAAATCTTGTGACATTTGTAGTTTTAGAGTTTGTGAGTTTAGTTGTGGTTTCAAAAAACCTCAAAAACCAATAAAATACGACCTGAGATATATACTTCTTCATGTCTTCCAAAAGGTTTATTTCCCTCAATTTTTCAGTCCCCCACAGGGACATATGTTGGGAGTCGAACAGTATATTTGAGAACAACAGTAAGAGAGGTCTCACAAGGAGACCGAAAAACATTGATCAATAAATTTTAAATTCTTCACAACATTCCGAAGTCCCAGAGCACATCTCTATACCATTGTTCTCATACATACTGTTTAACTCCCAACGAAGGTCCCTATGGGGGAATGAAACATTGAACAAAATAAACCTTTGGAAGACTAATTCAGCAAATATTGTGAGTGCTAATCTTCTGCATTGTTTAAATAGATAAAGAGATAGACTCCTGCCACACAATGCATGCAGTCCTCTCCTGTGTCCCTCTTTGATCTGTTCAAACAAATCAAAAAAAGTTCTACTTGTATTGCATCAGCCCCAACAAGTGGACCTTTCTGTGTCTGGTTAGCTTTATCCTTCTGCTTGATAGCTGTTGCAGAACTCCTACCATTCTCTTCCCACTTCTCATCTCCAGATTGCTGTTATGCACAATATTTGCTGAATTAGTCTTCCAAAGGTTTATTTTGTTCAATGTTTCATTCCCCCATAGGGACCTTCGTTGGGAGTTAAACAGTATATATGAGAACAATGGTATAGAGATGCGCTCTGGGACTTCGGAATGTTGTGAAGAATTTAAAATTTATTGATCAATGTTTTTCGGTCTCCTTGTGAGACCTCTCTTACTGTTGTTCTCAGATATACTGTTCGACAGTATATCTTTATGTTCCTGGCTCCAAGGTACAAACCTTGTATGAAGCAGGCCCAGACTGGCAATCTGTGGGTTCTGGCAAATACCATAGAGAGAAACTATTTATTGTGCTGATGGGCCTCTGTGAACCTGAAATGCCAGGGCCTATTTTGATTCCTAGTCCAGACCTGATATGGAGTTTTTGCATTTTCGGTCTCCTTGTGAGACCTCTCTTACTGTTGTTCTCAAATATACTGTTCGACAGTATATCTTTATGTTCCTGGCTCCAAGGTACAAACCTTGTATGAAGCAGGCCCAGACTGGCAATCTGTGGGTTCTGGCAAATACCATAGAGAGAAACTATTTATTGTGCTGGTGGGCCTCTGTGAACCTGAAATGCCAGGGCCTATTTTGATTCCTAGTCCAGACCTGATATGGAGTTTTTGCATCAGATTTTGTTTCTCTCATTTTCCCTGACTTTCATCTTCTTAAGCTAAGAAAAATTCTCAGCAGGGGTAATAGACCATGGTGAAAAAATAGCAACTGTGATTGGGGCCAAATGCATGTAGTCTTTTTTGTGGGCTTAAGTTTTCGGATTTTTAGCCTAGGACCATTATGCAGCAGTATTCATTCATTCCATGTCATGGCCATTGGGGTCCACAGAAAAATTTCCAAGGGGGAAAAAGTAATCAAGAAAAAAAAAACTGTTTTTGTAGACTTAGCCTGTGTGCAGTAGGTGCCAAGTTTGTAGCAAATTAATGTATTGGCAAAGCTCATAAAGTCATTCCATAATTGTATAACTAGGGGGCCAGTAGAGAGGATAAATTATAAAAATATACCTCATGCAGTGAATTTTTTTCGGCCTTGTGCACTTTGTGAAAAATTCTGCATTTTAACCACAGATAATCACTAAATAAAATAAATAACAGGTATTTTAACCCTTGATGTGCCACTATAATTACCATGGAAAATGGATAATCTGCATATTAACCTGAGATATGGCAGTATAATTACTACATGAAATGGATAATCAACATATTAAGCCCAGTATTGCTAGTATAATCACTGTAGAAATGATAAATGAGCACTCCCTTAACCACAGACAAGGGGTTAATCACTGAAAATGGCCAGTGTGCACTCCATTAACTCCAGACATGCCAGTAAGATGAATGCCAAAATGGATAGATTGTAAGCTCCCCCCACCTTCATTTGTACAGCCAGAATACCAACACCAAAGTTCTTCTTTCTAGCTTCTCCCACGCTGCCTGTCTCTCTCTCTCTCTCTCTCCCTCCCTATGCCTGGCTTCTGTAAAAGATCCAAGATGGCGGTGCATTCCACAGTGGAATGCAAGGCCATTTTGGATTTCTTTCTCAAACATTGAACCAAGGAGAAGCAAAGTAACTTGGAACATTTAAATAGCAATCTGGGACAGCGGGCTGTGAGATATGCAAGTTCTAATGGGGGGGAGGCAAGTGCCCTCCTTGCACCTATTTGCGGCTGCCCATGGTCATAGCAAGTCATGGCAAGTTCACAGGTAAATGTCCAAGACAACACGTATAGAGTGTGACAAGAGTGCAAAAGGCTAAAGTTATAAAGTTTTAGAGTAATAGAAAACGTTTACTAACCTTTCTTTTTTCTAAATCCATTAGAAAAAATGGTGAATTGACTACCCCTATGTATTTAGAACCCAAATAACCAATTAGGTGTATGCCACATAAGGGTATTCATCTCAATTTGCTATTATTTTGGCACTAAAATGCTAATTTTGTGCATTTTTGGGCTGAAATAAACCATGTGTGCTCAGTGATAGGCAGACTGATAGGCCAATTTAAGTGCATTGGTGATTTCTCCATAGATATTCCAGCCAGCACAGAAAAGACCAGCTCTTGCAGTTAACCTAATTTGTAGCTAGATTGACATTAGTTCAAAGTGAATGTTGCAGTGAAATAATGTTAAAGCACTGTTCTGTTTCCAAAATGGCCAATATAAGTATATGAGCTATTTACCAAGACTAGACATGGGATTACCAGCTGAGATTTCCGCATCCAAAGAATCTCTTGACACCAGAGATATTGAGCTGTGTAAGTGGCCTTACATTTTACTTGTGCTTGATGAAACATCAAGCATCAATAACCCAAAATAATTCTGTTTTAGTAAACTCCTTACAGCCTCTGTTTGTCTTACAATCGTGTTGTCATTTGAAAAGTTAAGCTCCATACTTTGCACATTCAGTCACACAGGGACAGTGAGCATCAGACAGAGATTTGAGGTTCAGGATGAAAACAGGTTTAATGAGAGTAACACAATGACCTCTGTAGACATCATCATGTGTTCATAATCTGTATTTGACCTTGATTTTATTCGCTTCCTTGTCTGTCTTTTATATTTTCCAACAGACGTCCAATACTGTAGCTGAATTGAGTCTATAGCAGGAACAGAATGATCTAGAAAGAGCTGCTTTTATATAAACGTCTATAGTCTTAAATTTACAAATATAATATAAGGTGACATACCTCCCCAAAAATGCATGGCAAGTTAGTGCTGGCTAATTTCCTGTACATAATGAATAACTGGGTATTTTTTTTAGCCAAAAGGGGATATGATTTGTACAGAATAATCTTTATCTTTTGGCTAGTAGCAATCAATATGGAATTTACTTATGAGGCAGGCAATGTATTTCTACAGATGCATTTGGCTGACATTCAGTGTGAATTTATGATTCAGTATAAATCTTTTGCAATTTGCATAATTTCCAGGGGAATGTGTATAAAAATTATGGAAATAATTATGAAAAAAAGTCTCTAGACATAAATGTAGCATTGAGCAGGAGTGAAATGCAATACACTGCAACATAAAAACAGGGCTGCTTTTGTGCAAAGCTTTATACATGTAAGAATCAATTTTATTATTTGACTTTGGAGCGAATATCTTTTTTGGTGCTTTACTTCACATAAAATGCAGTGCATATTTTGATTCAGTGCCCCCTGACCCTAAATTGAGAAAGCAAATGCACTTTAAAAAAAAAATGAGTGCAAATGAAATGCCAAATTCTTAAGGGTAATTAAAGATGTAATTGCTGTTTTATTGCTGTATTTTCGGCAAAAAGTATTAATTTCTTGATATTCGAGCAATTACTCAAGCTTACTGCTGCTGATTTTATACAACTTATACTCTTCAAAACCATATCCTTAAGGCTCCACTGATGCATATTTCCCTGACTGCTAACTGATCCCAGTGTCCATATGTTGTTGCTTCCATAGATACACAAGCTGCTTACTGCTGATTTCTAAAGATCAAACATGGTGTAAGTCACAAGGACAAAGTGCCGACAGGCTGTCTAAGCCAGAGATTTCCTCACAGTGCTTGGAGCACAAGTCTTAGTAGAATCTGCACTGAAGGCAAAGGCAAGAACATCATGCAGTACAGATGAATACATTAGTTTTATAATCTTGATAAGATAATTACATCTCTTTTTTTTAAACTAAAGATCTGTTAGACTTATGGGCACAATTTAAAATATGTTATAAATATGCCTTTTTTTGCTGACTATTTTTGCTATGTCACAACTGCAGTAAAATAAAGAATGTACTATTTATAATTTTACCTGCATGATTGCCAAAATATGAGGTCACAAATGCTAGTTGTATAAAAATGTATAGCAATATAACATTTTTGTCATAAAGAGCCTGGGAGTTTGCTTATAGAACATTTTCTCCATCACACTAGTGTGTGTTTTCAGGCCAGGATCCATCAGTTTTGATTCTTTCAAGTGTTTTTCAATAATTGAGCCACCCCCAATGACTGTAATCACTTACCTGATACAGCAGAAAACTGCGCTAGCCTGGGCTTCTAAGCGAGCACCATGGAGCGATCCTCTTCCTGCCAACAAAAAGCCTGCCTTTTTACTTTACTACAGATGCGTTGGCCCCAGGGTAGCGAATAAAGACGAAACAGAAGAAGATGATTGCTCTGCGGTGCTGTGTTGAGAACTCTGGGCCTGTACAGTTTTCTGCTAACAGGAGCATTGGCCCGGAGTATTAGATTAGGTGACTACAACCACTGTGGGGTGCCCTAGGGATTTCACATTTTCTTCTCCTTTAAGAGGAATATTTAAAAAAGTGACTTAAAATTTACTTTGTAGCTTTTTATACAGTTACTGTGTAAAAAATAGAAGCTGGGAAAAGCCACTGCCACAAGTCATAATTTACATAACAATGTGTGAAAAATTGTCAAGAGATCAGCATTGTTAGAAAAAGTATATAAATATGGGACTAATCACACCAAATATTGAGATGACTTTTGGCAAACTAAATTCACATGTTTAGAAATATGCTTGTTAGTACAGTATAGTACGGTACATATTCTCTACGTTTTCAATCAATTTAGTATTTGTAATAAGCACTTAGCTGGTGATTGATAAAACAAGGTCTATAAAAACCTCCTTACTGTCTGAACCATAACTGATCAACTACTAACAGTGGCATAACTATAAAGGAAGCAGAGGTCGTGGGGGGGGGGGACCTCCTCTATAACTGTATAGATCCCTATTCCCAGTCACTTTCCTATCTAAGAGAGCGGTTGGGGAGCGATGTATAGTGATGGGTGAATTTAATATTGGCGTATTGGCATTTCTGCTGAAAAACTCAAATACTGGTGTTGGTAGGGGATTTTGGCTCACAAGTGCCTGGTGGAAATTGCTATAGTGTGTGTATTCCATTATTTTCATAATACATATACGCAGTTTTAAAAATACAACGTAAAATTGCCGTGTGTGACCTCGCACTTATGGGATAAGAGAGCATAAGGATTCTTCTGACATGAGATTTCTTCATGGGTCATCCAAACAACATATCTTTCACTAAAGCCCCACTCCAGGGGTGCCAGGTGGTTTTCCAGCCAAATTGGGCTATTAATTTAAAGCCCAGGCAGCAGAGATGGGCCAACCCGGCCAGGCGCCCTAGGCAACCTGGCGGGCCATGGCACCGGCTCTGTGCACGCTCGACTGCGCATGCGCAAAGTTTCGCTAAAGCCCCACTCCAACGAGCATGGCGAAATGTGTGCACGCATTCGCAGAAGAGCATTTACACGCAAGACACCAGCGGCAGTCGGGGAGAGCAGGTACGTGCCTGGCGCCCCCTCAGATTTGCGCCCTAGGCACGTGCCTTCTCCTAGTTCCGGCCCTGCCAGGCAGGTTTTGAATGTAGAAACTAGCCAAGGTATGGTTTTGGGCTACTTTTTGGGCCTTTGGCTGGTTTGTGCTTTGGAAACCAGCCAAAGATTTTATCTTGCCCTAAGGTGTCGTCTGCATCTCCCAATGCATTTTTGTTTAACAATTTGCTGACTGCCAAGTTTAATGTTAGACTACAATACCCAGCATGCAATGGGACTAATTTACC
Organism: Xenopus petersii; assembly: GCA_038501925.1. Lineage (NCBI taxonomy): Eukaryota > Metazoa > Chordata > Amphibia > Anura > Pipidae > Xenopus > Xenopus petersii. Next base: position 51,150,113 of record CM076686.1, on the reverse strand, counting down.
AGATTTTGGGCTCTGGACCCCAGTCTCCTGTCACACTCGCTTTTCAGACAATTCTGGGGCAAAAATCTGCTGGCCACTGAAATTGCCTAGATTGACCTGTTTTACCAATATTTATTGTAATTATATATATATATATATATATATATATATATATATATATATATATATATATATATTAGGCATTATGGGGCCCCTATACCTCCTGGGCCCCCCTCTGTAGTTATGCACCTGGTGATGGGCGAATCTGTCACATTTTGCATGAAAACATATGCCAAACATTTTTTCACAAATTCACTGCACATATAGTGCTACATTTGATGTGCCTCTTGGATAGTTTGTAGCTATTTTTTCTTTTTTGGCTGGTTTTGAAAATGAGACCTGGCAACCCTGCCCCACTCATTCTACGAGGGGGAGTGGCCCCATGGCCTGAGGTCGCAGCATCCGAGTAGCAGACGCACAGCTCCACGCTCTGCCGGCTGAGTTCAGTCAGTCATCTCCCCGTGTTTGCCTGTGGGGGGAGCGTGTGCGCCTTTTCTCCGGGTTCCATGTCTTTCTCACGCCGACAGACGTAAGGTCTCTCCTCCTCCTTCTCCTCCTCCTCCTGCTCTCTCCGACCATTCAAACAGCTCAGCTAGTCATCGAAGGAACAGCGCAACCGGGCTGCGGAAACCTGGGGACCAGTAGCTTATCAACCGCACCATCTGCTTCCCATTCCCCCGGACTCCTCATCGAGTTGCACCGGACAGCTTTCCGCGCACACAGACACGTCCCCGGAATGGAGTGAGAGCGGATCTTCGGACACAGGAACAAGAGGGGTATGTAACGGTTTTAGAGGGAGGGCGGTCTCTGTGTTAGGGAAGTCCAGTGTGTCCTTGTGATTCAACTGCCGGATCAGCCTGGAGACAAGCCCAACACTAGCGGATCTCACATGACCGCTATAGTTACCCCAGCAAAATAGAGGCAATTAGAGTGATGTAGGGACAACTATGCACTGTACCATGTGATTGCCATGGAATGGGATACAATACAGTCCTGATGCTTTATACACATTTTGTGCCACTGCTAGGGTTAGCGACTGAGGATGCTTGCAGATTAACACACAGCATGTGCCACTGTGAGGCTACACCTACTGACAGTGACTGCCTTTTGCCACTGCCTGGGGTTCATCAACTTTGAGGATATGGGGAGTAGTAGTGGTGTTGCAGAAGTGCCACGGGTATGTGCATTTAGGTGCTAGTGACACTGCCAGGGTGAATACACAACATATTCTGTGCACTTGCTGCCTCTGGATTTTGGAACTGCCTCTCAGTGTTCAGTGTAGTGACACAACTCATGTGGCGTTGTGACGGTTTCATCTCTGCATTATAAATGACACTGCGTATGATATAGCCATGGGTAGTGCCATATTCATTCTTCCACTTTGTTAGGGCTCTCTGGCATAGTTGGGGTTAAACAAATCCCAGTCACTGTGTGTTTTATCGCTGCCAAGGTGGTGTCAATTTATAGGGGAAGGATACACCATATAGTACAAGAATTGGGTGCCAGCATGTTTCCGAAGCAGTTTGCATTGTAGCAACCAAAGAGTTAAATCCATAATCTTCCCTGTTTGTTGGCTGGCATGGAAGTCGTAGTCCAGAGAGGGAGTCTGGCAGTCCCTGTATTGAGCCTACAGTGTTGTTTCCTTGCAACAGTTCCTGTGACCCATGGAGACTGACGACAAAGAGCCCTGGGGTGCTGTGCATTTCTCTCTGGGAGTGAACTGTTTTCCTGGCTAGGCTGGTGCTGCTTGTTGCCTCGGCCTGTGGATGAGCTTCATTACAGCTGCTTTTCCTACGACACTACCATCTGCTTCCTTTTACTGTCACTTTTTACAAAGTATGGCCACAAATCTCCAAGTGAAACCACTTGTACCTCTTTTCCAAATGTTTTGCCCACTAACCCTGTCAATACTGAGAAACCATACAAATCTGCAATGATTTAATGATCTATGACTGTTCTGTTTATCTGCTTACTAATACTAGAAGCAAACGTGGACACATTTAAGCTGACTTTCTGTTAAAAATTGTAACTTTTAACCCATAATAATGCAAATGAGGAAACGTTTTATAGTTACGCCAGTAATATGTGCTGGGGGTTGTATGTCTTCATATTAGGCATGTGGTATTTGAGATTTTATGCAATACTGTGGATTAGAAGAGGTTAATCCTAATGAACAAATCAGACCATATCTGTGCACAGCTGGGCCTCATATTTGTTTGCCCCAGACACAAAAGCTTCTTCCTCATATGTGTTTAATACATGGGTTACAGCAAGAGCTCATCTCCGTCACTTAATAGGGTCACCAGGCCTGGGTATAATTAAACTGAATGCAATCCTACTGAGTACTGTCTGCAAGATAATGTTTGTTTCCACAAAGCTGTAGGCAGGGTGTGCAGTGTTTGTGTTAGTGGTAATGGACTTGTTGTGGTTCCTAACACACCTCAGTTGCTAGGGGAGGTAAAAGCTTTGCTTTGTGTCTCCTCCAAACATGCACAGGCAAATTACTGGTAAATGAATGCTACATGTCTATGCTCATAGACAAATGTCCATTAAGAGCCACCAGCTGGCAGACAATAGAAACTGAGAGTGACAAATAAGAGCTAACTTGCTCAAATCATTTGCTCCTTCTCTTGTATAATTTCTTGATAGGCTTGGGTGCATCCATGGCACTCTGGCATTTATTTTCCAATTCACACAATAACATTATATATATATATATATATATATATATATATATATATATATATATATATATATATATATATATATATATCCTCTTTCCACTAAAGTTCTATTTGGAAACAGACCGTTATTTTCTTTTACTCTTATTGTATATTGTGGCTGGAATATCTACTGATTTACCCAGCAAAAAGGATAAAAATCATATTAAAAAAATCATTATCTGAGCACTGTTACTGTTCACACTTTGAGTTAATTGTTATTATATGTTGGTGCATCTTCAAACAGAACAACTGTACTTATTGTCTTTCTTCTGCTGCTTTCTTCTGCATGCCATTGTCGGACACATAATCAGTTGCTATGACCTCTATCTTCCTGTATACTCAATAATGCATATAAATTCTCATCACAGGATGATAGGTCTCATCCTGTAGTTGCATGTTGGTAAACTGGTGGAAAGTCTTTTTGCACTTCCCACAAGAAGAAACAATAGAGTGTTATATTTTATAGAACAGCACATCATAGTGAATGAGTGAGCCGCTCATGTAAATCAGGCCTTTGTCTCTTTTCAGTGCTAGATATACACAGTGCTTGGTGGTAGGTGGGATATGCCAAGTGCAGCTGATTACCATTAACATTGCGCGGATGCTGTTCACTTCCTAGACATGGCTTTGGTATCCATTCATTACTTTGATCGCTAAAGCTCTTTGTTTACACAGACTTTGTCAAAGCATTATCTTGTCACTTCCACTGGAAACAGCTCACAATATTTCTATTTCTCTGACTGGGAATAGGCTAATACAATAAGAACAACTACTATACTATTACTATACACCTACACCTATTAATGTAATTAATTTGGAATAGTATTTAGACATAGCTATATTTGTAGCGGCACACGGTTTAACATAGACTTTATACAAATAATAATGACTGCCTAGAGCCCCTAACCTTATATTGAACATTTTGTAACTTTCCTACAGGCATTTGGGTCCCTAAAGAATGCTGAGAGCTGCAAACAGACCCCTAGTTTTAACTCCCTGTTGAATAGATTTGTTAACTTGCAATTAAACAGTTTTGCAAAGAATTTAAGATGAAATTTAGGCTAATTGATATGATTCAGAACATTCAAAATTTCAGATTACTGCATGTTTGTTTTTAGAGTGCTTAATATGTTACAATTAGTATTCAGAATTATGTTGAATATTCAGAACAGGACTGTTATTTCCATTCCTTTGCATAAATTTGCAGCTCTTTATGCTCTTGTTTAGAGATTTGCTGCCAAGGGGGTAGATCACAAAGAATAGACCCCTTTGTTGGGAAAAACACTTCAGATGATTTAGCATTAAACACAGGAGAATGTTTAATATTTACAACCACTGCGTTGGTAATATGACTAATCATGCTTTACTGAATTGTGGCATAATATTTTTAACTAATGGTTTTAGGCTTTGAAAGAAAGCAATCTGGTTATTGAAATGACACACACATCTATCTCCTTGTATAGCCAGGATCTGAAAGGAAAGGCTGGGGACTGAAACAATTCTTTTTGTTCTTATAATATTTATTTGCTCAATATATTGTTGCAAATATTAAAGCAGTCTGCTTGAATGTGCGAGTCAGGTAAATAAACAATTATAAATAAATTGCTCAGATTTTCCTTTTCTCTGCGCCATGGGGACTTACTCATAAATATTATTTGCACACATATATACAACCAATGACCAGTAGCTGTCCATGCTACTTACCTATGAATGCTGTTGGCCGGATCTTCTTGTAGAGAAATAGACAGGCTTTATGATCTGGCCAGTGTCATAGAGGTTGAAACTGTTGAAATCTTAAGCCATGTCAGATTGAGCAATATGGAATCTGCTTGCTCAGTCCAATTGAGCCCTCCACCACCTCACAAATAACATCCTAAGGGGTTCGCTTATGGCTTGTCTAAACTCATGCAATCATGAGCCCTACTAATACATTTGTCTTACTTAGCAATATATCTACACTCCAGGCTTGTGAAAGAGGATGCAAAGTATCCTTTCCAAGGACCATGTCTTACTGGCTTCCTGTTGTCTATAGAATGCACTTTTAGATATTTCCCTAATGTGATGGCAGTTTTTACAGTTTTGAAAGTTTTCTCTACATGTGACTGAACTGTATATCTCATATCTGCATGCATATATGTTGCTGTGGACTGTGAGTCAATTATCATCGTGTCCTTGTTACCAAGGGGCTCAAACCTTATCCGTGTAGCTACAAACAACTACATTATGACATACTAAAGGGGGTTATGTCTACTCTTGCTTTTCATATGAAAGGAAATTAACATTAAATATAGGGTTGAGGTGTACATACATTCTTACTAAAGGCAAATTCAGATAGGGTGCTTTGCTTACTGCATTTGTCACAGAGAAAAACTCAAAGACCACACTATAGAATTTTATGGGTATATGGGAACCAGCATTTTCAAGAAAAAATTGTTCTTGTGCCACAAGCTGCTTACTGTTACTGAAATAGGGCTTTATCAATTGTCATCTGCATGATTTATCCATAGAATACCCAGCATGGAGGCTACTGTTGAAACTACTAGGGAAATTACTGACATATGTAAAATGATGATACATACTATTTATTATAAACATTATGGTGTGGCCAGGAAAGTATTAATGATAAATAGGCCCCATTGTGTACGTCCTACATAGTAAACCAATGTATCAAACTTGTTTCCTCATACTAAAACAGTCTTACTCTGTTGCTTCAAGTATATCTCAAATATACTTGTTTTAAGTATATTTCCCAAATTGCAATCAGAAGCATTTTTACCAACACTGTTTTCTGCTATAATATAGCAGCATTCAAAACTTTCATTGAATCAAAGGCCTAAAGCTTGCTATGCACGTTGAGATCCTCTGTTTGGGGAAGTCCCAGAATAAGGAGATCTCTGACTGATTTGGCCGCCCATGATTTTTGTCAGTGTTGCAATGGGCACTTGGAAAAAAAAAACCCAGTGGATCTCACCACCCCAGACTCCCTGTACTCCCAGCATCTAGATCCGAATGAGGCAGCCTCAGGCAGACTGGCACAAGCAAGAGGAGGTAACTGGCTTGACTCTTGAGGGGTGTGGTTGGAGGGGCGGAAAGGGAATCACATTGTGTGAATCTGTCTGAGGTAGTGGCTGAGGCTGTGGTGGCAGCCCCACTGTTTTATGTTCCCAGCATTGAAAAGCAGAACAATCAGTTCAGAACGCAAACCTGGGGCATTACTATAAGAAATAGAAATAAATACAAGTACAGTTACAGTAAAGATTAAGAGCTAAGTGTTGGACAAGAGGATAGTGGTCCCTGTCCCGAGAGCTTTAGGGTAGGGGCACATGCGGAAAATCGGGGAGATTTAGTCGCCCAGCAAAAAATCACCTCTTCTTCACGCGACTAATCTCCCCGAACTGCCTTCCCACCAGCTAGAATCTAAATCGCCGGCAGGATGCCACTCGGAGTTCTTCGTTTACCAAAGTCGCCAGTAGTTTCCTGGTGAGGCAACTTCGGAAAAGGAAGCCGTCCAGCTGGCCAAGGGCAGGCTGATCGGTGGTACCCATACGTGGGCCAGTAATCTGCCTGTGAATGGGCAGCTTTAAGTACCGGTATAGGATCCATTATCCAGAAACCCGTTATCCAGAAAACTCCAAATTGTGGGAAGACTCCCATAGGCTCCATTTTAGCCAAATAATTTAAAACATTTTCTCTAATAATAAAACGGTACCTTGCATCCAAATTAAGATAAAATCAATCCTTATTGGAGACAAAACCAGCCTATTCAGTTTAATTAATGTTTAAATGATTTTTTTTAGTAGATTTAAGATATGGAGATCCAAATCATGGAAAGATCTGTTATCCAAAAAAAAACCCTGGCCCCGAGCATTCTGGACAACAGGGCACATGCATCTGCGGTGTTTTAGTACAGATATTATTTCCAGCTCCTTACAAATGAATTGACTAAACCCCACTGACATTTTGAAAATGACCGGCAACAGAGGTATAATAGTAATAAGAAACACTTTCATTTGCTGGCTACAGAACGAATTTTTAGGTAACTATCCCAAATGTTGCTACGTTTGATGGCACTTATTTCTTTTGTCATGTGGCCAAGCATTGTGTGGTCTTCAGCACCAGGAGGCAGCGACCTACATATGTCTGGTGTTGGCAGCAGGCACTGCCCAAAACGCAGCTATTTCCTGGAGAAGGGCCATTTCATTGTTCATTTTCATTCTGGTAAGATTTTACAATAAAAATCCCTTCTGTTGGTTTTATATTTACAATCTTGTTATAAAATGTTATTTCCCCAATGTACCAATGCTCATGAATTTTTGATAGTGTACATGATACGTTTTGATCTTGCTTAACATTTAAACAAAACAGAGTGAGCAGAGTCCTCCAGTCCTATATTTATTCTGTAACCCTTGTTTGTTATGAGTTATATAAAGGGCTGTGTAACTTGCTGGCACTATATAAATAAAGGATGGTGATCTGCTCTTGTAGCGTGTGCTGGAAATTTGATCAAATATTGCTGATCAGCTTTCAAAGGGGTATTGATTTAATTTTAATCTTGTGTCCCACCATCCAATCATGCTTGATTACATACCTCTTATTGGACTTCCAAGCCAGACTTCAGTAGAATAATTTGAAGAGCGCAATATATACAAACAGCCAACCAAATCTATCATTCTTACATCAATTAAATACTTGCCACAATTCTGAAATCACCATCTGTACTGCATGATTTTATGCTAAATGAAAGGGAAACGGTTATTTGCATATAAGCATAGTTCCATTTACAACTACATTACACAGGCAATTTTGTAACTGTCTTTTGTTGCAACCTATTTATGAAGTACAGCATAATGTTTGCCCAATTTACCCAAATATACTTCTAGTTTGGGGACTATTTTTCATATTTGTAAGTATGTCAGGAGCATAAGCAGCTTCTGAAAGTCTCTATGAGCTGGACCAGGCATTTTGATAACCTGAGCTAAAACAGAACACAGTGTGGTAGTGCCTTGTTATCCAAGTGGCATGTACTGGCTGACCCTTAGGGCTAGGCCACACGGGAAGATTTCAGGGAGATTTGTCGCCTAGCGACTAATCGCCGTGTCTAATCTCCCTGAATGGCTTGCTGGTATCTCGCACCCGCTAGCGCTAAAGTCGCCTGCGTCTATTCACACGCGGCGACACGTTTTTCAAAGACGCTCGAAATTGCCTCGCCAGGCGACCAATCTTCCTGAATCTTCCGGTGTGGCCCTAGCCTTATAGGTATCCAGTTAATTGGCCTGCAGGCTAAGCACAGAATTTTGCTATTGTTCTGTTCTTTCAGGAAAACTTCTGATAGGAGGTAAGAGGAGCAGCTGAGGCATTGTATGCTATCCATGCACATGACATGATGCATTAGCTGATGACATTTTTCGTTTGCACAAATCCGCTATGATCTGATTGGATTATAGGATGCATTGTCAAAAACTGAACCCGATGCTGATACGTATGCCCAGAATGTCAGACACTATGGTAGAAATTGGACAAACTGCCCAACCAAAACTGGGCCAGTTTAAGGGAATACAAGTAGCTGCTCTAAACTAGATGCAACAAACTAATGAACAGACATATGCAGGCTGAATGAAGCTCCTTCTGCCTAAAGCTCCCATTACCCTTCTTCAGGTATTCATGCAAATTGTAGCTTAGTAGAGAGAGACAATGAGTAATTCAAAAGAAAAAGAATGCATTCCTTTACTGACCTACCCAGAAAGGGAGCCAACTGTTTTTTTTCCCAAGTAATGGGCCAGATATTTAATACAATAGAGGTTTGGCATGTTTTATTCTAGTAAAATAATGTCATACAAAGAAATCTATGAAGCCACTGGGAATGCAGGAGCTCATAAAATTCCTTAAGATGACACAGCTAGTCAAATTTGCCACCCCAGAAACACTACACTATATTTTATTAAAATGTATCTACCTGTTTTGACCCATTTAGGGGGTTATTTATCAAATGTCGAGTTTGTGAGTTTTTTTCTACCTCGAATAAGCTCACAACTTCATAATTCATCTTTATGAAAAATTCTGATGAGTGCAATTGGGGGGGGGAACTCATACTCGAATTGCAGCTTCGGGGCATAATAAATCTAGAAAAATTAGAATTTTTACTGAAACTACCCTCCAAAACTTGATTTTTTTTTGGGAATATATTGGTATATTCACATGAACAGGGGCTGCATACTATTTCTTATAAAAGTAAACTCTACATCACAGTCACTAGCTGCTATGAGATTGCTGTTGTGATGGGGAGATTGCTGTGAACAATGTTACAACTGTTAAATTTCTTGATGAGCTTTACCAATTGATTGAAGAAAAAAAGATTGATACATCTCATGTGGACACACGTGTAGCATAGGGCAGGCAAAGTATGGCACACACAGGGAGCATAGAGCAGACAGAGTATGGGACACACGGGGAGCATAGGGCAGGCAGAGTATGGCACACACAGGGAACATAGGGCAGGCAGAGTATGGCACACACGGGGAGCATAGCGCAGGCAGAGTATGGCACACACAGGGAGCATAGGACGGTCAGGGTATGGCACACACTGGTAGAATAGAGCAGGAGACAGGGAAACCTATCAGGACCATTCTAAGATGAGCAGTTCATACTGTACTATGCACAGTGACACAATGCTGGTCCCCCTTCAGCAGTCTGTATGTGCTGTGAACAGGTGAAAAATGTGGGTCTGAGGTGTGAACAGTAAAGGGCTTTAGAGGTGTGAACAATAGGTGGTGTAATAGGAGTGAACAATGCAGGGGTATTAAAGGTGTGAGCAATGCAGTAGTTTACAGTCTGAATTTGTGGTGTAAACATGCAGGGGCCAGTAAATCTCAGTACTGATATCTTTTAAAGCTTACACAAGTTAAGAAGTTACAGCAGGAGGATTTTGATGTGTGTGTGTGGGGGGCACAGCACTTCTCTACAGTATTGTAATGAAAGTCTTATGGACCCCATTGCAATATTTGAGTTAGGGCCCCATCATTACACCACTTTTGAATTGGGTTGACTCTATTGATAGTACAGGTAATATGTGGCTTAGCTTTGACTTTGAGTACTAAAGCATTGTCAGTGGGACTTATGCACATTCCAAGTAGTAGTTTTGGGAATCTATAGCTGATGTATGCGGGAACCACCGAAATACTTTTTTTTGCCTTTAGAATTGAGGATCAGAAATTGCCTTTTAATCAGCCTCAAGCATCCTCTAAGCTATGTATAAAGCAGTGGGGGAATTGTACCAGATTTGATCCACGTTTTCACCAAAACATCAGATTTAGAATAATTTGTCATAGCTATTTGGGACATACCAAACACTTAAATAAATAATTTTTTTAAACCTATTTTTGTCCTTAAGGAAATTTTTTTTACATTAGATATGTTTCCAAAACATTATTATACAACTAAGTTTTGGTCTGAAGTGTGTGGCAGTTTTCACCATCTGCTTTTTAAACTGGTACGTTAGTTGGAAATGAGTTGAAAATGGCACACATTGGTTTTGTTCCAGAATCAGAAAGATTGTATGTCTGTGCCAAAGGTATGCTGCCCATGTATTAACATGGTCGTTCAATGCTTAGACGCTGTGATTGGCCTCTGCGTGCCTACTACATGTATAACACTGCGTCTTTGATGTCTCCTAAACAGTTGGAAGGATAAGGGTTTTCAGCACCATCTTTGATTTTTAGTTAATAATTATCACAGTGGGGAAATAAATTAAAGGCTTTGTATGAACCAAGTGGAAAAAACATTGCAGAGAAATAAACAGTTATTTGTTTTACAGAGAATGAGACTGACGAAATACTCATTACTCTTGTCTATTTCAGGAAAATGACTTAATTATGATTGCTAATTACTCTGCATTTCTTGGCAGTTGATCAAATCCTCTTTCGGGGAGCTGGAATGTGCTAGCATTATCTAATCAAAGGAACTGGGAATAAAAAGAGGAGCATTGATTCTTTAAATTCTGCATGTTCTCCGATTGATGCTGTGGGGGGATTGGGAATTTTCTCTGACCCCCACTGGTATTAAAATGATTTAAATTTCAGGTCTTCAGAATGATCAAATCTCAAAATGTAAATTCAAAAGCTGGCTCAGCTTTAATCAGTGAGTTGTATGCCTTCACACTGTCCAGTTTTCATTGTCCTATGTAGATAAAGGTTTCTTGTGCATCTATGAGCAAAAACCCACAGGTTGCAAATATCCAAGGCATTTCCTCGTCCCTCATGCGAACCACGGATAGTTCAGAGGACCTGACAATATTAAATGCCCACAGCACGTATCCCTAATAAATGTTCAATCTGCACATTTGGTACCCGAGTTATTGTATCAGGACAAACATAAGATCCTTATTTTATCCTTTTTCAATTTTCTATTACCGGTATCTACATTTTTTATTTCTCATGTCCATGTTGGATTCCTACGGATGTAAACTGCATACTATTTAGTCTGTGTATGTTTAAGTTTTTCCAAAAAAGGTTACATTCTTAAATAAACGGTGTCGCATTACCACAAAACATCTTTTTCTAGCAGATACAAATCTATTTCTCTGTATTTTAGGAAACTGTGGTAGACTATGGGATGGACGAAGCTGAGCAGGACCAGTATGAGGCCAGACTCAAGGAATTGTTTGACAGCTTTGACGCCACTGGTACAGGATCTCTTGACCAAGAAGAGCTGACTGATCTCTGTCATATGCTCCAGCTTGGGGAAGTGGCACCCTCCCTACAGCATGCCCTTCTGCAGGACAATCCTCTAGGCAGAGTAAGACATTTTATGCAGGGGGGGGTAATCACATCACTTTTTTCAGTTTGATACTCCTTTAATATTATAAATCAGATCAGACTACTCAGCAGGAAGACTAATCTTGCTCCATGTGCTATGGGACATGTAATGCAGCACTCCTCTTTTCCATGCAGCTATCACTTTTGCAGGAGGTTCTCATGTAAGTCTAGGGGTTGGTTTCTGGAGCTTTGGTTCAGCATTTTCAGGGTGCTAAAAACTATGTGTTTTAAATTTCTTTTTCCCTGAAAGTACCCCATGAACAATTTCCTTTAAAGGGCTAAATTAATCACAGGTACAGCCAGTCAGCCATATTAAAAGCTGACCGGTAAATAATACCTGATTTGGTTTTGGTAGCTTACTAGAGCAAATTTTAGCACCTGGATTATATATATATTTTTTCTTTAATCTCCTAGTCACTCCTGCATGAAAGCAGGCTGTGTTCTATAGTTGATGGACTCTTTAATAAGAGGAAGGTTCTCAAGGACATATTTTTACAGTAACAGTTTATTTGGGAATATATGAAATGTTTGTATATTGGTATTAAGCAGATTTTGCCACTACTGCTTTTGCTGCATAACTAATGCCAGCAACTAAGGCCACTGGGATTTTAAGTTTTGAAGTAAAGCTGGAGAGACCACAATTAATTTATGTTTTTAAAGGGTATATGATGTCAGTGTTTATTCTTTTTCTTTAATGAAATCTCAAGGGACATGATTTTTTTCCCTCCTGTGCTAGTAGTCACTGATTACCTCATTGTATTTGTATCACTGGTTAAGAATATCATGATAGATCATTGTGTATATTTAGCACTCACTAAGGAATAAAGCAGAATTACTAACCATAAATTGCAAGCCATAGTAGAATCTATCACCAACCTTGCTCTGCTAAAATGTTACAGGTTGTACAGTACCTGTGTTCCGTAGCTTCCTTCGTGTTTCCCCTCTCTGAGCATCAGTCTGCTTGTCTGAAGTGTAGTGCTCATGTGATGAAGATGAAGATAATACAAAAAGTTAGCATGCCTCTTAGTTAAGGCTGATGGGATGGATTCTCCCAGCATCTTTCAACCATCTGAGAACATCCCCTTCTGCCTCCCATAGCTTCCATTGACCTTAATGGGAGCCTTGTAGAAGTGCAGGTGTGAGTGTGTCCCTTAAATGTGCTGGTAAGCGGGTTTTGGGTGTAAAATCCATTGGAGTTGTCACAGGCCTCAAAATTGCTAAAAGGCGGTATGATTACTAGGCCACCCCTTAATTACTGACATTTAAGGCCAACATTGGTTACATCAAGATTGCTCCAGCAATCTTACTTATAATAACTATTTAACACTTTAAAGACAGGGGAACTCATTTATCAACACAAATTTGCCCATGGGCAGTAACACATAGCAACCAACTGGTGATTATCTTTTTCCAGCCAGCTGCACGTAGAACAATGCATGCAATGATTTGATTGGTTGCCATGGGTTATTGCCCATGGGCACATTTATCACAGTTGATACATGACCCCCACAGTGTTTTGTTGCTGCAAATTGCCCTCCTGTGAACAAAAAAACTCTACAAAAAATACATTTAAATAGAAAAGCTTTGCTCTCAAGTGTTCCAAATCAGTAGAATTGCATAACTGCAAAAATTCTTCTCCATGTTTTTACCCTGTTACATGATGCAGCTGACATGGAACACGCAATTGCAAGACTTTTAAGCCCAAAGGTATTGTCAAGTCACTGGTGTCAGAAGAGTTTTTTGATACCTGTGATGTCATGTCTAACATCACCTTCTTTATTCTATGCTGCTGGTATGCTGTAATTTTACTGCAAGATAGTGTGTATCTTGTTGGTAATTAAAGAGTTAATTCAGTAATGTCCTCCCACAAAAATTTATATCAAAAGATATATGTCCCAAGGCTCATCTTCAATAAAAATAAATATTTATTATTCACATTTTTAAAAAGTATTATGATACATACTGACCCCACATGGCCCACCTTGCGCATTTCACACCTTCCGGCGCTTAGTCATAGGTGTCTCCAGTAATATCCTCACCATGCACAGAAAACTTTCACAAGTTGTGACATATTATTGATATGCTTATAATGTGCTTTAGTTTGCAAACTGATTAGTACATACTGTACTGTATGTTCTTATGTCTCACTCAGAAATGCTGGTATCTACATATATTTTAAAGTCTCTGTTATTACTGGGTTTATGGTGAAGTACTGTACTCCATGCTAATGTGCGGACGATTCTAGGCAAGTGACTGAACATTCCAGTAATTCTGTTATTAGTTAACCCATAACCTCCTTATTCAGTGACCCCAAACGGCAAACAAAGGCTTGCCCTGGAGTTACCATGACTGTGTAGATGGAAGGAAGCAGCTACAGTGCACATAATACCCACCAGCCTGGAGGTATCTGTCGCTTGTAGTTTGTTTCTTGGAATATATACTAAAAAGACTTCGATTTGAATATTGCTTGCAATTAAAAGGGCAATAAATGGCTATGGTGTTTCAGAAGTCTAAGCATTCTCTTTTGTGTTTCATTTGTGACTTGTAAACATGATGTTGACGGTAGGATTCTATGATGTTTTGGTTACTTAATTTTATTTGTGCTGCTATCTGCTGTTAGGGTTTCTGGTGATATGATGTGTATTGTACCTTACTATCAATGCTGGATTACCCTGACATTTGAATAGTGTATGTTAGTTTAGGAGCCTATGTCCTTGGAAAATGATGTTTAACCCTTTACCTGCCACAGATTGCAGCTGTGGGATAGGAGTTAATAAACCCTAAGATCACCCCTAAGATTTTTTTTTTGTGGGACCCAGTCACTTTAGTTATGCCACTGGGTTAGCAATAGACAGAGCTAATAAGCAAATGAAAATAAACAAGCCACCACCAGTATGCTTAATGTTGCTTAATTTTCACGTAATATTCTATTTCTCTCTGCACAATTACTCAGCGTATTAAACAAGTTAGATTGCACGGCTAATTTATAGCTGCCAGCGCAACATCAAGTCCTTGCCATGTAGAATAATCCCTTTGGGTTGTATCTGATTTGGTCACAGTAAAACTGTCTGACAATTCAGGGGCAAGGGCCATCTGTCTTCTATGCAGCTGTTTGGTATTGTTGGGTGCTGCAGATTAAGAGAGAATAATGAGATCCTGTAGCATTCCACCATTGTCTGACTCTTTTTTTCTCCTTTGTACCTTATGTGTCTTCTAGTGCCCTTTCTGATATTAATGTCTGGATGCAGATTGGACCGGTTGGGTACATTATTAGAATTAAATTTTCACTTGTTTTGACACTTGAACCAGGATTCCTCAGGGTGATTTACCCCACCCAATTGCCACTCAGACATTTATGGGTTGTCCTGCATCAGCCAAGGCATCTGGTGCATATTCAGTCACTTCAAGGCCCAGACAGCCTGGGGCGACACACAGATCTGACTGTCTGGACTTATCTCTGTAATTCATGCAGACAGTCTTAAGCCTATCTGCATGTACATTCTGGGCCTAAATTATACCACAGGAATATACGAATATGACAATTATGTCTGAGCGCAAAGAAATAAGACTACTGCTGCTTCCTGGGGGTCATGTATGAGTGCCACTGATTTAATATACTTAATATGCAAATATGAAAGCGTTCATCTGTCTGGCACTGGGGACTCTTGAGCTTCACCTCACGTGCAGAGGAGCCAACACCAGCTGCAGCATTACACTTTTCCTTGGAAGAAGCATAGTTGTTTGAACTTTGACCAGCAAATCTGCTCGGCAGGATAAAAATAGTGTCCTCATAGCTTCACTGGTCTATTTTGATACATGGGAGTTGCACACGGGATTTGCTCTGAAAATTGGTAAATGACGATTTTGGATGTGACATATATATATTTTTTGCTGGTAGTATTATACGGGAGGTTTGTGTATGTCTCAGACGATGTTCCCCTGCTTTGTTTCCGCCAAACACAGTATTATCTTGCTTGCCATAATTAAGCCATTGGGATGCATCAATGTCCCAGCTGTTGGGGGGCAAGCTCCTGAAGAAGCAGGCATACCAGCTGCTGTGAATGCTGTACTTTATCAACCCCTGATCTCCCCAGATAGAAAATATTATGAATTCCAGGTTTGTTGTGGCTGGATCTCACATTATTGCTTTATATTGGTATTTATTAATTTCTTTGAATTCATTATGTATCCAATTCCAATGACTATTGTCTACAAATAAAATATAATGTATTGTGTGGAAGAACAGCAGATTGGATTAAAGAGGATCACAGTGACAACCCTGACTCCTTGGTTAAAGTTCCTATAAATGATAGGAACGTGTCTATTACTGGTAACTAAGCACTTTCTTTTGTTCAACAGTGCAGATGATGACACAGCCTTCCTGTAGCTGGAATATTAAAGGGATCCTGTCATCAGAAAACATATTTTTTTCAAAACACATCAGTTAATAGTGCTACTCCAGCAGACTACTGCACTGAAATCCATTTCTCAAAAGAGCAAACAGATTTTTTTTATATTCAATTTTGAAATCTGACATGGGGCTGGACATTTTGTCAATTTCCGAGCTGCCCCATGTCATGTGACTTGTGCCTACAATTTAGGAGAGAAATGCTTTCTGGCAGGCTGCTTTTTTTCCTTCTCACTGTAACTGAATGTGTCTCAGTGGGACATGGGTTTTTACTACTGAGTGTTGTTCTTAGATCTACCAGGCAGTTGTTATCTTGTGTTAGGGAGCTGCTATCTGGTTACCTTCCCATTGTTCTTTTGTTTGGCTGCTGGGGAGGAAAGGGAGGGGGTGAGATCACTCCAACTTGCAGTACAGAAATAAAGAGTGATTGAAGTTTATCAGAGCACAAGTCACATGACTTGGGGCAGCTGGCAAATTGACAATAAGCACACAGTTGTGTTATAGATACTGCCAAATTTATAGGCTTTAACAACAACTGCTTTATTATAATTATTATTGTTGTTGTTATTCTTTCTTTATATAGCACTGACGCGCATACTTAATGGTGTATAGGGTAAATGTCATTTATGACTCCCCGCTCACTGATAGGAAGGAATTCCCATACAATAACAAAGATCTTTTTTACAAAATGGAGCATATTTGTTGCCAAACCCCCTCATTTTATTTACAGATGCGGACATACAGATATAATCTATAAATCTGTATTTCAGTTTTTGGTTTTACTGGCCTTTTTTTGCTACATTAAGGGACCTATTTAACCCTTGACTTTTTTTGGTCGAACTTTTAAAGGGGAAAACTGTAGCCAAAAGCTGCTAAAAATTTGAATCCGAAAATACTGTAGCTACAAGAACCCTGTCATGGTGATGTAGAAGTCAGTGGCAGACGTCCCTGAAGATATTTCTTGACATTGTGATCCTCACTGGTTCTTGTCCGATAATCCGATAAATTTGAGTTGTTGCTGCTACAATTCATTAAAGGAGAAAGAAAGGTTTTGTGCACTTGGGGTGCCAAATGTTAGGCACCCTCAAGTGATTGTATTTACTTACCTGAAACTCGGGCCAGTGCTCCTATCAGCAGAAAACTGCATTGGCTCGGGGTTATACCTGTGTGCACCACGGGGTGATATTCTTTCGTCTTCTTCTTTCTTCACGCGGCTGCACATTGGAATGAATAGCCGAACATTATCTTATCTTGTTCATCTGCGCATGCTTTTTCTCAGAGAAATTTGAAGAAAGAAGAAGCCGGAATAGGAGCGTTCCGTGGTGCAGTTTTCTGCTGATAGGAGCATCGGTCCGGGGTTTCGGGTAAGTCAATACAATCACTTCGGGGTGCCTAACATTTGGCACCCCCGCAAGTGCACAGAGCCTTTCCTTCTCCTTTAAAGTTGAATTTTTGGAGGATCAATTTGAAAATGTCGCACAATACGAATTGACGCACACTTTCAGTAAGACGTTTTTGAGCACTGACTTTGTTGAGCTACAATCCAATAAAGTCAAGTTTTTGGAGCATGGATTGGAAAAAGTCGCACGATGCAAACATGCGTTTTTGTGGATGGGAGTTAGATCGACTTTGTTTCAAAAAAAGGAAAAGTTGAGTTTTAGTAAATACCCTCTTACATATTTTTATTGCTCTATGAGTTGTACAGAATGATGTTTCCGAGGTTAGTTTAATTATCCTGTAGTTGTTACTTCATTGCTTCTGTGGGTGGTTGTCTAACTGGTTTGTCTAGGAAAAGTATACTCATAGGAAAATGCCTCCATCATCAACCTTTCAATTTCCAGTGTGCACCTTTGGCTTAGGCCTGATCTTTCTTGCTTGTCTACCTCTATCCCATTTGCTTCTAATGTAACCTGCTTCTTACATGAGTAACCTGGATCAGATAGAGAAAACCAGAAATGGAGATATCACATGGAATTGTAACCGCTTGCAAATCTTTTTCTTTTATAGGTTCATTTCGACCAATTTAAAGAAGCTCTTATTCTTGTACTCTCCAACAGTCTGTCAAATGAAGATGCCTTCCAGGAACCAGGTAAAACATCTCTTGCTGTCATTTATAATTCCAAGGAGAGGAGCCAAAACCCTCTGCAGTAATGTGCATTTCTTTAGAGTAAAACCTGAAATAGATGATTGAAGATATTCATCAATGGAGGCTCGGTTTAATATTTTCAGACTTGCAGGATGTTATCTTTTTCTTGAGAGATGCAAATTAATTATTAAAAGACAGTTTCTTTTACACACAATGTTCAAATGCATGCATGTATTTTATGGACTGCCAAAGGGGAAAAACTAATTTTTAATGAGTTACTTCTAATAGTCAGGAGTGAATGTTGGGTGTTATAGTCTAGCCACATGTAGAGAACCCCTGAGGGGATATGCTGTTTAAATATATAATATTGTGCAGTACTGGTGACCATTATTTATTCTGCCATGTTAAAAGAGGATATAAAAAGCTGGCAAGCAAGTGTTCTGCTTTTGTTTCAATGCATAATAAGCAAGGTTTACATAAAAAAACAATTCCTTCTTTCAGTAGTTACAGAAAGAAGAAACTGAGAACCCTTGCTAGCATTGGTGTAAAGCATTGGCCAAAGCAATCAATATGAAAGTTGGCACCTATGTATTTAACAATACCTATAGCCTCTTCCAGGAATTCATTTTAAGTTCGGTTCATTGCTCCCAAAAGATTGGTGTCCATGTGGGTTATGCTTTCTCCACTTCACCATGTCCAAGGGTTCACTGTTATACTTTGCCATCATTTGCTCTGTTCTCATACAATAATTGCAATGTAGCCGATGAAAGGAGACCTTTAAGTGTTAGTAGAAACTTGCATTTCATTTGCACTCCGTGCCAGAAATTGTTTTTAACATTTTGTGCTCTCTCATTTTAGGGGCATTTTCTGGGGGGATTTTAGTTTAACTAGGAAAACACATCCTTCTTTTTGGGAGAACCTGGTAAAAACACAAAAAACTTGCTTTAGAGCCCCTACTTAGCCACATTAGACTTAATGCACATATATCGGGCATCCCCGTACGCAACACGCAACATAAAATAGCTGCATATGCAGATGACCTGCTGTTTTTCCTTACCAACCCTGTCACATCTATACCAGCACTGAATAGTGAGTTTCAGCTGTATGGAACTCTCAGTAACTTCAAGATTAACTTCTCTAAATCTACAGCCCTAAACATCTCAATTTCCGATCTAACAACCCCTACCTTGTCCACAGGATTCCCCTATAAATGGGCGCAAAGATCGTTTACGTATCTAGGGCTTAAAATCACTAAGGACTCCTCGGAGTGGGCTGAGCTTAACTTAAGACATGTGATATCGAAAATAAGAAAAGACCTGTTCACTTGGAAAGACAAACCTATTTCGTGGTTCGGGAGAATGAATGTTGTTAAGATGAACATTATGCCCAGAGTCTTATACATCTTCCAAACTCTCCCGCTGCAGGTAGGGGAGGCACAATTGACTCAACTGCAAAAAATAATTACGAAATTTGTGTGGCAGGACAAAAAAGCTAGAATCGGTCACAATATGCTGGTCAAATCCAAGCGTCAAGGTGGCGTGGCGTTGCCAGACTGCCGTATGTATTACTATGCATCGGTCTTGCTAAGAATAGTAGACTGGTCCCATTACGCTAACACAAAATTATGGGTAGAAATAGAGCAACAATCTGTTTACACATATTTATTGCATCTTCCATGGATAGATCGATCTTATAGGCGGTTGAAACATACGGACCATCCTCTCCTATCTAATACAATGATGATTTGGGACAAATGCCGTACAAAATATTCCCTCACTAGCTACCCATCACCTTTGCTGCCGCTGATAAACAATCCAGCCTTCCCCCCAGGATTACAACTTAATTACTTCCAAGACTGGTTAATAGAGGGGAACCTTCAATTGGCCCATTTCATGGAGAATAAAACATTTATCCCTAAGGACAAGTTGCAAAACTCGACACAATTTAAGAGAATGGATCACCTTAAATACGCGCAAATTTCCCACTACTTCCATAGCTTAGGAGGGCTTCAAACCTTAGGAAGAGACCTTACAAAATTTGAAACAGCCTGCTCCCTACAGGACCCACCGAGACATACCATTTCTCTTTTATACAAACTGCTGCAGCCGGCCACCAAGTGGGAATCAGTCTCCTACATAAATAGATGGTCCAGAGTCCTAGATATCCAATTGGAAGAGACACAGATAGAAAATATGTTATCCAGATTATTGAAATGCTCCAAATGCAGCCGGATACAAGAATTAAACTACAAAATAGTCACTAGATGGTATTACACGCCATCCAAATTGCAATATATGTATAAAAACTCAAGTGGCACCTGTTGGCGCTGCTCTAGAGAAAAAGGTACCATGCTTCATGTCTTCTGGTCCTGCGACCTTTTGAGACCATTCTGGGTAGAGATTTGCTCACTGTCCAGCCAGATCCTTGGTATGGACATACCGGCAGATCCCTCACGCGTTTTGCTATTCCATAACACGCAACCAGCAGCTTCGTTCAATTCTGGCCTTGAACCGCAGTTGCTGAATGCTGCCAAACTTCTAATACCGCTGCATTGGAAAACTACATATATTCCTACAGTAAAAGATTGGTTCAATAAAATCTCTGAAATTTATAAATTTGAAGAAATGTCGTCTTATACCGCGGATCAGTTCGCTAAGTTCTCATCGGTTTGGACGAGATGGCTTCTGTTTAAAGACACAGACATGTACAAAGCCTATCTATGAGAGGTACGAGTCATGTAACTCCCTGCTGCACCCACTTCCCCCTCTTTCGCTTGTTACCCCCTCTTTACTTATCCTTCTCTCAATCTCTCCACAATACACAAACTTCTCTTGATGAGAGTATCAACCACCTTAGGGTATGCTGTAGGATATGTTCACGGTACTTCAATATCTCATTGATAGATATGTAATACTGATGGGAAAGTACATGCAGACGAAAACACTTGAGTGAATAATTTGTGTATGTTACTATTGTACTTGCATTTTGACTTTGTATTGATGGAAGTTTCTAATAAAGCTTTTCAAAAAAAAAAAAAACACAAAAAAAAGTTGCCCTTCAAAACCATATATTTTTGGAAAGTACACATTCAGCCGAATCCAAAGTGTATAACAAAATCTTTCTACTTCAAACTACTGAGTCGCAATGCTTTCCCAAAATTGTTGGTTTTGATGAAATAGCTGAAAATCGCCTAAAAGCTTCCACTTTCTAGTATCTCTCACCAGTGGCAGAACTACCGGGGGAGCAGGGGGTGTGAGCGGGCCAGGGCCCGCACCCCCTCAGGGCCCCCCGGTAGACCGTGCGCCGCTGACAAATGCGGCCGTTCAGGGGGGGCGGGGCCCGGCTGTGCGTCACGCACCAGGGCCCGCTTCCCTCTAGTGACGCTTCTGTCTCTCACATAGCATTAGATACCAAGAGAAAACATCCTCAATATGAATACCAGAGGTCTACTGAACAATTTGATGCCCATTATGCATGTGGCATACAGAGACCCCCAAATCCAAATAGTACATATGAATTTTCACAACTGACACACTGCTGCAATACAAGCACCCAATGTTTATTATGTGCCATATGATCCCGTAACAATATACTGTATTTTCAGAAAGTACACATTCTGATGAATCTAAAATTGGTAAATACCTCTTTCTAATGCAAACTACCAAACTGTAAAGCTATGCTGAACTTATCATTTTTGATGACATTTCTGAAAATTGTCACAAAGCTTGCATTTTACCACACCACACATTTTTTAACGTAACCTCATAAAACATCCTAACTATGAACACCAGGGGTCTACTGAACACTTTGATGCCCAAAATGCATAGATTTACCAAACTGTGGCGTACAGAGGCACCTAAATGAAAACAGTTTATATGAATTTTTGCGGCTGATACTCTGGCTGCTGTAATCGAAGCACCCAGTATGTGTATTACAGTATGTGCTATGAGACTAACAGTACAGAGACCCTAGAAAACTATATATTTTCAGAAAGTTTACATTTTGACAAATCTAAAATGGGTAAATACATCTTTCTATACCAAACTGTAAAGCTATGGTAAATGCACAGGTTTTTATGAAATTTCTGAAAATCATTGCAAAGCTTACATTTTACCCCAGTATATGCCCCACATTTCGTAACGCATCAGCATAAAACATCCTAAATATGAATGCCAGAGGTCTACTGAACACTTTGATATCCAATATGCATAGATATAACAAACTATATGGCGCACAGTGACCGCCCCCCCCCCATTCAAATGCAATAAAATCACTAAAATCCAATAAAATCTAGTGTAATCAGAAGTGAGAATCACAGTTTGAATGGTTTAGCTTGGCCAAACAGGCTATATGACAGAAACAAGCGAACAACACCTATGCAGAGCTGAAAATGCAATAAAATGACTAAAAATGCACCAAAAATCACCAAAATTGCAATATAATCACAGAAATAGCTTACAAAAGGTATTGTGCTGTCTGGTTAGCGAATACGCTCTTCGCAATAGCAATAAAACATTTTTTTCCAGGCAAAAAAAAAAACAAAAAACATGCTATAAGGAAAAAAAAAAGACACAAAATAGTTTGTGTATATGTTTATGTACACGTGGCAAATTGCATGTTATGTGTGCACATGTGAGTGTGTAAGTGTAAATATAAGTGTGTAAAAAGTGTTTGTTTGTGAGTGTGTCTGTGACACTAATCTGGGGACAAGCAGGCTGGAAATCCTGAGGAGAAGGCAGGAGGGATCCAAGAACCAGAGGGGTCCTCTTCTGTGCAGGTCCATTGAGTGGATGGCACGGGGGCTGTCCTGGAAGTGCGGGCAGCAGCTGAACACGTAGATTCTGCTCTGACAGAGTGCCGCTCCTCCGCTCCCACACCCAGAAGTGCTGCAGTTCCTAGAATCTACATTCTATGGTACTTAGTACCCTTTATCCACACAATGTAGATTCTACAATCTGTGGCACTTAATGGTTAAAAAAAAACTATTATCATAACAAAGCAGCATGTGAGGCAAAAATTCCCCACTGATTGTCAATAGATTTATGGTTCCACTGTAAGATGTTTTTTGCATGTTTTGGGAAGCGATTATAGTTCCTACTTGCGATAAGGATACTTTATTGTTGCTGATTATTCTTAGTAACAGTAGTTCCTGTTTGTGGTGTGTATTGCTACACACGGTTTATCTTCCCTGTGCTCTGAGTGTCATTTGTTTTACCTGGTTGAGATATGTGCTACCCCAGGCTTGTTCAGCTCTTGATGTGTCGATAATTTCTGACCTGGATAAGCAATAGGGCAGTTGCTTGGTGACTGAGGGATTTGTCCGTTACAGCCCATACACAGCATGCTACATAAGCTGTGTTCTTCCAAGTTAATCATCCTTATAAATTTAAACAAACAAAAAGAACCATATGCCAATGCAAACTTGGTAATGTTGATTAGCTTGGCGGCTATCATAGAAACGTTCTTAAATGTAATATTATTTCACTCATGACATGGTTTCTTATTGCACTTTGTTTAATAGGTATTGGGCTTTGTGTAATTAAGGTTGTGAAAATGTTTGTGATTTTTATGTTTTTTTTTTATTATTATAATTATTATTTTTGTGTGTTTGTGTTAAGAGGCATTTACATGATTTAATTATTGGTTTGCCTTTTTTTAATGAGTGTAAGTGCACTGTTAAAAGAGAAGACAGAAAACATAATGGTAGGGATTTTTTTCACACTGGATTGTGTTTGAACCCCAACCTACCAGGCATGCTACTCTGAGCGGAACATTGTCTTTTTTTTTTAATTCACTGCTTCAAGGATTTTATTATCATTGTTTAAAGGGGTATTCCACAAGAGAAATTGCAAGCAACTTTGCAATATATTTTCATTAAAGCGATATGGGCACGTTCCTATAAAAATCATAGGAATGTGTCAGTATAAAGTAAATGCTGCACAAGGAATCATTTCGCTCAAAGCCCCCCTGCAAAGCCGACCCCGCAAACCTGTGTTCACCTGACCCTCCTACACAGCTAAAAGTCCTTCTGAGCCGTTTCAGTGACGCTGGAGTGGGGGCGGTGCAGTCCTTCCATAGGCTGTTACGAATGAAAACAGAAATTCAGCCTATAGAAGGATCGCACCGCCACCAGCCGCGCATCACTGAAGCAACCCGGAAGATCAGTTAACTGTGTGAGCGAGTCGGCACGCAGGTTTGTGGGGGCTGGGGGCGGCTTTGCTGGGGGGCTTTGAGCGAAACAATTGCAGCATTTACTTTATACAGGTATAGGACCTGTTATCCAGAATGCTCGGGACCTGGGGTTTTCAGGATAACGAATCTTTACGTAATTTGGGTCTTGCCTTAAGTCTACTAGAAATTCATTTAAACATTAAATAATCCCAATAGGCTGTTTTGCTTCCAATAAGGAATAAGTATATCTTAGTCGGTGTCAAGTACAAGCTACTGTTTTATTATTACAGAGAAAAAGGAAATCATTTTTAAAAATGTTTGATTATTTGGATAAAATGGAGTTTATGGGAGACAGCCATTCCGTAATTCGGAGCTTTCTGGATATCGGGTTTCCGGATAAGGGATCCTATACCTGTACTGATTTTTATAGGAATTTGTCAGTATTAAACAAATGTCAGTGGTTTTAAGTTATTTGAAATGTAACTGCTGTTAAAAGCCTTATATATATGTCTAACTGTTCATATTCTCTATACTCCTGGCTCTGATTATTGAAACAATATTGCAAGCCATCTGATTGAAGGTGATTAAAAGAGTTTTTGGGTGGAGGACCACTTTAATATTACTTTTCAAGCCACCTACATTGTTATAGACACCACCGAGTCAGGATCTGCATCTTTAAAGACTAGCTTTGAACATGGATATCCAGCCAAATATAACAAAGCTGCTGCCATTTTCTACAATTTAGTCATCCCCCAATTTCCTTTGAACGTCATCTGATGGTGGATTCAAAAGAGAATGATTAGCTTCTGTGTGCTTGCCATAATAAGTCTGTCTTTGTGATCTACAGAATTGTAGCCGAAGAGACAGATTATTCCATGTTATAATAAGGAGGGGGTCATCAGAGTAATCAGCATTGCTGTTCTCTGTCTTTGCAGAAAGAGGCTCATCTGTGTTAAGATTGTGCTTCAACATTAAAGATGAGGCATTCATCTGCCTATCACTTACACTGATACATCAAAGGACAGACAAAAGATCCTTTGTGACCATACACAAGGCAACCTTCTATGTGTCCTCTCCAGATTCAGGTTCAATCAGCAGTTTACAATTATGTCTGTTTAATACCTCTTTCCAATAATTTTCTGGCTCATACAGTATGCCCTGAAAATATCCACTAAGTAATTTGCATTGAAGAGGATATTAAATGAGCCCTAAACAGATGATCACTGTTTAAGAATGGTATAATATCTAGTGACCTAGAAGTGTAATATATTTAGCGTGAAAAAAACCTTAATTCTAGACACAGACAGACTGGCAATGCCCAATTAGATTTCTGGCCAACTGGGATGTACACAAAGTGGGACGAACAATGTTATCCTCAAATCCTTTAATAGTCACTTGTAATAGATGATGAAGAAGGTTAACTGACATACCTGAGTCGGATAGAAAAGTAGTACATTCCTTGTCTTTGTTCTTTATTATGCTTTACCTGCAGTTCGTTTTTGCCTTTAATGATTCTAATACACCATATACAATATTTCCATGAACACATCATTTAAACAAACAGCCAAGCACACCCTACAGCTGAACAGATCATCAGAACAGGTGAAAAAAAATGTAATTTTGTGTTTTAGTGGTGGGTAAATAACTTCCTCCACTTTAATGCTGTATCACAAACCTTCAATGTAGAAACAGCTACAGTGGCATTATAGCCCTTTGAGAGGATGAAGGATAGAAGCCAAATTAGCAAATTGTACCCACTCTGCAATGACTGTATCAATGGCAGTATTCCACAAATGCCTTCCTCTTGTAGGAAACCAGAATTATTCTACTGTCATTGGTTAACTGTATCTGTGTGCCTGACCCTTATCTCCAGTAAGATAAGGTAAGGTTGTATTTGGTGTATCTATATCCAGGGTTTTAGATTAGTACCTTTTTTTCCCCAAAGTTATTTTCAATTGTTCTTTGATGGTATGAAATTCATTTCATCTTGTTGGAGTCTGGTTATTTTATGTATCATGCGTTTGTAGTTTTAGGGTTAGAGGATTCGGGTCCATATTGAGAACTTTATATTCTTTGGGATGGTGGGATGGTAATATACTTCAACGCACCACACTTCTTAACTCCTAAAGTGCTCTTGTAGAGCATATAAAGGTTTTATATTTATTTTTTTTAACTGATGCTGGAGAAATCCTGACAATCATTGCTGCTGGCTCCCTTTTATACGGTTTTTGAATCCAGTTCTGTATGCATATATTTATATTCCAGTTGGTGCACTGATCCTATCTGAAATGTGGTGTTCACAGTACAAACAGATTAAAAGGTTGAGAGCATTTCAACAAAATAAATTGCGGCTTTATAACCGTATAATAAATCATTCATTAAGCCTATCCCCTTGGCTATAAAACCACTGCAGAGCTTAAAAGAATATATTGCCTTGATATCATTTGATGATGGTTTTGAAGTGTTGTGTTCAAAGAAGGGTAACATCTGCCCTCACATTCAAGACATGATTATTTATGTCCTTCATTTTTTTTAACTATTCGATGTGTATCTCTTTAATATGTTGCACAGTCACTGAAATCATTTCTTTTGTTACCTTTCCCAACTGCCCTCTCCACCGATAGAAGGGTAAGGCCACCACACTGGGCGTTTTGGGGCGATTTGGTCGCCTGGCTACTAATCACCTCGTCTTTGCGGCGACCAATCTCCTCAAACGCCTTCATTGATTCTGCGCCGGCTAAAATGAAAAAAAAAAAACACGCCGGCACTAATCACATGCGGCGATTAGTTTTCGGAAAACGAATCGCCGCATGTGATTCGCAAAAGCGTTTTTTTTTTCTGTTTTCGGAAAACGAATCGCCGGGTGTGATTAGCACCGGATTATTTTTCATTTTAGCTGGCGCAGAGTCAGGGAAGGCGTTTGGGGAGATTGGTCGCCGCAAAGACGAGGCGATTAGACGCCAGGTGACCAAATCTTCCCAAAAGGCTCCAGTAAATATTCACTGCTGGTTGTTTGCAAGAATAGTTTCAAAGTCCCAGTCAGTAATACTGTGTTTGCAAATGGCATAATAAAGAGGCACAAGACATTAACGGAAAAGCCACAAAAATGCCAAAGCTGTGCACATATAAAAACCTTGTTGGAACAGTCATTCTTCAATAGTGCCATGAGTATCCGCACACAAATTAGCCTTAATCCCAATTATCAAACCTGACTGTATTTACTTACCTGAAACCCCTGGACTGGTGCTCCTATCCGCAGAAAACTGCACCGGCCCAGGTTTATACCAGTGAGCACCACAGAGCGATCTTCTTCTTGCTTCAAATTTCCTGGGGCAAACGCATGCGCAGTTGAACGAAATAGCCGACTTTTTAAAGTTTGGTGCGAAGAAAGAGGAAGACAGAAGAGAAAGCTCTCTGTGGAGCTCACTGGTATAACCCCTCCTTTTTAATCAGGTCAGCAGCTCAAACAAGCTTTCATTTTCTTTCATCTTGGGTGAAAATTAAGAATTTTTGTGAGGCAATATATCCGTTTTTAAGAAAAGGGACTTCATTTACAAAGAAGTTGTCTGATTATTTTTGGTGCTCACCTAGCTCTGTAAACATACATATAATATCATCTTTGTTTGAAATAGTGTCATCTACTGAGGTCCAGCCCAAATACATTAAAGATGGAAAGCGGTATGGCAGGAGGTCTGTGCCTGAACTTCAGGATTCTCTTGAGTTTGATGAAGAGACAGTGATTGAACCTGAAGATGAAGGTACCAGGTCTTCACATGTCGGCTCCAGAAACTGTGAAGAGGTAAGAACAGAATAATAATAATAATATTTTTTCTAAAAACTGGCAATTCTTCTTCTGCCAGGAATTCTCTTTCACATTTCCTTGTTTCTTTATCTTTAATGCTAGTGTCCCCTTTGTGTTATCCTCACTATGCATTCATGATTAGACAAGCTCTTGTGTTTTCCTTAAAGAATCAAGTACAGTATTCTGCAACTGTAGCATTAATGTTTCCAGATAGGCATTTTTATGCTTGGCATGAGCAAATGTTTTAAAATACAATCTCTTTAAAAAGGCAACTGTCCACTGACACCGATATAGATGGCTAATGAATTCATTCTTAATCTCAAACCTTTTAAAACCACCAGCCACATCCTCCTGTCTGAATCAGTAATAAGCTAAAAACTCTGGTGAATACTACAGCTCTAAATGTGTATGGAATACTGAATGAGGAGGCTTCTGAATCCTACGGTCTATTCCTCTTGATACAGGACCTGCCAGACGCAGCTGTTCATCACAATATGTTTAATTATATTACCACTTCCAAACATCCTTGCCCCTGAATTGCAGTTCACGCTACAGGGATATTTTATCATTTGAAAGCGTGTGAGAGGCAGACAGTTCTCTGTGTTTTAAATGGTATGCAGGGGATTTTACAGCCTTCATTTTCTGCAAGTAAATTATAATTTGACATGTAATTTAATGTTTCTTTTTATTGCTATTATAGTTGATTCTTCAAGCTGTTCGCATATTGCCTGAACATTAATTTTATTCCTTTCTCATTAATATTTTAACTTACATAAGGAAAGAAAAACCTGAACATGTGGATGTTTTATCAGGCTGCAATAATAAAATTATCCATGTGTAGACAGAGTGAGCCAATTAAATGGTTGTGGCTAATAATGGTTATTGTTAGGGAACAAATGTGAAAGCATAACTATGTAAAACAAAGGACAAGTACTGCTGAGTGACAGTTTATTTGGTATGGATAATAGCACTCTCATATACACACAAGGCTTTTATCTCCTCCATGAATGGCCTTGAAAAATGATGAAGAACAGTTGTGTTGCTTTTTTTGTATTTTTTTTTTTTTGTTGTTGTTAGCCAAACATGATGGAAATAATGATTTTAACAAGTGTATTTGAGAGTGTTATTCTCATAATTTTTAAAGGTGCTTTTGTGTGAAAATCAAAAACATGCTTTCTCAAAAAACACTCTGAATAATTTCAAGTTAAATAAGTAAAGATTTTGGTCCTAAGAAAGGTTTATGACTAAAATGTTAAAGGGTAACTATTGAGTACATTGAACTAGGAAACTTTGTAAATATAATCATTTAAAAGTGTTGTACAGTTTCTGAAATACCGTAGATACTTTTGAGTATCCCTCTCTCAACAATCTGTTTCTCTTTATGTATGAGTTGGGGTTAAGACACATAAGAATGGCTGCAGGCCCCTTGAATTGAGCAGAATTCAATCCAACAGGGGTAAGCAGTGGGAGACATGTAGGCCTCCCATCACCTGCCCCTATCCCTCCCTTAATTTGCTGGTCATTCAGATGCACAAATTAGCAAGCGTCAGGAAGCGCAGCCTGCATTGGGGCCTGATCAGTCACTAGCACAAAGTCAGGCGGCCTCCTGATGCAAGTCCGATGCAAGGCGCAGAGCTCAACTTACCCTGCAAGTGCCTTTTAAATAAGCATTGAGATACTCTTGCGCCCCAGGGTATGGTAAATGACTCCTCTATTTAAGCACAAACCAATGATTTAGCAGAACTGTCAATAAAACTCTGACTCCTGCATAAAGGGTGAGAGATGGCTGAAAGGAGGACACTGAAGAGTAATTTAATTATTTGAGAAATCTTCAGAATCAGAATGTTTAATTCATTATATTAGAAAGTGCCCTATTTTCATAAAATGAAGCTTATATCCAATTTTATTATGCTATAAATCTAGGTTTAATTTTATTTTCTAGTTTTTCATTTGCCTTTCATATCCAATATTTAGTGGCCCCAAATAAAAGGTCATCCTATAAAACGATGCTAATATCTTGTATCTAATATGTATGTTTGCCTTTTGTAAAGAGTAGAAGAATGTTCAGGAGTAGACGGCTTCTAAATAAAGTTCAAGCTGAACTTTGTTAACTAAACAATATGGGTTTTGTGAAGGAGAAGGGTTAGGAGCCAAATTCTGTGTAATTTTTTTTCTGAAGCTCAGTCATGCAGATCCAGTGAGAAGAATATGGTTTATTATAAAGAAGAATTAAGAAGAATAATACACACACATAACCTAACCCAAGTTTTGTTGTCATGTGTCTGTTTATAATATATATAGATATAGAGATATATAAATATACACTTGAAAACTAGCTTGAAGCCGGCACAGCACGTATAAAGGTTAAGTGTGCCTGTGTGCAAAATGCAAACAATAAGATAACTGTCCCAAATAAAGCATGTACTCACAGGTCTTAGCCAAGGTGAAAAAACTGCTAACGTTTCGGCTAGACCTCTAGCCTTCCTCAAAGCCTTTGAGAAATTTAAGCTAGTTTTCAAGCGTGTGTGTGTGTGTGTGTATAAATATATATATAGAGAGAGAGAGAGAGAGAGAGAGAGAGAGAGAGATCTCTATATATATATATATCTATCTATATATCTCTATCTATCTATCTATCTATATATATATATATATATATATATTATAAACAGAGACACATGACAAGAAAACTTGTTAGGTTATGTGTGTGTATTATTCTTCTTTATAATAAACCATATTCTTCTCACTGGATCTGCATGACTGAGCTTCAGAAAAAAAATGACACAGAATTTGGCTCCTAACCCTTCTCCTGAACTTTTACAATATGATACATTTCTCTGCGGCATTGGTGAAAAATTAGCAATATATGTATTGATTCAGAACAGTTTATAGTCGGCGTCCGTCCTAAAGCTGTTTAGAAAGATATAACAAGGTGAAAAATTTAACTTTATACTTCACTAAAAAAAAAAAAAGGTCACAAATAGAAAGTAATTGAAAAAAGTATTTCTGGTGGACTATCTGAAAGCAACTTAAAAAAGTGTTGGAAGATAAACAACCCCTTTAGGTTGGTGTTCCGTTACTTTTTTTTTGTAATATTGTTGCTGTTGTACCCATCTACTTATGTCCCCTTTTGGTGGCTTTAACAAGTTTCTGTGTATAAACAAAACAATGTCGGCAATCACAGCATGCTGTAAATCAAGATAGTATGTAAATGATAGCAGTTTAAAAAACAGAACATATTTAGATGTAAAAACAACCTGTCACTAGTGGTGAAAAGTGAATACCAGAGAGGGCAGGGGTGGGCAGTCGATAGCACCGAAGTATGGTATTGAAATCTACGACATCTGAAATGGATGGAAACCACAAAGGAGATCCTAGAGTTAGAAATGATAAAATATATGGAAGTATAATGCATTAAAGAGCTGCCTGTCAGCACAAAAAGGTTAACTTATCAAGTTACCCGCAATTATTATTACTATTGTTTTCCTTTATGCAGAACTAACACATTTATGCCGCACTTTACTAAGATATAATAATCACATGATAATACACAAAATTTATATCAATGCCTGTCCCAGAATAGTTTACAGTTTCAGGTTCTAATATCATCAGATGCCAATTTATTACAATATTCATTTGTGCCTATAAAGTAATCTTTATATAAGCCTTCATTGGAGTATATAGATTATTGTGTCTGTGTATGGTCATCTGTGCAAATGTTTCCACCATATCAGCTGACTATCTGGTTTAAAAATAAGCCCCTGGGTTTGTACATTTTAAAGAATTCCTCTTTAGTAATAAATGGTGAAACCCATAATGTACTGTTCCAGGATCACATGAGGATTCTCACACCAGTATTCATAACATACAAAGGCTCACTTAGTCTAGCTAGGGGCTAAATAAAGAGTGGCTTAGATAAAGCATATGCCTATTTTGGTGCCAGTGTGCCGAACACCTACTTTGACCACTTGGTAAGTACTAGTGTGCATGCAAAATTTTGCCCCGCTAAATTTACACTATTGAAGGGCGGATAAGTGCATACTTTTGCCCCCCCATGTGCTAACATTAAGTGAGCGGTTGAGCCCACATACAGTTGACTAACCTGCACACAATTTCATGACTGTATCATCTGATGCAAAATGTTGCACAATGCCTGCTAAAAACAAAAGGGAAGCCTGCTTTTATTCTGTGCAGTCTTCTTGTAATCTCTAAGACATTTTCATCTTCAATAATTACATTGTTAGATTAAGCAGACAGGTTCTTATTAGGACTATAAGCATTTAGAGGGCATAATGATGATTATGTTGGCTTTGTCCAATATAATTTTTTTTAAAAACTATTTAAAATGTGCTAATGTGGCCATACAAGGTTAAATATGTCTTTGGCTGTCGAGGCTCAAGGCTACACAAAGGTCAGATTAAAGGGATCTTTTCAGTTGCTCATAAATGAGATTTAATAATGTTTGCCTTGTGAGCAGCTCATAGTTATTTCCAATATTCTTAAATAGTGTGTGTTAACATTTCAATGAACTTTTCTTTGTATTCAAAGTAATGTCCTGTAAATAGCGTATTCAAAGCTCTCCTGCATCTTGGAAATAATGTAACCCTCAACCACCTTTGTGTCATGCTACATTTGCCTGTACCTGGAGAATAACAGTGCATAGTGCCTCAAAACTTTCACTAGGTCTGATTATTACTTCATCCAAGATATACCCACCGCCCCTGGAAAATAACAGTGCATAGTGCCTCAAAACTTTCACTTGGTCTGATTATTACTTCATCCAAGATATCCCTCCCACCCCTAGTCATTCTTTTGAGGGGCTCTTGTTCCCATCACTAAGCTTCCTTAAAATTGTGGGTCAAGCTACTGCTTGCAAGCAGGGGATTACTATACCATCTGTATGCACCAGTCAGCTAATTAATTAATGAAATTTCTTCACGTAAAAATATTTTTCTATTATTATTTGATTATTTATCCTTCTGTACAGGTTCTCTCTCCAGTGTATCTTCAGTCTGTGCAACCATCTGCTTAGCTGTTAGAATTAATGATACTTGCAACCTGGTAGCAGTTTAAGTTGCAAACTAATGAGCTGCTGAACAAAATTATAAACTTCTACATAGATCTATTACCTGCTTGAAACGATGTCCAATACCTCCCATATACTCACAGAAATTTGAGAGGTTGATATTATAAGGAAAATGATACCCAACTATACTGTGTTGTGCCAATTTAAGCATCCCCTAGTGACTCAACTTGCTAACTTGGGACTTTGGCCCTGTTATCCCTTTCTTCAGCTTGAAGATGCCATTTTCTTTTTTTCTTCCTATAAATACCCTGCACTGCTATTGATGGTTGCATGCATAGTACAGTACTTCTTCAGAATTTTCTGTACTGTGCATGTGTACTCATTTGTTGGACACAAGGTTACACTCTCCAGGAAAAACATGTCTTTTTACAAAATGCATACATCCCAACTGTCTCATTTTTCGCTGGACAGTCCTGATTTTGACAGCTCAACCTGTAGCCCCAGGTTTGTTACTGAAATGTCCCGACTTTCTCTTTGATTTCCTGCACTGAACAACCAGAAAAGATACAACATTTCTAACTTAATTGGCTTTTGTCAGAGAGCCCAGAAAGATACTTATAAACTTTTATAACAATTTAAGATAAGCAAAGAAGCAATTGTAACAATTCAAGATAAGCAGGAGGGAAACGCTTGGGGAAATTGTGATTTGCAGCTTAAAGGGCAATTCACCTTCATTACAAAACTGTAATAACACATAAAAACCACAGAAATGTGTTCAAACTTTTATAACCTGCCAAATTTTGTAAAACTGGCATGGTAATTAGGGGGTGTGGCCACAAAATCATCACTGCGCAGCAAAACTTTTTGTCCCTCTTTCTATTTCAAAAATGTTGGGAAGTATGAAAATGCATTAGGTAATAACGCTCCTCCAGTAAAATCCTGCATTGAGATCTGTTTTTCAAAAGAGCAAACAGATTTTTTTTTTTTTTAAATAGACGTGGGACTTAGAAACGTTCGTTGTTTCCCAGGTGTCCTCAGCCACATGACTTGTGCTCTGATAAACTTCAGTCACTCTTTACTGCAGCACTTCAAGTTAGTGATCTCACCCCCACCCTTCCCCCACAGTAGCCCATTATCAGAACAATGGGAAGATAACAAGCTCCCTGATACCTGCATTGCTAAAATGCTCCAATGCCCTACCGAGGGTAGATATGTAAATAGCATTCAACAGTAAAAATCCATGTCCCTTCAGTTACAGAGGAAACAATCGCTCCAGGCACAATAACTTGAGATGGCTGCCTACACAAAATACACGTAAATATTACAGCTAAAAAATACACTTCTTGGTTCAAGAATAACATTTTAAATGTTAGAATGAATTACTTGCAGTTTACACAGTGTAATTTAGGGATGAAAAACTACACCATACAAATCACGACCGAATCCCTTTACAAATTGACTCTACTTTCTCCATTGGAAAGCAAGGTTTCTTTCATTTGTAGCAAAAGGTTCATTCAATATTTATTGCATTTTACTATTCTGACATCCGTACTTTTCAAAACCGTTGGCACAATTCAGTTGCTGCCTTTCAGAGATTGGTAGTTAGCCAACAGAAAATAATTGGTTTTGCAAATGGCAGGCTTTCTTTTCAAGTGCAGTGCCTATTGAATCCAACACCTCCTAGAAATGGCAGAACCATTCTTTAGTCCAATTGATCAGGTAACATACGGCATTAACTCAATACACCTAAAGTCCCAAGGAAGTGGTACTACTAGTGTGGGAGTTTGGGGTATTCATGTCAATGCCAGCTGTTATATATGAGACAGTTTTTGCTTGTCATTTTTGTTTTTAAATACCTTTAAGCTTATTCAAATGTCTTCATACCATTGCATTTATGAACACAACTGAAGACTAATATATTGTATAAGTTCTAAAATCACTTTAAAACAGGCCTGCACCAGGCCATCATATCTTTAAGAAGGGCCACATAGTTCAGTTAAAGCCTCTGGGCTAAATGCTGACAGCTTACTTGGATTTCTGGATAGCAGAAGTGAAGGTAGATATATTATTGTGCTTCTTGAATGTCTGTGAATCTTGCTGCATGCAATCACCCAGAAAGGGTCTGAAGTTGACTGCTTCACAATGAGCTAGCCGGGTAGCAGCATATAGGGTGATAAAGTGAAGACATATGTACAGAAAGATAAAAGTTTTGCAAACAAAGCTTTTGTACACAGAAGCTGCACCACAATATTTTCTATGGTCCCCTGCTTTCTGTGCCTATTTCTCACTAATGCTACAGTGTGCAGGGGGAGAAAGGAGAGCAATGGTAGTGAGAAGCAATGGCAGAGACAATGGAGAGTAATATTATATGTGCAATAATAATGCTTTCATAAATATCACTGGGTATCTGAGGATATCGCTGCTTGCCACATTTCATTCAGTAGGGCGTTCCCATTTGAGGTGAGAGGCATGGCAGTTTAAAGACCCCAGCCTGTAGTATAATTGTTACACGCCTCAGTAACCTCTTAAATTAGTCCTATGTTCTGCAGCAGAACAAAGGTCTATCTTCAGGAGCAGATGTCACAGTGCAAGAGGGTTGTTACAAAAAATGGCTGCAGTGAGTAAACAGCACGGATTGCAGATGCTTTGGTGGGTCCTGGTCAGAAAAGGAAGACCTCTGGCCATCTGTTTTTAAGCCCTGCAGAGCATGTGTGAGTGAACACAATGCAGGCCCTGAAATCTTTCATTTTTAAACTGAGACCCTGTAATAAGTGTGACCCCAATCCAGCTGCAGTATAGTGCAAATCTGTGTGACAATAGCTCAGTACAACACTAAGGTACTTGCGCTATAGGAACAATCATAGTCACCTTTTGTGCTCTTGATACACATTGGCAGCCATTTTGGAACAGCTTTGACCTTTGAGCTATTTTCATCCTCTTCTCTGTAAAGAAAAGCTGCTGTCAGGCCCCATTATAGTAATAAAATAGAAGTAAATGGAGCTGGGTGGCTTAGCCCAGGCACTAGCAGCTGAGATGAATAATAGAGGCCTTGATAATAGCTGGCAATGGATATTCCTTACTGCCTTTTGCATCTGAGCGTGAGATGGTGAATGTCTGATCAGCTGGGTTTTTAAATCAATGAATTAACATACATTGTTCTTTTTTAAAATTTCCAATTGATATCCAGTATGTTTAATTTTGTTTTAGATGTGGAAAAGTGAAGAGGGAGACGAATATGAAGCCGAAGGTAAAATAAGAAAAAATACAGATATATGTCAAACTAGAAACCAGCAGTTGAAAGAAGGAATACTGTATATGGGATTGCTCATTATTTATTTTTACAATTTGCAAATTGAATAATTTGAATAAATAATAGAACAAATTATGTTAGTTCTAAATAAAGACATTTTTTCTGTACTCAAACAAAATTAAATACATGTTTCTTTGGGAACTATATCACTATTTTGCAGCATTCATAAATAAATGCTAATACAATAAAGTAGATACATATAAAGAGCAGTCTGTGGTGCCCAAAGAAACTTGCACAATGGAGACACAGTTC
The DNA here is from genome assembly GCA_038501925.1 of Xenopus petersii. Taxonomy (NCBI): domain Eukaryota; kingdom Metazoa; phylum Chordata; class Amphibia; order Anura; family Pipidae; genus Xenopus; species Xenopus petersii. The sequence continues at coordinate 51,113,486 of CM076686.1, read as the reverse complement.
ACTTACTATACAGCGTAGGTTAGTTTGTAACACAATTGTTTAATTGATGAATTTTTTAAATACTCTGTATTGTTTATTGTTGCTTAGATATAAGGGCAGTTGCTCCATTCAGACTTGATTGCTTGTATAAGATTTCATATGTTTTAATCAATAAGGTGGTTAGTGAAGTTAAGTATAGAAAGCAGCAGCTTTTATTCAAGTAAAGCAATAATTAAAGTAAAGTAATAACAAAAATCCAGGTGCTGAGCCCTGGTCAAATTTAGGCACAAGGCATATAAATTGTTTTCTTGGTTGGGTTGGTACTTTTTCAATATACAATAAAATATAGAAAACTGCCCAGTGAATTTGTGTTTGGCTTTGTAACTTTGCTGCACTTACTCTCTTCTAGCCAAAGACTTATTCAAGTTTGCTTCAGTTGTGTGTGTGTTTAAAATTTTAGGCCAGTTAAGATTTTGGAACCCTGATGACCTCAGTGCTTCTCAGAATGTGTGCACTACAGATCAAGAATGGTTGGAACAGAAGTTGCAGTTGGTCTGCGACGACCTTGGCATCACGCGAAACGATCACTTTAACGGGAAAAAGCTCATCTCAATATGTGAACAGTATGGTTTGAAGAACTTGGACGAAGAGGTGAATAGATCAAACTCAAATCACTAATCAGAACAGAATCCATAATACCCTTAGCATATATTCTTCTTTGCCCAAAATACAATGAAGTACAGTGCTATTCAGTGGGAAGGTATTTTTGAGGCATTTAGTCATCTAATTATCATAAGTGCAGTTTCATGCGGGCAACTAAATGTCTAGTGTGCTACTGCCCATAAAGTAGGCTTGCTTTTGCAGTACCAGCTACTGATTAGGCGTTTAACATTTATACAGAGCAAACTTCATTGTTTATTGACTGTATGGTATATGCCAGATTGTACTAACATTCTGTCCTAATGGAAGAAGAAATGCATATATTGCTATTAAATGTTGCAGGTTGAAAAAAATACTTCTTTCTATGACATCATTTTATTACAATCTATGTTTAAGTTGGACAGCACAGCTTTAGGTTATATATTTAGTCAATGATCCATTAATGCTAAACGTCAACACCTGACTACCTTGGTAAGCCCTGAGTTGTTGCATAAAAAATAAATGCTGGAGAGTCATGCATTACTTTGTTTTTTACCGTTTACTTTTTTTTTTTTTTTTTTTTAAAGCTATTTTTACATTGGGTCACACTGGCCTCTGACTGCCTGTGGTTAAAAGAGATGCTAAACTTATGTCAAAGAGCTAATGCAAGATAGTGCACAAAATCTATGTGAATAGATGGATTAGAAACACTGATTTTTTTTCTTTTCTTTATAATCTTATATTTTAACCCTATTTAAAATAATGTAGTAATCCTTTCTGTTAAAATATTGCATCCTTAAACCTTTACCTCTGCTTCTTTATTGCTTAGGCTTATGTTATATAGTAAATTTTGAAGCACCACTTCAGTTGTTGAGGAAGATTGTGTCAGTTATACGCACTGCTGGCCTTTGGCATTTGCACATCAGCTTTTTTTAAAAGGCAACTTTACTATAACTGGATATCACATGAAATGTTCATCTTATAAAATGTACATTTGGGCTGAAAAAGGATTTAGAAAATGTATTTTGTTTTTTCCACACATCAACCAAGTGTTTTGTTTGTAGGCTGCATTCAGGTTTTCACATCTCCTGTTTACTGTGTTACAGACCCTGGAAGATATGATTCAGAATCTAGATCAAGAAGAAACAATGAGCCTCCAGGATTTTTTCTATGAAGTCTGTAAAAATAGCAAACCTTTAACACCATCATCCTCAACTCCCTACCGACACCTAAAGAGGCACCTCTCTATGCCGGTAACTAATTAATCACCTTGTTTGCATGTAAACCAAAATGTTAGATTAACTATACTTTTTTCGGGAGGTGGCATCTGAAATGTTGAGTTTCATTTTCATTTGCAATCTATATCTTAAATACAAGCTGTTATCCTGTGAAAAAAAACATTCATAATCATATTAAAATAATTTTTACACATCTTATTACACGTGGAAATGCATTTGTGCATTCTTTTGAGGATGCAGCTTTTTTTGAGAAGCAAATTTCCTTCTCACAATGCTGCAGTACAGGAGACTGTATCTGGCAGCCTTTTAGAAGGCTGTTAAACACAGCAGGGTATTAACCTGATAAAGCATAAACTGCATTCACCACTTACCCTCTCCAGCTCCATTCTTTATTCTGGGTTCTTTCTTGTTTGCATTTGTACATAAATTTTGTGTGCTGCTCTGAGCTTGTCCAGATGGGAAAGCACCTGGAAGAAATATGGATGCTAATAAGGTAGCCCTCTCAAGTAAAACAAACAGTATGCAAAAATGCATTTTATAACTGCTGCAGAGTTACAATTTTCTTTTAAACAGAAAAAAACATTTGATATACTTATGAACTGGTTGTAATAATATCTGACCAGAGATTCTGTCCCATTTTTCTTCTGTCAATTTTAAGTCTTATGATGAGTGTGGAAGACGAACAATAACTCCATCGTCCATGGTAGGGGCTGTTGGCTTCCGCTTACTATCTAAGCTTGATGATGGAACAGGCTACGGTTCAGTGGAAGACGTCATAGATCTTTGGCAGGAAGAAGGAATAGAAAACAGCCAAGCAATACTTAAGGTTCTGCATCTGACAAGTTTTCACTTTGTGAAACCTAGTTGATTTGATTTTAGTCACATGTTATTGTTTCTGTATAAATAATAATTAGAATAGATTCTGTGTTTTTCAGGCCCTGGATTTCAATCTAGAAGGTAAAATTAACCTGGTGGATCTTACAATGATCCTGGAAAATGAGCTGTTGATGACCAAAAATGAGGTGTATCAGGCTGCGCTGGTCAGCTTCCGTTCAGAGATCAGGCACTTATTGTAAGTTTGCATTCCATTCTCTTTATTAAGATGCATCAGCCAATGCTATCTTAATAAATATTAAATGACTGAGTACTGCCATGTGGTGATTTAATGCCCTCTAATGATTTTAGTTACCGGAAACCCCCAGCACATATGGAATTGCTATACAGGCTGAGCTAGAATTCTGCATCACAAAATTCTTTTTAGGTTACACAGTTAACATTTGGCGCTTATGCACTAAATTGGGAATGGTTAATATTGAGTAAGTGTTTATCATGTTAAGCCCACAGTAACCAGATAGAGTAACTACTGTTGATTATTCATGGTTAATTTCTAGTTCAAACATTTTAGTAAATCAGTATTTATATAATAAACCTTTAAGTGTACATTTAAAGAATTTTTTTTAAAAAATGCTAACACTACATATACTTTCCTAGTAACTGGTAGAATCATTTTAGGGAATCTGTACAGTGCTATTCAAAAGAAACCATTTCTAATTTTTTTTACCTTATTGTCTTTTATTCCCAGGGAACGAGCTGATCAAGCTGCCAGAGAGAAAGAAAAGCTCCGCTCTGATCTGGAGAAAAATGAAAAATTGAAAAGCCAGATGGCTTCAGAAGTGGATGATCATCATGCAGAAATTGAACGGCAAAATGAATACAATCTTAGGTATGGTTTGCACTTGCCAGCAGGCCACTGTTCATTCATCTGCATAAATGCTTTTGTTTTTGAAAAAAAAAACCCAAAGAGCTAACACAATGGGGAAAAAAGCTGAATTTTAAGGTACTCTCTAGTCTGAGATTGCCAGACAGGATTTTATATGTGCTGTGTTTCACCTGATCCGAGAGGACCGAAGAGATATGATTGTGCCATAACATAGCAGGAAACCATAACTGATGAGTTAAATTATTTCCCAGGCATGATAAAACCACCCAGAAATACTCTATATAACTGTTTTAATCTTCACAAGCCATGTGTGCAATTTTACATTCAGACTTGTGCTAATAATTATAATGATTTCAGATAAGAACAGCTTGTAATTTAGTGTTCAGTAGACACTGAAGACAGATATTTTTTATTTATTTTATTATTCTTGAAATTTTGGAGGATAAAGATTTGTGATCCAGGTGACAATAATTCAAACCCAATAAACAGCTAATTATTTAAGTTTTAATAATAGAATTATACTCTGGAGTTTTTCATCATGGGCAAAAGGACACAGGCTAAGATTGTTTTTAGAAAAAACCTTATATAGCTTATACTGCAGTTATGAAACCAGAAAATTAAACTTCAAGATAAATGAATGCTTAATATTTAATAAATGTATAATCCCTTTAAATATCCGTAAACCACTTTATGCCATAGATGGAGAATAATAAAGGCTTAGGGAGCCTTAGCTGCCATAAAAAAAAATTAAATTGTATATACAATCAAAAGATCTCCCATGGAAAGCCATCTATTGATAACGTCCCAAAACTAAAATTTCACCCTCCTCACCTACTTTACACATATCATTTATTGGGTATCTTTTATTGACCTTGTTTGGAAAGTGAAACAATTTGTACGTTATCATCCACTGACTGTTTTGCATCACAGATTGTTGATTGGATGTTTTTGTTTACCCGCTAAAGGAAACTGGATGAGGAATACAAGGAAAAAACAGCAACCTTAAAAAATGAAATGCGGAATGAGAGAGACCAAATTTTACAGCAGACCACAAAACAGCGTCTTGAACTGGAACAAGAACTTGATAAGGCAAAGGCAGAAGAGAACTACCTCAGAGACAGACTCAATTTGTGCTTAAAGGTAAAACCATGCTATTTCTTTGCAATGCAAGGGTTGAGCCTTGAGAATTCTTTAAATCTAATAGCACGCATGGTGCTTTGTTGCCACTGTTTTATCTTGACAAATCACATCAACAAAACACTAAGTACTGTACTCTGATGAAATCAGACAGGTTAGGCACATACTACAAAATATGAGTTGTACCCACTGGATTTTCAAGGGTATTTTTCAGTGAAATATCAAACTTTTGGGTTAAAAAAGGGGTTATTTTAAAAAAAATTTAACCTGGAAATATCTTGAATCCAAAAATACTCCAGCTAAAACATGTTAAATGAATGGCAGAAAACATGTATAAATGAATGGCAGAGGTCCCATGTTTGTAGCCTTCATGATGTTTGGTTTTTTCGGTGGGTTTCGCTCAAAACTCGATTAGAGGTTCTACACCCTGAATTCACTGATTTGAGTTTTTTCTTAAATCAGAAAACATTCAAGTTGTGAGTTCATTCGAGTTATGTAAAACCTCACAAACCTCTAAAACTTGTCCTTTAATAGATAACCTCCTTATTGTTGTGGTTTATTTTCATTGAGAATTTATCTTCGTTTCAGGAAAACTGTCGTTTGGAGACTGAATTGTTGCAAACCTCAGAAAAGCTGTTTGAATATGAAACCCTGGCATGCAAACTGCAGAGAAGCCTGGATAATATCATGCGGGAAAAGGTTAGTGAAGCCAAGAGGTCTGCTTTATTCCTTGCCAAGAATGTTCATTAATGCAAGTGAAAAATCAGTATTAAACCATAATTCATATCACCGATGCACCTACTACTTGTTGTCCCATTCATGAGCCTGGACTCGGACTCCTCCATAGGAAAGCGGACTTCCATATGGACAATCAAATGTTTCCAATATCTCCAACACTCTTATTCCAGGACTTGTAGTTCCCATAATCTTCTGTTATCCTCTGTTTTCCTGTATCTTTCCATATTTGCTGTCAAGTTTTCAGAATGACAATGGATGGTTGCTTTTGTGCTTCATATTTTAGTTTGGTGACATGGATCCCACATGTATGGAGTTCCTTAGTCAAGAGGAGAGGTTAGCACAAATGAGAAATGAGTATGAGCTCCAACGAAGGGTAAGTTATTGAAAAGAAATGGCACTACAGATCAGCAGGTTCATGGATGCTTTAAACTTTACTCCATGTTGTCTGCCTGGAAGTAACGATTTTCTTCTTTTGCTTTGGCCAGGAGCTGCAGGACCGCATTGATGAACTTCAGCTGGAACTTGAAGACTACCGCACACAAGGTCTTAGAGGATCCAGGAGATCACTTAAAAATTCCTTGTTTGATGAAATGGACAATAAAAATGCTACTGAAACTGATCAGGGTAAATAAAAGGAACTGCTTAGCTATCTGTATAGCTATAAGTGCAAACAAGTCTTACCCACTTTATGTTGACTTTTTCATCTCTTTTAGAGTTGGGTAATTTGCTCTGTCTAAGTATCATTTCCTTCCCTGTGGAAGCCGACATACCCACTACTTATCTGAATGACAGCTTGCCTCCTACTGTCACTACCTGTAGTTTCGACAAATGCTTATAGCATGACACTTTATACCCTTGAACCATGAAAAACACACCATGCACATTTTTACAAGCATAGAAACTTAAGGGTTTTGTACTAAAATACACTGTTTGCATAGGAGCAGTTACCCATAGCAACCAATCAGCAGGAAACATTTATTGGTCACCTGTTTAAAAGCAAACATCTTATTGGTTTGTATGGGTTACTGCTCTGGAGCAAATGTAGTTCCTTTTATTACATATGTATTTAGTAATGAAGATTGTGAATGTGTAGATTGAATCCCTGTACAAAGCACCTCTGCTGAAAAAATTAACCTTTACTTATTTGTCCATAGTATTTTATTCAGCAATACTATTTAATGAGGAACCTGTGCTTTGATATTTACTTGCTTTACATGTTTTAGGTATTGGGCCAGAAGATTGTCCCCCGTTAAACATGAGCATAGAGGCAGAGATGGCCATTGAACAGATGAGAGAGCAGCATAACCGGGAAGTGGAAATGCTGACAAATGAACTTCAATGCAAAGTAAGGATGTGTTAAATAATGTCCTGAAGATTATATATCTGTTTATTGGTTTGTAAGATTTTGTCATTTACTATCCTACACATACTTACATACCATTAAAACCGGAGACTCTTAACTGCAAAATGGCAGCTCAGAGGGTTTTTTTTTGTTTTTTTTTTAACCAAAGTGGATGAAACAGTCAACAAAATTTCTGAAAGCACATGACCAGGCAAAATTACCTGAGATGGCTGACTACACACCAATATTACAACTAAAAACAAAATACACTTGCTGGTTCAGGAATGAAATTTTATATTGTAGAGTGAATTATTTGCAGTGAACCAGTGTAATTTAGAAATAAAAACGACACCATAAAAATCATGATAGAATCCCTTTAAATTTTACTCCTACAGTAGAACAGTATGTTGTTTTTTTGTAACAACTGGGTTTAAAGCTTCATACTGATGTCTTCATTTTGTTCATTGCAGACAACTCATTGTGAAGAACAACTGAAAGAAATGAAATCTTTATTTGAGAAAGAGAAAGCTATTCTCAAGGAGCAGTTCGAAGAAGAGATTCAAAAAGCAGAGGTGCAGTTACGATTCCTACAAATGCAGCATGCAGAACTGGAAGCTGACATTTTGAAACTGAAGGAGGAACAGTATAAGACAGAATGTGAACACCAGAGGGAGATAAGCAACAGAGAAGTCTTGTTTCATGAGCAAAAGAGTCTCCTGGAAGAAAAGGAGGCTGCCTTACAGAAGCAGCTAACAGAAGCTAAACAGACTTTCTTAAAGGAGAAAGAGGAGTTTGCACAAAAAGCAGAGAAGGCCGAAAAGAAGACAGAGACCAAATTACTTGCACTGACAGGAAAGTTTGAAGAGGAGAAAAAACAGTTAGAGCAAAGTTTCCAGGAGCAACTTGACAGTCTAACAGTTAAACAAGAGGTTCACTTACAGAATCAGCTAACTCAAGCTAAACAGACTTTGCTTTTAGAGAAAGAGGAGTTTGCACAGAAAGTAGAAAAGGAGGCCAATACCAAAGTAGTTGCACTAACAAGAATGTCTGAAGAGGAGAAAAAGCAGCTTGAGCAGTATTTCCAGGAGCAAATTGCAAGTCTAACAGTAAAACAGGAGGCTGTCTTACAGAATCAGCTTGCTCAAGCGAAACACTCTTTGCTTTTGGAGAAAGAGGAGTTTGCCCAGAAAGTAGAAAAGGAGACTGAGGCCAGAGTGGCTGCACTAACAAAAAAGTGTGAAGAGCAGAAAATTCAGCTGGAGCAGAGTTTCCAGGAAGAAATTGCAAGTATAACAGAAAGACAGCAGTCTGAAAAAGACGACAGGACAAAAGTTTTAGAAACCCATCAACTCGAACTCCAGAAAGAAAGGTGAGCAGCATGTATATAGTTGTTTGTAATAGTTAGGTATATATTCTAATTTCATAAGCATTATCAGCATAAGCAGTCAGAAGTTGCCAACTAAACACCAATAAATATACAAACTCAATGTTCAACCTCTGTTATATTGACTCTTTTATTGATCACTATGAGGCAAATTTACTTGCCTCCGAAATTGCGACGGCTTCGCTGACATCGCAACACTTTGGCAGGCCTAGATTCGCCTGGACAACGCTAATTCATGAAAATCCGAAGTTGTGTCCAGGGTTGCGAAGTTGCACTAGCGATAATATGATAAGCAGTTCCAAGTTATGCTAGCGATGCCTAATTAGCATATGGTGTGAAGTTAAAGTACAATGGACGTATATGTTGCAGGAACCTTAATAAAATTATATAGAGTTGTTATAATGCCCTACACATGTGCACACTGTATAGTTTAGGTGCCATATGTTAGGAAATGTAGGGTGAAGGAGGGAACCCAAAAGAAAATTACGATCTTTTTCAGCCTATCACTCTCACCCTATCTACTCTATTGCACTTTGCCTGGTCTAAGTTGGCGAAGGCAAGTCTGGCGCAAGAGGTAACGTTCAGTAAAATCCGCATCTTAGTAAATTTGCTTAGTTACATCCATTCGCCAGAGCGAAAATTCGCCTGGCATTAGAGTGCGAAGTAGCGCTAGAGTCTATCTCCTTCACTAGCGTATATACGCCGGCACCCGTTTCGCCAGCGTTAGTCACTACACCCTTTAGTAAATTTGCGCCTATATATGAATATAAATATGCCTCCATTACTGCTATTCCATTAAATTTATTAGGCCAATACCCCTTATGGCTTCTTGAAAGAAGAGTATAATAGAAGGGAGCGATTACTTTTATTTGAGTCTGGGTAACAGAAATCAAAATATAACATTGTAAAGAATGTATCAATTATTATGTGCAGAATTATGTAGGGAAAACTATTTTAAGACTACTGAGAGTTTATAGAAACAATTGCTAAAGTGCTTTAAAATTACCTATAAAAAGAATGTTTGGAGTTTGTAATTTTTTTTAAAAAAATGTGGAAAAGAATTTGCTGTTGGGCAATTCTGAAAATGCAGACAGATATGGAGGGTGACGAATCTCACTAAACGTTAACTTTGTAACTCTCTCTATGCTTTAATCTGTGATCAGTGTTATAAAAATCTAAAATTACATTGTAACACGTTTCAAATATATTTTTCATGTGTTTATATAATTTATTTGGGCGTTGTTTTAATTAAGTCAATAATGATTTGTTTTTTGCAAATTGCTTGTTCTCTCTCAGAGTTCATTTATTTATGATACTTACCTTTTAAAGGTAATCTGGAATTCCTTTGCATAGATTTCCCCAGCGATAAAATAAGATTTAAGTAATATTCTGTGTTGACCACATTTAGGGAAAAAATGGAAACTGAGTATAACAAAAGAATATCAGATATGGAATTTGAGTTTTCTAAGGATTTTGAAGCAGCAATGAAGAACCATGAGGAGGCTTTAGCAAAGCTTGAAGACAAGTACCAAAATAACCTAAGAGATCTCACAGAAAAGCATACAGAAGAAAAATCTCAGTGGGAATTTGAAAAAGAAGAGCTTATTCAAGACAATATAGAGGCACAGGAGAGACTAGAAAAGGGTAAACTTGAAGCCTGTTCTGCACTTGTACAAGAGAAAGAACACATGGAGAAGACTTATAAAGCGTATACGAATAACTTAGTTGCAGAAAAACAACAGGTACAGAAGGAGTTAGAAAATCTGTTGGCCAATTCAAAAAAGGAAGAATCTCAATTATCTGCTAAGATCAGTCAACTAGAAAGTGATCTGCGAGAGGAGCTCACCGAGCGGGATGAACAGTTGTGCCAAGCTGAGAAAAATGCTCTGGTCCTAAAGGAAACTATAGAAAAACTGGAAAGGGAGCATAATTTGGAAAAAGAGCATCTTTGTTCCAAACTGAAAAAGTCTGAGGAACAATATAAAGACGATAGTGAGAAAGCAAAACAAAAGAGAGAAGATATGTTTGTAGAAATCTCTAGGCTTCAGAGCACAATCAGTGGACTGCAAAATGAGATTAGTTCTTTATCTATACTTCAAGGAAATTATAATTTAATGCAGAAAGAGAATGCAGAGCTGAAAAAGCATATAACACATCTCCAGAGCAGTGCATGCATGGAAGAGGACATGGTTGTTTTAAAAAATCTGCAGAATGTGCATGAGCAAACAGTCAAAGAAAATGTCAGGCTTGCTTCTGAGCTTTCTAGACTATGTAAGAAGCTTGACATACTTCAGTGTAAGACTGGTAAGAACAGGCTTTTGGAACCACAAAATGGACCTCAGACAGAGAAAAAACAGCTCTTAGGGGTCACAGAAAATGAGGACAGCAGCACTGTTGAAGGGGATGATAATGGTCATTATATGGAGACCCTGGAGGATGTCAACCGGAGACTTCAAAGCAAAATTAAAGAGCTTAAAAATTCAACAGAGGCATTGGCTAAAATGGAAAAAAGCTATAAGAATGCTAAAGCCGAGTATGGTCACCTTCAGAATCAGATGCTTCAGCTACAAGAAAACATGCAGCAAGTGACTTTAGAAAACGAACTTATGAAAAAAGCAGTAAGTTCAGAGGAGTTTACTGTTCCAGACCTTGAACAAACGCCTTTCACCATTCCAGGCCTAAAACTGATCTTGGCAGTTGCCAAGAAAGAAAATTTGCAGCTTCAAGAAAAATTAAATTACATGGAGCTTAAAAATGTGGAAGCTGTGAAAAACAACAGCGAACTTTCCTCTGAAGTACTTTGGTTGCAAAAGGAGATTCAAAATATGGAGGAAATAGCAGAAGCTTCACTGAAACTAGAAAACATGTATGAAGAGACAAAGAAAGAAAACTGTAAACTAATGGTGCTCGTTGCAGATCTAGAGGAGACAGTCCGTGACATGGAAGCAAAACAGTGTATGAGACTTCAGTATGTAAATAAAGAAATTCAAACAACCGACTTTACCTCTGAAACTAATAGGGTGGAACCCCACATCAAGAATGCTGATGAATGCTTTCAAATAAATATGAAATCTCTCAAAACACAGGATGAAAACCATACAAAATCTATAGGGAGTCCCAATAGACCACATAATCAGGGGAATGGCAATGCGCATCTTGTAGGAAAAGGAAGAATAGAAGTCCTCAGCCCACGAAACAGGACTATGCAAAGAGAACCAAACGTTTTAGAATCCCATCTGCTGGACAAGCACAGTGAAATGCAGAAGAGATTTGAATTTCTGAGGTAAATCCTCCATGTATAGTTTTTGTTGGCTTCTTCCTCAGATCAAGATTCTGTCAGCTTACCCTACTGCTTTCTACGCTTCTAGAACTAACTAATTCATGCATTAACAGCGGTGACATACATCTATTACAATTAACATGTTAATTCAAACTAAAACCTGGTGCAATGGCTGCCTATCTTTCTTGGGCTTGGGTGCCTTCTAAGTACTACTAAACGGACTAAGATACCTTGTTTTCATGTATTTGTCTACCTTTATAGAATAACTGCTTGTCTATGTTAAGTTTGTTGTTCCATATAGAATTGGTGTAAAGTTATTTTATTTTTTAAGTAGTATTTTCTGTAACGTGTGACAGTCCTATGTTTTTTAATATGTATAGTAGTAATTTAGCTGGACAGATATATATAATAATAATTGCTATATGCAAACAATGAAAAATTGTTAATTTTTATTACTTCAAATATATAAAATCATGTAGGATAGTAATGACATAAAAGGGGTGGTTCACCTTTAAGTTAACCTTTTACATTTTAAGCATCTTTTCAGTTGGTCTTCATTATTTATTTTTAATAGGTTTTGAATCATTTGCCTTTTTCTTCTAACCCATGGCAGCTTTGAAATGGGGGTCACTGACACCATCTTAAAACAAATGCTCTGTAAGGCTACATACAGATTTATAGTTGTTGGTACTTTTTATTACTCATCTTTCTATTCAGACCCTCTCCTATTCATATTCTAGTATCTTATTCAAATCAATATGTGTGTGCTAGGGTCATTTGAACTCTGGCAACCAGATTGCTGAAACTGCAAACTTTGGAGTTGATGAATATATAAGCTAAATAACTCAAAAAACACATAATAAAAAATTAAAACCAATTACAAATTGTCTTAGAATATCACACTCTACATCATACTAAAAGTTAATTTAAAGGTGACCTGGTAATAACAATTGGAGTAAGTACATAACGTATCTGTATGAACTGTGGTGAGTACTGTATAATGGATGTTGCACAGAATAAATCATATTTTATAGAATATATGCAGGCTTTCCTACTGGAGGGCAGGACGTGGCTATAAATTATAATATACACTAGAAAAGTGAAAAAGCATTTATATTTTTTATATTTGCTCCAGTCTGCAGTGAGAATTGCATTCTCTTAATCTAAGACTGTTATTTTATTTGTATCTTTGCAGCATTGGCCCAGTAGCATAGAAGCATGATTTAATTAAACAATATTAACCAAAAATAAATGCTTCCTGCTATGGCATATTTAAAGACTATAGTTATGTTGTATTTTGGCTGGGGCACATGGGGCATTTTGGCATCTACAATGCTGCCATGGAGAATTGCATAAGTCAAAGGCCTTATGCTTCCAGGCACGTAAAAGGCACTCCGCTTTTGTCAAGTCCTATCATTAACTTTGTTTTTGCTTTTTTTCCCTTAAAGATCTGAGAACAAAAAACTTAAAGAAGAAAATGTTGCATTAAAATCTGAAATAAGCACTTTAGAAGATGAAGGTGAACTGAATAATCAGAAAATAAAGGATGTCCAGGATGCATGCGAGGAAATGTGGTAATTGTGTTGTGCTCTTTACTCTGCCCCTGTCTTTGGTGAGTGGGAAGTAGTTGCAGCAATCATTGGCTCATTTATTTTTTGGACCCCATAGGGCAGTTGTAGAATAAGGCAAATTGTTCACTGCACAACAAGCTGTAAAGGTCCCACACAGAGTATTTTCCCACCACCATAAAGCCCTGGTACAGGTATGGCACCTGTTATCCAGAATGCTTGGGACCTGGGGTTTCTGGATAACGGATCTTTCCATAATATGGATCTTCATACCTTAAAGGAAAACTATACCCCCCAAACAATGTAGGTCTCTATTAAAAGATACTGAGTAAAACAGCTCATGTGTAAAACCCTGCTTCATGTAAGTGAACCATTATCATAATAATATACTTTTTTAGTAGTATGTGCCATTGGGTAATCCTAAATAGAAAATTGCCATTTTAAAAAATAAGGGCCGCCCCTGAGATCCTAAGATTCACTGTGCACACATACAAACCACATGTAAGGTCACATGAGCCAATTAACAGACAGAGTTCTGCCTTTTGCTTCCTCACTTCTTCCTGTTACAGTTAGTGTTGTAGTATTTCTGGTCAGGTGATCTCTGAGGCAGCACAGATAGCGTCACGAAATGGTGGTTCGAGGCAAGTGATGTAAAAGGGCAATATTTATGTAAATATAGATTCCAGTTTGGTAAGATTCTTTAATATGTCATTCAATTTGATATAAACCATCTGTTGCTTAAGTATTCATTTTGGGGGTATAGTTTTCCTTTAAGTATACTAGAAAACCATGTAAACATTATATAAACCCAGTAAGCGGGTTTTGCATCCAATATGTATTAATTATAATTTAGTTTGGATCAAGTACAAGGCACTGTTTCATTTTTACAGAGAAAAAGGAAATCATTTTAAAAAATGTGGATTATCTGGATAAAATGGAATCTATTGGAGATGGCCTGTAATTCGGAGCTTTCTGGATAACAGGTTTTTGGATAACTGGTCCCATACCTGTACCTCTAACCTTTTACACATTCATTCTTTCAGTTAACGCACCTTGCATATCTGTTTGTAATGTCTGCATATATTCTATATTACAGGGTGAACCTAGAGACTGTGCAGAATGAGAAGAGTGCACTTCAGAAGGTGGCAGAAAGTCTGTCTAAACAGGTTGGTATTATGAGAGAATCCACAAACTGTTTAAATGATCTTGGTTCTAACTATTATATGCTGCAAATATCTGTGACCTAGTAGTGATATATTTAGAAGGTTTGTGCTGTCCACTTTGAAAACCTTTGCCAAGCCTGCGACCCTCCAGCGCCAACACTCATCTGTTTTATTTTTTTTTTTATTTTGTCTAGCTGTCCGAAGTGAAAACTAGAAACCATCACCTTGATTCTGAAAACGCAGAACTGAGCTTAAAGAATGCAAAAAATCAAGCAGATCTTCAGGATCTGAACCGTAGGCTAGTGGCTTTCCTGAAGCAGAAGGATAAGAAAGATCTTACCAAGGGCTTGGAGGAATGGCAGAGAGACAGGGGTCTGATAAACGATGAACTGGAAAGTTACAGAGCAAAGGTAGAGTTAATGTGTCCAATTGTACACAATGTACTACTTGAATATTTAGTAGCTATTCAATGTAAAATCCAAAATAAAGGCATAGAACTGTCTTTTAAACAGATACTTCCTATGCTTTTTCACATGGGATAGGTGCTTATAGCCTCAAGAGACTCCTAAGTCTATTCTTTGGCCTTGAGGGGCTTGCCCCTAAATTATTTGAACTGTTTGTTAAGGGAATGTAATAAACTATGTTAACAGAGACAAAATATCAATAATTCAAACAAATGCTCCTCGTCTCATAGTTAATATATGTTTTGCAAAATAGATTCAGCCACCAACAGAAAAAAAGATTGTGTGTTTGTTGAAGTGGCAGGAACTGCCCTGTTCAAATGTAGCTTCCACATTTAATTCATAGACTTGAGCTGGCCCGCATCTCCCTCTTTTGTGACATTAGAGGAGGGAGGATAAGGTTTTGGTATATAAGGGATTGTGGTCAGGTTAGGATCAGAGTGTGTCCAAAAATCAAGACTACCGTAGAGCCTAATAATGTGGGGGTTTTTTTCCCCACAGTGGTATAATGCAATTTCTTGTAAGGTCCCAAACAGCTAACATTAGATTCAAATCCGCATCCTTTTTGTCAGAAACCATGTGCTTGAAAAGATTGATTGAAAACAAAAAAAACACATTAGGAATAAGTGGTTGTAAGGTAATATAAGTGCAATAAATATGATGAATTGCCCTTACTTTGTCTTAGTACTGTTGTTGCATATCCTACTAGATTTGTGGTGGGTGATGTAGAAATTTTAATTAATTAATATTAATTGACTGTAAAACCTCTTCTAGGTTGGAGATATAGAAAAAGAACTGGCTAACCTCAAACGTCACAATCGGTTTTTGGAGCAAGAGAACACACTACTGAAGCAGGAAATTGAAACTAAGCAGGTAAGCTGCTGTTACCTTAATTGTGAAAAACTGCATTTCTCTTGCCTAGATTGGGGGACACAGGCACCATGCTGGAGGATGGACACTAAACAGTTAACAAAGCTCCTCCTCCGGCACTGGGCTTTATCCCCTGCCTACTTCCTGTAACCCTCAGTTTTTCTTTAGTGTCCTCAGAAGGAGGACGGATACTTTGGCAGGGAGAAGTGGTATAGAGGCATTCATGTACCATGCCAGCTATGGGGGTCAGTGTTACCTTTTCCAGAACCCCCCCAGCCGACATCATCCTAATTTTGAGGTTGATTAATTATTTTGTGCCCTTTAGAGCCTTCCCGCTCCACGGAGGTCTGCAGGCTGAGACTCCCCTCATTGCCCTGTGACTGCTGGATCCCGCTCTACGGAGGCCGCCCCAGTGGTCTGTCCAGGGTCAAGGCACCAGCATTGGGCACTATTCGGCTGGCGTGGAGGGGTAAGTAGCCTTGTCTCTTCCCCTCCCTCCCCCCCCCACTCCTCTCTCCCTTCTCTAAGCAGCTTCCCAGTTGCGGCAGTGATAGGGTCGTCTTGGCGCAACCCTTCGGTGACTAGCCTCGCTGGCTCTTCTGGGCGGCCGCCATCTTAATTTAGTCTATACCGGGTACTTAGTTCTGGGCCGTGTACGCCATGCGGCGCGGCCGCCATGCGGCTCTTCCCGTGCGGCCGCCATCTTAGTCTGGGCCGTGCACTCAGGAGGCGGTGCGCGTCCGCCATTTTTCTTGTGGGCTACACAGGCGGCATCCTCTTCCTGTTCCGCCGACATCAGCGGCGGCCATCTTGCGCGCCCTTTACACGCGCACTCGATCGGAGCCTTCCTGCTGTCTCTGTGTGAGAGCCTGCAGCCGCTCAAACTGTAAGTTTTCTTACAAGACTTCCTTCAATATCTTAGCTAGTGAGAGGCTTATCCTGTCCCTTTTCTCTATTGCAGATAACGCCACGACTGCCAGGCGTCAGGGACTTAACCTTAGACATGACTGACAAGGTGGACACTAGATCCACTCTTAGGCACAAACAGGCTGTTTCCTTTTTTGCATGCACTGGGTGTAAGGCCAAATTTTCAGGCGCTTCTGCTGAATCCTTGTGTGTATCTTGCCAGCAGGGTTCTACCCCTGCCATTTCCCAACCACATGCCACCCTACCATCCGGCTCAGCGGCAGCTTCGGCTAGCCAGAGTAGCTCGGATTCTGAGCTGGTGCGAGCGCTAACCTTATCACTGGCAGGACTTCAGAACCTCGCCAGGATACCGGAGACCTTAGACAAGGTACTCGAACACCTATCTGGGCAGCCACCCAAGATAGGAGCGCAGGCCCAGGCGGCCACTTCTAAGCGACAGCTTCCTTCCCCTCCAGACTCCCCAGAGGAGCAGGAAGACTTTTCAGGGGAAGAGGGCCAGATTCTCTCAGGGGACGATTCTGATCAAGAACAGGATTCCCCTCGTTCCCATAAAGAGGTTGAGAACCTTATCCAGTCTGTCCTTCAGACTTTAAATATTGAGGACTCTGTAACTAATGCTGAACCAAGCAGGAATATCTTCAAAAGACAGAAGAAGTCTACTACAGTCTTTCCAGCCTACGAACAACTGGAAGAGATCATTAAGGCACAATGGAAGACGCCAGATCGTAAGGTTCAACTCTCCAAGCGTTTCACTCAGTCTTACCCTTTCCCACAGGAGTGTATTGACCTCTGGTCCTCTCCTCCTTCTGTAGACCCTCCTGTATCTCGGCTGTCCAAGACCACAACCATTCCTGTGGCGGATGCAGCATCCTTTAAGGACCCCATTGATCGTCGGTTAGAAGGTTTCTGCAAGGCCATCTTCTCAGCAACAGGTGCGGCTCTACAACCAATCTTCGCAACTGCATGGGTGTCACGAGCGATGGAGGTCTGGGTCGAGCAGGTAGCTCAGCTCATTGGCTCGGAGGACCCATCTACTGATCAGATCCTGTCCCAGATCGCTGACGCAAATGCCTACCTCTGTGAGGCAGCACTAGATGCCGCTAAACTAATTGCCATTGCCTCGGCTCAGTCCATTGCAGCTAGGCGCTTTCTATGGCTGAAGACTTGGTCGGCAGATATTACGTCAAAGAGATCGCTAGTAAGTCTCCCCTTCGGCGGAAAACAACTCTTCGGGGCAGAGCTTGATAAAATAATATCTCAGGCTACTGGGGGTAAGAGCACCCTCCTTCCACAGAACCGACCCAAGCGTCCTACTTTTAAGAGGAGGCCATTTCTCCAGCCCTTTCGTCAGGGACAGGGGCAGAGACAGAGGTCTCAGACAGATAAACACCAGTCGGCGGGTCGTCCCAGGTTTCAGTCCAAGCAGAGCTCCAGCTGGTCTGCAACTCGACATGCCAACAAGCCCTCTCAAGACAAGTCTTCCTCCGCATGAGGGGGTGCCCACCCCCGAGGGCATCCTCTTAGGCGGCCGTCTAAGACACTTTCGGGAGGTGTGGGAACAGCACGTACAGGATCCCTGGGTGCAGAAGATTGTAGCCCAGGGTTACCTCATAGACTTTGTTCAGATTCCCCCACCACGGTTCTTTGTGTCCCGCCCGCCACCAAGGGAACCCAAGCGCTCTGCATATCGATCTGTCGTTCACGACCTTGCAACCTCGGGGGTCATTCAACACGTTCCTCCCTGCGACAGAGGTCGAGGCTTCTATTCCAACCTCTTTATTGTACCCAAAAAAGACCATTCTTACCGTCCTGTATTGGACCTCAAGAGGGTGAACAGATATGTCCGCAAACAACATTTCAAGATGGAGTCGGTGCAATCAGTTCTTCTGTCCCTGGACAAAGGGGAGTTCATGGCGGTTCTCGACATCAAGGACGCATACCTCCGCATACCAATTCATCCCAACCATTACAGATTCCTTCGGTTCTTTGCCGCAGGAGAACATTGGCAATTTGTGGCTCTCCCCTTCGGACTCTCCTCCGCTCCGCGAGTCTTCACAAAGGTGATGGCGGCTGCCCTGTCAGAGCTGAGACTCCAGGGAGTGGGAGTCATTCCATATTTGGACGAACTTCTCATCAAGACCCCGTCTCTGTCCCAAACCTCAATCCACCTTCAGAGGGTGATGACAACTCTATCCCAGCTGGGTTGGCTCATCAACCATCAGAAGTCAGTATTCACACCCTCACAACGGACGGAATACCTTGGTCTGACGCTGGATACATCCCGGGGGAGGGCCTTCCTTCCCCCAGACAAGATAACTTCCTTCCGCACTCGGCTCTTAGCCATTCAGAAGAACACGTCCATACCGTTACGAATCGCCATGAGAGCCCTGGGAACGATGGTAGCCTCCTTTCCAGCAGTGCCTTATGCTCAGCTTCACACCAGACCGCTGCAGAGGTTAATACTGCAGCACCAGAAGAGGGTCCACGGGAACCTGGACCGCAGAATACCAGTGACGGGCACAGTTCAAGATTCCATGTCATGGTGGCCTCAACCCCTGACGCTGCAGTCCGGGAAACTCTTCCCCAACGACTCGTGGACTGTAGTAGTAGTCACGACGGATGCCAGTCTCCAGGGCTGGGGAGGGGTCCTCGACAACCTCACTGTTCAGGGCAGATGGAGCGCAGAGGAAAGCTCCCTTCCCATCAACATCTTAGAACTCAGGGCCATAAGGCATTCCCTATCCCATTGGACAGCCTGCCTGAGGGGTCGGCCGATTCGAGTACAATCAGACAACATGACGGCAGTAGCCTACATCAATCATCAAGGAGGCACAAGAAGCCAGGCTGCCCTAGCAGAGGCTCGAAAGATTCTTCTTTGGGCAGAAGACAATGTACCAGCGATATCGGCGGTACACATTCCAGGTGTGGAGAACTGGGCAGCAGACTTCCTCAGTCGCGAGACGGTGGACCAAGGAGAGTGGAGCCTTCACCCCGAGGTGTTTCAGGAGATCGTGGCACGATGGGGTGCGCCAGAAGTGGACCTGATGGCCTCTCGCTACAACACCAAACTGCCACGATACATGGCAAGAAGCAAGGACCTGTTCGCGATGGCAGTGGACGCGCTTGTCGCTCCATGGCCATTTCGAAGGGTGTACGTGTTTCCTCCCCTGGCCCTACTTCCGAGGGTCATCAGAAGGATAAAGGAACAAGCAGTAGAAGCAATCCTGGTAGCTCCCTTTTGGCCCCGAAGACCCTGGTTCGCGGAACTCATGCTTCTAGCAGCAGAGGCTCCCTTCCGCCTCCCAGTCAGAGAAGACCTGTTGTCACAAGGACGCTGTTCCACCCGAATTCTCCACGGCTGGATTTAACGGCGTGGCTCTTGAAGCCCTCATCCTTTGCAACTCAGGGGTTCCCACGGAGGCCATACCTACCTTGATGAAGGCCAGGAAACCGGTGTCTGCTCGCATCTATCACAGGGTGTGGAAGACCTTCATTACTTGGTGCGAGAACAACTCGGAGAACCCACAGGTCCTGCATGAGGGAAACATTTTGCGTTTTCTACAAGAAGGCTTGAATAAGGGTCTGGCCCTTAGTTCTCTGAAGGTTCAGGTTTCGGCACTATCCATCTTGTTTCAGCATCAGTTGGCGTTGCGACCTAACATTAAGACCTTCCTTCAAGGCGCCCTTCGGCAGGCACCTCCATATCGTCATCCTGTCTCTCCGTGGGATCTCAATTTGGTGCTATCTGCTCTGCAAGATCC
Source organism: Xenopus petersii (assembly GCA_038501925.1). NCBI lineage: Eukaryota > Metazoa > Chordata > Amphibia > Anura > Pipidae > Xenopus > Xenopus petersii. The sequence goes on along the minus strand of CM076686.1, from coordinate 51,093,279 downwards.
TCCATTTGAACCTCTCCGGGAGATCCCTCTATCTACCTTAACAATAAAGGCGGTGTTTCTGTTAGCAATCACCTCGGCCAGACGGGTGTCGGAGCTGGCAGCCTTGTCATGCAAACCTCCCTTCACTGTATTTCATGAAGATAAGGTGGTGCTGCGACCAACTCCAGAGTTCCTTCCCAAGGTGGTATCGGATTTTCATATTAATCAGGATATGGTGGTGCCGTCCTTTTGTCCACATCCCAAGTCGGCAATTGAGAAGAAGCTTCACACGCTTGATTTGGTGCGCACCTTGAGAGTTTACATTTCCGCGACTAAGAGTATCAGGAGAGTGGATAGTCTCTTTGTCATTCCTGAGGGTCATCGCAAGGGCCTACGCCCTTCTAAGGCTACAATCTCAAGATGGATCAGGACAGCCATCATCAGAGCCTATGCAGCGAAGAGTAGAACTCCGCCGGCAGGAATCCGGGCTCACTCCACCAGATCCCTCAGCACTTCTTGGGCGGTTCGTCACCAAGCTTCCGCTGAACAGGTTTGCAGGGCGGCAGTGTGGTCCTCAATTCACACTTTCTCCAAATTCTATAAGATACATTCCTTCGCTTCAGCAGAAGCAGGCTTTGGGAGACGGGTTCTTCAGGCTGTTGTTTCCTGAGCCCGGGGGATTATAGGTCCAGCCCTCATGGGTAGCTTTGGGACGTCCCCATGGTGCCTGTGTCCCCCAATCTAGGCAAGAGAAAATGGGATTTTTGTACTTACCGTTAAATCCATTTCTCTTGTACTACATTGGGGGACACAGGCCTTCCCTCCCTGTCTTTCAGTTTAATCATTCTAGTTATAGTTCAAGTTTAAGGGGGGTGAGGTTTCTCCTCTGTTTGCAAGTTGACTTCTCCGGGTGGTCCTTCCTTCTTCGGTCAGAAAACTGAGGGTTACAGGAAGTAGGCAGGGGATAAAGCCCAGTGCCGGAGGAGGAGCTTCGTTAACTGTTTAGTATCCATCCTCCAGCAACAAGATCCTTATCCCCATGGTGCCTGTGTCCCCCAATGTAGTACAAGAGAAATGGATTTAACGGTAAGTACAAAAATCCCATTTTTATGTCCCATTGCACATCTGCATCTCGACTCCACTAGAAGAGGAAAAGGTATTCACTTTCTGACATTGATAGTGGCTCCCTGGGTGGTGCCTAGGTGCAGGACAGCCATCAGAAATCGCAGGGCCCCATATAACAAAATTCCCTGGGCTGCACCCACCGCAAGCCCCACCTACAGGTCCGCCCTCTCCCCCCCACCACACCGTAAAAAAACAAAAAAAATATTGGTGGCTAGGGTTCCCACATGTTAATAAAAAATAAAAAGATATTGGTGGTCAGGGCCCCCCAATAAAAAACATTTGTGGCCAGGGTCCCCCCATTAAAAAATATTGGTGGCTAGGACCCCACATAATGAGAAAATTGGTGGCCAGGGCCCCTTAAACGTCCATGCCTTCCCGAAGTCAACAGCTCTCAGAAAGATGGGAGGCCCGGCTAATCAAGTAAGTGTGGCGTGGCAGGGCAGGGCCCCCCTACAACTCCCCCCCTGTCCCCCCCTGATGGCTGCCCCGCCTAGGTGGCAACACAAGTTCCCTAGAAGATAATTTAAACTTATGCATTCATCCATTATGTTGACCTTTTAAAATTGCAATAATCCAAAATTTCACTTGTATCATGTATCAAATGATAAAGTTGAATGGACGTATATGTTGCAGCAAATACATTACATTACACAAGTCCAGAGAACCTTAAAAAATAAAATAGAGCTGTTATAATGCCCTACACATGAGCCCACTGTATAGTTTATGTTCCATATGTTAGAAAATGGAGTGGGGTTACCCAAAACAAATTTTTTGGACCTTTGCAGGCTATCACTCTGAAAAAAGGAAAAGACTCCAGTGTTTTTTGGGACTTAGAAATTTTTTTAAAAAATTGAGGACATCCTATCCACTCCATTGCACTTTGCCTCGTCTGAGGTGGCGAAGGCAAGTCTGGTGAATGAGGTAACGTTCAGTAAAATCTGCATCTTAGTGATTTTGCGGAGTTACGTCCATTCGCCAGAGCGACAATTGCTTGGCTTTAGATTGCGAAGCAACGCTTGCGTCTATCTCCTTTGCTAGCGAAGTGACGTCTGTGCCCATTAGGAAATCTGTGAAGTTCCTGAGGGCGGTAACGTTAGCGAATTGACGCTAGCGTTAGCCACTTCGCCCTTAAGGGAATCTGCCCCCACGTCTTCCTCTCTTCAATGTTATCTTCCAGCTGCCCCTATCAATATCTGACCCATAGAAGTGGTGGTGGCATCATTTTGGCCACATACGCTGGCCATTGTGCAGTTGACTCAAAAGTGGTCCAGCCTGCAGGTGGTATTGGTCCAGGTACAATTATATTTTGCTATTTGAGAGCTAAGACTCCTGAATGAAGAGATATGTATTTCTGTGAAAAGTTGAACCATTGTGGGTTTCCGGTCTAGTGAAGCCTATAACCCCTACAAGGTGTGTGTTTTATAAACATAGCTATTGAATCAGGTAAAGGACTGCAGTTTCCTCATTTACAAATACATTGCAGACTTATCTCATGTACAGTTTTCTATGTAGCAGAAAGAACATGTAGTATACTGACTGGGCTGTACAACAGTTCCTGTTCTAGTTTAATTGTAAAGTAAAACTCTCTCTTATATTAAGTACCACCGTTGTCCTTTGTTGCTTTCCACAGCTCTCTAAATGCTCTGAATTCACTGACCTCAAGAATGAGATCTCTGGCTTACTAAATAAAAATGAAATGATGCTTAAAGAAAAAGAAGCGTTGGCGGAGGAGCTTAACAGATGTGCAGAAAAGGTAAAACCGGCTTGATAGCTTTGTGTTATTCTGATCTGTAAATCTACCATGTTCCCCAGGCTGGACATCAGGATGCTTTGTCTTTTTTTTTTTTTTTATAAAAAAACTAAATAATTAGCTGTTACCATCATTATTAGGGAAGTCCCACATCTTTAAAAGCAGCAGGTTAAAAGCAGCAGCAAAAGTGCTTTAGCTACAACATTCCGTGGTCACGCATGATTGAAGATTAGATGATTTGGAATGAGGTAGAAATTGCTCTTCTGGATCCCATATAATTTTACATACTCGGAACATGACTTTTTCATAGTATCCCTGTCTGACTCCTGATCCTGTTGGCTGTGCTTAATGACTTGTCTGCCTTTGCACATACAGACTCCTTGTTTTAATTGAGTACAGGTAGTGAGGCCAGACCCAGACAATGGCAGATCTCCACCTGTGGTTTTCCTCCGGTGGAGAATCCACTGCGCTTTGGCTTCTGGTCTGCCGGAACCTGGAAGCATTGTTTCTGCTCAGGTACACGCAGATGTGATGGATTTCAGTGCCGAAACGCAAAACTTTTAACCGAAATCCACCAACAGTTTAAAAGGCATGGGGAGCAGGGCAGCGGATTCTCCTCCTGTGGATTATGCGCAAAGAATACATTGTCTCGCCTTCGCCTTAAACCCTTTAAAAGTAGCTGAAAGAAAGAAACAAACTTCTAGCAGTAAATCCACTTCAAGACTTTAAAACTGCACTTGCTGTAGTTTGCTGCTGGGAGCATTTATTGTTCTGCATTGCATATTGAGCAATTCACCATCTGTTTTTTTGCTTCCTTGTCTCTGTGTACCTCAGTTTGCTCAAACATTACACATTGCTGGTATCTGATAAAGTCATATGAAAAAGTTTGGGAACCCCTCTCTGCTTGCATAATAATTTACTCCACTTTCAACAAAAAAAATAACAGTGGTATGTCTTTAATTTCCCAGGAACATCTGAGTACTGGGGTATTTTCTGAACAAAGATTTTTAGTGAAGCAGTATTCAGTTGCATAAAATTAAATCAAATGTGAAAAACTGGCTGTGCAAAAATGTGGATACCCTTGTAATTTTGCTAATTTGAATGCATGTAACTGCTCAATACTGATTACTGGCAATGCCAAATTGGTTGGATTAGCTTGTTAAGCCTTGAACTTCATAGGAAGGTGTGACCAATCATGAGAAAAGGTAAGTTTTTACAGTAAGGTGGCCAATTGCAAGTTGTGCTTCTGTTTGGCTCTCTTCTGAAGAGTGACAGCATGGGTTCCTCAAAGCAACTCTTAAAAGATCTGAAAACAAAGATTGTTCAGTATCATGGTTTAGGGGAAGGCTACAAAAAGCCATTGCAGAGGTTTAAACCGTCAGTTTCGACTGTAAGGAATGTAATCAGGAAACGGAAGGCCATAGGCACAGTTGCTGTAAAACCCAGGTCTGGTAGAACAAGAAGAATACAGGAGCAGCACATGCAGAGGATTGTGAGAATGGTTACAGACAACCCAAAGATCACCTACAAATACCTGCAAGATCATCTTGCTGCAGATGGTGTATCTGTACATCATTATACAATTCAGAGCAATTTTCACAAAGAACATCTGTATGGCAGGGTAATGAGAAAGAAGCCCTTTCTGCACTCGCACCACAAAGAGAGTCACTTGTTGTATGCAAAAGCTCATTTAGACAAGCCACAGTCATTTTGGAACAAAGTGATTTGGACTTATGGGACAAAAATGTAGCTACTGTATTTGGTCATAACAAAAAGCGCTTTTCATGACAGAAGAAGAACACTGCATTTCACGAAAAACACCTGCTACCTACTGTCAAATTTGGTGGAGGTTCCATCATGCTGTGGGACTGTGTGGCTGGTTCATGGACTGGGGCCCTTGTTAAAGACAAGGGTCAGATGAATTCAACCCAATATCAACAATTTCTTCCGGATAATGTTCAAGCATCAGTCACAGAGTTGAAGTTACGCAGGGGTTGGATATTCCAACAAGACAATGACCCATAACATATGCAGAGGGATGAGTACAATATTCTGGAGGCCGTCACAGTCCCCCGACTTGAATATCATCGAAAGTCTTTGGGATGATTTAAAGCAGGCTGTCCATGCTCGGCAGCCATCAAATTTAACTGAACTGGAGAGATTTTCTGTTAATCCAATAAACCAGTGATCCCCAACCAGTAGCTTGTGAGTAACATGTTGCTCTCCAACTCATTGGATGTTGCTCCCAGTGGCCTCGAAGCAGGTGCTTATTTTTGAATTACAGGCGTGGAGGCAAGTTTTAATAGTGTAAAAACCAGTAGCACTGCCAAAAAGAGCCTCAATGTAGGCTGACAATCCATATAGGGGCTACCAAATGGCCAATCACAGCACTTATTTGCCACCTCAAGAACATTTTTCATGCTTGTGTTGCTCCCCAACTACTTTTTCTTTTGAATGTTGCTCATGGGTTCAAAAGGTTGGGGATCCCTGCAATAAACCTTATGTCACAGCTGCAAAAATACTGTTTCCGTAAGGCATGTTATATATTAAAAGGAAGTTGCTACTTAGAAAGCTCAGCCAATGATAAACAAAACTCCAAAGAATAAAGAGGGGTTCCTAAACTTTTTCATACGTCTGTATACGATATGATAGAGTAACAATATACATTCATAAATAACACCCTTACAGTGGCAAGCTTATCCTTTACAGAAAGACTGTTACTGTGTTTTCTGCATGATATAAGTGTGGCATATACAAGTTGGGCAAAAAACTAAAAGCACCAAAATAACACAAAATGCAATTGGCATGGAACTTTGTAAAACTGTTGGCTATAAAGACTTTCTATCTATTTTCTATTTTGAATCTTTTGGTCTCATTGATGATCAGTAGAAAATCTGTACTAACTACCTATTTTATTTCCCCCGCTAGTGTGCTAAAGTTACCCATCTCGAAAGCAAGATTGCAGACTTGAAGCACGAACAGAAGTCTTGGGAACAGCAAACTCACACACTAAAATCCCAGCTCTCACTCTCCTTGGAAAAGGTAAAAGTAGTTAAATCATAAAAACATTGAATTAAATGTAGTATTATTTAACACCCCTGCACCCATAATTTAGCACATTGATGGGTAACTCCTTGACTTCATAAGCACCTCCTATTATATTTCATGTTTTTGAAACAGTACCTTTTTAGTATGCTATTCCCCTCACCAAGCAGTAGATAGGTAGCAAGATAGCAACTCTCCCTGACACCTCACCTGACTGATTTAGCTGCCCGAACCTGAAAGGAGCTCTATGTTTCTACTACTACTGCTCTGTTTTGGGCTAATAGCACATGGTTGTGGACAGGAGTGTAACAAAAATCTGGGGGCCTTTGGGGGGGGGGGTCATGGGGAATACAGAGGAAGCAGACCCTACTGGGCCTCCCTTCAACTGTGGGGTCTACTTCCTTGGTAGTTACATCTCTGCCTGTGTAAAAACCATCCTGTATTTTAGCAAGGAAGAAACAGTCCCATGCTGCCTCCCATTCACTTTAAGGGTAATGGCAGATGGGGTTGCTTTGTTGCCCACAAAGTAACTGAAAATACATGCCCCCTATGCAAATTGCAGCGGGTAAAACTGACCTCTGACACAACTGTGCAAAAACCTGGAAGGAAACTGATCAGAGAAACTTCAGGTGATGCCACTTCTTGCAAAGTTTATTTTCAGCCAACTATAACCAGTTGTCCAAAAAGAACAGCAGGTGGCTGTGCTGTTTCAAATTCATTATATTAGCAGTAGATTAGCAGTTTAAAAACTTATAATACCTTAAAAACTGGCAAAAAAAACAATATAAATTGGAAAGTGCTTGGAAGGACACACATTTACATTAATTTGTTTTGAGGGTTTAAGCAACTCTGCTAAGTGTCAGAAACTATTTTTGGGGGCAATTAATATATTCATAAGAGTCTTCGATGTAAACATTAAAGTTGCAGTATACCTCTTTTTCACAGAAATGCAATGAATAGGGCTTGTGCTGAACATACTTATTACATATTGAAAAATCTCTTTGTCCTTGTAAAGTAGATAAATAGATTGCCAGTATTCAACCCCCCTCTCTTTACCTTCTGTTGTGAATTGTGTGCTAGCAGCAGGAATGCATTATGCAAGGGGTGCACTGGTAATTTAATTATTGGCCTTCAATGGATTTAGTTATAGTGAATTATAATCCTGAAAAGCCTTCTGTTAATCTTTAAGATCCAGAGCCTGGAGGAGAGCCTGCAAAGTGTAAATCTCCAAATATCACGGATCAAGTCAGATCTGCGTGTTGCACAACAGGAAAAAGAATCCCTAAAACAGGAAGTGATGTCACTACACAAGCAACTGCAAACCTCCAATGCAAAGGTAGTTTTATTGTAGTTCTTTTGTGTTCTTCTTCATACCCGAAATGCACCGTATGATGCAATGCATTTGCCAATAACTGAAGCATTGTGATAGATCTTAGATAGATAGATAGATCTTAAGCAATATTGGTAATTAACTGCATTATTAAAGGGATTCTGTCATCAGAAAACATGTTCTTTTCAAAACACATCAGTTAATAGTGCTACTCCAGCAGAATTCTGCTCTGAAATCCATTTCTCAAAAGAGCAAACAGATTTTTTATATTCAATTTTGAAATCTGACGTGGGGCTAGACATTTTGTCAATTTCCCAGGTGCCCCAGTCATGTGACTTATGCCTGCACTTTAGGAGAGAAATGCTTTCTGGCAGGCTGCTGTTTTTCCTTCTCAATGTAACTGAATGTGTCTCAGTGGGACATGGGTTTTTACTATTGAGTGCTGTTCTTAGATCTACCAGGCAGCTGTTACCTTGTGTTAGGGAGCTGCTATCTGGTTACCTTCCCATTGTTCTTTTGTTTGGCTGCTGGGGGGAAAAAGAGAGGGGTGTGATATCACTCCAACTTGCAGTACAGCAGTAAAGAGTGATTGAAGTTTATCAGAGCACAAGTCACATGACTTGGGGCAGCTGGGAAATTGAAAATATGTCTAGCCCCATGTCAGATTTCAAAATTGAATATAAAAAAATCTGTTTGCTCTTTTGAGAAATGGATTTCAGTGCAGAATTCTGCTGGAGCAGCACTATTAACTGATTCATTTTGAAAAAAAATTTTTTCCCATGACAGTATCCCTTTTAATACTGAAATCTCCCAATAATTATTGTATTAAAAGCCTGTATTTTTTTGTTGTTGATAGAAATCCCCTTAAAAATACTGTAGTCTGACAATTATCTGCTCTGCTCTTATAAATGTAAAACCATTTTTGTCAATCATTTTTTAAATATAATTTTACCATTTTCACACAATACAAAAGAATAAAGCTGTATAATGAAATAATCTCATAAAACAGTACTGTCAAACGTACTCATAACTTAATGTAAAGAGGGCCTTGAGATCTCCTGGGTTTTAACTTAAATGTTCCACTTCATCAACGCTGAAGAAAAAAAGAAAAGAAGCACTCCCCTATACTCTTCTTTCATGTTATACAATATAAACTTTGTTTTGTTTTATATTACTGTTTTTATACTATAGTGCCTATTTGCCTTATGTTTTGTATCTATTTAAGAGGGTTTAATATTAAGATATGCTAATCAACAGTAATCTTTTTATAATCGTATTGTGCATAAACATTTAATGGTGCTGCAAACACTCATATGTAAATACCCATGTTGCAATTGTGTATGTACAGTATACAGACTGTAACAACCATAGCAGCATAATGTTAAAGCAAGCATTCAGCATTATAATATCGACAAATGCTTGTAAATTGAACTGCCATCTCTGCTTAGAACAGCAACACAGCATGTAAGAATAATGATCTGTGGAACTATACTCATACATAGGGTTTTTGTGTATTGCTTTCCTATAAAGAGCAACACATAGTAACAATTAAGTACCATTTTGTAACAATGGTTTAGAAGCGGAACCACACTTCCTCACTGAGATCTAATAAAAAGAATCAAGGTTGTACAACAGGCTGCTGGACACTAGAACCTTTACACATTTCCTTGGGACATACGGCTTGAAGTTTTTTTTTTTTTTTTTTTTTTAAAGCTGTATTTTATCTATCCAATGGAAGTAATCTGTAGACTAAACCAGATCTATCTCTCTAGAACCAGGTCCTTGAAATGACTTTGCAGTCCTCTGGGTTACAAAGTCAACAGAAGAAAATGTACTGGGATGATCTGGAAAAATTGATGGAACAGGAACAGAAGCTTCTACGACAGGAGAACGAGAGACTCCTTAAAGAGGTTCAGAATGCAAAGTCTGACCTGGCCCAGTGCAGGGAAAAGGTAAATCTCTACTAGTGTGTTATTTGCATAGTTTATTTTGAAACTCAAAGTGATGGTTTCCAATACTGCTGCTGGCTTATTTATATAGGTACGGCAGCTGGAATCTGCTCTTATTTCTGTGAAACAGCAGAAGCACCAGAATCAGTCAAGCATGGTAAAGGCTTTAGAACAGGAAAAGTCAAGCTTAAAACGAGAATGTGATCACCTTCAGAAAGAGCTGGCCTCTGCTAATAGGAAGGTATGTTATATGTTCCATAGGGGAGAATATACATATTCATTTTACTTATGATGATTTGTAATTCTTATTTCCTCTCTGAAACAATTTAGGGGCACTAGTACCTCAGTATTTGCCTTTTTGTTTTCACTGTCCTCTCAAGTCTAAGGCAGCTCCAAAAGATGTAGTCTCATAACCCGTTGGTGCCCAGTGTCACTGCAAACGGTCTCACATAACCCTGGTTATATGTGGTCTAGCTGTGCTGTTCCTCTTCTGAAGTCCCTGGTGTTCTTCCCTGGTGTCTCTGAGACCGAGTGGGCTAGATCCTTAAAGGGATTCTGTCATGATTTAAATGATGTAGTTTTTATTTCTAAATTACACCACTACACTGCAGATAATTCACTCTACAATAGAAAATTTCATTCCTTAACCAACAAGTGCATTTTTTTAGTTGTAATATTGGTGTGTAGGTGCCATCTCAGATCATTTTGCCTGGTCATGTGCTTTCAGAAAGAGCCAGCATTTTAGGATGGAACTGCTTCCTGGCAGGCTGTTGTTTCTCCTACTCGATGTAACTGAATGTGTCACAGTGGGACCTGGATTTTACCATTGAGTGCGGTTCTTGGATCTACCAGCAGCTGTTATCTTGTGTTAGGGAGCTGCTATCTGGTTACCTTCCCATTGTTCTGTTCTTAGGCTGCTAGTGGGGGAGAGGGAGGGGGGTGATATCACTCCAACTTGCAGTAAAGAGTGACTGAAGTTTATCAGAGCACATGACTGGGGGCAGCTGGGAAACTGACAATATGTCTAGCCCCATGTCAGATTTAAAAATGAAATATGAAAAAAATCTGTTGGCTCTTTTGAGAAATGGATTTCACTGCAGAAGTCTGCTGGAGCAGCACAATTAATTGATGCATTTTGAAAAGAAAAATGTTTTTTTCCCATGAAAGTTTCCCTTTAAACAGATCCACATCCGGAGTTCAAGCTCCTGCCCTTCTAGTTTCCCTGTCACGTTTCTTCTAGAACCCTCTGAGTTTGCCTCAATTAAATGCTTCACAAATCCATTGAAGGACTATTCAAATCTATTGTTTTATTCAATGGGATACATAAGCAGGCTCAATGCAATAACCTGTAAAGTACCAAAGAGCAGTTCTATTGTCAAGGTAGAATGTTTCCTCTCTTGGAGAAGGGGATAGTGAAAACAAAGAGAGTATCTGATGCACTTACAATCTAGGATATCCCTGATAAAAGCACAAAGAGGCATTAGCAAGCACAACAATGATCCCCATGTCTTCAGAGTAAAGGAAATTATTTTACATAAAAAATCCCTAAATTTCATCCCTTATTCTACAACTTTAATGTATTTCTGCAGGCATTTTAGCTGCCTTGAAGCTTTTTTCATGTCTTATGGACATTAAGCACCTGTTTGAACATGTGCTGCTTTTGACTTATTATAGGAACATTTTCCATTATGTAAAGGTAAACATTGAACAAAGTATTGTAAGGGTTGCATATCTACAAATATGTTTAAAGAATATCTACCAAAATACAAATAGCTCTTTTTTTGATATGATTTGACTGACAAATGGTTACCTAGCCATCATCCCTGTCTAGCACCATCAGTTTGAGACGGTTTGCTTGCATGACGGCTATGACACACACGGCAACTGTGTCACAGAATCCAGAAAAACCATAGCATGATCATTTCTGTAACAGTGGAAACTTACATACTGCAGCACGTCAATGACTTTCCAGTAATTAGAGCCTATTTTCCTCCTCCTTAACCAATTCAATCACTTGTTTGCCTGTTGGCTTTACACAATAAAATGTACCATACTTGATTTATCTACAGATAATGTTCCAAACAAACGTTTTGAACACTACTATCCTTAAGTATGAGCTTTTGATTATAATAAATTAGATCCACTGTGCTTGCTGTAATGTGCAGAACTGGAATTATTTGATATTTTAATTAAGATTAATCTAAAACATGCTTGTCCTTTGAGGGCCTGTGCCGTCCTCCCCCCCCCCTTCTCTCTCTCTGATTATCCATCAAATTAGAAGCTATCTTCTGTGTCCTTGTCTGGTCCTTCATGTGTTTTACACAGAAGCGATATTATGCCTGTATAATGGAGATAATTAATTTTAAGAATTCTCACTTTTGATTACCAGATTAGCCACTTGAGCTCTCTGGAACGGGATTTGGATGCCATTAAGACAGAAAATGATGGTTCAAGAACAAAGCATGGGAAATTTGATGAGCAGTTAATGGATGTAGGTGATTGGTGGATACGTTCTTTTAAGTGTATTGTGTATATTTTTTGAGAAGTGATTATAATCGGTTTCTGGAAGAATAATCTGCAATATAAAGCTCATTAGGCCTCACAAGCCTTTTTTAAGATGATCTATAAAATTGCAAAATGTATCCCTGAAGTATTTAGCTACAGTTTAGTACTTAGACTGTTCAGTGAATAGCAGTATTTGCCTCTTGTACCCAAATTTAATGCACAGTGGTAGTTTTCATTATTTTATATTTTTGTAAGAAAATGCTCAAAAATAATAGAGATTCGTGTATACAGTATTTATACAATGTATGTAATGGTGCTTCAGAAGCTTACACATGTGTCACTTTGTCCAATATTGCAATCTAGCAGAAAACACCTACTTGAAGACGGCCAACACACCACATGCCTTGTCTTTTCATGGAAACAATTTTTAGCTAAGTAATTCTCCATGCAGGGGCTTGTAGAGCTGTAGGCTTCACATTGGATATCTGATAACAGATAAGCTATTGAGAATACATGGATTTAGTGCTGTTGACAGGAAGCAAATTTAATTCATGACTCTCTATGTGCGTACAGGGTGTTCAATGATGACCTAGAAGACAACATATAAATAAACTATGATTGTAGAACAGTAGGTGCAAAAACCCGTGCAAACAAATATTCAATGTATTAATAATACTTTTTTTTTACCTGTTCTGTTCTTTCTGCCCGTCTCTAGACCTCAGGGATTGGAAATACCAGACCACAATGTGGTTCTGAGATAGGTGGTGAAGGTAGACTTTTAGAGTTTGTTTTCCAATTGCATGCCCATAAAAGTTCCCTCTATGTGACCAAGCATCTTTCCTTTTCATGAAAATAATCCCATTTATTAAATGAAAAGCCTGTGGTTTAAGTGCAAATGCTAAGCATGTCAGGCTTATAAACACATCCAGATGCCAGATTTGGTGAAGATGGATTGATTTGGAGACCTTTCATTGTCCTCCCATTCTGTTCTACGCTGCCCTATAATCATCTATACTACTAAATGCTTTGTTCAGGGCCATTGTATCTTACTGGGAAAAGATGTTCTCAGCTGGGCACCATATCTTGGTAAGATTGGTATAAGAACAGACAATGAAAGCATGTAAGCTAGAAGACTACTAAGGCCCATTTATTTGTCACTTAGACACAACTCCCAGCATTGGGCAATTACTGGCCAGTTACTGATCCAAATTTAAATGGATTATTTTGTATTTTATATGTAGTTTCATCTGTAGTCCGTGATCAGCTTTATTGTGTCTGTAAATGGTACAGATTGTCTTCCGGATTAATCAGTATTTAGCATTTCTCTATGTATTCTCCTCACAGTTCCTACCTGTAGTTGCTTCTGTATAGGGTTCAACTGTGTAAGAGACTCAAAGCATAGCCTCCAAATTAATTTCCTACCCATCAGACACATCTGACAACAATGGGTTTACTTGTTGGTTACAATTATTTACATATGAATTTAAAATGTAAGAAATAATTGTTTTTAGCTAGAAAATGCCCGCCATCCATTCCATTGCCATATATGTGGTATTTGTCTTGGAATGTGTTGCATGGACTCTGGTTTTTATTGTCTTGTTTTTGCTGTTAAAAGTTGTCAAACTGTTAAACAAACTGCATGTGTTTGATGTAACTTGTGTCACTAATGAAAAGACAAAATCATTGCAGTGACCGAATGGGTTACTTGGGGTCAATTGTATAACTAGAATGTAGCGGAAGTCAGCAGGATGAGCTTGGGGGGCCAGGGCCCACTGGGATTTTAATGGAACCCCGGCAGACCAGTCCAACCCTTTTCAATGTAATGTAAAGGCATATACCTAAAGTTTTGGACTCTGACATACAGTAATTAATCACTGTAGGTGTTTTAGAAATATTTATAAGAGCAAATCTGCATACTTTTCCAAATCCAAGTGGTCTTTAGAGAAGGACTGGTGAGAAAGTAAGGAAGAAGACTAAGATATAACTTGGTTACGAGGGAAAGAATAATGCAGTAGAAGGGAGAGTCAATAGTATTAAATGCTGAATTTTAACCTGCAATGATCAGTACAGGTGGTAGAAATATAAGATGTTAGGTTGTTCTTGATATAAATATGGATACTTAATATATTCTGCAGTATGTCGATGGATTTCTTTTTTCTCTGGCAAAGAGACTAAAGTGAAAAGGGCTTTCTCCTATCGCAAAATGTTGTGGTGATTTTATTTATTTTTTATTCTTTTTTTCATGTCTGTCCTTTCAGAACAGTTCTCTAACACCGATATCTTGTCCTGCAGATGCTGCACTCAGCTCCCAGTGCGACGTTTAGCCTTTCCCAGCAGCAAAACTGTGCCACCGTCCCAAGGGAGCAGTACCTACATCTCCAGCAGGCAGATAGAAGAAGCCAGCAACTCCAGGCAGCAATGGAAATTAGGAACTCCAACACCAACTCTCCACAGGTGAGCTGCCAAAAACTGTTTCAGCAAGTGCATATTTCTCTCTTTATGCCAGATTATTTTTCAACTTCACACTGAGTGGGAAACAGTGGGTCTCTCTTTCCGCCCCTATTTTTTTTACCCTGATTTGTTTATAGTGCTGACAGCCTATTGATAATTATGTATTTGTCCCTGAACTGTATTACCGTTATCTATCAGTGGTGAAATTTGTAGCACAGGAAGGATTTCATGGTCCTAGATCAGCAGCATAGATTTGTATACAACTTACTGCATGATTCACAGTACCCAGTACCTAATTCTGGTCTGACTTGTGCAGGGCTGCTGCTCCACCTTACAAACCACTGACAGCACATTTTGCACCTAAAAAGAATATCATGGACTCTCTTACTTCCATCTGTCCCTTTCATACGCTCACATATTTTTGTAGATGTTTCTGGGCTTAAAATTACACTAAAGCAAATCACTGCTGTAGCTAAAGGTATTTCTAATCTTAGTATGTATATGCATTGTTCTAAAGAAACAGAATACTATGGGGCTTACCACAGCATAGGTCACATATGTAGGAAAAAGCATGCTATAATTACTATAAAACATAAAGCTCCCTGTAACCTTTAAATAGTATACTGGTGTTAGTTTGACCTTATAGCAACCAGTCAGACATCAGCTTTCAACAATCTTAACTGCATAAAAGCAAATAAACGGAGAGCTAATTACTGACTGGTTGCTGATTTGCATTGTGTTACTACCAAAGCTTCATTGTGCTTAATATTTTGTAGCAACTTGCTACATATGTGCAATGCATGGTGTAATAAGTAAATAGTGTTGGAGCTGTTTGTGCATTAACTTAATGCTTCCGCTTGACGTAACAAACATAAGCTTTAATACAAAGTTGCATGCTATAGTACAAGCCTGCTGGACTGTTTGTGTTGAATGTCAGCGTTTTTAATCAGAAATGTCAACAACTTGGCTTGGAGCATACTCAAAGGGAAGCAGAAAAAATATTAGTTAATAAAACACAATGGCCTAATGGAATAAGTGGTCTAAAGTTTGCTTGTTGTCTAGTAACTCATAGCAACCAATCAAATAGCACTTGGCCAGGAAATGCTATAGGTTACTAGACAAGTAGCAAACTTTAGACCATTTATTACATTCCCTAAAATGTATCTTAATGTGTCCTGAAATTCCCAGTGCTATTGGCTCCATAAATTGCCTTATTTAACAAGCCTGAAAATAACTGGTGATGTTAATAGTGATTTTCTCAATGGAGAAAGGGGTCTTCCTCTCTGGTCTGTATGCACTGTTGGTCCGTTATTCTTTGTTGGATACCATTTTTCTGGTATTATCAATTAAAAAAAAGAATTAATTTCTAGTGTTAGATAGATTTTAAAGTTGACATTTCTGATAAATAGCATTACCTTGGTTGTGCATAGCTGTTCCCCCTTTTAGCTGCAGATGATCTGCCAAAAAAAGGTCCTATGGAGCTAAAAGGGCTAGATTTGTGTTCATACATTGCAGCACTGTAAAATCAGGGTGAAAGTACCAATTGCATTCTTCCCTTAGGCCTTGCTTCTGGAGCAAAGAACACTGCATGCAGACTCCTACAGACGGATTGGCCGCCTCTGATCTCATGGCTTCTAACGAAATCCTCAAAACTAACCTATTCTAACACTCACTAATGGCATAAGCTGAGAGACAGTGCAGAGTGCTGAGTAACCAGCCGCTATGCTTTTATTTAACCGTTGCAGTATTACCTCTATTGTAATTATTGGTGTAGAAATATTTCCTGTAAAATACAATATTTAAAAAAAAAAACTTTGTTTCAAATGTGTATTTATTCTATTTATTAGAATTGATTCTTCTCCTCTCTATGAGGCAAAAAAAAAATATATATATATATATATATATATACATTTTTCTTTTGTTATATTGTAACTTTTAAAAAAAAAAAAAAAAAAAAAAAAACCTTTTATATGAAGCAGCTGTTTTTCATTTGATTAATACAGGGTTTTAAACACGTATAATACTTTTATCAAAAAAGGAGCAATGTCATGATGCATTTGATAAATAAAATTCTTTTATTGCTAACTGATATTTTATGTGTTATGTTATTAATGTTATATTTTTAACAAATGTGCATCCTCTATTCTGTCAAAATGCACATTATTATAAGCAATAACCTGGGCTCAATATTCAAAAAACTATACTAAATGCATTATAAAAGGCATACTTTTGTTTGGATATATAGCTACCCATTGTGAACACAGTTGTTTGTATGTTCTTTATTCACTTACACTTAAAGGAGAAGGAAAGGTTACAACTAAGTAAGCTTTATCAGAAAGGTCTATATAAATACACCAGTAAACCCTCATAGTAATGCTGCTCAGAGTCCTCTGTCAAAAGAAACCATAGTTCTTTCCTTCTATAGTGTACACATGGGCTTCTGTATCAGACTTACTGTTTTCATCTTAAACCCCCAGGGCTTGGGCTTGAGCATGCTCAGTTTGCTCCTCTCCCCCTCCCTCCTCCCCTCCCTGCTGTATTCTGAGCTCATAGCTATAAGCGAGTAGGGAGAGACTCAGGCAGGAAGTGATGTCACAGCAAGATAATATGGCAGCTGCTATCCTAAACAAACAGAGATTGTGTCCAGGTATGGAAAAGCATACTAAAGAAGGGTGCTCTAGTTTGCACTGTTGTGGCTAGTCTATTGGCAATAAACTACCTTGGTAGCTTTCCTTTTCCTTTTAATTCCACTAGCCACTTACTGGATGTTTGACACAACATACAAAAGCCACAACTAAATCCCTTCAAACACATCCATGAGTGAGTGTCACCCCTTATGCTTATCTTTGTGCCTTGTGCTCTTGGTGCCCATGCTTTCTGGGAAAAAATCCCTTACATAAGGTTGAGTACTTGAGTTTATTATAGCCACACTGGCACCCATGAATATGTAAATCAAACTAGACAGAAAGTCTTGTAATCTGTCTGTGGGGAAAAAATTGAATACATCCTTCCATTGCTTGTGGTAAGTTATCCGCCAACATCCTTTGGCTGAAAAAGAACACAGCAACGCTTCCTGCAAAGGGACGAGAAATTGTCTCCTTTGTGCAACTTTACTTGCCATTTATTGTAACTGCAAGGATCTAACCCCCTTGGAAATTTGGGATTATCAAAAAATTACCAATCTATTTTCCTAATTTGACCACATTTTTCCCAGGTTTGGAGCATTTTATGAGGTATGTTTGTAATTATCAGGTCCTTAAAGGACTGTTAAAAAATTTGTTAGTATAGAACGAAATAAAAGACCAAGACAAATTAAACTTTAAAATAGCAAAGCCTTTATTAAGAAATAACTTACAGAAAGTTTGCTTCTTGTATGCTACAGAAAAGGCTACAGGGCAACGACATTCAATCATGCAGCGCTCGATTTCTTCTCCCATATTCTACTGACAGCTTGTGGAAGGTGATGTCGGCATTAGCTTCCAGGTGTCCAGCGCAGGAGGAGGTAGCGAATCTACAATGTGCCTGTGGCCTGTACATTCGCAAGAGGCTCCCACACTGCGCCAACAGCGCAAACATATTTCATTTGCAAGCACTCCTGACAGTTGGGGCAGTCACAGGTGTAAGGTGCATCGCTTGTGTATAAGTGCAGGCCCTGGGAGCCAAAGGATGAGTACTCTGTCCTCTTTGCAGCACTCTCAGATTTGATCCCGTAGTTGCGCCCGTTAGCTTGGAATCCACAGAAGGAAGGCGTATCGCAGGAGATGAGATCCAGCCAGGAGAGCATGGTGTATCTGCTGCTGTCTGCTGCAAGGTGGGACTGGCCCACGTACGGGTGGTAGATCAGTGCGAACATATTTGGCCTCTAGGCCATCAGGTGAAGGGGACACTTCAGAATTCCATTCCTGTAGCTTTGCTTCCAAATCTGGCGTCTTCCCCACGTCTTGTTCACTCTGCGCTCCTGGCTGGAACATATCTCCAGCGTTGCGCCTTCCTTATGTGGATTCCAAGCTAACGGGAGCAACTGCGGGATCAAACCTGAGAGCGCTGCAAGGAGGACAGAGTGCTTATCCTTTGGCTCCCAGGGACTCAGCCTGCCCGAATAAAAAAGCAATGCACCTTACACCTGTGACTGCCCCAACTGTCAGGAGGGCATGCAAATGAAATATGTTTGTGCTGTTGGCGCAGTGTGGGAGCCTCTTGCGACTGTACAGGGCACAGCCACATTGTAGATTCGCTACCTCCTCCTGCGCTGGACACCTGGAAGCTAATGGGGAGCCTGCCGACATCGCCTTCCACACACTGTCAGTAGAATATGGGAAAAGAAATCGAGAGCTGCACAATGGATTGTCGTCGCCTTTTCTGTAGAGGACAGGAAGCAGAGTTTCTGTAAGTTATTTCTTAATAAAGGCTTTGCTATTTTAAAGTTTAATTTGTCTTGGTCTTTTTATTTTATTCTAAACTAACAAATGTTTAAAAAAATGTTTTTGATGTTACTGGTCCTTTAAGCAATAATACTGAATGGCCCAGAGTGGGGTTTCTGCTGATTTGTGTTCTATTTTTATCCATAGTCTGTGATAAGACTAATCTAGCTAACTGTATATGAAAGCAGTTTTAAGGCTAGTGCCACAAGGGGCTGAAAATTGGCCTTCTGAAATATGCAGGCCTAGAATCGCCCCTGATGCTGGCATTAGATTCTTGCCCTGCCTGTACCCGGAGCGATTGTGTGCAGGGACACACAACTGATTTTGCTTTAGAAACACAAGAGTTTGCATTCTTGCTCTAAAATCCACCTTGTATGCCTGCACCTGGGCCAACACAATCATTCTGGGTGCAGGCTAATGGCAACATAGCATAGGGACAGATTATCTGCCTGTGTATTTCAACAGGCCAATTTGCAACTCCATGTGGCATTGGCCTAAGGGAAGGTAGAAACAGATTTATTTTAAAGTTCACAGTTCACTGAAATGTTTAAGTTCCAGGAGTAGTAAAAAAAAGAATTTGCATAAGCAGCTATTTTATGTTCCTTAGTACCCACTCAAATACCTATAATGTTTGGATTATTCTTTATGTAGTTAAGAAAACTTTCAATAGAGCAAATAGTATAGGTGAGAGGGGGTAGGATGCCATTGATTCTCAGTCTAGCTGAGGGCGTTGTGTATAATGCTGAAATCCATCTAACCATTTTGGAGCCTGCCTAATCACATCCAAACAACTCAAAGGGACACCAGGAGAAAATTCCAGTTGACTATCAAATGCCCCAGCTTCAGATATGGGTGATAGGGTGATATGACCTTAAAAAACTTCTTTGGGTATTGTCTTATTGCGTGGGACAAAGTTAGCCACTTCTGTTAGATTTGGGGCCTAGAGCTCACCTAATTCCTTGCAATAAGAGATGGTAAAGCCATCTTACTTTGTGCGGGAAGACTCAAGGGCTTGTTTCGGATCTGGTGTGATCCGATGTAAGCCAGATTGATCAAGATACAGTATATATGTATTTTATTAGCTAGGGGGGATCTCCTTGAGAGTTAAGTTTTATTTAATTATTGAGGATTAGACCAGAGTTGCTATTTTCCACTTCTTTCTAGCCCCCTTCTTTATGAATCCACCCCTACTGACTCATATATGGGCATGCCATAATGATCCGTTAGTCAATGTCTAATTTTGTTTTCAGTGAAATAGTGTCACAGACACAGTGACCTCCCACTTGAAGTTGGGATCCCATAAATGTGAATCATTAAAAGCTAACTGGGGCATAATCAGACCAGGATATGATATACTGTATATCTTTGCACTCACTGTAAAAGGAATATCTGATCTGAAAATGTAGTCCAATCTGCTATAGGTATTGTGGGTATGTGAACAATAGATTTAGTCTTTGGAAGAGTGATGCAGGATGCTCCAGGTGTCTTTTTGGGTACAATCTCTAAGTAGTTTAACTTTAGTAAGCATGTTAGGATGGGAGCCTGAGAAACTCTATAAGAGTACCTTCGCCATATTTATTTAGAGAGTGTATGAACTCCGTTAAAAGCCGCTAATTGTTCTGAATTTATACACTCGTATTACTATTAGCTGTGTTTCATACTAAGAACATGAAACTGAATGAATGTACATCTCTAAAAGGTTCTTTTACATCTATATTGGCCCTGGAGTATTTGTAGAAAACAAGGTGCTGGCTTTGGGGCACCAAACAAATGAGTCCCCTACTCAAGCAGATGAGAGAACATGCCATAGAAATAGGAAAGGGAAGAACATATATGTAATGATCACATTTCAGTGGTACTGGAACTATCATTTATCCTTATTAATATTAATCTTGATGTGTTAATTGGACTATCTTGGGCAAAAGGAATGGAAATAGGAAAAATAATTTATTTCAATTCAAAAAATCTGAAACACCACACACTTACAAGCTTACTTTGTAGCAGAGTGCAGTGAGCTCATCCCACACTGGATCGCTTTACTGACAATACTCCCAGTAATTCTTAAAAAAGAAAACATTTCATTTTCAGGGTAACATAGCTGCTTTAGCCACATTCTGAGTGGCATCAATTCTGCCCACCAATCATTCCTTCATATTATATCAAAATCAAGTAAGATGAGACTGTGGCCTCATGAGTACCACTTATCCGGCAAGAAGTACAAATAGGTGACAGATAACTGTGTTGTTTGTGTACTGCCTTGGCATGTTGCTGGCAATGCAAATATACATGCAAGCTACAAGATGGGAATGCCTCCCTACAGTATTCACCAATGAATTTCTAGTTTGCCAATTATTTGTGTTGCTGGGTATGATCGTGGGGGCCTTGCAATGCCTTGTCACTGATTTGCCTCTGTCCATGTCCATAGAAAACACGACTGAACTGTCCCTACTTTATTATAATGGAATAACCATGTATTTGGAAGTTTAGATCATAGCTTTTAAAAAGTGGTCACATTGCAGCATGTGTTTATAAGGAAGAAACTGAATGCATGTTGCCATAAATAGAGCAGTTATGTAAACGTGAGGGAACTCTTTCAAACCCTAGCCACTGTCTGTATTAACTTAAAGGAGAAGGAAAGGTTAAAATTAAGTAAGCTTTTTCAGAAAGGTCTATATAAATACACCAGTAAACCCTCAATGTAATGCTGCTCTGAGTCCTCTGTCAAAATAAACACAGCATTTATTTTCTTTTATTGTGTACACATGGGCTTCTGTATCAGACTTCCTGTTTTCAGCATAAACCTCCAGGGCAGGGCTTGTGCATGCTCAGTTTGCTCCTCTCCCCTTCCCTCCTCCCATCACTGCTGTAATCTGAGCTCAGAGCTGTAAGTGATCAGGGAGAGATTCAGGCAGGAAGTGATGTCACACCAAGCTTTTATGGCAGCTTCTATCCTAAACAAACAGAGACAGTGTCTAAAGCTGTTTACTCAAGTATGGTAAAGCATTCAGCAGAATAAATAGAGCGTTCTAACTTGCACTATTGTGGCTAATCTGTTGGCAATAAACTGTCTTGGAGCTTTCCTTCTCCTTTAATGCTTTTGGGCACTGTGGGCATTCTGTGTATCGTTGAGCCTTCTAGGTAATCTTCCTCTGAAGATACTGTGGCCATTCTGTTTCTCTTCGGGTATTGTAGGCTTGGTGTCTTTCAAGGAACTGTGGGAACGCTCTCAAGGCATTTTGGCATTTTGGTCCTTCTGTCTTTCCATTCTGATGTTGTTTTGGCACTGATTTTATTCTCAATTTGCATTTGTTTTCTGTTCACTGAATTGTTTGTTGTATAATAAATGAAATCGCTGTATTTGAAGTTGTTATTTAACATTGTGACATTTCAAGAACCCTTAGCATTTTGGAAATACTTTGGGGGCATTGTCCATTGTGTGTAGTTTCAGAAAACCAGCCGGTCCCTGATATTACGTTTCATTTTAGCAGTGGTTTCCATACTGTAGGACTGCTTGAAGGCTCAAAGCAGCAGCAGCAGAAGTGGGCAAGAGCAGACTTTAGGCCAAATACGAATGAAATAAAATATGAAAAGTACTATGTTGGACATTCTAAGAACTATAGAAAAATCGATTTTTAATCAATCGATCGAACGATTTTTCTTCGACCCAAAAAAGCTAGCAAAGCCTATGGGGACCTTCCCCATAGGCTAACATTGACTTCGGTAGGTTTTAGGTGGCGAACTAGGGGGTCAAAATGGTCGAATTACTGTCGACCATTCTTATTTTTAGTTCGAATCGCTCGGTTCGAAGTCAAAGTCGAAGGTCGAAGTAACCCATTTGATGGTCGAAGTAGCCAAAAAAAACATTTGAAATGCAAAGTTTTGTTTCTTCTATTCCTTCACTCGAGCTAAGTAAATGGGCCCCTTCCTGTTCTGGGGAACAATATGTATGTATATTTTTATTTGTATAGTGCTCCTTGAGGGCAAAGCACTGTACAACAGAACAATAAATTAGTAGTAACAAATTAGGGGTCACTGCAATAATAAATACCAATAAGTACAATATTAAAATACAATTCACATAAATATAAAGTATAGTTACAATACAGATTAAAGTGGTGGTTCACCTTTAAGTTAACCTTTAGTTTGTTGTAGAATGCCAATGCTAAGCAACTTTTTCGATTGGTCTTTGTTATTTATTTGATATCGTTTTTGAATTACTTGCCTCCTTCTTCTGACTCTTTGCAGCTTTCAAATGGGGGTCACTGACTCCTAAAAAAAACAAATGCTCTGTAAGGCTACAAATGTATTGTTATTGCTACTTTTATTATTCTTTCTTATTCAGGCCCTCTCCTATTTATTTTACAGTCTCTTATTCAAATCAATGCATGGTTGCTAAGTTGGGCCCTAGCAACCCAATTGCCGAAATTGCAAACTGGAGAGCTGCTGAATAAAAAGCGAAATAACCCATAAACCACAAATAATAAAAAATGAAAACCAATTGCAAATTGTCTCAGAATATCACTCTCACATCATACTAAATGTTAATTTAAAGGTGAACAACCCCTTTAAGTTCTCAGTGTCAAGGAGACAAAAGGATGGAAGTCCCTGCCCCGTAGAGCTTACAGTCTAAATACATATCATGCTGAAGGTCTGTGATCGCAAAACCAGGGACCGTGGCAAGGAGGAGCGGAGCACACTAGATGGTGTGTATGTTCTTCATTAAAGCTAAGCTGTGGCTGTTGATCATATTGGCATATCCCAGGATTAATAAACACCACATAAAGTAGTCAGAAATACATGGAAAGTGTGCATCAGACTTTGGTCCATTAACCTAGTATGGTGATAAACCGTAATGGCTCTAGACAGTCAGTATGTATGTACAGGTATGGGACTTGTAATCCAGATTGCTCAGGACTGCGGGTTTTCCGGATAATGGATCGTTTTGTAATTTGGATCTTCATGCGGAGTGCAGAGCTGCAGAGTGAGTCGCCATATCGCCGTTTTCCAGTAGACTGGAAGCCGTGTTTTCTAACAGTATTTTTTTTAATAAAGCATTGTTATTAATAAACTTTATGCAGGGTAGATCTATTATTAGTGTGGGTAGAATGGATTTTTTTAATAAAATTTTATTTAGTGTTACAGTTCCTTTAAATCTACTAGAAAATCATGTAAACATTAAATACACCCAATAGGCTGGTTTTGCTTGCAATAAGGATTAATTATATCTTAGTTGGAATCAAGTACAAGCTACTGTTTTATTATTATAGAGAAAAAGGAAATCATTTTTAAAAATTTGAATTATTTGAATAAAATGGAGTCTATGGAAGAAACCTTTCCGTAATTCGTAACTTTCTGGACAACGGGTTTCCGGATAACAGATCCTATACCTGTGTAACTTTATTTATAAAGTGCTACAAGCATACTTAGTGCTGTACAATCTTACAACATACAACACAGGGAGCACAAGAATTGTAGTAAATACAATAAATAAGTATAAATGCACAGCAGTTAAGGGCCTTGTGGTAAGAGACACAGCAGAAGGATGTCCCTGCCCTGAAGAGCTTACAGTCTAAGTGCTTGTAAGAGAATGGCAGTTTGTGAAATATCAAGTCTGTCTTCCAGCCATTCCAAAACAAAAACTTATTTTCGCCTATATATTACAACAGGTAAAAAACTGTGAAAGGGACATAAAATTGAAAAATTTATACTGAAACAGTTAAAACATTGTTACTGTACTTGTCTTACGCAGAGTGCTCAGGACCAGCTTTTGAAGAAAATGGAAGCACGCATGATAGATGTTGAAGAAAAGCTTAAGCTTGTGAAAATGCTTCTGCAAGACAAAGTGAATCAACTGAGGGACCAAGTAAGTTTTTTCACTCCGAGTTAATGTTGCAAACAAAATTGTATTAGATTTAGTAGGTAAGGATTGTACATTGTTGACCTGTCCTTTTCACCTTTAAAACACAATGATCAAATCACCTTCAGCTTCAAGGTTATAAGTCAAGTTGCTCTGTAGTATCAGTAGTATAATGTCTGCGCCACATCACAGCCTCTTTACATATAGATAGATCCTCCTGTGGTTATACACACTGTTGGTGGGACAAGGGAGTACCAAAGCTCAGTCGGTGAAAAAAACAGTGTGTTGGATTTTGGAAAATGTTTTGGTTGCAGAAAGAGAATATTAGGTTGAGGTAAATTGTTAAATACATAAACAATTGTAAGAAATAAACTAATAAAGACTACTGGTAATAATGACTGTTACCCTTTAAAGACCTCTGGAGTTCTGCTGAAAAATAACTCTGCTTTCCTCCAGAATTCGACAGCAGAAACATCATTTTATGAAATGTATATATGCATATTATGACCATGTTACCCCATATACAAGTTGAATAGTGACTGAAAATGGAGATGATATTTAGAGAAAAGGCTTCCTGTATTTTATATTCACTTTGTCATCATGATGTCATTGCAGCACACAAAGAATACTAGAGCCGATGAGGTCATTAAAGATTTGTATGTGGAAAATGCTCAGCTGCTGAAAGCTTTGGAGATGAGTGAGCAGAGGCATCAGACTTCTGAAAAGAAGAATTATTTGCTGGAAGAAAAGATCTCTGGGCTTAATAAAATTGTGAGAGATTTGGCTCCGCCCCCACTTAGTACCATGCATACTCCCCAACGGCGCTGCTAACTAAATCCACCACTGCCCTATATATTTGTAATGGAAATGGAATATTTATATGTGACATCCCTTTCAATTACAAGTGTTTTCACTGCCATAGGAGCTGCTGAGACGTGCCACATCAATTTAAACTGCCTAAAATTGCTCAGGACCATGTAGCATACTGTATCTTTCTGGTATTCCAGTCCATTCTCTCCTCCTCTTTTGCCACTGCCAAAGTCTTTCCTCTCATTGCATCAGAATCTGATTTATAGTCCTTATTTAACATTAGACCATATCAATATCAATTACTGTGCCTTGAGTACCAAACATTGTTGAAACAGCCATTCAGCAATATCATGGAGTTTAGTATTTATGTATTTAAAAATGGACAGCACTGTGTAAACACATAGCACAATATAAAGTGAGATATACATACATAGATGATACTCTGGGGCAGATTTATGGTTTTTTTTTTACAGAGCAGGCATTTCATAACAATTGTTATAATCCTTAAAGGGGAACCCTGCCAAAAACATAACTTGAGCTTTTTGAAAGGTAAACATCATTTGAAGCAACTTTGCAATATACATCATTCAAAAAATATGCAGACTTTTCATGATTTTTAATGGTTTCTGACAGTACCCTAAGCCTAGCCCCCTGCTCTCCTTGTGAGCTCTCTTACTACTTTGCTGAGCTGTCCTCAGCCTGCATCCTCCAAACCCCACAACTCCCTGCACACGTGATTTCAATAAGGAAAGGAACATCACAGTGCAATGCATTGTGGGTTATGTAGTTCCTGCATGCTGTCTGTAAGCTGTGGAGTAGTTGTTACAAATTGTAACATCAGTGTTTAGTCCCAACTTCCCAAAGGAATGATGCAGAAAGAGAAGAACCGTTAAACAGCTGGATTTCAGCACAGAAAATGGCATTTATTCATACTTTTTGTAGAAACAGGAAACTGTGATGGATATATCAGGGGTTTCTGTGTTATGTGGGCCTCTATTAAATTTTGGTTTAGAAGTCGGAGTTCCCCTTTAATAGTTTTCAGACAGCTCAAATCAGCTGAACAAATTGGGACAGTGACATGTCAAATCTTTAAGGGGTTGTTTTCCTTTAAAGGAACTTTTAGTATGATGTAGATAATGATATTCTGAGACTTTGCAGTTGGTTTTTATTTTTCATAAACTGTTGTTTTTTTGAGTTATTTAGCTTTTTATTCAGCAGCTCTCCAGTTTGCAAATTCAGCAATCTGGTTGCTAGAGTACAAATTACCCTAGCAACCATGCATTGAATTGAATAAGAGACTGGAATATGAATAAGACAGGGCTTGAATAGAAAGATTAATAAGTAATAAAAAGTAGCAATAACAGAGCATTTGTTTTAAGATGGGTCAGTGACCCACCTTTGGAAGCTGGGAAGAGTCAGAAGGAGAATGCAAGTAATTAAAAAAAACAATAAAATAAATATTGAAGACCAATTGAAATATTGCTTAGAGCTAGCTATTCTATAACA
This sequence comes from Xenopus petersii, assembly GCA_038501925.1. Lineage (NCBI taxonomy): Eukaryota > Metazoa > Chordata > Amphibia > Anura > Pipidae > Xenopus > Xenopus petersii. The sequence goes on along the minus strand of CM076686.1, from coordinate 51,066,551 downwards.
TTAAAATTAACTTAAAGGTATACAACCTCCTTAAAGCCTTCTCTTAACTATCAGGGAGGTGTTGATAAATGGGCATCAAACATCTGGGAGTACTTCACTTTGATATTTGTTAAATCTGCCCCTTGAGACTGAGTTATGCAAGTTTCAAAGGTACATTGGATCATTTGTTGTACACAGGCTATTCTTGTGTTTCCTTGCTGACATTTTATTCCTGGTTGGTGCAATAGTTTTTTTTCTCCAGTACAGAGAGAGAGAGAGAGAAAAACAACCTACATTACTTCTGTTCCACAAGACAGAAAGGCCTCGTTCTGTGCAATAAACCATCATTACTAGTGACTGGATAAGGATTGCTGGACGCCTCAGGCCACTCAATGTATAAGCATTTGGAATGTGTGTTGGAAGTGTGGGCTAAAAAGATGTGTAAGAATGTGTCTTATCTACCATTCCAGCCTCTCTGGGAGTTATAATTCAGCAATACTTAGAAGGTCATATCCATGTTTTATAACTTTAGTTGACCCTTATATATATCACATTGTCTAAAATATGTCATTTTCTGTTACTTAAAAGAATTTTGCATTTACAGCCAAAACTGCACAGCACTGCCTACTTATAAGTACAGCTGTGTATCCCTTTGGATTTATGCTGAAAATGTAAATTTTGTTTTTCTTTCTACTGCCGTAACAGTCATAAAAATCATAACTTTCTGCCAAAGGGGAATCAATATGAATACAGATATCTATGGAAAGTCCGTATTCTTTTTATGGGCACAAGTGCTAGAGCAGCACCTTCCTTTAATCAGCCACTACTGAGAGATGACTGTCCTCTCTTGTGATCCGAATGCTCCAAGAAATACAGAGTTAAAAGAACGTTTCTGTGGGTAACATTCCTGCCTTCCTTACACAATACATGCGGATCGCCATAAAGATAGAAATGAAATGCACATGGGAGTTATGATAACTAGACTGCCAAGATTTTGGGCATGTTTGTTATTAACTTGACCGATGTAATATGAAAAGAATGAAGAGCAGGCGGTGTTTATAGGGATACAATACAATAGCCCTATTACTCTTTTTGTAAGATCTTTTGTTTACCATTGTATTTTCCGTTGATGACCATAAGATAATGTAGTGCAATGCAAAATAAATATTTTTATACATAAACTCTGTGTCATTCCTTTGTCGAAAGTAAATGATATCCAGGCACAACCCTGATACCTACAATGATGTTTCCTGGCAGGCCCGGACTGGCCAACTGTGGGTTCTGGCAAATGCCAGAGGGGCTGCCATAAGATGCCATAGAAAGTCACTATTTAGTGGGCTGGTGGGGAGCTGATTGGGCTTCTGTGTACCTAAAAAGCCAGGGCCTACTATTCTGATTCCCAGTCCAGACCTGTTTCCTGGTGCAGCCTCTGGAGCTGCTTGACAGAAAAATGTAAAACAATATAAGAGCCCTAAACGACAAATTCATGAATTTGCATGTTTCCTTAAATAGGACATGAGATTATTGTTTTTCCTTTAAGAAGACTTTCACATATAAGAATTATAGAACAGGTTTGCAATAATTAAAATGTATACAATGCTGCATTCTTCATTAACACCAGCAGGTGTCAGCATAACCCCATTTTAAATAATAAAAAAAAGGCTTTAGGCATAGCCCCATTTTTACTCAAATATTTCTATAATATTATCACATCTTTATCCTCCATGAGATGTATTTTTTTTCCACATGTAGTTGTTGTTGGACATTTAAACGTTGCAGTTCAAACAATGTCCATTACAAGGTTTGGAGACCTATTTTTGTTTAAAGGGGCAGTTCACCTTTAGATAAACTTTTAGTATGATGTGAGACAATTTGATATTGGTCTCCATTTTTTTAAGTTGTAGTGTTTTTTTAATGATTTGTCTTTTTGATCAGCAGCACTCCGTTTTGGAATTTCAGCAGCTAACTGGTTGCTAGTGTCTGATGTACCCAAGCAACCATGGAGTGGGAATGAGAGACTAGAAGGTGAATAGGAGAGTGCGTAATAAAAAGTAACAATAACAATAAAAATTGTAGCCTTGCAGAGCAGTAGTTTTTTTGGCTGCCAGGGTCCGTGACCCCCATTTGAGAGCTGAAAAGAGGCAGAAGGGGAACAAAATACATTTAAAACTATAAAAGTTAAATACCAAATGATTAGTTGCTAAATACTTATTATAAGATAGTAAAAGTTAACTTAACCCCTTTAACCCTGAAGAGTTTTAGTTTTATCTGTGGCTAATGTTCCAGTTGTGGGCAGAAACGGGGGGGGATTCACCAAATAGTTGTAAACATTAATTCAAAACGGTTACCCATAGCAACCAATCAGGATTTAACTCAATGGGTGTCGGGTGTGTGCAATGTCCTGATTTTATTTTCTGCGGGCTTTAGATAAATGTGAATAAACTATATACCCAGATGTTATTTTATTCCTCCAGCGCCTGCTTGTGTCATATGGTATTTGTCTGCTGGAAACCCCCAAATCTGGCCCTGAATGGACTCCTCCATGACACATCCAGGCAGCCAAGCATGGCAGGACCTTTGTTTGTGTTGGAGGCCTGTAACGAGTTTCACACAAATGACCTAACGATGGCTGGGACTCAATGGTATTTAAAGGTTTATTGCCCCTTTTTATTTGGAGGCGTTGGTTGTCCTTTAATGAAGCGCTATGTTACTCTGTTTACAGGGAGCTTAAGCTGCTTTCACCTTACTCTGAACCATTGTCACAAACACAATAAAGCCATTCAGCCATATTTAGGTTTAAGCACGTCTGTTAAAGTGATACTGACACTAATAAATGAATTTTAGCATATGAATGTACATTAAATGTTACCTATAGGTCATGTTGATAATTTTTTGCTGAGAGGGTTTGTTTTTGTATATAATTGTTAGTTGAAGTTCCTAAACCTGACTCTCTGACACTCTGACTTTGCCAACCTGACTGTCCCATCTCAGCCTGTTAGTTACAGTTTCTAATGCTAACGGACTCCTGCTGCACAAATATGGCAGCCCCCTCATACAGGAACATGGGGGATCAGACAGGTAATGTAAAAGCATCATGCAAATACTTTATGGCAAAGTTAGAAGTAGCTTGCAAAGACAATATTATAATAGATGTAAAAAAAAGTTTAATTTCAGGTGTCAGTATCTCTTTAATGTCTTGTGATTCTGGCGTCAGGCAAACGAAACGGCCACATTTGTTCTTTCATAGAGGAATCATTTGCTCTCCGAAGTCAGGGTCCTGCAATGGAACTAGCGATACAGCTGTCAGTCCTTATAGTCCTATACTAGTAACATGGACACTTCAAAAAGAGGCTGGCACAAGCCGAACCACATTGAGTAGTGAAGCAGGATTGTAGAAGTTAAAGAAAATCAATTTCCCCCCCATAATTAAAAGCAAAGGCCTGACGCGTTTCATGTCTATAAGGGACACTTAGTCATAGGCTAGACACTGAGTACAACATACATGGTTTTTAAAAGGAAAAAGAGCCAATGGGAAATGAGTGGGTGGAGCTAGCACATGGAGTATTCATAGAGAAGCCATTGGAGTTCAATGGAGCATGTTTAAACACAACTCCAGGGCTAAAAAAGACAATAATTAGCTTAATTAGGAAATACAAAATTAATAATAGTGAAAAAACACGAATGCTGGTGCGCATGCGTGAACACTAATATGTATGTGCAGACACCGGCACGGATGCAGCCAGGCCGCATTTTGTTTTTTATGGGGCCAGCGAACGTCTGCGCTGGAGGGAGTCTACCAGTTTTTTCCCAGTGTCCCGCCAGCCCATACCACCCTGAGAAGAACGCAGACTCTCTCACCTAGCCTGATAAAGACCAATACCCCTGTTAATTCCTGGTAACATACAAAAGGGAGTTATAAATGTGGCTCGACAGTAGCGTAACTAGAGGGGGCGGGCCCTGGTGCGTGACACGCAGTCTGGTCCCGCCCCCCTCCGTACGGCTGCATTTTCAGTGGCGCTCGGGCTGCCTGGGGGCCCTGAGGGGTGCGGGCCCTGGCCCACTCGCACCCCCTGCTCCCCCAGTAGTTCCGCCACTGTGGCTCGACCAAAGGCCATAGGGCCGAACGTTCAGATTGCCCCTGATATAGCCATGCATGGCAGATATCAGGGAAAGATAGGCTCGTTTGGTGACATTGAATCTTTGCGTCAATGGCCACCTTTAGTATTCCCAGTTGATGGAATCTTACAACAGCCCCTCTGGTATATGCCAGAACTCCACAGATTGCCAGTCCAGCCCTAATAGTGGCTGCTACTGCATGGTTGCTAGGGTAATTTGGAAAGTAGCAACCAGATTGATGGAACTGCAAACTAGAGAGGTGCTGAATAAAAAGCTAAATAACTCAAAAACCACAAATAATAAAAAATGAAAACCAATTACAGATTGTCTCTGAATACCTCACTCTACATTATACTAAAAGTTCATTTAAAGGTGAACGACCCCTTTAATTGGTGCTATTTCGTTGTTGGCCGCTTGGGGGAGTCGAATGACTGAGAGAGATCGCTGTGCTGAGACTGAGAGCTGTCAGCTGCAGGTACTGGATAAAGGGGGGGGAGGACACTCCTTAATGCGTGTCCCTTGGACCCATTATCCAATCGCACTATCCAAACAAGGGCCGGCATTCCTCAGCTAATGAGTTCATTTACAGTAAAGGGCAGAGGTGAGACAGGACAAGGCCGGCAATGATGAAGGGGGTCGTTATCCTGTGCGGAGCTGCAGTGACGGTGCTGCTTGCGCTCTATTTGCGCTTCTCCTGCTCCTCGGAACACCTCAACCTCAATGAGTCTGACAGACGGGGCTCCGCTGTGAGAGCTCAGGCCGCCGGGTTGGAGAGGGAAATGGTGGAGAGACACGGACACATGCTCATGTTCCTCACTTCTTTACTGGGGGGCTCGGGAGCTGATGGGATCCACCCGGGGAGGGGAGGGCGGCTGGTGCCCCTGGAGGTAATGGGACAGGCAGGGGCTTTGGACTGCGAGGAGCTCACTTATGTCACTGGCCTCCAGTATGTGGGATCCGGATTCACTAAACTGGTCCAGAAGGGAACTCTGCGCAACGGCAAGGAGATCGCACTGAAATCTGTGCACAACCAGGGCAACGATGTGACTCGCTGCGTCCGGCGATACGGCGACCCCACTGGCTGCCGCACTCTCGCTACCTACAAACTGCACAAAGAGGTCACTCTGCTCCGGACCTTGCGACACCCGGGCATCATTACGGTAAGAACCATCGCTGCTGCTGCACAACTGCAACTCACCCTATCTATTATACCCAGCCATGCCAGTCATACATGCTTGGCACTTATCATGTAAAGACACTTAGAAAGAAATGGCTGCCGCTGGACATGTACCAGATTGCACTGACCAACTGCATAGAGCATAGAAGTATTGCTGCAACCAGAAAGCTGTTCCCCTTGGCTGCTTTATCATTGTCTGTAATTACCGGCTGGGAATGTTTAATTTCTCTATAGCTTCTATCTACCCTTTACCATTTGTATTCAACTACAGTGACTTATAGGGTGTCACTTGTAAGGACTTGCACATATATATACTTGATATAAGCCGGGGTTTGCCTTGTAAGGTATAGCACAGCTTGGACAGGGTCCTCCTCAGAGTAGTCAATATTCTACTTTATCAGGCTCAGAAGGCAAATATTATTCCATGGAAAAAACTGAGCAGAAGGTGAGAAGTGACCCCTATCTATCCTGGCTTTGACATAAGCACTGTGCCAGGCATCATGAATCAAGGGCCAAACAGGGGCCCCAGACCTTTAGCATGTTATAAATACACTAATCTGTGTTTTTTTTCCTCTGGATCAACTAGCAGTGATATATATATATATATAGGTCTTTTTTCAACCTAACTTACTATGTTACAATGTAAGAGCATTTGGAGTTATTACATCTGAGTAACATGATGCAACCGGAACACTGGTAATATCCATTAATAAAGCCAATCACACAAGAACAAAATCTATTTAACCTGGAAAACAGGATGTGTGACCTGGCACATGTTTATATAAAATGACTGGTGTCAGCCATTGAATTCACAACACAATGCGTAGTGTTTCATATTACCCGCAATAAACTGACATGATCCTTCCATTATGTCTAACTGCAGGTATATTGTTGGGTAATAAATGCAGAACCTTTCGGTGATCTTATTAGGTTTCTAAGGGGCAAATTAACCAGCACAGAAAAAAAATCATCAACTTTGCCCACCATGTTCTTTAGTACCTCTGCTTTCTACTTATTTTTGGGTTGAAAAGCTCCAGTTCTGACAGTGTCAGGGCTTTCCATTCAAGTCGCTTAGATTGGCCAAAATTGCCCCTAGTGCTATTGCCATTACGGGGTGATCCCGTTACCATATTTCTCTAAACAATAACAAGGAGCACATCTGGCCTATAGCATTGTGTTCAGCAAACCACATTTCGAGGTAATGCAAATATCTTAATTGCTTTTTAATTGCCAATGATGTTCTAAAATCTAAATCCACATTCAGCCACACAGCCATGTGCTTTATCATTGAAATGTGTCTTTTCTACTTTGCAGTTGCATGGGCATTGCTACGAGAACAGCATGGCTCCTGACTTTAGGGTCACGGCTATGCTGGAACTGGGATCTCCCCTAGAGATGATTCAGCTTCTGCAGACCCCCTGGGAGAAGAGATTTAAAGTAAGAAAACAAAACAATGACAATTGTTCCAACAGGACCCAGGCTCCATGCTAATATTAACCTCATAGCTGCTGGATGTGGAGTTGCTGATTTGATATCTTTGGTCATGCAAGTCCCACCAGTTGTTGATGGGTTAATGAACCCCCCCCCCAAGCAAAAGGCATTAGCAAACACACTGTATTTCAATGCGTTCCACCCCCAGACCACATTAGCAATTCTGGTATTTGCAATTCACATTTTAAAGGCCTACAGCAAAAAGCAGATAGGGATTTACTAGATAGACTTGATTAAGCATGTGCCCTTCATGCAGCTGTATAGTATATCTAGATATATTGGTTTTTCACCTGGAATCTGACTGCAACTGAATGTAGCCACAGGCTACTAGAGGGAATTCTAATCCAGTTGTGGCATATAACATAGATGGGTTGTAGACAGTTGACACATGTATGCAAATTCCTTGCTTCTGCAGAACTCAATCACATAGTCTTAACGAAAGTTTGGATGAATTTTTAGCAAGTTACAATATACAGGTGAACTGAAACTAAAACTCTTAGTAAAATTTTAACGTTAACTTTTAATATGTTATAATGGCTGATTTCTAGGGATGCACCGAATTCAGGATTCGGTTTGGGATTCGGCCTTTTTCAGATCCAAATCCTAATTTGTATATGCAAATTAGGGGCAGGAGGGAAATTGTGTGACTTTTTGTCATAAAACAATGAAGAAAAATATGTTTTTCCCTTCCTACCCCTAATTTGCATATGTAAATTAGGATTCGGTTCGGTATTCGGCCGAATCTTTCGCAAAGGATCTGGGGGTTCGGCCGAATCCAAAATAGTGGATTCGGTGCATCCCTACTGATTTCTAGCAACTTTTCAATTGTCTTCCATTTTTTTTTATTTTTTATAGTTTTGTAATTATTTGGCTTTTTCTCCTGACCCTTTCCAACTGTCATATGGGGGTCATTGATCCCATCTAAAACAAATGCTCTGTAAGGCTACAAACTCATTGTTATTGATATCTTAAATGACTCATCTTTCTATTTAGGCCCTCCCCTAATCATATTTCATTATTTCAGTTCAGTGCATGGTTGCTATGGTACTTTGGGCAAAAATTGCAAACTGGAGAGCTGCTGAATAAAAAGTCAAATAACTTAAAAACCACTAACAAAAATGCAAATTGTCTCAGAATATCACTCTCTATATTATACTATAAGTTAATTTAAAGGTGAACAGCCCCTTTAATATTTGGGGGCATTTTCAGATTACTCTTTTATGTATCAACTAGAAATTAGGATTTGCTTGGGCAAGGCTGAACTTGATGGGCATGTATTTTTTTCTTTAACCTCAACTCCTGTGTAACTGTACTATTCCTTCCCAACTGTTTATATTGTTTCTGCAGTTTATTTAAATGTAAATATATATATATATATATATATATATATGTTAAAGGAAAACAGGTTAACCCTCTAGTGGGACCATACCTTTAGTGACATTTGCTGCATATTCATTTTGTGTTCCTAAATTAAATGTGCTGTATATTCTCACTTTTTAGCCTGGCTAAGGCAAATGAATGTGCCAAATATGCTCTTGTGTCCCTATGGAATAAAGTGTGCCATACATTAAAGCCAAATTAACTGATTGGATTAGAAAAGGTAGTCCCCACAGGTAGTGGGCTGAATCAGCTAATCTAATGTTTTGACCATGAGCCTAGTCTCTCATACATATGCTAAAATCAGACAGTTAGGCCAGGGATATCTAACCCAATATCTCCCAATGTGTGACCACAAGAGCAAGTGTCATTTATAGGCACCCATACTGGAACACATCTAGCTGCATTCACCCAGCAGAACTCATTGTTGTGTCAGCTGCATAGACACACAATTGAATATTTGCTTGTTGTTTTGTCTAAACCATTGTTCATCCTTTTAACTTTATTTGAAAAGTATTCAGGTTAATTTAGCATTATAAAGGTTTTGTCTATGGAGTACTAACCACTTCATTTATATTTTTTTTCAGATCTGCCTAGAACTGGTGAATTTGCTGCATTATTTAGCCAACTCTCCCATGGGATCTATTTCCCTCTTGGATTTCCAACCAAGGCAGTTTGTGCTGGTAGATGAAAGCCTGAAAGTGACAGACATAGATGATGCCACAATGGAGGAGATTGAATGCAAAACTGACAAGGACTGTACTCTTGAATTTCCATCCAGAACATTTGCTCTCAAGTGCTCCAGTACTGGGAGATGCACTGGCGTCAATGAAAAAAGGAACCTCTTCAATGCGTACAGGTATATGAGGAACAGAATAGCTTTGTTGCCACATAAATGTGCATGCTTTTTATATGCTGGGTAATGGCATTAACCACGGACATTTGTGAAGCAGGTTATATCTGCCTCTAAGTCAGGCAAAATGCATGATGTCTGCTGATTGAAGTAAAGGTAACTCATGCTAGATCATTTTTGTTTTAGGTTTTTCTTCACGTATCTGCTACCACACGCAGCGCCTCCTGCCTTACAGCCTCTTCTCTTGGACATTATGAATGCCACAGGTACAGATAATCCTTTGTTGTGTGCACTACAACAAGAAAGCCTGTTGCTTTCTGCTTCAATCCCGGGATTTCTAGTGGAGAAGTAGCTGAATGCCTGATTTAAAATTACTGTGGTGTTGATTCTTTTGCCACGTTGAGCTTTCCAGTCGAATTGACTCTCCTGTAGAGATGAAGCATCTTTTGGCACGCTGGTTGTTGGAATGGCCTGTTATATGATGGGTACTGATTCTCAGCTATGAACCCTGACGGAGAAAAAGAGTTTAAAGGGATATTGTCATGGGAAAACATATTTTTTTCAAAATGCATCAGTTAATAGTGCTGCTCCAGCAGAATTCTGCACTGAAATCCATTTTTCAAAAGAGCAAACAGATTTTGTTGTATTCAATTTTGAAATCTGACATTTGGCTAGACATATTGTCAATTTCCCAGCTGCCCCCAGTTATGTGACTTGTGCTCTGATAAACTTCAATCACTCTTTACTGCTGTACTGCAAGTTGGAGTGATATCACCCCCCCCCCAGCGGCCTAACAACAGAACAATGGGAAGGTAACGAGATAGCAGCTCCCTAACACAAGATAACAGCTCCCTGGAAGATCTAAAAACAGCACAATAGTAAAAGCCAAGTCCCACTGAGACTGATTCAGTTACATTTAGTAGAAGAAATAACAGCCTGCCAGAAAGTAGTTCTTTCCTAAAGTGCAGGCACAAGTCACATAACTGGGGGCAGCTCGGAAACTGACGAAATGTCTAGCCCCATGTCAGACTTCAAAATGTAATATAAAAACATCTGTTTGCTCTTTTGAGAAATGGATTTCAGTGCAGAATTCTGCTGGAGCAGCACTATGTTGTGTTTTGGGAAAAACATGTTTTTCCATGACAGTATCCCTTTAACTTATTGAGTAAAATTTCAGAATTTAGCTTAATATATTTTTCTAAAACACTTAATTCTGAAATTTAAAATTAAATCCTTCAAAGTATAGACAGGGTTGCGTTTGTGCTTGTGTAATTTATCCCTGCAATCAGCTGCTTACCACTTTACTTGATTGGATGGCAGTTAGTGGTGCCATTATAAACTATTATGGGAAATTTTGAGACACTTGATAAGATTTTTTTCTCGTTGCAGGTGACTTGCGCTATGGCGTTAATGAGACCCTGGAAGCATTTCAGAATGTTTTGAAGCTGTACAAATCAGGAATTACCTATCGGAGGCGACTGCTGTATTTGAAAGGTAACTTTCTTTACTCTGTTAATAACATGGGTGCATTGTCATTTTCTTCATTGTTGCCAGCTGTCTGTTACGCCCTCACTTATGTAACCATTTTAAGCCATTTCTCATGATGCCTACTCCTTCCTTATTTTGTTTTCCTGTAAAGTCCAACGTTTGGGGGCTTTGCCACACTGAGCCGCTGTCTGAGCCATTCATCAGTCAAATGGGGCATGGGTGATCTTTCTCACACATTGCAAGTGAAGATACTAACAAGAGATAAGAAAGAATTTATACAGGAGTTATATATGTGGCTTTAATATAACTATATACATTTGTGTATATATATATATATATAGCATTTTTGGTTGTCTGGCAGAAATAATGACATACTGTCTATTTTTCCCATTTTCAGACTACATGCTGATAGAAGGATACAAACTAAATGAAACCAGTGATGACTACAGATGTTGGCCCTCCTACAATCACAGAGGGTGTGTGCTGTCTGTGCACAATTCTGAAGAGGCTGCCGAGTTCTGCAGCAAGAACACAAACTGTCACCACTTTGTCATTGGTCATCAAAGAACCTGGACAGGTAAGACGTTTTCTCTCTGCTTAATAGTTGTGCTTTAGTATTGGAATCTTATGTTATGTGATGTACTTCACATGGGCTTTCTTACTGATGAGTGTATCAATGCGTCTCCTTTAAAGGAACAGTAACATCAACAAATTAAAGTAATAAAAATATAATGCAGTGTTGCCCTGCAAACTGCTGTGTTTGCTTCAGAAACACTACTATTGTTTATATATATACGCTGCTGTGTAACAATGGGGGCAGCCATTCAAAGGAGAAAAGTCACAGTAGATAGCAGATAAGCTCTGTAGAACATAATGTTATCTGTTATCCAATATTTAACCTGTGACATATAGCCTTTTTTCAATTTCCGCCATTGCTACACAGCAGCTTGTTTATATCAACTATAGTAGTGTTTCTGTAGCAAACATCAGTTTTACCAGTGCAGGGCAACAGTACATGATATTTTCATTACTTAAAAAACACTTTGATTTTTTGGCGTTACTGTTCCTTCAAGTGTACAGTATGGCATACTGGCAGTGCGATATACAGAAAAACAAAACTAGCAATGCTCAGGATATATGTTGAGTTCCAACAAATGACCTAAGGGTTTTGTATAAGGATGGTGAATACCCTGGTATCTTTACTTATTGCAGTAAAGTGGATCTGAAATATCTCCTGCACACATACATGTTTTAGATTACACTCCAGCGCCAATGCATCTAATAAGATTTTCTAACCTGCTGGATTGATATCTGAGTGATTTTAGGGAGGGTCCCATATAAGGGCCCATAATCTGGCAACTTGTTCCGGAGGCACCTAATCAGCAGCTTTTAATGGCCAGCTTTTAATGCATGAGTTTTTGCTATAAAAAAAAATATGTCCCACAAAATAATTGATTCCCTAAATCCCCATTTGAGAAAGCATTAAGTGCATGTTTATCTTGCTCCGTGTTCTTTCAATTGCTGTAAAGTTAATTAGATGGCTGCAGCATTTTCCAGCACATTTGTACACTTTAGATGCTTATCTGGCCATTATTCCTTGCAATATTTTGGGGGCACGATGGCTCTCTCAGATAAGTGGGAACCAAGTCATACAGTTCAGCTATATTAAAATAGAGACTTTTATAGAATGCCAACACTTAGTTTGCCATAAGACAAGTTGACAATATCTCAGAATTCATACACACTTTTAATCACTGGAAAACTTTTAGCAGAGAAAAAACATTTTACCTTGTTTCTCCACCAGAGAGGTTACTGAGTCTTATGAAAGAAGCTGGAGAGTTCATATGTTCACTAAGCTGATTCTGATCTCATGTCTCATCTCCATGTAAGGCTGTTTGTATCAACCTGGATCTTTAGCAACAATCTGTTTAAGCGATGTTTAATTCCAAATTCAGATTCATATGACATGAGAAATACCAAATGCCCCTTATGTGCACTTTCACATGCTTCCTATGTACCTTGATATTAGTTGCTTCTATATACAGAGTGACCAGATAGATAAAAAAGGGACCCAGAATGTGAGAGGGCACAGGGCCCTTGTAAGTAGGAAATTGTATAGCAGCCCTAGGGACTAAAAGGAATACTAGCACAGTTTTCTATGGACTACAGTTTCTCCTAAAGCAGCAAATAATTAAATAGAATGTAAAACATATTGTACATAAGCATGCAGTTACAGATTATTAGGTGCACAGAATAACCCATCTATTTGTATATTGTGTACCTTTTTTGACATCCTCTACAGACACCTAAGTACAAATGTGAATGTTCTTACATTGGGTAGTGCAGGCAATGGGTTTCTCCACCTTCGACCATATTGGAAAGATACTTTATGGGATGTACTACAGCAGGATGGGGGGGGGGGGAAGAAAGGGGAAATCCTTAGTGCTTTATAAGAATTATGCAAGAGGCACTTAATTTGTAGGAGATGCTTCATTGTAAAGGAAATTTGAGCAGAAGCTATTTTTACATAGGTAGCACCAATGATATGTTGTTTTGCTCATAATCTGCTTTATGATGACTGTCTTCTTGAATTGCTCTCACTAAAGTATACATTTCTCTTATTCCACAGGCCGCCTGATAGCAACATTCACCAGTAGTGTCCACAAACTTATCCCTGATGTGAATTCCCGTGTTTACATGAAAAGACCAAGTGACCTCAAAAAGTGATGCAGATGGGAAGATGCTGAAGAGCCAAACTGGTTTATGTGATGCTCTGACGTACTAATCATCCTTATTGCCAGCTTGTTGCCCTTCCTAAGGATTTAGTAGGACTGTCCAAGTGTCACACGCTCAGCATCTTTATAACTTGTAGGATCTACATTGGGCACTTAGGCTTGAAAGCAAGTTCTCAAGAAGACTCCTGTTATATAAACAGAAGTGCTACAAAATCCTTGAAGTAGAGAAATAGTGAAAACCACACTGTACTCAGTACTACATTACAGTGGGAAAGTCAAACTTCTTCATTTTATATTATTTAAATAATGAAGGTTAGAGTTACACTTTGTAGTTTACTTAAATAAGGCAGCAACAATCAGTCTATGGCCTTCCAGTCACTGACTGAGATTTCCAGATGTGGTGACGCTTGCCCAGTACTGCTTCTCAGAAAGGTATAGCCATAGGGAAGCAGACTGCAGATAAATTGCACTGGTGCATTAAAAAGCTGTAACAGTTAATGACCTACACAGACCTCAAAATAACGTCATAAGACTTTTACATCCATTCATATTCATAGAGAAAGAAAAGTATGGTCCAAACATATTTCAAAGATAATGCTGCATCTGTTGATACATGGGTGCATTGTGTTGTTTTTTTTTTTTTTTGCCTTATAGGTGGGAAATGTTCTTTCAGTGAAAGAGATTTTTAATGTTTTTAATTCTGGTGTAAAATATAGCAATAAATTATTTTTGGTACCGGTAATACTGCTCCTGGTTTTTAATAATCGCCTGTAATAACTAATAACAGTGAAGTAACTGAGATACCTTTTGTGTATTGTTCTACACCTGTCTTAGTATCTATCTTTTAATTGTACCATAACAATCCTACAGAGACCCAATAAGGATTGCTGGTTACTGACAGAGACGGAGAACGGACAACATTAAAGTGCAACATTCCAGCCATGCCAGCTTAGAAAATAGGCTTTAAATTCCATTTAGTTGTTGGTAGGAATTCTTTATGTAGAAAAAAGGCTTTCAATTCCATTTACTTGTAGGTAGGAATTCTGTTTGTAGAAAATAGACTTATTTTAAGGCAATAGTTTGCCCACATGGAAGACTGGAATGAAGTCTGGAAAGGTAATTAGAGGGTACCTGCAACATAACGATGCTTGGCGATAATTAAGAGGACATCCCATTTAGGCTAAGATAAACAGGTTGAATGACGTAGCAATGTGATTTATAGTAGGGTTTTAAAAAATAGATCTAGCTTTAAACTGGTTATGCGATTCTCATACCAAAAAAACTGGCTAATATGAATTACCTGCAAGTTATATATTGGCCACTGTGTATGTTAGCTCAGTCTGAAAAAACAGATTTCCTGATAATAGATGCCAAAACTGTACTAACTACTAAAGCTAATCAACATACAAAAATAATATTTGAGCATATTAAAAACCACCTTGAAGTTTGAGAAGCTCTGTGAGACATTATTGTCTATAATAATAATGAACATGGAGGCTGTGAATATTTTAAGGTTCGGCAGTTCTGCCCCACTCCGTTGACACCTGTATGCATGTGAAAGGTTAATCTGCTGAGCACACAATCAGCACCACCCCCGGCACACAAACACCACAGCTGAGTTGTCACAAGGCAGCTGTGCCAGATGGCCCATCACAAACAATGGTGGCTACGGCCTACACAATCCAGTGGCCTCGTGACTCAAGAGTTTGTGTTCAGCCACTGTACAAAAAATGACAGATTTGCATTAGAAAGTCATCATAGGAATAAGGGTTGGTTAACATTTCATCCATCCATATATTTCAGTAGGTCTCAGTGATTTCTTCTTCTACCATCTATTTATATTGATAAAAATATATCAGGCATAAAGGGTCAGATTTAAAGCCTATATTATCCACTCCTCTGTATTGACCCATTATTACTTTATATAACATAGACTAAAATGATTTACCCTTCTGATGCATTTATTAGCTTCCAATATTAAAGCATAATTAATGTTAATGCAAATTACGACACTATTAATTCTTTTCAAGGAAGGTCAGAAGCAGAACTAGTCCCGTGCTTATGTGGCTTTGCAGCACCCGATTATTCTGCATAGAAACATTGGCATATTTACCATATTCATATTAATCTCAGGAATTAAATTATCATTGAAACTTTCATGACATTGTGAGAAACCTTCCTTGCCTTTGTCAAGCAGTACATTGTAACTAGGCATGGGAGAGCCTTTATCTCAGTCAGTATAATAGACAAAGTGAGTGATTAAATGATAGTTATCAGCCCTTACGAGGAAACTTTGGGCGACTTTGGAAAACAAATCGCCGCATGTGATTAGCACCGGCGATTTTTCATTTTAGTCAGCGCAGAGTGAGGGAAGGCGTTGGGGAGATTGGTCACCGCAAAGACGAGGCGATTAGTCACCAGGCGACTAAATCTCCCCAAAACACCCAGTGTAACCTTACCGTAAAGTATTTTGATTCATTCCTTTTTATACATAGAGTATCTGAATTGCTACAAACCTATGGGATAAAGGGCAGTGGCACACGGCAAGATTTGTCAACCTGCAATATTGGTGGGCCACCACCAATATCCTGAAATCAACTGCCCCAAATTTATATCCATGCCCCAGACTGTGTGTGTGTAAGATTTTCTTATATCTGGCGGATAATTTCTTTCAGCCACTAACTGCATCATAAAATAGAAAGGTACTCTATTGACACTGACGATTAAAAGGAATTATAGTGGGACTTTGTAAATCAATTAAAGCAGTTCGAGAATCATTCCAGTGCAGTTAGTGGCTAATTATTTCAGTGAATGCAGGCAGGCCTAATATACATTAGTTGTATGGAGTGGAGGAGGGGGTGTCATTGTCTTTTAACTGGATGCCTGCTGAGAGGAGCCTCAGGGCACGGCCACCACTAGTGAGCAGCCTCTTCCTTTGTCTTATCAGCTTGCACAGAAAGGAATCATTCACAAGGAGGGCAATTCAATCACATACTGTTTATGTAAGGAAGAGTTCTGCTAGCCCCCCATGTATAAACAATACCTACGTGTGCAATATACAGCAACCAGAGATCTGATCATCTAGCCATCTGCCCTGGAAAGTCCAGGCAAAAGGGGATCTAAACACTACCTCTGTGAACCATTCCTTCTAAATTAAATTAAGGGATCACTAACATAGAAAAATGTGCATATAAACGTTATATGTATTGTCCTTACAGCTACAAATAGACTTTCTTGACCACAAATGCCCTATTTTATTTTAGAGAAGCTTTATTTCTACATATCTGTAGAGAGCCATTGATAGCATTTGACCCCTATTTATTACCTTGGCTAATACTAAAACCATTGTTTTCTGCAGAGCTTATCTTCTGTGTAAATGCAGGCCCTAGGGAATGGCAACAATTGGATTTCTCATCTAGTAGTACAGACAGTTTCCATTTATGTGAGTGACAAGGGGCATGGAGAGGTACAGTATATGGTATATCTCTGGCAGATATTACTTAAAGGAAAACTATACCCCCAAAATGAATACTTAAGCAACAGATAGTTTATATCAAATTGAATGACATATTAAAGAATCTTACCAAACTGGAATATATATTTACATAAATATTGCCCTTTTACATCTCTTGCCTTGAACCACCATTTCGTGACTCTATCTGTGCTGCCTCAGAGATCACCTGACCAGAAATACTACAACACTAACTGTAACAGGAAGAAGTGAGGAAGCAAAAGGCAGAACTCTGTCTGTTAATTGGCTCATGTGACCTTACATGTGGTTTGTATGTGTGCACAGTGAATCTTACGATCTCAGGGGACGGCCCTTATTTTTTAAAATGGCAATTTTCTATTTATGATTACCCAATGGCACATACTACTAAAAAAGTATATTATTATGATAATGGTTCATTTACATGAAGCAGGGTTTTACACATGAGCTGTTTTACTCAGTATCTTTTAATAAATACCTACATTGTTTGGGGGTATAGTTTTCCTTTAAAGGAACCGTAACACCAAAAAATGTAAGTGTTTTAAAGTAATGAAAATATCATGTACAGTTGTCTTGCACTGGTAAACCTGATCTATTTGCTTCAGAAAACACTACTATAGTTCATATAAACAAGCTGCTGTGTAGCAATGGCGGAAATTGAAAAAAGGCTATATGGCACAGGATAAATAGTGGATAACAGATAACACCATTATGTTCTACAGAGCTTATCTGCTATCTGCTGTGTAACCTGAGCCTTTTCTCCTTTGAATGGCTGCCCCCGTAGCTACACAGGAGCTTATTTGTATAAACAATAGTAGTGTTTCTGAAGCAAATACCTTATATTTGTATTACTTTAAACCACTTTATTGTTTATGTTACTGTTCCTTTACAGCAATGGCACATGGGGTGATTTTTGAGTTTTTGTTTCCCAAGTGTTTTGTAGTTTAAAGGGGTTGTTCACCTTTAAGTTAACTTTAACTTTT
Source organism: Xenopus petersii (assembly GCA_038501925.1). Lineage (NCBI taxonomy): Eukaryota > Metazoa > Chordata > Amphibia > Anura > Pipidae > Xenopus > Xenopus petersii. The sequence goes on along the minus strand of CM076686.1, from coordinate 51,048,862 downwards.
GATGTAGAGAGTGATATTCTGAGACCATTTTTTGCAAAAAAAAATTTATTTGTTGTTTTTGAGTTACTGTATGTAGCATTTTATTCAGAAGCTCTTCAGTTTGCAAGTTTAGCAATCTGGATGCTAAGGTTCAAATTACCCTAGCAACCAGACATTGATACTGGAATATAAATAAGAGACAACCTCAATAGAAAGATGAGTGATAACAATATATTTGTAGCCTTACAAAGCATTTGTTTTTAGAGGGGGGAGGCAGTGACCCCCAGTTGAAAGCTAAAAAGACTCAGAAGAAGAAGGCAAATCATTCAAAAATTGTAAAAAAATAAATTAATACTGAAGACCAATTGAAAATTTCTTAGAATTGACCATACTAAAAGTTAACTTAAAGGTGAACCCACTGCAGGGAGCGCAGAACAAAACACAACTCTTTCTTGTGGACTTGTACTGACACATCCAAGCACCTAAGACAGACGGAACGCATCATGCGCACACTTTTAAATATTGTGGGTGCAGCAACTTGACGGTGTAGGATTTAAACTTAGGGCAAACTCCACTGACCCTAGTGATCTGGCTGACTTACTTGCACATTTATTAATGGAACTATTTATATGAATGTATTAAATATAAACTTATTATAGAGTAAAATCAGTTTGTTTATATTGTGATCTATCACCTGTCTATCACCTACATGAACTTTCCAGCAATGGGATGACTAGTTATTTGACCCCATAGCAAGATCATTTGAAACCTAATATCTTGGGGAACAAGATATTTTCCATAAACATATATTGCAGCTGATTATCAGTTCAACAGGGCCCCGTATAGTTCCTGAGTCCCCGTGGGTTGCAAGGCCTATTCCTCTATAGTTAGACTCCTGTTTTTCAGTAACAGAATCTCGTAGCAAAACCTACATACTTGTTAGTTGATCATATGTGTTGTGCATACATGGGGTGTGGCCAAAAATGTTGGTATTCAAGGTTGGATAGACAACTTGATTTCTGATGGCAGCTCTGCTTTAAGAGGAGTGTGAAGGACAAATTCATTTTCATATATATAATGTTTTTGCTACTACTTACCACTCCACTAATTAAATAAACACATATGTCACTAGTAAACAAAGTCTTTTAACAACTTCTCCTATAGGAGCAAACATAGCCGTTTACAAAAGCCTGACCTTGTGTGTGCACCTTAATTAGGGTCTGAACTTGTGCTGTAAACCTATGTGCACATTATCTAGTAACGGCACTGTTGCCATGGTGGCCAAAACACACTGGATCAATAGTGTTTGTTTGCATTAGGAAATAAAGGCACCAGCGATGAAAGTTCTACTCTTGCCAAAGCTCTTACAATCTCACAATGGTCACAACACAGCGCTAGATGTAGGAAAAGGTGAAAAATTAAGAGTTGCCTTTTCTCCTTGTCTACATGTAAAGCCAACTCAGGATCCTGTTTTGAAGTAAAATGTAATTTTGAGTCATCAGAAAAATTCACATGAACTACATTTTCCATGCCAAGATGATTTCACCCTTTTGCTATTTTAGCTGACAGGTGCTATTATGTGCCAACAGGCAACAACAGGCTTTGAACTTGTTATGCCAGAACAGAAAACCATACAAACTGATGACTATAGCACAAGCTGTTTTGGGTTACTTTTATTATTATTAACATTTATTCATAAAGCTCAAACATATTCCACAGCGCTGTACAATAAATGGGTGAATACATTGAATATACAGATTTTCATACAAAGCAATACAAGAAGTGCCGAGGCCCCTGCCCAAAAGAGCTTACGATCTACAGTATGCACTGGTTGGAAAGTGAAGGCAGTTATACATGGACCAGTAGCAGACACCAACTTGACCATTTTGCTCAATTGAATACTTGCTGCTGTATGCATCCCAAACAATAGCCTCTATAAATTATAGATAAAAGAGGCTTGTCAGATATGAGTGAAGACCTAACTGAATGCAGTCCCCTAACAAGGACTCTGTCTAGAGCTGGCCATAGACGCAAAGATCTGATCTTACGAATCGAGGATTCGTGCGATTTTCGGACCGTGTGTGGAGAGTTCTGACATTTTTCATCCGGCGGAGACCGGTCGTTTGGTCGATCAAACAGGTTAAAAGATTTCTGTCGGCTGCGGGTAATATCTCTGCATGTATTGCCGATCGTACGATTTTCACCAGTTTTGGTCGGACATAACTTTCATACGATTGCTGTCAGGGGCAGAACATCAGCCGATCTGTTCTTTTGTACTTTATTTGAGCTGAATGGTTAATGGCAGGTTGGGAGATGGGGAAGTCCGAACGTACGTTGATTCGTACGATCGGATCTTTACGCCTGTGGCCAGCTTTAGTCCTGGTGTGATCTGATCGTTTACTAGTGGGGCAAATTATTGTGTCAGCCTCATTTGGCAACTTGATTTGGTTGATTTGGATAATTTGTCTGCTGATGTCTCCATCAACGGTATGGTCAGCTTTAAGAGCCAGTATAAAGTTTGCTATTTTGCTTTGAGAACTGGAACCACTTTACAGCTTGCACATATAACTGTAAATGAAGTATATTTTATTTTGTTAGATGTCACTTAACAAGCAGATGTATACATGTATGGCCATCTTTATTTTCTAGATATTGACCAATCTCCTTTGTTTATATAATTTGACCAAAGGGTCAGATGGTCATTTTTACTGATCCAACCAACTGACCTGTAACAGATCAAGGGACAAGGATCAAGGCACAAAAGTGAAGGTCTGTGCCGTTATGAACATAGTTTGCACTATATAAATAAATAATAACAATAACACAAATGGTTGCTATAATGCCACATGTGGATAAATATGGCAACAAATCACAAGTTTTTTTTCTTTTCTGAAATATTGCTCTTTTATTTTGAATGCAATTAAATTATTTGAATTTCTCAGAATGCCCTTCCAATTATGGTCTATGGCAAACATAACATATGGACATAACAGAGAAAACACTGTACCCTACAAGATCTGTATCTCAGGCAAAGAAGTGTTACCACTGCCATTTCTGTAATCCTGTGTTGATATAGGTGAGCAATCATGTCTGTAATCCTCTCTGCGCCTATTGTACACAAAGAAGAGCTCTGCGCTAATGAGATACAAAGTCCTCAGCATGGCTTTAGATAAAGTTCAGCTCTATATTTTTTTTCTTTGCCCTGACCCATTTGTTTGCAAATGAAGCTGATTGCATTAGATGCCTTTCCACTGTAATCAAAGGAGTCATCACTCAAGGGTTTACAAACAGTGGGAGAGAAACAGAGCTTCTCTGAGCTGTAGGGCAATAAGGTCAACCCACAGTACTAACAAGGTACAACATTTATTTTCCCAAGAGCAACAAGTTAGGAGAGAAGCTTAGCACTCATTTAAAGTATTATTTATCCTGTTTAAAGAGAAAGAAGAGCATGACCTTTAGAAAAACCCTTAGAAAAACTAAGAAGCTGGGCTTTTCACTTTCACAAAACTGTTTAAAAGAATGTTTGATCATTTTAGCTTTATAGAAACTGGTGAGATTTCTGTGCTCATTTTTTTTCACTGAATATCATCAATGTATATTAGCTTATTTAAACATAGATGGATGCACATCTAGGCAGCCTTTGAACTGTTCATACCCAATATTCAAATTAATGACACTGACTTTCAAAGCACTTCACAACTCTGCTCCACCCTACATCTCTGAACTCATCTCTATATACTCACCCACTCGCTTACTACGCTCCTCTACTGACCTCCTACTCAACTCTTCTCTCATAACCTCCTCACATGCTCGCATTCAAGACTTTGCAAGGGCTGCACCCCTCCTCTGGAACGCTCTCCCACGGTCTGTCCGACTTTCTCCCACCCTTTCTACTTTCAAAAAATCTCTGAAAACGCACTTCTTTCGAGAAGCCTACCCTCACTCCGCTTAACTACCAAACGCAACACCATATACAATACCACATTTCTCACCCACTTACTTCGATCTTGCCCACCCCCACACCTTGTGTATTACTCCCTCCCCTTTAGACTGTATGCCTATGCATAGGGCCTTCCTCACCTTTTTGTACCTGTATTGATTGTGATGTCTGTTACTCCATATATTCTATATATGTAATTTGTGTGATGTAGTTGTATAATCACATTTACTTTACAGTGCTGCGCAATATGTTGGCGCTATATAAATACATGTTAATAATAATAATAATAATAATAAAGACATTTGTGTATGTGTATTCTGTATTTCTGTGCCTTTTAGACCAATTTAGCTTCAATGTCTGCTGCCATAACCACAAAACAGCTTACAGTATTTGTATTAAATATCTATTCTTTAACTGTCTGAAAAACAAACCATTTGTACCAGTGTAGCATAACAGTACATACAAATATATGCATAGAAATAATTAAATATTTTTGTTTCTATAAGTGCTTATACAAGGCTTGGAGGCGGTGTGAGCAGTGACAGGACTTTCTCTGTGGGCATAAATACATTGTAGGTTAAAACAACTGCCATGCCTGGGACCTAAATGTTCAAGGTATGTTTAACGTATGTCATCCAACTGGCTTTCTCAATTGGATGACTGGTGAAAAACAGAGCAAGTCCAGTTGATTTGACTTATTTCTACAGATATACAAAATGTTTAACATCAATTTGCACTCATTTAAGTGCAAACCTATTCTACAGCAATTTATAGCGACCAGAGACTCCCGAGGAAGTGGCTAGTAGCCACAAAACCTGTAAAGCGGATGGCCTGCATTGTGATCCAGTCCTGTATGCTGAAATGGTTTGAACATTTTGGAAATAAATTGTGCTTTTTAAGTAAATGATGGCCTCCTTGGTGCTCTGTGTTCGAAGTATATTGCATAGCAACCAGTGAGTGCCATCAGAGAAAAGTGCTATAAAAATGCTTTATTATTATTCAATTACAGAATTGCAAAAAGCTATGCAAAGGCCAGGGCACACATAGCTACACATTTAGCTACAATGCTTTCATCTGCTGCTCCTTCCTTATTGTCAAGATGCCTGTTAATCATTTAGCAATCGTGATTTTAAAGAACAAAACCACAGAAACTGTAAATTCGATTATATAAATGATTGCAGCAAAAAGTATCACAACAAAAGAAAGTCACATATGTGTTACTCAGTCTGATTGTGATTGCAGCCATCTTCAGGGCAGCCATCATGGGAGCTGCAAGAAGTACAACTGGAAGGGATCCAGTCATTGTGGGGCCCATAAAATCAATTTTAAGTACTGCTAAGTATGGCACAGGGGGCTCCAGATTTTATGATAGTTCAGGACCCCCGTAATAATGACCCTGATAGGACCAAAGGGATGGCTCCCATCAAATATTTGAAGTAGAACACCACCACATAACTGGATATTATTCTTTACCCCCTTTCTAGTGCTGCACCTCAAGTAATAGATTTGAGTTCTGATTTCCTTTGCTTTTGCTCGGATAAAGTTAAAGCTTTTCATATTACCCTAGGCTTAATTTGTTGGCTAAAGACAGAGAACACAAAATCTCCTGTGAGATATGAATATCTCACACACGCTGTAAATTTTTCCAGAACCACTTGAATCTGACTTGAATCATGAGTTTGCATTGCCAGCTGCATATTCGGAATTAATCCAGTTGGATTTAGAGACAATACAGAATTATGGGAGCATTTTATTTTGCTTTGCTGGCAGAAAGTTTCAACTGGTATCGAAGGTAATGTATTAAATGTTGAATAATGCATTCTCGATGGGGATCTGACACACAGCTGAATATTTCAAGGCTGATATCAGCTAGCAATGTGATTGTTTACTTAGGAGGGATTTTAGCAACACAATGAGACATTGCTGCCCGCACTTGGTGCACTAAAAAAGATGGTCTACAGACAAGCCTATGATTGGCTCTGATTGGCAGGGCACAATAACAAGCAAGCATCTTAAATTTTGGGCTGAGGGTGTATCTTTGGAGCCAATAGGCTACAAGTTACATCATGTTTTTTATAATTGTTATTATTATTATACTTTTTATATGGTGACAACATGTTAAGTAGTGCTTTACAGATATTTCATTCTACTGTTGCAGTAGAAACGTAAGTTTCACTGATACATGTTTAGCCAGTTACAGGTAAATGGTGTGACTGCTCTTTATGACTTTTAGTTGCAATCATTTGGGTTTCTGCCCTGAAGGCATATAATATCCATCTGTTTGGTCCACGGGCCGATTGGTTGGATGGGGGGGTGGATTAGCCATAGTTATATATCCATAAGATATTAAGTGCTTTTAAAGGATCATGGAACATTGTTGACTTGGGTTGAAAAAAGACAACTGTCCATGAAGTCCAACCCTTGTGTAATCCCAGGAGATCCGTAATGAATTTATAAATACAACATTAGATATTATTAGTTGATTTTCCGTATGTTACTTTGTATATTTTACTGGGGGAGGCAACTATGCTTTACACTGTTACTTCCTGCCTGGAGACTGTAATTTACTTTGGAGAGATCAGGTAGAGATAAGATCAATATCTATTATGACCCCTGGCTACATGGATAATATAGTGATCAAAAATGAGAATCTCCAGTTGCAACATAACGTTCAGAAAATTGATCTCAACAATGGAATTTTATTTTGCATTCAGTTGGATCAGCAGTAACAGAGGTGCAGAGGGGTCAAGCAATATTACATAGTTTTTTTAAACCATGCTGCAGGCTCTACGTTAATTATTATGAGCTCTAACACACATAAGACTTATTTTGTCTTAAGGTAATAGTTAATGCTCAGAGTATTAAAAGTTATTTTGCCCATAGCCCCATGCAACCTTTACAGTATCTATTCCTTGTACTATCATGTTGGTTAAAAAAGGCCTGCAACACAAAAGACATTGTACAGCATAATTAATCCCCATTTGCACTGACCTGTAGTCCCCTCAGGCTCCAGTAAGGTTAGGAAATATATGGTATTGTGCACAATTACAGTGACTCCAAAAACTCCAGATGTTTGAATTTTAAGATTAGAGGCAAGAATCCAGTCATGTCATGAGACCCACGATTTCTAAATCTTTTCATTAGTATATTAAGCATATGAACTGTCATGATGATGTACATTACTGCAATGCACAGAACAATGAGGAAATTCAGTTCAGCCCACCAATAGTCTGCCTTAGGCTTTCTTCTTAAAGTGCACAAATTATTTTTTTATGATGCCTTTCTTGCCTTTCATAAGGTGAAGGAGGCGAATTACATTTTAGTTTATGTGAATTTGAATCTTAACTCCGGCATCTGCCTATGGACTATGTAACCATCTTAATACTGCTCAAAATATCTGAACTGGTCACTGATCTTTCTGTTTTTGAGGCTTACGTCAAAAAGGCAGTTTCTGGCACCATCTATGGTATCCCTCTCTAGCTGCATTAAGTAACACTTCTAATCAAGCTGCTGATTTGAAATATTTTATTTGGTTTTCACAATAAACCATGAAAATAAATATGATAACAAATAGTATGCAGAATAAGAAGAAGAATACAATGACATATTATATAGAATGTATAACTTACAATGAAGTAATATGTAAAATAAAATAGAAACTTATAAGAACTAACTATCACTAACTAAGCCAGTGGACGCATAGACATTCTTAAAAGAAAAAGAAGAAAGAAAAAGCCCATTGTCTTGGGAAAGTCAGATAACCCCCCCCATGAACATTTTACAATTGAAGAAACTGAGATATTTGACTTCTGGTATTGGAGTCACAGTAATCAAGTTGCTGTGGATAAGTTGTGGGATAGGCAACACACTGGGGCACATTTACTTTGCTCGAGTGAAGGAATAGTATAAAGAAAAAACTTCAAGTTTCAAATGTTTTTTTGGCTACTTCGACCATCAAATTGGCTACTTCGACCTTCGACTACAACTTCGACTTCGAATCGAACGGTTTGAACTAAAAATCATTCGAATATTCGACCATTCAATAGTCGAAGTACTGTCTCTTTAAAAAAAACTTCGACCCCCTACTTCGCCACCTAAAACCTACTGAGGTCCCTATAGGCTTTCTAACAATTTTTTGGTCGAAGAAAAATCGTTCGATCGATGGATTAAAATCCTTTGAATCAAACGATTCGAAAGCTTTAATGGTTCGATCGAACAATTTTTCGTTCAATCGCTCGATCAAACTATTTGCTGTAAATCCTTTGACTTCGATATTCGAAGTCGAAGGATTTACAATCGGCAGTCGAATATCGAGGGTTAATTCGACCATATGTAAATCTGCCCCACTGTGTTTTTCTCTTGATGTTCCACACATTGCTTGTGATTGGCTGAAAAGCACCTAGTTCAATCTTGGACATATTTGCCTTGTTTTCCCATGGTCCAATAGCTTTCTCAGCTGGAGCCCTAACATGTAGTGTTCATGTTTTACTTTTTTTAGGGCAAGACAACTACCTGTATACCTGTATACATTACTGAATGTAGAATGTATCAGGATATATAGTATTATATCTAGTCAGCACTCCTGAGTTTAAGCACTAGGTTTAATTCAAACCATGGTATTCTCTGCATTGTTTCTCGATGTTCTCCCCTTTCATGTTTCCTCAGGGTACTCAGGATTCCTCCTACATTATGAAATTGACCCATATAGATTAATTTAGGCAGGATTCGTTCCACCTAAGCATCACATGCCCAGGACCACTTGAAGATACATATAGAAACAAAGGTTATAAATAGTAGATGTCTGTTAAAATGTTATATATTCCTATATATCCACAGTGAAACTTGTAACCAGATTAACTGAAGTGCAATGTTGTGGCAATTTAGCAACTGCTATAAAAGTGCATTTTCAATTCATTTGAAAAGGAAGTGATAACAAGCAGGGAATGGCATTTCGACTGCTGTGTTTATTCCTGAAAGCTCCTGGCCTGTGCCATTGCCTAGATGTGATGACTCAATTTTCTTGTTATCTGTAAACAGGTCTTTGCAGACAAAAGTTGTTATCTAGTTGTTATCTGAGTATTAGACATGCTGAGGGAGCATGAAACCCTCTACTTTTAGCTAGTGGGCCTCCAGCTGGACAACCCTGATCTAGATGGTGTAGTGAGGATACACAGCTGCTTTAGTCTTTAATTATGTAAGAAAGAGACAGTTTTACGCTAGCTACAAATCATAGGTGCTGTTTCCAAATAAGCTCATTGGAATCAAAATCAGCCGCTCATGAGAAAAGATGGCTTTTCATATAGGGCACTTTCTCCAGCTCTTTGCTGATCCTGCTTATGTCCCGTTTTCTTTTTTTGTCTCTTGTTCAGCCTTGCACAGTGCTTCTGTATTTCTGGGTCAGTTCCAGTCAAGCCTTGTTTGTGCTGGATTCTTCCTTGGCACCTTTTCCTATTCTGTTTTGCTCCCGTGCAATGTTTTCATATCACCTCCACAGATTCATGCATCCTTTGCACATCCTTTGTTTTTTTAACAAAAATTTGCACAATAGATCATTTTATGTTTACAAGAAATTGGAGGGAAAATCTGCAACCAAATTGGCCAAAGCAGGCCCTGAAACCATTGGAGTGGCTGGATGGATACCCTAGTTATCCATTAGAAAGCTAATTATAATTATATATAAATGTATATATATATATATATACAGTTTTCTGTATATAGGTATATATATATACAGTATATATATATACCTATATACAGAAAACAACACAAACAACTATATATATATATATATATATATATATATATATATGGTTGTTTGTGTTGTTTTCTCCTGACAAAGATCACTGTGAGGGATCGAAATGTTGAGACCCTTAGTGACCCTTAGTGCTGTTTATTATATATATATATATATATATATATATATATATATATGTAATCCAATAAATGGACCCGCACTCATTCATATTAGTGAAATAGATGTGTCTTTATTCACAGGTTCATTTCCAACGTTTTGGTCCTCTCTGGGGGGACCGAAACGTTGGAAATGAACCTGTGAATAAAGACACATCTATTTCACTAATATGAACGAGTGCGGGTCCATTTACTGGATTGTATTATCAAGCTTTGACCAACGCACCACCATCGATAGAAATATATTCGGGAGGAGTGCGGTCACTGTACCGACATAATATTATATATATATATATATATAATATTAAGGATCTCTCTATATATATATATATATATATATATATAGATCCTGCTGTTGTTGAGGAATATGGTGCTGCTTTATACATACAGTAATTATTCATACTTTATTTATATGCATTAAACTATTATGCTTTCCATTTGAATTCTGACCTCCTTGAAAGGATATACCGGTAACTGTTAATTAATACTTGAGAAAACTGATTTAGCTTAAAGACTAATAATTCCTAAAGAATGGCTCAAATAATAGTTCAGGTAACTGAAAAATGTAGCCCACTCAACCTCTCAGATCAGGAAAGGCCTCAGACCTTAGTCTATCTGTAGCCTGAGAGAGATAAGACAGAGGTTACAGCCTTTCACGTAGATTACAGGATTTCAACCAAACACTTGGAGGACTGACATTCCACTGAAAGAAATATAACAGACCGAAAGGTCATTCTGAAGGGCAGGGTGATGGGTGAGGAAAGATGGAAGACTTTGGGCAATGGCTCCAGCAAAGATGTTAACAAAGTGGTGTTATCTCACAGATGCATGTGATATCCCCATATCTTGGACACACAAAAAAACAATCATCTTTGCTCTTATTAAAAATAACCTGGTGGTTAGTGCACATTCAATCAATATGTAGTGTTTGCCAAGGCACTGTGTCATTTTCCCAACATCCAGTGTGTCAAACAAATCAGTATATGAGCTAGTGAACAAAAACACTGCCCATTAATTGGGGGATTTGATGGGTAATCAGGATGTGTCCAGCTCTATAATTTAGTTTAATAGTTTTTGAATTATTTGCCTACTTTTTCTGATTCTTTCTAGCTTTCACATGGGGGTCACTGGCTCTATCTAAAAAATCGAATGTTCTATAAGGCCACACATTTATTGTTCTTGCTACTCTTTATTACTCATTTTCTATGAAGGCCTCTGCTATCCATCTTCCAGTCTCTTATGCCAATCTATTCATAGTTGCTAGGGTAATTTGGACCCAAGCAATCAGAGTGCTGAAATTGCAAATTGGAGAGCTGCTGAATAAGAAGCTCAATAGCTCAAAAATATAAAATGAAAACCAACTGCAAATTCTCATACATATCCTGCTTTCTCCATCTCCTGCCTGGCAAAAAAACAGCACTCCAGTCATGCCTATTCTAGATGTGGCATCATGGCCACAGTAATATAATCTACAAGCCTGTTTCTGAAATTAATTCTATTGGCATTTACATTATGTATACATATAGGTGAAGCAGTAGCACCCCATTTAAGCAAAGGATATTGAACAGAGTTTTGGAATAGATTGTTAGTAAATGGCCCCTGATGAATGGTTATTTATCTGCTAACTGATATCCCATTAAGTCAATGTAAATACTTTACCTGTAAGTGAAAAATACATTACTCCCCAGCACAGTTTCCTTTATTTTCACACCAATTTTAAATCAATAATTGTATTACATTTGCATAATTAAGAAGGAAGTATCACCATGTTGTATATTTCTCTGAATCAAGAGCTGAGAGCTATTGTCTCCCTACAAAAAGCTTGTTGGCAGTCAGATAAGCATAATTAATGTTGGTCCCAAACAGAATGTATATTAGTGACTGCCTGTCGATTGTATTGCCTATATATTTATAATTTATGACTAAGTGACTGATAAAAGAAAAAAACATTTTTTTGTGCCTGGGAAGGGGGCAGATAAGAATCCAAGGCAATTTCCTGCTGGGCTTTCTCATTGGATGGAAACTGTCAGCCTTTGCCTGTCCCACATTCCTAGTGACAATTACTCACGGTGCCTCTCATTGGGGGACAATGTACATAACAATGATCTAATCTTTAAAGAAACAAGAAAGTTGAAATGTAATTATCATCTAAATTAGTTAATATCAATAATAATAGTTTTATTTGCATAATGAAAGAAAATGTAACTCTGAGCAACTTTCCAATATACATTTACTAGTTATATTCAATTTTAAAATGATTTGTAAATGTAATTGCAACTAAAGGCTAATGACACATGGGGCCGATTCTTAAGCTCCCCATAGACGTGAAGATTTTTCTTGCCGAATGACCAATTTTAGCGAAATCCGACCAGTCCTTCGAAATGATCATGCGGTTAGTTGGATTCGAACGATCGTACATCTTACGATTTTTCGGCCGACATCTCAAGAATCAGCCCCTCTGCTATGACATGAAATCCAGGTACAGTCACAGGAGAAGGCTTAAGCTGGCCATAGACGCAAAGATCTGATCGTACGAATCGAGGATTCGTACGATTTTCAGACCGTGTGGGGAGAGTCCCGACATTTTTCGTCCGGCGGAGATCGGACGTTTGGTCGATCGGACAGGTTAGAAAATTTCTGTCGGCTGCAGATAATATCTCTGCGTGTATTGGCGATCGTACGATTTTCAGTGGGAGACTGTCACTAGCTTTGGTTGGACATAGATATCGTACGATTGCTGTCAGGGGCAGAACATTGCTGATCTGTTCTTTAACTAATCTGACTGGTAAGACTTTGATCTGAATGGTTAGTGGCGGTTGGGGAGATGGGAAAGTCCGATCGTCCGATGATTCGTACGATCGGATCTTTGCATCTATGGCCAGCTTTATACTCAGCCTGTCTGTCCTATGTGGCATTATTTGGATCACTTTCTCATTTTTTGGGCTTCTGACTCTGACATCAATGTAGCAGAATTCTTCCTTCAGGTCTGTTAATCAGCTGGCTTCTGCTACATTGTTTCAGGAGTCAGAACCACAAATACAGAGACTAGCAATTACATTTGAAAATAATTTGTAAATAACTTGTAAATTGTAGGTACGTCTTATTGGCATATTGCTTAGTTTTACCCTTTACAGTTTCCCTAGCAGCTACATTACCTATAACTGCATGTGAAGAAAAGGCATTTAAATTCATGTTTGCTGGATAGACTTTATTACCTTATCCTAGGACTCCCCCTAGTGTCAAAGATGTTAAGACCATTTGACTGCAGCAGACCTGTTGAGCTGGTCTTCATTTTCAAAGATTTATGTGGTTTAATAAACTTTTTAACCACAGTAGCCATTTAAACTGCACTGGTTATATGGGTGTCTGGTACTACTAACCAGGCAGAGGTTTGGAATGATAAACCTGAAGGTGAAATATAAGCTTTAATGAGCTTTTTCTGTGTGTTTAACTGTACATTAATTATATCTTTTGGATCAAGTACAAGGTGCTGTTTTATCACAACAGTGAAAAATGAAATAATTAAAAAAAATTGTATTATTTGATTATAATGGAGTCATGGGGGCAAATTCACAAACCTGCGGAAATTCGCCAGCTTCGCTCACATCACCACACTTTTCCAGGTGAAAATTTGCCAGGACAACGCTAATTCACTAAAATGCGAAGTTGAGTCCAGGGCCCCAAACAATGGCAGATTTTCGCTAGGGTTAATCCGGCAAGCAAAGCGAAGTTGCGCTTGTGTTGGCTAATTTGCATACGGCGGGAAGTTAAATTTCAATGTACGTACAGTGGTATGAAAAACTATTTGCCCCCTTCCTGATTTCTTATTCTTTTGCATGTTTGTCACACAAAATGTTTCTGATCATCAAACACATTTAACTATTAGTCAACACAAATAAACACAAAATGCAGTTTTTAAATGAGGGTTTTTATTATTTAGGGAGAAAAGAAATCCAAATCTACATTTTCATGTGTGAAAAAGTAATTGCCCCCTGAACCTAATAACTGGTTGGGCCACCCTTAGCAGCAATAACTGCAATCAAGCGTTTGCGATAACTTGCAATGAGTCTTTTACAGCGCTCTGGAGGATTTTTGGCCCACTCATCTTTGCAGAATTGTTGTAATTCAGCTTTATTTGAGGGTTTTCGTGAACACTGACCTTAATTGAGGCAAGTGAGGCCTGCAGTTGTTTAGATGTTGTCCTGGGGTCTTTTGTGGCCTCTCAGATGAGTTGTCTCTGCGCTCTTGGGGTAATTTTGGTCGGCCGGCCACTCCTGGGAAGGTTCACCACTATTCCATGTTTTTGCCATTTGTGGATAATGGCTCTCACTGTGGTTCACTGGAGTCCCGAAGCTTTAGAAATGGCTTTATAACCTTTGAAATTGAACTCAGGTGTGATAAACCACAGTTAAGTTATTTTTTAACAAGGGGGGCAATCACTTTTTCACACAGGCCCATGTAAATTTGGAGTTTTTTTTCTCCCTTAATAACGTAAACCTTCATTTAAAAACTGCATTTTGTGTTCAATTATGTTATCTTTGACTAATAGTTAACGGTTTTTGATGAGCAGAAACATTTAAATTTGACAAACATGCAAAAGAATAAGAAATCAGGAAGGGGGCAAATAGTTTTGCACACCACTGTATATTTTGCAGCAAATACATTACTCAACACAAGCCCAGGGAACCTTAATAAAATAAAGTTGTTATAATGCCCTACACATGTGCCCAGTGTAGCCCATATAGGTTCCATGCAGGATGCTGCCACTTTGCAGAGTGATTTGTCTAAGTTGGGAAACTGGGCAGCAAACTACAAAAATTGGTTCAATGTTGATAAATGCAAGGTTATGCACTTCGGCAAAAATAATATAAATGCAAGTTATACACTAAATGTATGCAGTGTGTTGGGAGTTTCCTGGGATTTTTGAAGATAACAAGTTGTCTAATTCTGGGCAGTGTCATTCTGTGGCTACTAAAGCAAATAAAGTTCTGTCTTGCATAAAAAAAGGGCATTAACTCAATTAATCCACACTACATTGCCTGGATCTATGCCTGCACTGTCTTGTTCTGTCGCAGAGTCTTCGCCCTAGTCCTGATCTGTTTCACTCCTGTCTCCATCCAGTCACAGATTCTTTGCTCGCTCTTTCCAGTTCCGCTTCATAAAGTTCAGCTTCTTCCTGAAAAAGTACCTTCCCTACATATTCCTCCTTAGTGCCCCCACCAGTCCTTTACACTCCCATTTTTGACTATTAAAGGGTTAATAACCATGCAATATTTTCTTTTCAGTTCAGTTGTTTTCAGATCACTCATCAGAATTAAAGACTTTTTCAAATTACTTTCTATTTTCTGTTTGTGACTGTTTTTCTAATAATGAAGTTTAAAGTTTAATTTTTTTGTGTCTTTCTGAAGTTTTAAAGTTTCATTTTCTTGTGTCTTTCTGAAGCAGCTCTGGGAAGGGACTCTGTACCTGTTCTAAATGATACATTAGTTGACACATTTCTTATCTTTGGCCCCGTTGAGCTGAATCCTCAAGGCAGCTGTATTGTAATTGATACAATTGTAACTAATATTCCACAAAAATCGACTAATATAGCAAATTGTAGCAGTTCAGAATCTGCGCCTGCATCACTGATCTGCCAGACTGAAACACCAGAGACAGGAAATGAAACTTTAAACTTCAATTTTGGAAAAATTCAAAAAAATAAAAAAAACAATTGAAATAACTCTTTAGTTCTGGTCAACAATCTGAAAACAACTAAATGGAAAAAACTTTTTGAAAGGTGAACAACCCCTTTAACACAAGTTTAGCACAATCTTCTGCAGTTTACTTTACCCTTCTGATATAACACCCAGTAGCTTTCTGACCGTGAAACTTTTCAGTCTGAAAGGATACTGTTATTATAACGAAATAACCAAAACATAATAATGGAAATACATATTTTGCCGGAGAGCATTCCTTATCTGAATATTGTTTAGAGGCTGAGCTTCCTCAATAATTAGATAATATTTCAAGTTCAGTGTTATTTCCTTAGTGCAAGTGACTCTAAGTGCAACTTCAATTGCCTTGGGTGGGTATCTTTCCATTTAGCATTGTACTTTATGTTATCTGATGGAAGAAACATTGTTTTTCCTGCTGAACTCAAATTATGATGGAATGCTAAGTGCCTGGTAATGAACCTGTTCTCTATTCTTAATACAGCAATGTTTAATGGCAGGAGCTTATTCTTATCAGCGCACCAATAGGTAGGGGATCAACCTCACAAAAGGCTATTAAAAGGATTATATTTGTCTGGAATAATTTGTTTTTATCATGTTCTTTGGATAAAGTAGTACCACTGTAAAATGTAGTACAGGTATGGGATCCATTATCTGGAAACCCATTAACCAGAAAGGGCCAAATTATGGAATGGCCATCTCCCATAGACTCCATTTTATCCAAATAATTAAAACTTCAAAAGTAATTTTGTTTTTTCTGTTATAATAAAACAGTACCTTGTACTTGATCCCAACTTAGATATAATTAATCCTTATTGGGAGCAAAACCAGCCTATTGGGTTTATTTTATGTTTACATGATTTTCTATTAGACTTAAGATATGAAGATCCAAGTTATGGAAAGATCCATTATATTGAAAACTAGGGATGCACCGAATCCACTATTTTGGATTCGGCCGAACCCCTGAATACCGAACAAAATCCTAATTTGCATATGCAAATTAGGGGTGGGAAAGGAAAAACATTTTTTAATTCCTTGTTTTGTGACAAAAAGTCATGTGATTTCCCTCCCGCCCCTAATTTGCATATGCAAATTAGGATTAGGATTCGGTTCGGCCAGACAGAAGGATTTGGCCGAATCCGAATCCTGCTGAAAAAGGCTGAATCCTGGCCAAATCCTGGATTCGGTGCATCCCTATTGAAAACCTCAGGTCCCAAGCATTCTGGATAACAGGTATCATACCTGTATAAACCATCCCAGTGAGTTCATTAGAATTGTTCAGCAACCCATGGGCATACACTGATATTATGTGATGGCATGTCCATTTGCAAATGTCAAATTAGCCTAGTTAGGTAGTTAAGCCTGCAGGGAATCAAAGAACTGGGTTCTTGGAAGTTGTGGAAGTGGCAATGGTTATTTACTTGGGTACACAGAATCAGTGTCAGACTGGGACACCAGGGGCCCACCAAAAACCCTTAGACCAGAGGCCCACCCAAATACCTTTAGACCAGGGGCCCACTCTAAGTATTATTTTCTTCCTTTACTTACTCAACCTCTATTCTCCTAGTCTCTTTTCTTTACATACTATAACCTATTATTCCATCGATTTAGCCTCTTTATTCTCATAGAAATAGGGAATGGCCATGAAATAAGCCAAATGTTTAGAAGCAGGAGGGCCCACTGACACCTTGGCCCACCAGTTTTTTATAAAGTTATTCATATAACTGTAAGGAAGCAGGTGCAGCTCATGTAGATGAATAGAGCTCAATAAGCAGAGCTAGGTGGTACAAAGAAGACACTGGGGCAGATTCACTAAGTGGTGAAGTGGCTAACACTAGCTACTTTTCGCCACTGTTGCCACCCAGAGGGACATCGGCAATTCACTAACAGGCGCAGGTGCCAATTTGATGGCGAACAGGACCGTTGCTAGTGTTAATTCGCACTATGTCGTCAGGCAACTTTTCGTTCTGACAAACAATTGTTTCTGAACATTACCTCTTCGCCACCTGAGACCAGGCAAAGTGCCAAAAATAAGTTTGATCTTCCTCAATCTTCTGTCACTTACATCATATCTTATGTGCTGAAAATGCATTAAAGTTCAAAAAACGCTGGCGACTTTTCCTTTTTTCTAAGATTGACTGCAAAAGTCCTAACTTAGACCTTTTTTGTGTAACCGGTTTTATCCACACATTTTATAACATATGGAACCAGGGCCGCCATCAGGGGGGGACAGGGGGGACAAGCGTACCGGGCCCGGGCATGAAGGGGGGCCCGGCAGCGCTGCATTTTTTGAAGATCCGGGCCCCCCTTACGAGCGCCCGAGCCGTACGTCTTGCCTCTGTGCTGCCGAATGCGGAAGTGCCGAAAAGCCGAAGCCGATGCGCCGAAAAGACCCGAAGTCACGGAAAAAGCCGAAGTCACGAAGCGCCGAAAAGACCCGAAGTCACGAAAACAGCCGAAGTCCTGAATCAGCGCAAAGACCCGAAGTCACGAAAACAGCCGAAGCCGAAGTCCTGAAGCAGTGAAAAGACCCGAAGTCACGAAAGGAGGTGAAGTTGAAGTACTGAAGCCGTGAGTTCAATTCTACTGAACACCAGTTTGTGTTTTTTTTTTTTTTTTAATCTCCTGGCCACCAATGTATTATTTTAATATTCTATAGGCCCCTGCAACCAATCTTTTTTTTTAAAACATGTTTTTTTGGGGCCCCAATTTTTTTTTTAACTCGTAAGGGGCCCCTGACGCCAATGTTTTTTTTTTTTTCAAAAAAATTTTTTTTTTTTTTTAATTTTTTTTTGGGGCCCCAATTTGTTTTTAACTTGTAAGGGGGCCCCTGCCGCCAATGTTTTTTTTTTTTTTTTTTTTAAAAATTTTTTTTTTTTTCAATTTTTTTTTTGGGGCCCCAATTTGTTTTTAACTTATAAGGGGGCCCCTGCCGCCAATGTTTTTATTTTTTTTTTCAAAAAAATTTTTTTTTTTTTTTCAAATTTTTTTTTGGGGCCCCAATTTGTTTTTAACTTATAAGGGGGCCCCTGCCGCCAATGTTTTTTTTTTTTTCAAAAAATTTTTTTTTTTTTTTAAATTTTTTTTGGGGCCCCAATTTGTTTTTAACTTATAAGGGGGCCCCTGACGCCAATGTTATTTTTTCAAAAAATTTTTTTTTTTTTTTAAATTTTTTTTTGGGGCCCCAATTTGTTTTTAACTTATAAGGGGGCCCCTGCCGCCAATGTTTTTTTTTTTTTCAAAAAATTTTTTTTTTTTTTTAAATTTTTTTTTGGGGCCCCAATTTGTTTTTAACTTGTAAGGGGGCCCCTGCCGCCAATGTTTTTTTTTTTTTTTCAAAACAATTTTTTTTTTTTCAAATTTTTTTTTGGGGCCCCAATTTGTTTTTAACTTATAAGGGGGCCCCTGCCGCCAATGTTTTTTTTTTTTTCAAATTTTTTTTGGGGCCCCAATTTGTTTTTAACTTATAAGGGGGCCCCTGCCGCCAATGTTTTTTTTTTTTTCAAAAAATTTTTTTTTTTTTTCAAAAAATTTTTTTTTTTTTTCAAAAAATTTTTTTTTTTTTTCAAAAAATTTTTTTTTGGGGCCCCAATTTGTTTTTAACTTGTAAGGGGGCCCCTGCCGCCAATGTTTTTATTTTTTTTTTCAAAAAAATTTTTTTTTTTTTTTCAAATTTTTTTTTGGGGCCCCAATTTGTTTTTAACTTATAAGGGGGCCCCTGCCGCCAATGTTTTTTTTTTTTTCAAAAAATTTTTTTTTTTTTTAAATTTTTTTTTGGGGCCCCAATTTGTTTTTAACTTATAAGGGGGCCCCTGCCGCCAATGTTTTTTTTTTTTTCAAAAAATTTTTTTTTTTTTTTTAATTTTTTTTGGGGCCCCAATTTGTTTTTAACTTATAAGGGGGCCCCTGACGCCAATGTTTTTTTTTTTTTTCAAAAAATTTTTTTTTTTTTTTAAATTTTTTTTTGGGGCCCCAATTTGTTTTTAACTTGTAAGGGGGCCCCTGCCGCCAATGTTTTTTTTTTTTTTTCAAAACAATTTTTTTTTTTTCAAATTTTTTTTTGGGGCCCCAATTTGTTTTTAACTTATAAGGGGGCCCCTGACGCCAATGTTTTTTTTTTTTTTTCAAAAAATTTTTTTTTTTTTTTAAATTTTTTTTTGGGGCCCCAATTTGTTTTTAACTTGTAAGGGGGCCCCTGCCGCCAATGTTTTTTTTTTTTTTTCAAAACAATTTTTTTTTTTTCAAATTTTTTTTTGGGGCCCCAATTTGTTTTTAACTTATAAGGGGGCCCCTGCCGCCAATGTTTTTTTTTTTTTCAAATTTTTTTTGGGGCCCCAATTTGTTTTTAACTTATAAGGGGGCCCCTGCCACCAATTTTTAAAAAAAAAAAAAAAAAAATTTAATTTTTTTTTTTTGGGGCCCCAATGTATATAAGGGGGCCCTGACCATCAATAGCTTTTTACAACTTGTGTGGGGGGGGTTACTTTTTTAGCGCTGATGTCTGTGTGGTCTTTTAACTGCGATGTGGAGTGGGTGGGAAATGGGGTGGAGCTTGGTCGTCAGTGTGGGCGGGGCCCAGGGGGCCCCAAAAATTTTGTTGTACGGGGCCCCGTGATTTCTAATGGCGGCCCTGTATGGAACATAAATTTTACAGTAGGCTCATGTGTAGGGCATTATATTAACTCTTTTATCTTTATTTAGGTTCCCTGGACATGTATAATAAAAAGTGGTAACTTAAATCATTTGCACCAACATTTATAATAAAGCCCTCCATACAACTTTAAATTACCTGCTGTATGCAAATTGACCTAAGCGCAAGATTTTTGCTAGGCACAAACGAACTCTAGCGCATCTTCGCTATGAAATTCCCGCACTGCCAAAGTAACAATAGCAAAAAGTCACCAGCGTTCAGCGCCCAGGGTGCAACTTCGCATATTAGTGAATTAGCGTAGTGGTAACAAGTTTGCGCCTGGCGAAGTGGTGCGATGTGTGTGAAGTGGTCGCTGGCGTCAATTTGTACTTTAGTGAAGCTGCCCCACTGAGACTAGAGTTTCTATTTGGAAGGGTGGAAGTCAGCCGCAGCTTTATTGAATATAAAACTTGTCCTTGACATGCCATAACAAATCATGAAATACCCAAATGCCGGCTACACCAGTTACAATGGGCATGTAAAGCAAATCATGTAAACCAGTACCAAATGACAAGGACATAATTAGATACCCAATAACCCATACAAACCCATACCAAATGAATAACATATGACAAAACACAAACAAGGGAGGGTGGGCGCAGGATCAACAGCATTCCAGCAGTGTCGGACTGGGGCAGCAGGGCCTTCTTGGGCCCCAGATCCGGTAGTAGGTTATTTAAGGGAAGTGATTTTTAGAGATGCCTTGTGGGAAGCAAGATGAGCAGAGGGTACTGCAGCAGTAGAGTCATCTCCTGGAAGAGGTACTGAGTCTAGGTAGTGTGAGGCCTAGTGGTGTAATAGTACACTCTAGGAAGTGTAAGTTAGAGAGGTTACTAGCATGGGCAGCTATGGCCCCAACTAGGAGTGAGTGGGCATAGTGTTCTAGACGAGAACACCGGAAGCCTGAGCTTAAGAGGAAAGGCTAGATCCGGATTGAGCCAGCTAGTGCTAGTCAAGGGTTATCAAGGGGTACAGCACAGAAGATATTTGCCCCCAGTACAGGCTTCTTCAGTTGAACTGCTGCAGCCAAATAACTATTGCTCTGTGAGGCTACAGTTTGTATTATTATTGCTACTTTTTATTACTGATCTTTATATTCAGGCCTCTTCTAGTAGCCAGACTGCTAAAATTGGAAACTGGAGAGCTGCTGAATAAAAAGCGAAATAACACAAATAACAACCCCTTTTATTCTATAAACCGTCTGAACACACAAACGTAATAACTTAGATCTAGGACAGAGGATCAATTAATGCTGACAGTTTTAATGTATGTTAAAGACCCCTGAGAGAATTAGGTTTGACTTCAAGTAAGAATTCGGTAGTCTATCGAGTTTGCAAGTGTTCCCCAACATGCATGATATTAAATTCATTACTTGCTTCACTATTCAATTCCAATTGGCCTTGTTACATACAATTATGGGTTTGAAAGAAGTTTGCCCATGAGCCATCTATCCTCTATACACTAATTAAAAGCCTTCATTATGATCTGCATATGTCTCCCCCTTTCCCATTTGATCTAATACTTCTTAGCCTTCCCCCATAAAGCTGTCATAAAAAGCCTGAGGGTGACACCATTGGCCCTCAGGGAACTGCTTTTCTTCATTGCTGTATGTTTCAAAGCCCAGAGATCTGTGGCTACCGCTTTGAATAGATCGCTGCCACAATTTGATGTAACTCTATTCAAAAGGGCCAGGGAGAGACCCCCACACTTGCAAGTTATTCAGTAAGTTAAGGTGTGGGAGAGGATGGTGGCTGCCATGGGGCCCTGTCCAAGGCATTTCTGCCTAGTGGAATAGGAAATGACTCCTAATGTAGTGGCATTTCACTCCTATTTTGATGGGATGGGATGGGATGTCCCTATTCAATGTGTTATATACAGGAAGTTCTGTCAAATTGAGGCAATGTTAAGTTTACACAAAATTCAGTTCAATCCAATAATTTATAAATAGTGCTCATAATGTTCTAAATGAGACTCAGCAGTGTTAACAATGACAGTAGATTTTACTTATGTGCCTTAGATTATTGTTTATTCAACAATCAATATTTCATTGAATGTGAGTTTAAAGACTCTTGGATTTCTTATCCAACTTTTCATTTGTTACAACAATTTGAGTAATCATGTTTTCTAAAAACACAAACTGAAATGAAAATGTATGATACCTGTATGCGATGGTTTAAAGAGAGTTGTATTTCCTTGTTACCCAATGGGAAAATAAAGGTTTCTAGTACAAGTCTGCAGCATTGAATGTGGATCAGTGCTATTATTCAAACATTAAATATCAGTTTTCAGGGGTATAGAAAAGATTAAAGGACTGCATCCATTATTTCCCCTATGAATGTTTAAAAAAACAAAAAAAAACAAACCTAGTGTACTTTTACTGCATTAACGTTTATGATATTTCATGAGAAAGGCCCATTTGTCCTTCTTATTTCACTTTAAACTGTTGTATGTAAAATAGAATTCTATAGAATTATAGAATTCTTCAAGACACAGATTTCACTATATATATATTTTTTTTATTAAGCATAATTAAAAGGAAAACAGGCCAATGTTTAGGTCCGCATCTTGGACCTTTCTTAAGACACCATTTTTCAATAAAAACAAGGTATATATATATACACATCTAAAACCCACCAATTATTTTGCAGCATCCACCTGGATTATGACATCAGAAATCCCATTGCACTAATTTGAGAAAAACAACTGCAATGATGAAGCGCCCTGGGTGGGTGTGAAACGCGCAGGGTGGATGGAGATGCAAATATACATTTTTTTAAATATTTTTATTTGTGTAGTTTCTCACAGAAATATAAAACCAAATTACATTCTGTTAACATCAATATAAGTAATCCCGATACATTTACAGAATGTTACGTATCGGCCATGATACAGAACTACATTTTATGTATAAATGCGTACCAATTTTTTCTTTTCAACAATAGTGTCGACAATATAACATCATATCACAAAGCAAGCAGAAAACACTAGAAAAAGTAAAAACAAAAGAAACGGTCATCATAACCCAACTGGTGGAGACCCAGTTACCATGGACTGAGTATGGTAATCTAGTACATATAGAGTGTCTGAATGCCCCGCTATCGTAACCCGGCAAATGCCTCCCAAGACTGTTCCATTAAACTATACCTAATCCAAGGTTGCCATATTTTGTTAATCGCCTGTAACCTGTCCGTGGCCAACCCCAAAAGCCGTTCATTCACGTAAATCCAATCAACCTTATTTTTAAATATAGTGTAATTGACATTGGGGCTTTTCCAGCATTTCGCTATTGTTTGTCTGGCCGCCAAGAATATGTGATTTAACAATTTACAATGAATTTTCGGGATATTTGTAGGAGGTAGTCCCATTAAGGCTTTGTAAGGGTGCTGCCTTAGATTAATTTGAAAAACCGAAAATATTAGTTGATAGACCCTTCTCCAGAACCTAATAACCCTCGGGCACGTCCACCAAATATGCCCCATCGTGCCTGGAATCCTACACCCCCGGAAGCAAAGGTTGTTAGAAGTGCGGTATATCTTCACTATTTTAGCTGGCGTTAAGTACCACCTTGTCAAGACTTTATACCCTGCTTCCAAAAGGACTGTGTTAATGGAACTATATTTCAAATTAGACCAGACCCTGAACCACTCATCCTCAGATAAAGAAGTCCCTAGTTCTTTTTCCCAGAGTTTAATATATCCCAAATTAGTAACCACCTTGGGCGATATCATCCATCTATATAAAATTGACACTGTTTTTGGAGGTATAGTTTCCCTTGAACACCATCGTTCAAAGAAAGTTTGGGCAGCTGCGCCCGGGTTTTTCAATAGCCATCGTTCTTTAACCCAATGTAACAATTGAGAAACTCGAAATAGTTCTGAGTCTGGAAGGTCTTGTGATTCTCGTAGGAAAGATATAGAACAGGGGCCCCGTACTGTACATAGGTTAGCTAATCTGGTCAGTTTTCTAGAAGTCCACCAAGTGAAAGACTGGGAAGTGATCCCTGGAGTAAACATAGGGTTATATAGGATCGGGGCTACCGGGAGGTGCGGAGATACCAAAGCGAACTTCTTGGCATACCCATCCCATAGGGAGAGCGTGTGTAACAAGCTTGGGCTTAGATTCAATGATCTGGCCTTACGAGGGGCCCACACAAGAGCCTCAGCTGAGTATGGACGTGCCAAAAAGTTCTCGAGTTCTACCCAAAGCGGAGGTAAGTGTTGTACATGAAGTGTTGGAATCTGTGCTAATTGAGAAGCCAAATAATAAGTATGGAAATTTGGTAAGCCCAGGCCTCCATCCAAGGGTCTTCTATAAAGCGTAGATTTATTTACTCTCGGGGAACCACCCTTCCAAATGAAAGCCAATACACTTTTTTCAAACTTTTTCAAATCATGAACTTTGATATTTGTGGGGAGAACTCGAAACAAATAAAGGATCTTTGGAAGTAGTGTCATTTTGATCGCTGAGATCTTGCCTAGCCAGGAAATATGATACTTCCCCCAGTCCTCCAAAGATTTTAGCAATTTTTTGTACATATACGGATAATTAACTTGGTATAGTTGGCTATAAATCAGGGTAAAACGAATGCCCAAGATCGAAATATACCTGTCACACCAGTGAAAATCAAAATTAATTGACAACAGTTTAACTATACCAGGAGGGAGGTTCACATTTAGGGTTTCTGTCTTGGAGGGGTTAAGAACCAGGCCAGAGATAGAACCAAAACGTTGCAACACTCTATATAGATTAGGAAGCGATGTAAGAGGGCGAGAAATCAATGCCGTAACATCATCGGCAAAGAGACTCAAAATATGCTCAGAGGTACCGAACTGGAGCCCATGGATATCAGGGTCTGATCTAATTGCAATCGCCAATGGTTCAATCATCAGATCAAACAGTAGGGGAGATAAGGGACAGCCTTGTCTGGTTCCTCGAGATATTGGAAACGTGAGTGAAGAGTGTGAGCCAATAGTTATTCTGCCCAAAGGCTTGTGATACAATGCCGCAATCCATTTAATAAATTGACCTCCAAACCCCCATTCGCTAAGTTTACGATATAGGTAGGACCAGTCTACGGAATCAAATGCTTTTTTTATGTCCAATTTCAGTAGCATTGTCGGGATTTCAGACCGAATAGCGTAATGTGATAAAATAGTGAGTTTACAAATAGCATCGGCTGCCTGCCGCCCTTTTACAAACCCCACCTGATCTCTATGAATAATGTGAGGAAGAATTTCGCAAATATACATTTTTAACTTTGTATAAATAAAAGATATTTTTTAACTAATCTTCACTGGTCCTGTGGATCCATTTGAGTGCCTGTCGGCCCTGCTTCTTCTACAAATCAGAAATCCCACCCATCAATAAAACAGAGGGAAATCTATATAGTGAAAAAAGATGAGTGAAAAAATATAACAGAGCTCTCTCTCTCTCTCTCTCTCTCTCTCTCTCTCTCTCTCTCTCTCTCTCTCTATATATATATATATATTTTTTTTTTTATTTATTTATTTATTTTGAATTTATTTATCAGCACTGAACAAATTGACACCTGAGCAATAAACCAGAGCAATCAATCAGTGATTGGCTGCTTTCTGCCAGCTGCAAGAACAAAAGGCAAAATTTGATTTGTTGTTTACTGGATTGGATTACTATTTGCCCAGTGCTGATAAATATGTTGCTTTTGGGTAGTAATAGACCTTCTTTCAAAGCAGGTAACTACCAGCATTCTGCTGTTAGCATTGATGGAAGTTACAGCTAAAGGTGGCCATGAATGTACAGCTATTATTGTATGAAACAAAGCTTTGTACGATATTCAGTGCTTGTATGGCGGGAGACGAGACAACTGATACTAGCCAAAGATTTGGATATGGTTCTACTTGTTGATCGTCCAAGGCAGAAAATTTGAATTGGGGGCCTTTAAAGGCACCCGAACATCGGCCAGGGGATACTGCTGAATTGTCAGATAGAGGTAGTATTGTTTCTACCTGTTTATCTGACAATTCGGCTCTTAACGTTTGTAATGAAAATTAACAATCTTTGGTTGAAGGAAAGATCATAATTGTTACATGTTTGCCCATCTGTGATCAACTTGCAATCTGAAGTTACTTTTTATTTGTGTTTGTTTAGTCAATATTTTCTCCTGCGGCTACCCAAGCTTGCATTTAAACTGGTTTACCTCTGATTGCAAGTCACAAGGAACAAGGTATAATGACATACAAGAAGGTAAATAAAAGGAAGACTGAAGAGAGAAGCAACATGCCAACATTCTTATTATAAAATCTGGACATTTTGCTAACCAAGCCTTT
Source organism: Xenopus petersii (assembly GCA_038501925.1). NCBI lineage: Eukaryota > Metazoa > Chordata > Amphibia > Anura > Pipidae > Xenopus > Xenopus petersii. Next base: position 51,022,324 of record CM076686.1, on the reverse strand, counting down.
TCTAGAAGTCACACCTAGTTATAATAATAACCAGCAACATTATCTAGCCTCAGAATGAAACTACTTAGAAGTTTAATTACAGGTTAGAAAGCCCAATTTAAAGACATAAAAAAACACAAATACTAAAAATAATAACTGATTGCTAAAACCCAACAGTGAAGAGTGAAAATAATCTATAAAGTCCTGCATAATATAATCATAGAACATACATATATGTATAAACAGGTGCAAACAAAATATTTGCTGAGGTCTGGGTGGCATAATAATACACTGAATTCCACTCCAGTGCTGTTCAGTAATTGGGTCAATGGTTTGTTTTACCTGATGTATTATCAGGCTAATTAAAACAGTGACAAAATGTCCAAGTGTACCCCGTCTTCTATTATAGCAGGCATTTGCTTCTATTGGTTTGAGTAGTTGGTGTTTGGTTGAGGTTTCCAATAGCAGACTGAGCCTTGGGAGCAGGGCCGTATTTACATAGCAGGTGCCCCTAGGCCCTCTACTGTTCATCGCCCCCTTCCCCTCCTCTTCCTTTGTGCAAATGCGCAAACTTTCAGCTTCGGGTCTGGAGTACTGGGGATTGATGCACAGGAAATTTTTAAAAACAATTTTATCACCAATGCTTCCCAATCAATGTGGGTATGGTTGGGTATCTTGCAGCCCCTCTAAAATTGTACCGCCCTAGGCCTGGGCCTTTGTGGCCTTTCCACAAATCCGGGCCTGCTTGGGATTTAGCTTATGATTTATAGGCACAAGCTTAGAACATATACATTTCAGACCCTGAACCAGCTATTTTCCGTAAATATGATTATAGCCACTGATACAGTAGGCATCCATAAGTTGTCCACCATATGCTTGAAGTTAGCTGAAAAGATTTTTTTGCTATAGTTTGTAGATCTTTTCTGCAGTCACAGGGAAACACTTTTCTTTGCAGTTTCCTCCAAATGTGAAATGGCAGGAATAAATTAAAATTGCTTTACAATGGTCTAGGCACTGTACCCAAATATAGAAACCTTTTTTTTATACGTTACACATGAAGTTTGAATAGATCCATTGTTGCCAGTGGCTACATCTATAGGAACCAAACTCAGAGGTGCATTCCTCCAGCACTTGTAACAGTGCCTGACAGAAGAGCAGCTGCTTGATAGGCAACTAGTCAATAAAAGCTTAAGGCCACTACTAATAGCTCACAATTTAAATATTGCATTTGCATGCTAAGCGACTAATGGAAGAGGGAAAACCCCAAGGGGAGGGAAAACTCAAATATATCCACCAATAGCAGGAAACTCTTGACAGTATCTTTTTCTTCCCATATGGCAAGTTCTAACCCAAGCTGTCTGTCTAACACACACTCCCAAGGCTGGAGAAGTGCGCTGTTGTTGTGCTGTATCTATAACTAAGGCTTTTATTCTTCTTTCTTGGAGCAGAGACTGTTTTCTCATGATGTCAGACAGCGAAGGACTCGCAGTGGGTATGTGCCAGATTTATTTTTATCTCTGTCTTGCTGTTTGATGGGACTGTCTCACATTTCACTCAGCTACATCTATATTACCAGACTGCCAGGGGCAAAGGGGCTGGTGGCTGGTGGGCTTGTATCTTAGAGGCTATGCAGCAGCCTCCCGGCTGTTCGTATACATATTGCAATCCAGCTGCACTAGGATAGAGTTTCCAGCAACCCCTGCAAACTGAAAGCTGTTGGGGTTTGCTGGGAATTGTAGTTCAGCAATATGTGGAGAGCTGCAGAATGTTTTTACCCAGATTTATATTGCTACCAGTCTGAAAGGTACACATTTTAAAGAGCTGAACCAGAATCTAAAGTTTTCTTTTATTTTATTACCTACTTTGGGTATGGAATCTATTATTTGGAATGCTTGGAACCTGGGCTTATCCAAAAAAGTTTTTATTTTTTAGTACACCTCCTTTGGTTACTGCATTTGCAGTTTAGTTACCAGGAAAGTACAAGCTACTGTTTGAAAAAAAACCTTTTTCTTTAAGTAGAACACTATGGGAAATGGCATTCCCGTATTTATGAACTTTCTGGATAATGGTTTTCCAGATAGATCCCATACCTGTATCTAAAAATGTTATTTATTATCTGTAGCACATCTGTACACTGGTTATTCTGTGTTTTTGTACATACTAGGGGCCCATCACAGCATATAAAATTATTTTGATTCTAATATTGTCTTTTTGTTTTTGGATAATGAAATATTACAGTTCAGACACCCAAGTTATAGCAAGCTGATTTAGGGATTATGATTAGGTCATATGGGGTTAGAAAAAGCAATAATCATTTTTGTCACCACTTTTTAGATGTAATGCCCTCCTTCCAGTGTTTTGAAAATATTAGACTGGGGTGTGCCTTTTGGGCTGGGTCACATAATTAGATGTAACTGGAATGACGAGCAGCCTAAGAAAGAATTGCCTGTTGTTAAGCAGGCAACACACAGTCTGGCTTTGAGAATAACATAAGCATGACCAGCTGCACTGATCTAACTGATGGACCCATGCAGTTCACTTCTGTGTCAGATGATGCCCCGTCAATTTCCCAGTGGGAATTAGCAGTTGGTCTTACTTAAAATATTGGTAGGTGAACACTAGTGCTACTCACTGCTCATTAATAGTTTCAGATGCAGACAAATGGTCATACAGTTTGGCTGGCAATGACGGTTTTAGTCAGTGTAGTAGAACAGGAAACCACAACAAACTTATTTAGTGTTTAATACAGTGATCCCCTACCAGTGGCTCATGAGCAACATGTTGCTCACCAACCCTTTGGATGTTGCTCCCAATGACCACAAAGCAGGTGCTTATTTTTCAATTCTGGGCTTGAAGACAAGTTTTGGTTGCATAAAAACCAAATGTATTGTCAATCAGAGCCTCTTATAGGCTGCCAGTCCACATAGGGGCTACCAAATGGCCAATCACAGCACTTATTTTGCACCACCCAGGAGCATTTTTTCATGCTTGTTTTGTGTGACTCATGGGTACGAAAGGTTGGGGACCCCAAGCCTACTACACAACTAAATGGAAACAGTAATAGCTGCTGGGAAAGTGTCATATTTTTTTTGCTATGGCTCTTGATTTCCACTAGGGAATGTAACCTCCCCTAAGTCACCAGTAAAACAGCCAGTTCTGTTCTCTTCAGCCCCCAACGCAGCACATAAAATTCCAGGACTGAATCAGTATGTGTCACTGGGGGCTTGGTGAGCCAGGCCATGTATATTCTCTATTGTGTGCCTGTGTGTAGCTAGAGTCACAACAAGCATTACTTCATATGGAAAACATCTCCCTTTTGTGAAACTTAAATGCTAGTTTTATAATAAAAGATTTGTTTGCCAATTATAGCACATAGCGAATGCAGTGAAGTACAGAAACAGAATAAATATTAACATATTGTTGCTACAATAAACTGATTGGTATTCAGGCTACAAGAGTAAAAATATCAATAATGTTCTCGTTAAGGGGACACTGTAATACTTCAGGCTGAAGGGAGAGGGGCATCTCTCTCTCTCTCTCTATATATATATATATATACTGTATGTGTGTTATGTCTAATAAAAAAAAGTGTAGGAACCCATGTACATAGCAGTCATGGGAAAGGCATACTGTACAAAAACCACAATGTTTGCTCAGAGCCACAGTTCGCCAGAGGGAAAAGTCACATCTTTCTATTGACTTATATGGGATTGCAATATCTGAATAAATATTTATCCCAATGACTAAGATGCTTCCCATTAGCAGCTGAGCCTCAGTTTTAAATACCATCACTTCAATCAAACCAATCAAATACTGCAACACTTCGATTTGTGAATGTTTCAGACCGTGACCCTATAAAAGATAGGGATTTAAAAAAAAAAAAAAGATCAGAAACCTCAGGTGACCTGTCCCATCTCTTTCCTGAGAAGAGCTATATCAGAACATTTTTCTGTTTTCCTTCTGAATATTATATTTTTCCCACTGTACAGAGAAACTGACCAGCAGGTGGTGCCATTGTCAGATAACGCATGATATTAGCTGTTAATAAACAGCTTAATAGCTTTGAAACAAAAAAAATGATTAATGTAAATTGCAAAATTGCTTAGAAAAGCCCTGAACACTATAATCATTTTATATATCCTGTGAAATAATAGATAAAATGATCATATGATTTTGGTGAACTTACTAATCAAAAATAATTTGGCAAATACATCTTACTTTATTTTAGGATTTGTATTAAACAAGCTACCACAAGGAGGCAACAGATCATTCAAGCGTCAATTTCCCTATGTCTTACTTACTTACTGAAGCTTTCACAACATGCCCCAGCCAAAGCGTAACAAGTGCAGTTTGTTTCATAGGGAAATCAATGCTTATTTAATGAGATAGCATAAACATAATACGAGTTTTACCATTGGCTAGTAAATATTTTAAAAGTTGTGTACAGTTAACTAGCAATTTCTGGCCAATGTTACAGTCACTATGTGTTTTTGCAATTATAACAAGTTTAGAGAATACAATGGGAAGTACGCAATGAATTTGTCACATTGTCCTTCATATTTTGTCAAAGCACATACTGTAATTGTTTAGCATTGTGTATACCGTAGTGTATATGAATCTACAAATATATATATATATATATATATATATATATAGACAAATACAAGAGTCCTCTGCACTCAACCCATTATCAATATATTTTAGACAGAGACATTTTGTGCATACTATTTATATATATATATATGGTTGTGTAATGAGTCAGGATTGCCGTTGGATTGCTTGGCTTATAAACATTTTAACCCATGTTCTGCTGGGAAAGTTTCCTATGACTGTGAATAAGTTATTTTCATTTATAAATTGCTGGCAGTGTTATGCTTTCAAGTGCTGGAGCTCACTGGCATTACTTCATAGAGTTAACAGCAAGCCCGTTAATTATTTATAGGCCATTGCTCTAGTGTACTAATATTCTTTTGTATTTTGGCAAAGCAGAGATTCCTGTCCGAGTGTTGGATTTCATTTCCATGAATGATTTATGGGAAAGGATCTTTAGTACTAAACTAATGAATGCTGGAAAGGAGACAGCAATCATAATGTCAGTATAAGTACATAGATGTAATGGCTTCACATTTAATGGAAAACCAGAGCTTAAACTTCACAAGCCAGGCCCCTGACAAAACTTGTTGAATTAATGACATTTGGAAAACCTGTTAATATTTTGCTGGATTGGAGGGAAGTTTACTCACCAGTTTTCTCTGAACCTTTTTACAGCTGTATATAATATACAGTAGTTGCGTGTAGTAATATACTTTGTTTCACTGTGTATAATACAACCTATGGTTCCCAGCCCCCTGTATCCACTAGACTACTTTCTTGGCTGGGCACGTCCATCTTACCAGTCCCTCAACCTTCCGCAGGGGTTGTGCTATTTGAGAACTCTTTATTTAAAGGGGACCTGTCACCTTAAGAAATAATTCCAAATCATAATATATGCTGGTAGTCAAGCAAAATACATTTTACTTACACTATAAAAATAATTGAAATGTTGTTTTTATTAGTCTTGGAATTCATAATCACAGCAGACAGGCAGGTGCCATTTTGAAGACTCTCTGCACCATCCCAAAATCTTGTTTATGTGCCAGATTGAGGCACCTGATATGCACTGGATTCACAATTAGATGGTTAGGAGGGCGGGGGAATGTGGGGGTGCAGTGAAATCTAGGAAGTACAGAATGGAAAGTGAAAGTAATTCCCTGCCCTGCCCCTATGCCTAAGGCGTAGAGGAGGGGCAGGTAATATATGATTGACAGCTGAGACTTTTAGAAGGGTTTATAACTGGAATGGATGTTTTAATAACAAAAATAATTTGGGTTTTATGTTTAATTTGAAAAGGATTTTTATTATACACCTTTTTATGTCTGGGTGACAGGTCTGCTTTAATATGTTTTCAAATGATTTATTTCTAACCACAGGTATGGGATCCAGAAACCCGTTATCCAAAAAGCTCTGAATTTCGGAAACGCTGTCTCCCCATGGCTCCATTTGATCCAAATAATTTTAAACAATGATTTCCCTTTTCTCTGTAATAATTAAACAGTACCTTGTACTTTATCCCAACTAAGATGTAATTAATTCTTATTAGGGATGCACCGAATCCACTTTTTTGGATTCGGCCGAACCCCCGAATCCTTCACGAAGGATTCGGCCGAATACCGAACCGAATCCGAACCCTAATTTGCATATGCAAATTAGGGGTGGGAAGGGGAAAAAATTTTACTTCCTTGTTTTCTGACAAAAAGACACGCAATTTCCCTCCCTGCCCCTAATTTGCATATGCAAATTAGGATTCGGATTCGGTTCGGCCGGGCAGAAGGATTCGGCCGAATCCGAATCCTGCTGAAAAAGGCCGAATCCTGGCCGAATCCCGAACCGAATCCTGGATTCGGTGCATCCCTAATTCTTATTGGAACCAAAACCAGCCTATTGGGTTAGTTAATGTTTACATGATTTTCTAGTAGATGTAAGGTATGAAGATCCAAATAACAGAAAGATCCCTTATACAGAAAATCCCAGGCAGTGTGCATTCTGGATTACAGGTTCCATACCATACTTACAATCAATATATATGTAATGCTACACTTCAGTCTTATATATAATGTCCCTGAACACAGCAGTGGTGCTTCTGTCTCAGTGGTCCTCGTAAGTGGACAATTCAAGCAAATGTTAGAAAAACGTGACTTTTAATTGTGAGTTTTTCATGGCAGTTCCCTCTAATGCTTTAGTCACACATGTAAGGAAATAATGCTAAATCCAGCCTTCCCAGGAGAATAGAGACTGTTATAGTAGTAAAGGAAGAATCCGATTGATATTGCTATCTTATATAAACTGGTCACACATTAATAAATCCTCGTGCTTGCCGAGATCAAGTGAATCATAATCCAATGGGATTTTTTTACACAATAGATATTTGCCTTATCTGAAGACATATATTGGTTGGGGGACTCCTCACAGACCAATAAGCTGCTTATTTGGTATGGAGGGGCCAAGTTGGCAGTTTTTAACAGCCCAAGTATGTCTATAAGATACTGGACAGGCAGGTTTTAGTAATATAGCATTATTAAGATATGGATATATAATAGTATTACTGCTGTGAAGTTTCAACTCTAACACAATAGACTAATGAAGAAGAGGTCTTAGCCTATAATCATTTGTGGGACAAGATGTGTTCTGGACTTTTTTTTTAAACAGTTGCTGTAATTCATCAGGATATGGTCCTATCACATAGAAAAAAAATGTAACCCCCTTAATAATCATAGCTTGTACACATGCTTGTCACAGAGCTCCGTCAAGTGGATGCAGCTGTTAAACAGTTAAAAATAGGCTGATATTGAAGAGTTATATGTGTTTTATGTATCTCTGTAAATGGTAACCAATCCTTGACAGTTATCAGGTTAATCACAATATAAATTTCAAACATGTGCAACTCTTGCCCTCAAGAAAGCAAAAGAATGTTTGATCATAAGAAAACATAACGCATATAATAACATGAAAATACAAGCAGCAATCCAGCAGCGACCCAGTGACTATTCCCTGGAATCTTAGTGTGTCAGTCAAGTGTTGCTGGTAGGAATTAATCTATACCATTATATTCTTCAATGGCATCATCATTTAGGTTGTCTCGTCTATGGATTATTAAATTTGACAATGGATTATTCCCATGCGTCTGCCTTTTTTACTAATACAGCCATCAAAAGAAAAAAAGTGATTAATCACTAAATCACTGTGCGCTGACATGTGCAGGTGTTTAGGTCAAATAGTCTATAAGACAGTTTTTTTCAATGATAAACCTTTGGCAGGACATTGAAAACATTTTACCAATTAAGGATTACAATTTGCATGTGCATGATTATATTACATTGGGGACAAAAGGGGGCTGAACAGCCAATCTGTTTTACTTTGAGAATGTCTTTGTTTTGGGTGAGAAACTGATGAACGCAAAATGTAATATCATCTGCTAGCACTGAGCTGCCATTATTTGTGTTATTAAATTAATGTTAATGTAATTTTGCAAGGATATGAAAAGTCATGCTGCAACATATGCAAAACTGTTTACAACAATTTACATGGGTTTAGATATCGAACATTACCTATGCTATTAACCCATGGGCAAAGTAGCACTCAGTTTGGTATCTGTAAGACAGTTCTACTTTTCACTTTAACTGCAAATCTACAATATAGAAAACAAATAGGGAGGACAAACTAATAAATACATTTACAGATTATACAGATTAGTCCAAATTGTGGATAGTATAGACACTATGGTACAAACCACATTGGATACTCCTAAAGTTTGCTTACTTAATATACTTGACAAATCTATTACCAACAAATTGCATACTTTGTTAGTGTAAAAAGCATTGTTCCTCGTCAAAAAACTTGGAAAACTAGCAATTCCCTAGAGGTCCAAGCTTGGAAAAAGTAATGATTGAAATATGTAAACTAGAGCAGCTAGTCTACCTTAAAAGAGGGAGTCGAAGGACATTTTATAAAATCTGGGGACAATAGTTAGAAGGAATTCCCTGCCCCCTAGAGATTTTTTATTGAATATTTATTGAATTTTACATGCAAGTTACAATCAGATGTTTTTTAAACCAAGAGTCATTATGTAACAGGTATACTGTATAATGGCGCCCCTAGAGATTCTAAGTGGGTGGAAAAGATACAGGCACAAAAGGAGGACAAAGTGCTGGATATTAGGTGGGTAATGTTCTAGTACTCCAAAAGGCAGGATCTGAGTTGCTTTTTGAAGACATTGTGGGAGTGTTCCCTATAGAGGAATTCATGGATGGAATTCCAGATGTTGGGAGCAGCAAGAGAGACAGCAGTGGGTGTAGATGATGTGAAAAGAGGGTGTTTCTTAGAGGAATGGAGGAGGCAGCCAGGAACATACAGGGAGACAAATGTAGAAATATAGTTAACAGCAGATAAGTGAAGGGCTTTGACAGGTTAGCAGAATGATTTTGTATGCTATCCATTCATTGCTTTACAGGCAGCCATGATAGATGTGTATCTTCGCAATATTATGGAGGTAGAAAAGGCAGGTTTGGGTAGTGATTTGACTGGTCAAAGATAACTCCAGGCCAGTGGTATCCCAGGGGGTCCTTGCTGCCCTGAGGAGGCCTTTCTGATGCTGTGCCCCCTTATCGTTCTGAGTGTGGGAACGTCTTTTTGCTACCCCTGGTAACAAGTGAGCTGCTCAACTCACCTCATGGCAGCAGTGCGCCTACCCCAAGCAGTATGCTAAATCTAAAGGGTTAATCAGTCACCTATTTACCATCCACTTTAATACAATAAGATGCTGATTGCAGAGGATTATCTGGTCTTCAATGATATCTGTCACAGAATACACTGCCATTCATGGCTTAAATACTGATAGGCCAGTCACTGGTAACTCGATCTACAATGGGGTAGATACTGTAAGTGTATCCACATTCATTCTATATTCTCAAAATAGCATTGCCTAGATTAACCCTGGGATGAAGCCTTACTGATCTCTCCCTTCAACCTAGTACGTACCTTCTACCTTTCTTGGGAACCCAGGTGATGGAGGACTGTAACTTCCAGCATCCCCAACATAGAATCAAGTGCAAAGGCATACTGGAGATTGTAGTTCTGCTACATCTAGGGACCCAAGGATATCAAACCATTTCTGTGTTTACGTTAAACCCACATGAACAATAAAATGTGCACGGACCAAAAATATACAAGCACAAACATATAAATTCAAATTGATTATCTGTTTAACTATATGTGTGGCAAGTGCAAAATGATTTTTGTATTTTGTTCATGCAGAGGCATCAATCAAGAGCAAAAATGTATTAATGCCCCATTTAAAGGCCTTTGCCAGGAAATCCTGATAATGGTCTCAACAGGGGAGTAAAGCATTGTTCACTTCCTCAATATATTTGCACTTTCCATTTAAGTAAGTCCTGTGGGTGTATTTGTCTTTTGTTCTTTGTATCTGATTACAAGACATTCAGCTTATTAGAACATTCTGCTGATTTCAAGATATTGCACCCCTTTCTCTGAAAAATTATAATTATGGTTTTAGGACTTGTTATCCACAATGCTAGAGATCTATCTATACGTAAGGCCTACTTAAAAATCATTTTAAATGTAAACTAACCCACTATAATTGTTTTGCCACCAATATGGATTCATGCAGCTTTAAATCGGTTCATGGACAAGCTACTGTTTTATTATTAAAGGAGAAAAAGAAAAATTCAAGATATTTGATTAATATCTATGTCTATGGGATAATTGAGTTTTTGATAAAAAAACAATATGTGCAGTAGACCTTTTATCAATATCTCATTCTCTAGATCACTGCATCCATATGTATCTCATGTTGCCTTCATTTCACTCTTTAATCTTCTTACTTGCAAAGCAGAAAGCGGATTGTCAGTTGAAAAGAGATCAGATATAATGTAGTTGTTATCTACCTTTCTATGCTTACCTTTTTTTATGACCATATTAAAAATGACAAATGTATGAACCCAATTTAAATGAAAATGATAACTTCGATATGATGCAAGTTGCAACACTATGTACGCATAAAAATATTTGAGTGTAAAACTGCATATGCTGTCCTTCAAATCAATGAAGGATTTGGGGATTTGGCCAAATCCAAAATAGTTGATTTGGTGCATCCCTAGTACCCAGCTAGGCTTGCTTATTTCTGAACTTACCCACTCCCACACCTTGGGGCACATTTACTTAGCTCAAGTGAAGGAATAGAATAAAAAAATACTTTGAATTTCGAAGGTTTTTTTGGCTACCGTGACCATCGAATTGGCTACTTTGACCATCGACTACGACTTCGACTTCGAATCGAACGTTTCGAACTAAAAATCGTTCGACTATTCGACCATTTGATAGTTGAAGTACTGTCTCTTTAAAAAAAACTTCGACCACCTACTTCACCACCTAAAACTTACTGAGCATCAATGTTAGCCTATGGGGAAGGTCCCCATAGGCTTTCCCAGCTTTTTTTGATTGAAGGAAAATCGTTCGATCGATGGATTAAAATACTTCGAAACGTTCATTCGAAGGATTTAATCGTTCGATTTTTCCTACAATCGATATTCGAAGTCGAAGGATTTTACTTAGACAGTCGATAATTAACCCTCGCTATTCGACCCTAAGTATATGTGCCCCCTAGTGTCTCAACTCCTTCCCCTTTTAGATTGTAAGCTCTTTTGTCTAAAGCCTTCTTCACCTTTTGTATTGGTTACAGGTTGCTATGTATGTCATTCTGTATGTTCTTTGTATAAATAAATTTATTCTACAGCTCTGCAAAAAATATGTTATTAATAATAATACAGGTATGGGATCCGTTATCTGGAAACCCGTTATCCAGAAAGCCCGGAATTAAGGAGAAGTCGTCTCCCATAGACTCCATTGTATCCAAATAATCAAATTTTTTTTAAATTATTCCTTTTTTCTTTCTAGTAATAAAACAGTACCTTGTACTTGATCCAAACGAAGATATAATTAATCCTTATTGGATGCAGAACCAGCCAATTGGGGTTATTTAATGTTCATGTGATTTTCTAATAGATTTAAGGCATCAAGATCCAAATTACAGAAAGATCCGTTATCCAGAAAACCCCAGGTCCCGAGCATTCTGGATAACAGGTCCCATACCTGTAATTATAATAATTTCTCATGACTTTAAACCTGTATGACATTCCTCATTTAACAAGTGTGTGCTTTTTAGTACATCTAGAAACTAAAAGCTCTTGTTAAACTGATTTTCCAGGGTGTTAAAATAACAATCTGATTTTCTCATTATATGGGCATTTACAAAACTAGTGTGTTCTGTACACGCATTTTAATACTGAGTATCACGTTACTGCCATTGATTACTATCAGTGCTTTGTTACACACAGATATACTGGCATCACATAAAACTTGTGTTTGTTTTTGAAACAATTTTCAAAGTAGTTAATGAGAAATAGGACTTTTTTTTTGTCTTTTTTGGATACTGTTAATGTAGCCAGAGTGTGTAGTGAGATTATAATTACTGTTTCTTCATACAACAACATGGCTGTCATGTGCAGGATATTGACCAGAACTTCCCACAAGGCTGACTTAGTGAACAAGTATAGTGTCAACATGAACTTATCCTTTTGCAATGACCTTGTGATACTAAGCTGGTCTAATGACATCACTTTAATTCTAAGTCTTAAAGGAGGCTTATTAGCACTGAGCAGGTGCATGCACACAGTGTGTACTGTCATTGTAACCTCTACATGCCTTCACGGGAAAGGTCCAGAACTTTGGAAGTCCGAGTGCATTCATCTATCAACAGATGGGACGACTGTGATGACTATGAAATCCATTCCTGAAGAGCCTCTTCCTTTGAGTCACTGTGGAGCTCCAGACAAACGCGCAGGTCTATTCCGCTTATGTCTTTAATCGACATATCAACATTCTATTAGTCTCTAATAACTGTTTATATGCTATTGGTGAATTCTAAGAAATTAAGCAATGTTTGCACCCATTCTTGTAACCTAACGCAGCCAATTAGCAGGAAGTTACCTGTTTGAAAACATCTAATTGATTTAGTGTCGGACTGGCCCATCGAGATACCAGGAAAACTCACGGTGGGCCCAGGTGTTAGTGGGCCTCTTGTTTCTAAACATTTGGCCTATTTCATGGTCATTCCTTATTTCTTTATGGTGAAAATGCTTAATATTGGGAGAATATTGTAAGCATATATAAAATACTAGGAGAATAAAGAGGTTGAGTAGAGGAGGAATAATAGTTTGGAAAGGTCCACTGTCTAAAGTTTTCTGGTGGGCTCATGATTTTAGGTTTTCTGGTGGGCCCAAGATCTAAGGCTTTCTGGTGTGCCCCTGGCATCCCAGTCTGACACTGGGTTGATTGCTATGTATTAAAAGACCTGCTTCAAACTTTGAGGCTATTTCATAGTACATTGTATAATTGTCCCCGGTTTATCAAACTTCACTGGCAGTGTTGTGCTGCTTTTAATAGTGTTTACATTAAGGGGCCGATTAACTAAATTCGAGTGAAGTATTCGAAGTAAAAAAACTTCGAATTTTGAAGTGTTTTTTGGGCTACTTCGACCATCGAATGGGCTACTTCGACCTTCGACTACGACTATCGAAGGATTCGAACTAAAAATCGTTCGACTATTCGACCATTCGATAGTCGAAGTACTGTCTCTTTAAAAAAAACTTCGACCCCCTAGTTCGGCAGATAAAAGCTACCGAAGTCAATGTTAGCCTATGGGGAAGGTCCCCATAGGCTTGCCTAAGTTTTTTTGATCGAAGGATATTCCTTCGATCGTTGGATTAAAATCCTTCGAATCATTCGATTCGAAGGATTTAATTGTTCGATCGAATGAATAATCCTTCGATCGTTTGATCGAATTTTCTGCGCTAAATCCTTCGACTTCGATATTCGAAGTCGAAGGATTTCAATTCCTAGTCGAATATCGAGGGTTAATTAACCCTCGATATTCGACCCTTGGTAAATCTGCCCCTTACTGCTAAATGTTTGATTAATAAAATGGGAACAGAAACGGGCCAGAAAAAAATGTGCCCCAGAGCAACAGAGGAACAATAGGGCCCCAATCTGCTTTTGGATTTGCCTTATAATTAATACGGCTAATAGTTTTAACATAACACAGTGACATACATATCTCAGAGTCCAAAAGCAACATATTTATTTCCATGTAGCCAATAAAATGTATGATAAGTAAAAAGCTAACTAGTTCTATTAATCTTCATTTTTGTTATCCAAATTTATTTTGCTCAGTCATGTCATTAAAAGATATGGTGCTTGCCTTGTATTTTAAGTGGTTGTTAAAAAGTAATGGGGGCATTTATTATCTATGGTTTGTCTTTATAATGCAGTAGGGAATGCGCTTCATGCCTGTTCTGTTAACGCTTTTATTTGCTGTCAGCAAGATCACACAAAGTTTTGCTTTGTGGCTTATGTGCTTTCAGATGTATTCTATCTGTTAGCAAAAAGAAGGAAATTTGTTTCAGTTATCAGTAAACTGTATTAACTAATTTTACAGTTTTATTAATGCATAACCAGTGAATATTTATAGGGGATACACAATTGTTTTTATGCTAACACCGTAGGAAGAGTTTATATTAAAGGGGTGGTTCACCTTTACATTAACATTTATTATGTTATAGAATGGATAATTCTAAGCAATTTTTCAATTGGCTTTCATTTATTATTTTTTATAGTTTTTGAATTATTTTACTATTTCTTACTCTTTCCAGCTTTCAAATGGGGGTCACTGACCCCATCTGAGAACAAATGCCCTGTAAGGCTATACTTTTATAGTTATTGCTATTTTTTAATTACACATCCTTCTGTTCAGGCCCTCTCCTATTCATATTCCAGTCTCTTATTCTAATCAATGCATGGCTGCTAGTGTAATTTGGATCCTAGCAATCAGATTGCTAAAATTGCAAACTGGAAAGCTGCTGAATAAACAGCAAAATAATTCAAAGAACACAAATAAAAAAAAAAAAATGAAAACCAATTTGCAAATTGCAAATATCACTCTCTGCATTATAATAAAAGTTAATTTAAAGGTGAACAATCCCTTTAAGGGAAGCTAAATACACCATAGTGCAGCATTGTCTAACCTCTGGCAATACAGCAGTTGTCGGACTACAACACCCAGAATCCCTCAGTAAACGTTTCAGGAATTGCAGAAAGGCTCAGGATGGATATTTCATTTCTGCCACAGAAAATAGTCAGGAACTATGTACACAATATTTGCAAAGTCACCTTACAGCAACTGTTAGGGTTGCCACCTGGCTGGTGTTTTACTGGCCTGGCCAGTAAAAATTTTGGTTCATCCCAATGTTATTAAAAGGGAAAAAGATAAATATAGGAAGGCCGGTATTTTTTTCCAGAAAAGGTGACAACCCTAGCAACAGTTGACCCAAGTGCTTGCAACTACTGCTATAAGAGCATAGTCCACATTTTGCTCATTGCAGGTGCAATACAGAGGTAATGATAATGGCCACTTGTGACCAATGAGAATGCAACTCAAGAGTATGTAGTGCCAAGTCCGGACTGAGAATTAAAATAGGCCCTGACATTTTAGGTACAAAGAGGCCCAATCAGCCCACACAGAGGCCCAACCAGCCCCACCAGCCCACTAAATACTGGCTTTCTATGGCACCTTATAGCAGCCCCTCTGGCATTTGCCAGAACCCACAGATTTCCAGTCTGGGCCTGTGTAGTGCACATGCATGTGAATAGGACGGTAGAGAGATTTTGATAAAAGTATAGAATCCTGTTGTGTCTGGTTATATTAGAACCTAATGATATTCCCTAAAAAGGCACAAAGAAGAACTAGGCGCATACAGTTCTGCTGGTGCCTCCTCTTTTATTTAAGAACCAACATCATAGCATATATATTTAAAACTAATTGAATTGCTTCATTTGGTTCTGGCACAGCTCAGAATGAGTCATGTATTTATGCATAGTGCAGCAAAGTTGAGACAGATGGTTTCTGGCAAAGTCTTTAATTCAGCAGTAATGTCATTAATGGTTCACTGGGTGATAAGAGGGGATTGGCACAGGGTTATCTGTGGGATGCAAACAGCATTATGTTTCCTTGCTTAGTGTGTGTGCGCTCTCCTCTGGGACTAACACGTGGCTTCACTTCTCTGCCAGTCACTTCTTGGAACCACCTCACACAGGGCAGGGGCTGGACAAGTTCCTGCTATTTCTGGACCCTGTTCAACTGTTCTGTCGTTTTTGATGGCATTAATAGAAATGACACAGCAATAAAGGAAATGTTTGTGGTATGCATACCAGCTCCAGCTGTACCGCTATAGGCCGACGTGTACATTGTGTGGGGCACTGTACAAAATTACACATATTTCAAATGTCTCTGCAAAAAAAATGTGGTTTTTCGAAACGTGTAATCGTCTGAAAAATTCTATACATTTTCTCTTTAGGCTCATTTTAAGTTAAGTATGTTATTTGTAATTATGCCATTAATATTTCTTGTATACTAGTTATAGTTTCTGCAAAGTTGCTTTTGTGTTGGAGGTCGGACTGGGAACCATTTGTATCTGTTGGATTTGCTTTTTGAACACATTACAGGTATTCTTTGACTTTCTGTCATTGCTAAAGCTCATATATTAACAAAGCCTTCAAATATTGCCCTTGTCTGATTTATGGAAGGCTGAGAGGAAACAGGGATGGGCGAATTTGACCCGTTTCGTTTCGCCAAAAATTCGCCGCCGGCGAAATGTCGCAGACGCCCATTAAAGTCTATGGGCGTCGAAAAAAATTGTCGCGCAAAACTGTTTTGACGTGCGTCTTTTTTTTTTGACGCACGCTGCCATACAAGTCTATGGGCGTAATTTTTTCTGTGGATTTCAGCAAAAAAAAATACACAATTGCACATTTAGGGACCAAAATCCACCTGGCAGGCAGCAGATTGGCTAAGTTTAACATTAGCCATGCTTTGGTACATTCATAAAGGCAAACCTTTTTGAATTGGATGTAATACTCAAACATATAAGGGGTCATTCAGGCCCAGACTGGCAATCTGTGGAATCTGGCAAATGCCAGAGGTGCTGCTGTAAGATGCCATAGATAGTCACTTTTTATTGGGCTGGTTGTGGGCTGTTTGGAAATCTGTGTACCAGGAATGTCAGAGCTTATTTTGAGTCCCAGTTCAGACCTGGGTCATTTATTAATGGTGGATACAAATGTGGAGAAATCATTGCACAAAAGATATATGTACTTAACATCTGCCTTAACCAGGCAATGAGTACAGGTTTACCGCTTCACAATGTGTTTAGAAGCCCTCTGATAGTGCTTAACGATATTGCACTTAAAATGCATAATTACTGCCTAAGTTTCTTCATTTCTGCATCATTCCCTGTAAATGAGTTTTCTGGTGTTTAAAATATGGGCCACCATCAGTGGTTACAAGCAGAACACAGAGCTAAGCTACCAATGAAAGGTGCAGGGTAAGGGAAAGTAGGGTAGGGCCATCCACACATAGCCATGCTTACAATGCAATAGTCAATTAGAAATATAAATCTGAAATTGTAATTTAATTTTTTGCATTTGTACATGAATTTACACTTTACACTCCCATTGTGGAGGAGGATGGCCTTTGCAACTACGTACTTAGTAGTAGTAAGCACAAAATAATTCTTCACAGTGGTTTAGAGACAAGGAATTTGTGACACCATTGTAGCTTCTGAAATTGAAAATAAAATGAAATATAAATATAACTGCCACGTGAACTGGTTGTAGGATAGGAGTGACAGAGGAAGAAAAACCTGTTTTCACATAGAAGTAGACCTGATATATAAAAATCACAGTCTAAATACTGTGCACCAAAGAGTGCTCAATCATGCCCCTTAGTGTTCAGTTAAGGGCATTTTCAGTGGGGATTTGAATACAGCCTTTGCTGAATCCAACACAGTATTCGCACAAAGCCCTGTACTTTGTGGGTGCTGAGCATGGGGCTGGGTGCAAAATGTCACATAGGCAATTAACAATTTTATAATCATAAGTTTTTACTTGATATTTGGTACCCCATTCCTCTTCTTTTTTAATATTCCACTAAGTCATTACATTGTGTTTTATTTACATTATTTTGGGGAGGTCAAAAAGGACAGTAGAGAAAGAGCCACAGATACAAAAGGATGCCAACCAATTGTTACTTAACATTTAGCTGCAGTGCTGGAAATTTAATCAAATGGTAAAAGGCTCTTATTATATTTGGGTTTTCCATTTGTGCATAAATGTGGCCAGTTTCTTTTGGGTGAATCATCTTCCTTCCAGAAATTCCATTAACTACGGTGAATTATTGGCTGCACTGTGTTCTGACATGATCTAATTACATCATTGCACCAGTGTGTTGCATTAAATGCACAGGATGTCCATATGCTCTATGCAGGCAGTGTCACCTTCCCTGGCAGCTGATATTTTTGTCTCATGATTGTGATTTAATGTTTTTTATTTACTTTGATAAAACATCCTGGGATCTGTATCTCAATCAATGTAGCTAGGAAGGAATGATGGAAAGGATTTATTCTATTACAGAATTTAAGATTATAGAGAAAGATATGTTGCTTAATTCACTGGTAAAGTTGGAAATTATATCAGCAATGCTTTTGTTTATTTATTTTCCAGTTAAGCTGGCAACATATTGAGATCTGTTTATTTGGCAAGGTTGCCAGACCAGTAAAATTTTGCCTGATTTGACCACTCACATGCAATGCCAAATGGGGCTGATGGGCAATGATTGGATCATATAGGAACCTATAGAGAACCACTGGACAAGGACCACATCAACACATAATGCGGTCCTGTTTGGGGACAGATATTGGTCCATCAGCCATTCCGAGAGAGTCCTGTGTATGGCCACAGAGGGTAAAAGTGGAGGTTGTAATGTTATGCATTAACCCTTGCGTACTTGGACATTTAGTACACATAGCAGTAGATTAATTATTTATCAGATTTAAGATCCAGCAATTTAGTATCTTCCCTGGCAGTCATTGGACGCTATAACAGAGAGGGGTATGGATTTTATTATATTATGGATGATTTTCCTGGCACTTTGTTTCCATACATATATGGCTGTTTTCCTCAAACAATTCTGGACAAACCAGATTTACAAGGGTCCCAGAAGTTGCCAACTGTAAGTTTTGATGTCAGTGATTTAGAGCAGTCCTTATCAGACACCTTTCAGCCGCATCCCTCTTTATAGTGCAACATTGAATAATAAGCCATTTTTATTACAGATAGGGTTGCCACGTTTTCTGGAAAAAAATACCGGCCTTCCTATATTCTTGCAGTTTTTTCCTAATAATAACATTGGTAGCAAGCATTATTTAAAAATAACCGGCCAGGTGGCAACCCTAATTACAGAGTGGCCCTAGTGGAGTAAAGAAGTGTCAAATGAATAGAACTGGGAGGCACAATGAACACTGCTGGAACAGGGAGGAAGGGTATCAATTACCTTAGTGTCGCTAGCCATCAAGGATTGGAAAAATCTGAGAAAGCCTTTTTCCTCTCTGATAGAGAACAATATGCTAATCATAATCCCCCCCCCCCCCCTCTGTTGCATGCTTCATGGATGACCTCTCTTAACCTACTCAGTCCTAAGTAAGGGAAGGTCATTTAGAAATCTTTATACTGGCCTTGCATATAAGCTATGAAGGCTGAAACAATCCATTACCTTAATTAACCTGGTTTTCCTTCTCCAAATGTTTTCAAGTGCCTCTATATATTTTCAGAAGATAGATGCACAATTGCACATAACTGCACTTTATACTACTAGACCAAGGATTCTGCCCTCAGAAATAACAGTTTTTTAAAAAAACTTTTAGTGACCATCAGATATTGCCGGTATTACCATTTATGGAAATGCTATACTACTATATGGGTTCCTGGTCACTAAAGGGACATCACTGTGAGCTCTAAATAACTGAATGCTAAGCTATATGTACCTGGTGGTAATAATAATAATTATCATCATTTGTCTGAATACCTATTTGGCTGCCAATCATAACTACATATGAAACCAAGTATAAGCATCTACTGTACTCTGAGGATGTTTTTCATAGGTTTTGACAAGCGTCCCTTGCTCTGCATTTTGCCCCTTTATACTATTTGCTGAGATATTGTTGATGAGGACTCTATGCCAAGTGGTTCCACTGGTTTAAAACAAGCCAAAATGATATTTGATGACATTACCATGCTTGGATCCCTTATCTTAAAACTGAACTTGATGATTTTATTGTATTTGATTTTAATGAAAGCATATGCATGAAAATGCAAGTTCTCATAACCAACATGTGCAGAACGATTGTCTAAAATCAACTTTATGCCTATGGCATATTGCCAGGAAGTGCCATTTACCCTGCCAGAGGATGAATACATCACTGATTTATAGCTTCTAAGATTTACAGTGTTTAGTGATGTTATGTTGTGATACACAAAGGCATTGCCATGCTCAGATTGTCAAATAGTTAGCATGTGATCGGATGAAGTTCAATTCAGCTGTCCCTGTCCCTGAGCTTTAAATAAAATAGTCTCTGTGTGAGTGACTGTATGTAAGGATGAAAAGACTTTTGGAGCTATGTTACCTCTTTGAGTAGTATTTGCGCTAGAAAATGTATTCACTTTTGCCATCTCTTTCACAAGCTACCAAATTAATAGGCCAATTTTAGTCCTGTGATATAGAATCTGCTATTATGCATAAAGGTGCTAAGGACTCAAGAGGATATGCCAAGGCGCAGCATACTGAATGTGCCACTGCCACTAATAGTTTGTCCTAAGGTCTATTAAGATCATTGCAGAGGCAGGAAAGCTACTGTAGGGCAGTGCTTGATATTATTTAAAATATATACAGATGTCTTTATTCTGATTTTATTTATAAGATGTGTTTACTTTACAATTTCCCGTATCGGCCAAATAAACATGGAGACTTGCAGGTGTTATGAAGTGGCTATCATACAAACATACTAAAGAATGTGTCAGTAAAAAAGTTGGATGGAGTGAGTGACCAAGATAAAATGTGAGGGGTAAAATGTTGAAACAATTCCCTCAGTCCCCAGTAGGAATGAATAAAGAGCAAGTCAAATTCCCACAAGTACTGCAGAATCTACTTTTCCTACATTTTTCTACATTTGATTTAATTTGTTCTTGATTTCATTTATAAATGATGCCAGATGTGCCCAAGTTGCAACATAATTTGTGTGTAGTTGCATTCATTGTGGCAAATAAGACACATGTGGTAGGCGCAGTGCAATTGCACTAATCTCATTGCCCCCGTTTGCAACTGAAATGATGAGGAATTCAGGGGGGGGATTGCAACATTGTGGGAGAAAACATGGTGATGGTGCTCAAAATTGCACTTTGCTCATTTCACATGGGGGCATAAATAAGCCCTATAGTGTTCAGTGTTAAAATCCCATAAAATATAGATGTATTTAATTCAAAGTAAATCAAACTTTTTTCTGGGCTGTTAGAACTGGCCACAAGCATGAAAACAGACAACCCTCCACCCACACTGCTTTTTACTTAGTGAGCTAGTCTCCACTCCCACTTTGTTGGAGATCAGTGGACTGTGCTGTATTTTGAAATGGAAACCAAGCTCGGATCTAAGGTTGCTGTGAATGTGTAGCAAATAAAAGAATCATGATTAGGATTGTATACTCATTAACTCGCTTGGTAGAAGAGGAGTGAAAATGCATTTAAAGGGATCTAAAGTAAAAAAAAATAAAGAAGCTCAGGGAGTTCTGCTGAGCATTTCTAAAATTCAAATTAATTTTCAAGACAATTTAATAATAGAAGCAGTTTTTACTACTAAGATCAGGCTTTTGCACTCACAGCTCTTTCTTAAGTAAATGAATTAGAATATAAGATTCATTGTCAGATAGATGAAAGGACCGGAGAAATCACTAGAGGGTACTACAAGGATTAACAACAGGTGCCACATGCACTATATATTACAGTGGTGTTAACCCCATTTATTTCAGCAACAGAAAGTGACAAGGCAAGATAACATTTCAGTGGACAAGCCTCCCTTCATCTGACAAAGGAGGACAGGTCATGTATGGGGCCCACAGGAAGTCCTGCCAGACTGATATATCTGGCTGAAAATAGTGGCAATGCAGCACCCTGTGCTGCCTTGAGGCAGATTTTGCAATTCTGCACCCACTCCCCACTACGTTTACCTTTCCAGAACCGGAGTTGGTCCTGAGGCCCAAAACCTTAGTGCAATGAGTGCAAATGCTATTAAAGTTACCAGAAACGGGGTTTTCTCACCCCTGGCAACTTCTGGAGCACTGCCTCCTAAAGCGAGGCAAGGAGCGCCCCTCTGGCTTAGAATCCGGCAAACATAGATAAAGTGGATTTGGGAGGCTGGTTCCCAAGCAGGGCCCAGATGGATTTGAGTTGCCAGTTTAGCTTATTTAAACCATACTGCCTGACTATCTGGGCATGAATGGTCAGTCGTGGTGCGTGGTAGGTTCAGCTTTCGGTATTGCCAGACTTGCCATCTTGACATTACCTTGCCAGTGGTCTTCTGGCAAACCCTTCTTGTTGGTGACAGTGGCAGGACATGCTACCTCCATCATATCACCCACTGGTCTTGGTTGAGATAAAGGTAAGGGCCCTGCATTCTTGAGTTTGTGTGGGTTCTCTTGGCGTGGTTTTGTGTAGGTCATGTTCAGGCCAGGACTGGCAATCTGTGGATTCTGGTAAATGCTTGAGGGGGCTACTGTGAGAAGCAGTATTTATTGGGCGTGTGGAGGGCGGTTTGAGCCTCTGTACTTAAAGAATCTCTTTTGAATCCCAGGCTGGACCTGGTCATAGTATTTGTGACCTGCACTGTCGGTCTGGGACACCAGGGGCCCACCAATTAATCTTAGACCAGGGGCCCACTATTCCTCTCCTTTCTTCCTCACCTCACTCAACCTCTATTCTCCTAGTCTCTTTTCTTTACATACTATGCTCTATTTTTCCAACTATTTAGCCTCTTTGTTCTCATAAAAATAGGGGATGGCCATGAAATAGGCCAAACGTTTAGCAGCAGGAGGGCTCACTGACACCTGGGCCCACCGGTTCTTTTCCTAGTATCCCAGTGGGCGAGGAGGAGCAAGTTTGATAGGTATAGTAAATATTTTTACTAGGCACGGTGGATTTAGTGTAAATATCTGTCGGAGAATAAGGAGGATGTCTGGTTATTTTGGCATTGCCGGAAGTCAGCTTGAACTAGAACCAAAATAAATGTTATTAATTGGTAAATGTATGGGTTGGTATTGGCATTTGTGCATCTTCCATGTGTGGCATATGAAGAATCTAATACTGCTCCTTAACACACTTGACTACAGGTTGCTATGCAGAGTGTGTGGGTGCGGCTTTCTACAGACACTGGTACGGTACGGTTAGCTAAGGGGCTGGTCTTATTTTTATATTGTATACACAGACTGGGCGCAATAATAAGCGCAGTGGAAGTGCCGTGAGTGTACATTGTATGAGCTGTACGATAATGATTTAAAAAGTTCTTTATGTACCATGTGGTTTAGGGGACAGATGGGTTTTCCCGCCTTTGTGAGTAGAGCAGACGGGATGATAGCGATATAATCTGCCGGACAACTATATGAAGTGTAAACTCTGAAGGCAAGAGTAGCCTCGCCTGCTACAACAGCAAGGGTTAAATGAAAGCCAGGTCTGAGGCGTCTCAGCCGGGAAGTCGGGGCGGGGCCAACGCAAGTTCAAGTCCTCATCCCAAAAAAGCCATAGAGCCGCCTCTCTCCCACTCCCCATTATTGCAGCAGCGACGGAACAACAGCTTCCCGGGGCGGAGGGTTGAGACAGGAGTCCGCTGTTCAGAGTACCCTCAGGGAAAAGGAAACACAGCGAGGCTAGAGGGAAAGCAACACGAGCACCCAGGCTACCTGCCCCTGCAGAGGGCGCCACACAACAGCCCCTGGCAGCGGTTGTCATGGTAACGAAGGGCTGCTGCAGGCCGGAGACAGTACCCCAGCCCCGGGGAGGAGGCTCCAGTCACTGACCCCATAGAGAAGGGGTGGGGGAAGGAGAGAGAAAAAGGGGCATCAAAAAACAGAAAAAGGGGTCGGGCATTAGAGAAGGAGAAGGCTAAAGATCCCTCGGAATGGAGGACGGCATTTCCAGCTATAGCAGCAGCCTGTATGACACATCCTCCCTCTTCCAGTTCTGCAACGGTAAATCGCTATTCATGTATCTTCTTATGTGCATTAATACTATGTGGCCAGCCTGCTGCAGCCCTCCAGCTGTGCCACACAACTCCAACAACCAGCTCCTGGGCGATGCTGAGAGGAGTAGTTGAACAGCAGCTGGATGCTCACTTCATTATTTCACTTTGCTTTGTGTAGAAGCTGCATGAATGATGCCACTTGCTCCTGTACAGAAAGCCACCCAGACATGGGCATTCCGCTAAATTAAAGTAGTCTATCACGCATGTAATATGATTAAGTGATCTAATGCTTGGATGCTTGGCAGCCTGGTTCTTATTAGCCTTTCCTGATCCTTCTTATTAATCCGCTCTCCCACCTCCCAGTACTTTCTGCTTTGTGGGTCTAGTCAGGTCAGCAGGAGCTGCTTCTCATCAGTCTAATGGCTTTAATTAGAAAGCCAAGCAACTAAGCCCAGCATAGCAGCTCAAGAGTTAATCAATGGCCGCTGCTTGTAATCTGCCATTTAACCAAAACTGGACACTGCATGCGGCAACCGGAAATGTGTGTGGTGCCCACCAAGATCATGCCTGGTAGAATATATTGTAATAGTGTTGTTGCTTCAAACAGCTCAGCCTTTAACTATGCTTAGGTCCTCTGGGTCAGTGCTGCACAACTTCTACATGTACTGGGCCTACTATATGTCATTCCACATTTCAAGGACCTGAATGTATTAAAATAATGATGACTTACAAAGTAGTCTATGGTGGGCCACATCTGGCATTTGGCCGTCTAATTGGACAGGTCAGCTTTAAGTGATTAGGAGCTGTATAGTTCTGGGTGGGAAGTCAAAGCATGAGTAGTTTATGTTGTAAAATCTCTGGACTGGATTTAGAAAAGTAGTGTATGGTTGCTGTTGCTTGAGACAGATGCCCCCAAATGTATTCATTGCTAACAGCTATTTACATATAACGATATCTGTGTGATAAGCTTCTCTGATCCTTGTATAGCAGAAGAATTACTCTGAAACGTGAGTGCTATTGCTGTTTGTGCTATTGTTGTCTAAATGTGTAGTTTTATTCTTCCCCAAGATACATGCCCATGTTTTGGAAGAGTCGAGGTGAATGAAAAAGTAAATGATATTGAGTGTATCCACCTCAGGGCGTTAGCAGAGACAGAGAGAATTATAGTAGGAGAGTTTATGCACTTGCTTCCTGTGCATGCGACTCCTGACACAAACCAACTGAAGTGGCAAGTAACCTTAAACTGTGCTCGAGTATCTCACTAACAGACTCTTGTCATGTAAGATCAACTTCTCTCCATCAAGCACAATATAGAGGCATCGACCCCAATGTAAATCACTTAACGTTCCCCATAGACGCAAAGATTTTTCTTTGGTGAACGACCAAATCGTACATGTTAAGATTTTTCGTCCGACATCTGTCAGAAAATTGATCGGCCAGGTTAAAAAAATTCATGGCAATATCGCTTGAAATTGTCTTTTTAGTTGATGGAGAAATCGTACATTTAAACTATCGTTTTGAGATAATTATGGTCTCACGATAACAAAAACATCTTTTATAAGTCTTTACATCTATGGCCAGCTTTAGAATATGTGGTGATAAAGAATGATAATTAAATTAATATCTGTGTGTTCTGGGTGAAAACTCCAGTGTACAATATCCAACCCCACTTTTTTATCCCTGCTATAATACTTTGTGTGCCATTGCCCTATCATTTTCATTGTTTGCGGCAGATCTTATAATCTGGTTTTGTATAGATGTACTTGCAGACCCGTGCAAAAGGCACATCGCTTGTTTATATTTGTGTTATTAACAGATCGCTGGAGTTACTGCTTTATGAATCATTTGATTTATATAGCGGCATTTTCATTTTTAAAATTCCTTCATCAGTTTCACACCCAAGTAATTTTATTTAGGGAGTGACCAACTCTTTACTCACCCAATTTTAAACCGTAATTAGACCTTTCCTGTTCGACTGTAATTACAAGATTTTAAATTAAGAAAAACTGGGGGGGTTGGTTCCAATTTGTTGGGCAGTCTTCTAGCACCACCCACCATCAGCTAGCGTTTCCCAAGCATCCCTTGCGGCAGTCTATGACTGTTTGCATGTGCAGTATAGTCAAGTTTCCTATGTCATTATTTAATGTGCTGACTTGTCAGCAAAATTTACCAGCTGGGTCTACAGCTTAACTGTTTTGTTTCTGACTTTCAAGTATTTATAAGTGCCAGTATGTTTCACAGTGTTGCCTTGTGATGCCGTGTTACTATCGGCATCATGTAACTGTCATTAGTAGAACAAGGTCTACTAAAGGGAATTTGACCGTTTTGCCATAAATTGCTGTTGCTGATGCCATTAAAGTCGGAATTTATCTTTTGACGCGCAACGCCACACAAGTCTATGGGCGTCATTTCTGCGGCGAAACAAGGTGAAAAAAATTCGCCCATCCCTAGAGAGCTATACTGTTGGACCAAAGTGAAAGATTCTTCTTAAAGTGCAATCTCTGCAGAATCCCTGGAGCTCATAATGATGACCGCGCTTATGCTGTTGCTGTTTTCATTTAATGGTTCCCATAGCAAGGCATTTGGTAGTTTTCACTCACATACTTTGCTGTGTAAATTTGAATACGTAGAATGTAAATCTTTTTATCACTAAAGGTGGCCATACACGGAGACATCTGCTCGTTTGGCGATGTTGAGTGGATCTCTCTCCGATATGCCCACCTTGAGGTGGCCAATATCGGGCTGATGCGGCCGCAATCCGACGGGATTTTTAGTCCCATCTGACTTTCGCCAGATCTCGATCGAGGGGGCCCCATACACAGGCCAATAAGCTGCCGTCTCGGTCTGTCGGCAGCTTTTATCGCCCCGTGTATGGCCACCATGAGACATATTTTTCCTTTTAAAGTTGGTATCCACCAAACAAATGCACTGCCCACAACTGAACCCCCTGCTTGCAATTGCCAAACTACATCCAAGCATTTGCAATTTTTGTATTCTGTCGTATTTAGTCATACTTTATTTTAAGATTAGGGAATATGTTCAGCCCTGACAGCATTAAACATGCAGCACTCTTCTAAACTTTAGTGCTATGTGTGTAGTGTTTTCCACTTAGTAATAAACCTGCTGCTTAAAGGGGTGGTTCACCTTTAAGTTCACTTTTAGTATGTTATTGAATGGCGATTCTAAGCAACTTTTCAATTGGTCTTCATTATTTATTTTTATTATTATTCCTTTTTTAATTATTTGCCTTTTTCACTGACCCCATCTAAAATGAAATGGTCTGTAAGCCTACACATTTACTATTATTGTTTTTTTTTTTATTGCTGCTCTTTCTATGTAGGCCCTCTACTATTCATATTCCAGTCTCTTACTCAAATCAATGCATGTTTACTTGGGTAATTTGGACCCTAGCAACCAGATTGAAACAGGAGAGCTGCTGAATAAGTCAAAAACCAAAAATAATAAAAAATCAAAACCAATTGAACAACCCCTTTAACTACATTAATCCGTGATGTGCTTGTTAGAGATTAATGTTAACACCAATACTTATAAGCACTCTGATCACAGTCTTTAACTGTATAGAATGCAATGCTCTCAATTAATACAGTGTCAGGGCCACTAGCATCCCAGGAGCAATGCACATTTGCTACATTTCTACATTGCCAATTGTTATTACTGGGCAAAAACAGATTAACAAAAAAACAGATCTGCTTAAAGTAGATTTATTAGTGTTATGTGAAATGTCTATAATGAAAGCATTTGTTTAAAGAATGAGACAGTCTACCACCAGTACATAGACAAATATTCAATAAAACAAATTTAGTTTTAAAAGATTGAGTTTATTGCACTGGGCCAATATCTGTTCATATTTATAGTTCTCTATGTAGGAACAGCAGTATTTGTAGTTGTCAGTGGCATGGCTGCCAAATTAAGGATATTTTCCAAGTAATTTCAGGTGTTCTGAAGCAACTTCGGGCGACTATGGAAAACGCATCGCTGCATGTGCTTTAGCGCAGGCGACTTTTCATTATGGCCTATGGGAAAACACGCTGAGGCAGTTCAGGGAGATTGTCGCTCAGAAGACGAGGCGATTAGTCGCATGTGACAAAAACTCCCCGAATCTCCTCGTGTGAACTAACTCTAAATGTTTGTAGCACACATTATTCATCCTATAATTTGTACCGAAACACAACATGATTAATTTGTCTCTTGGGCACCTATATTAGCAGGTTCAATACAACAGGGGATTGTGTTACAGTGGAGAATGGGGAAAAGTACAGAGGTGCCGATACCTTGCAGGTGTTGGCTTTCTTGAATAGGAGCTGATCCATGCAATTTTAACTGTCAACCCTGGAAGGTTTGCACTTCAATTAGATGTTTTCTTGGTTATCTAATGATGCTTGCTTTTTGCAGTTAATGAGTAAGATCATTGTAATGTTTATAATCAGATGTAATTCCCACAGGTTCCCTTAAAATGTCTCTTCGCTAATGCACAATGTTTCTGGGAGATTGTTAAGCGATATTGCTTTCAAGCAGCATTTAAAAAAAGTGACATAACTTCCTGACTAAATTTGGGCCATATTATAATAGACTTAATATTGACATATCCCTCTAAGGGTTTTTCCAGCTTGCATATAGTATCTGAAACCTCAACTATAATAGATTAATAGTTACTGTGCATCTGAGTGTTTATACTGTACTTTACACTATACATACTGGTGTCTGCTGAATACACTTTGCACTTTTTTTCAGCACCTGTATGTAGATTGAGGTTGTACATGGGCACAAGTTGAAAAGCAACTAAAAAATCTTATGTAAGAAAATGCCCCTCTCTGGAAAAACTCTGCTGGATAATATAAAAAAAAAAAGGGTACTCCTTATCTGTACAGATGCATACCTACACTTACGTCCTTTTCTGTTCAGCTAGAGGCCTGTAAGGGATTCTTACTGTTGTCAGACAGCTCCAGTGAATTCTATAATTGACTTAATTTCATTAAAATCTGGCCCCACTGAATATGTACTGGCATATTTATCATAAATTGCAATTAAGTCACCATATTTAGCATATTTATAAAAAATCCCAAATGAATTATTCACAATCTGATAAACATGCTGCAACAAATTAAAGAAAATTGCAAATGTTCAGTGCTGAAGCTAAAATTTCCCAATTCTACAGCATTTAGTATGTTATAGAATGTCCTATTCCTAGCAACATTTCAATAGGTGTTTCCAACTTTCAAATGGGAAGCCAAAAAGCTATATATATATATATATATATATATATATATATATATATATATATATATATATATATATATATATATATATATATATATATATATATATATCTTATTAAACCCATAGCAAGTAAATTGTGCATTGCCTCTACAAAGCATATTCCAAAATGAATTCTCTTTTTTTAATCATTAATGCTCAGTAAGTGATAGAGGACATTTTGGAAAATTAATTGCACTGATTAATTTTAGAATTGAATATAGTCTTTTTTTATATGTCTATTGATTACTTCAGTTCTGCAACCTTCCATTTTACTGATGAGTTCAGCACAGGGGGGAATAGACCCATTACTGAGTAAGTAATATATTTCTTGCAGCTCCCACACTGTGCATTATGGATGACTTTATGTTGAAGCTATAGATAACATCTGAAGGGCTCAACATAAATTCTTCAACCAAATTATCATCTACAGAAATATATAATTAAAAGATTCAGAATCTGGAGAAGTCTCTGTACATAAGAGACTCTGCATTTCAGAATATTTGCTGTGTTTGGAATTTCTCCAATGCTATAGAATGCTACCTATTGGCCATTTAGATAGGCGGTACAGCTCTGCACCTTTGGAAACCCCTAGGTACCTGTTTTGTTGCATTTGGTCGACTATATGAACCTCTGAAATATTATTGGACAGGTAGAATGGCAGTCCGGGAAACTAAAGTTTTGTTTAGATAAAGTAGTTGACCTCTTTCCTAATGAAAGCATGGTGCCTGGGGAGTTTTGCTGCATTCCATATGCATGTGAGTAATCTGTGGTAATGTAACTAATGCCTGAGATATGAATACGCAGGGCAATTTGCTTGAGAGCCCCTACCCCCCTTTTTAACTAAAGTACCAAAAAATAACTAAAAGTATCTGTTGTCCTTAAAAAAAACCCTAACCAATTTTATTGCATTTGGTCATACTGTGTTGTTATAAAAATCATCACAATACTTCCACAGAAAAGTTTTGTATCAGATATGATTGCAACATTTTATTGGCAAATGTATTGGCCCTTCAGTTTGAGAAACTCCTGTTACATAGTTTTAAAAACAAAAAGCAAGTATGTTGTTTACTCTACAGTGGGGGGAAAAGATTTTTGTGAAGTTTTGTTTTTGCCATTTTAACAGAGATAATGTAGCGAGTTAAATGCCAGTACTGTTGCTCATATGTTTTTTAAGCACAATGACGTACTAAAAGCGTAAGTTGGTAATAACTGGTTTTTCAGACCTTTAGTCTGTTTATTCTTTGTAAAACATATGGATACTAAATTGAAAGTGGAAGCACTATCATTGCATGTCAGGAAAAGCTGATATAGTGTTGCAAGTTTTAGGGTTAGTTCACACTAGGAGATTCGGGAAAATTTTGTTGCCTGGTGACTAATCGCCTCGTCTTCTGAGCGACAATCTCCCCGAACTGCCTCAGCGTGTTTTCCCATAGGCTATAATGAAAACTCGCCTGCACTAATGCACACGCGGCGATGCGTTTTCCATAGTCTCCCGAAGTTGCCTCACGGAGTCTCTCCTTGTTTGAACTGACCCTTATAAGCTTTCTTCTTAGGCTGCTCCAAAATAACTTCTTCTGTACTTAGTACAATGTGAACCTAAGGAGGTTAGACAATGATTGTTACTAGTAATATGGCTTTCTTTTAATCTGTTTGTCTGTGTATTTATTTTTGGAAGTTCAGATATGCTATCACCTTTATTTATCTATATTGTTGTAATGAAGATGAAATATCTGTATGCTGAAAAAATAAAAAATTGTCAATGGGTACACTTAGGGCTGCCATCATAAATCTTGGGACCCTGCCACATACATTTATTTGCCCGGTGCCCCATCATGAACACAAGTGCATGGAATTGAATTATTTCCGCCACTTCCCATGTATGTGCTAAACAAAAGATCCGTTAGATAGGTTTTACTAGGACAAAAGTTTGAATCTATTTTTTCACAGCTACTATGCTGCAAACTCACAAATCACTTTACTGAAAAGCAGTATCTATAGGGGAAACATACCCTAACTGCTGGAGGGGGGGTCAGAACTATAGGAGGCCCCGTGGGACTGATAAGCAGCTGCAGTATACTTGTTCTCAATATACTTGTTCTCAATATACTTGTTCCCAAAGTTTAGGAGCCCAACAATCTTGCTGTGGGGTTCAGTAACTAGTCCTTCTACCTAGTAAAGTAGAACGTTTATTTAAGCAATAGCTCACATAATTCAGTAAATAGATCACAATAAACACAACTGATACTGTTAATATACAAATAGTTCATATAACAGGCCACACAATGTTCATTAAATCAATCCATTCTATATTTAATGCAATGTTGGATAGTGAAAATCATTCCTGCTCAGGAATTGTATGTCTTTAAAGACTTTTCCAAAATATTGATTTTTGTTTCTTAAAAAACTATTTAGAGATTTCCCTTTGCATTAACATGCCAACTCACAACCTTTCAATAGGATTCTTTGTTATACACTTTCTTCATGAACAAGATATTGTCATACTGCATATTTCATTGCAATCATGGTTTGTAGGAAACAGCATCTTTCTCTCCTTAAAGAGAATCATTTAAATTCCATCTATTTTGAGAGCCAAAAGAACACTCTGTATGTGGCCCTCCTGTGAACCAGAGCCAAAAGAAATGTGCTATGGAACTTGCATTACATCATACTTCCACGCTGTCCTATATCCAGTATTTGGATTTTCTTAGACCCGGTTTCAGATCATTCAGAAATTAACCTCCCAAATGTCACATATTTTCTTTTAATGTGAGTACATTTTTGGCAGTGACCCATTGAATGACTGATTTGCTCCACTCTCTTTGTATGTGGACAATTCAGATTTAGACAAGCTACACTGCATGAAGGCTGTATTTTTAACTATGTAACTGTAACTAAGCCTTTTCTCTTGTAAGTGCAGACGTTTGTAGGGGAAAGGAGTAAATAGAAATTCCAATCTGTCATTTAGCATTCTAAATACAACAATGTTTGGAGTAATATTAAAGATGCGCTGACTTTGAATTTGCTGAATACAAAATCCTTTACAGAAGCATACAAAACTGAATCCAAGCCATACTTTGCATATACATATTTAAGATAGCTTTTTTTCAGCCGCTGTCCAGTTTGCAATTTCAGTCTGGTTGCTAGGTTTCAAATTACCATAACAACCATGCATTGTTTTGAAAAAGAGACTGGAATATGAATAGAAAGATGAGTAATAGCAATAACAATACATTTGTGGCCTGACAGAGGATTTGTTTTTAGATGGTATCAGTGACCCCCATTTGTAAGCTGGAAAGAGTCAGAAGCAAATGCTTTAAAAAATGTAAAAAAGCCCAATTCAAAACATCAGGTTTCTTCATACTTTGTTAATATACAGGTTTATTGCGAAATTACTTTAAAATATATCTATTCCTTGAGTAAGGAATGTAGCCCTCCCATTGCTTTCTGAATTGGCTTATTCTTAATGTTACTTTTACCAGCCTTACAATGGGCAATTCGACTCATGTTTACCATTACAATTCTCTTTTTACATCCTTTCTACTGAAATAGAGAAACTTTGACATACATAAGTGTGCATGTTACAACAGACTCCCCTATGCAACAAGAGGAGCTTGGACTGAAATATTAATGTGTGTTTAACTTGAACTAGTTAAATATTTGTCACATTGTGTGGGCTCTAGTTTTCATAGAAATAGCAGGTGTATTTACAGAAAACTTGACCTGGTCTGTTCAGTGTGTTACTAAATTCAGCAATATAAAGGCCCTTGGGGTGTGCACATTAGCACCTTTACATTCTTATCACACCCTTCTCACAGCAAGAAGAATAGAATATTCAGTGTAAAAATCAAACTGGGTAAATAGGCTGTGTGAAAAACGGTTTCTAATATAGTTACTTAGCCAAAAATATAATGCATAAAGGCTGAAGTGACTGGTTATCTAATATAATAGCCAGAACACTACTACATTTGGCTTCTGACTGGTAATAGGTTACAGGGATGACTTTGACTTGAAGGGGGGGCACATGGGACATAACTGTTAAGTTAGTTTGCTGTCCTGCTTGCTTACAAACTGAACATTCATGGAGAAGAAACTTTAAAAGTTAAGGTGACATTAACATTTGGTTTATTTTATTATGATATGTTTGCACTCTATAAATGCATAATAATAATAATCATATTCTCAGTCATGTATTAATTCCATTTACAGTTGGTCTTCATTATAGAAACAGTGCTTTAGCAAATGTTCGCAAATCGTTTTTTAGTGGAACTTGTTAACTTGTTTATCGCAGCAAGAAACTTGTGTGCCATTATATAATACTGTACACTGTTGTTGAAATATGTTTCTTGTTGCGATTACTGACTGTAGCATCCACAAATGAATGAAAGGCTGTAAGATGAAAGGGACAGAGCCTGAACCATGATTAATACAGTGAGTTTCCCTCTTGCAAAAATTTCAGTTGGTCGACCATGCCTGACAATTAGAAATTCTAAACTAAGCCGAATTGGAAGGTTCAGATTTCATTTCAAACCGTAACTGTGATATCCATATTAAAGGGGTAGGTCACCTTTTAAATTAACCTTTGATATGATGCAGGCATTTAGCAGCTCTCCATTTGGCATTTAAAGCTCTTATCTGGTTGCTAGGGTTTTATTTACCCTAGCAACTAGGCAGTGGTCTGAACAAGAGGGGAGAATATAAATAGCAGAGGGCCTGCATAGAATAGTATAGCATAGTAGTAAAATGTAACAATACAATTTTAGTCTCGCAGTGAATGGGTTTTATGCTGCCAGGGTAAGTGACCCCCATTTGAAAGCTGGAAACGTGTGGTACATTCCACTACAGTCAATTTGGTGATCACCCTACTCGTTCAAGCAGCCACCAGGATTTCTTGTACAGATACAGGTAAAGTTGCTGTACCGTGTTAGCCAGTAAAAATGTTTCAGGACAACCCTTTTGAAATAAAAAATAACAAAAGTGGTATAAAGTTAATGGCTTTATTGGCTAACTTATATAATCATAGCAAGCTTTCAGAACATTTTAGTTCCTTTTTCAATCGTAATCAGCTTGAAAAAGGAACTAAAATGTTCTGAAATCTTGCTATGATTAGATTAGTTAGCCAATAAAGGTATCACCTTTATACCACTTTTGTTATTTTTTATTTCAAAAGGGATGCCCTGTAACATTTGTACAGATACAATGTTTGGTTTGCTGCAGCACTAAAACAGAGAAACTAAAAAATAATTGTGCGAATTCACAACATAACTTTGAAGGGTTCTTTGTCCCAAGGGACTTACAGTTGACAAGTAGGGATGTAGCGAACTGTTCGGCTGCGAACTTCGACCGTTCGCGTCCGCCGAATGTTCGCGAACGTTTGGGAACGTTCGCATTTTGAGTTCGCGTTCGATTCGAATAAAAATCGTTCGACCATTCGAATTCCTTCGACCGCTAAAAATCGAACGATTTCCATTCGTTCGAACGATTGTAAGCATTCGATCGAATGATTTTCATTCAATCGAACGATTTTAAAACGTTCGATCGTTCGATTCGAATGAAAATCCTTCGATCGAATGATTAAAATCCTTCGATCGTTCGAATCGAACGATTTTAGCAGGTGTTCGAAGTTTGCGAACTGTCCACGAACGTTCGCATTTTTTGCCGGTGTTCGCGAACAGCGTTCGCGAACACCAAATCGGCAGTTCACTACATCCCTATTGACAAGAACTGATATTATTGGTCTGGTAATGGATTATTACGGTGATACTATTGTCAGGACTGCCAGACGTACCCGACTCAGAAGTATCCGACGGCGCTGTTTACATTCCCGGCGGTCACAGTGAAGATCCAAGATGGCGGCGCCCATGCTGAACACATGGCTGCAGCGTCGCTGTATGATGATGTCATCTCTGGTGCCGGGATCTCATCATAAAAGGGCGCCCAAAACACTGTGACGGCGCCCAAGAATAGGATTTGCTGCCATTAATCCTGGGTTCCTGTTTGTGTTTCCTGTATCCTGATTCCTGCTCCTGCCTTGGTTTTGACCCCCTGCCTGGACTCTTGTTATTTGATCCTGATCTGCCTACCATTGAACTCTTGCCTGGACTTTGACCTTGATTCTGCTTAACCCTTTGGATACCGCGACCTTGGTCCCTCAAGAGGGCTTCCTCCTTGATCCAGACTACCTCCCTGGAGGGAGCTCCCGGCTCCCTGACAACTATAGACCAAAGAATTCCTGTACCTTACCACTGTACTAGTACTGTATATATTACTGTGATTCTTCTTCTCTGAAACTGAAATAACCCTTCAGCTTGTTGGTGTTCCTTGTCTGCCAAGCCTGATTCTTGCCTGCTGTTTTGTGAGACAGCACAGACTTTAGGAATGCACTATTTTGGCAAAGACTGGGATGAGAGAACACAAGGAGGGGGTTGATATTCTTGTTTTACATTGATTCATTTGCTATATCAAGTCTGGAACGCTCGGCTTCACTAATTAGTGCTTCCTGTTTGGAAATAATTACCAATGCATTAGTTTGATGCTAGGCCAAGATTTATCCACGATGCTTTATCCCTGCTCACAGTGTACTCTAAATGTATTGTAAATGTGTTAGGAATAAGTATCTGTGACTGGGAGTATGTATGTGTTGGGAAGGACAACTCACTGCAGTTGTTAACAGTTTAGAAGCCAGACCGTGAACCTCATTTCTAGGCACCTCTAGGTTTTTTTCAGGAGATTACTCTCTGATGTGCCAAGAAACAGGTAATAAACAAATAGCGTTGCATACACTTCTGCATAAGAATCTGATTACTGAAATGTACTGTTTATGACATGTTGGAATTTGGCCCCTCAAGGTTGACTATTCAAAAACCTAACATGTTTATTTGCTTTAGTTCCACAGTGCACAATATGTGCTTTACACAATTAAGAGGTTTAACAGTTATTAGCCCAGCAGGAAGAAATACAAACTCTAACAATGAGAACAACTTCCTTATTACATTGCGACTTAATAGTTTCATGTTACATAGTAATATATTTTTGATTTGGGTTGAAAAAAGACACATGCCCATTAAGAGTTACCCCTCCAAATTACCCCAGTTCACATATATACAGTGTTGTGTAAAACTATTTGCCCCCTTCCTGATTTCTTATTCTTTTGCATGTTTGTCACACAAAATGTTTCTGATCATCAAACACATTTAACTATTAGTCAAAGATAACACAAGTAAACACAAAATGCAGTATTTAAATGAGGGTTTTTATTATTTAGGGAGAAAAGAAGTCCAAATCTACATTTTCGTGTGTGAAAAAGTAATTGCCCCCTGAACCTAATAACTGGTTGGGCCACCCTTAGCAGCAATAACTGCAATCAAGCGTTTGCGATAACTTGCAACGAGTCTTTTACAGCGCTCTGGAGGAATTTTGGCCCACTCATCTTTGCAGAATTGTTGTAATTCAGCTTTATTTGAGGGTTTTCTAGCATGAACCGCCTTTTTAAGGTCATGCCACAACATCTCAATAGGATTCAGGTCAGGACTTTGACTAGGCCACTCCAAAGTCTTAATTTTGTTTTTCTTCAGCCATTCAGAGGTGGATTTGCTGGTGTGTTTTGGGTCATTGTCCTGCTGCAGCACCCAAGATCGCTTCAGCTTGAGTTGACGAACAGATGGCTGGACATTCTCCTTCAGGATTTTTTGGTAGACAGTAGAATTCATGGTTCCATCTATCACAGCAGGTCTTCCAGGTCCTGAAGCAGCAAAACAACCCCAGACCATCACACTACCACCACCATATTTTACTGTTGGTATGATGTTCTTTTTCTGAAATGCTGTGTTACTTTTACGCCAGATGTAACGGGACGCGCACCTTCCAAAAAGTTCAACTTTTGTCTCGTCGGTCCACAAGGTATTTTCCCAAAAGTCTTGGCAATCATTGAGATGTTTTTTATCAAAATTGAGACGAGCCTTAATGTTCTTTTTGCTTAAAAGTGGTTTGCGCCTTGGAAATCTGCCATGCAGGCCATTTTTGCCCAGTCTCTTTCTTATGGTGGAGTCGTGAACACTGACCTTAATTGAGGCAAGTGAGGCCTGCAGTTCTTTAGATGTTGTCCTGGGGTCTTTTGTGGCCTCTCGGATGAGTTGTCTCTGCGCTCTTGGGGTAATTTTGGTCGGCCGGCCACTCCTGGGAAGGTTCACCACTGTTCCATGTTTTTGCCATTTGTGGATAATGGCTCTCACTGTGGTTCGCTGGAGTCCCAAAGCTTTAGAAATGGCTTTATAACCTTTGAAATTGAACTCAGGTGTGATAAACCACAGTTAAGTTATTATGTAACAAGGGGGGCAATCACTTTTTCACACAGGCCCATGTAGATTTGGAGTTTTTTTTCTCCCTTAATAACGTAAACCTTCATTTAAAAACTGCATTTTGTGTTCAATTATGTTATCTTTGACTAATAGTTAACGGTTTTTGATGAGCAGAAACATTTAAGTGTGACAAACATGCAAAAGAATAAGAAATCAGGAAGGGGCAAATACATAGCGATACAGAGTCCAAAGACAAAGAGCAAAAACATCTCAGAGGAGCTTTGAAAGCGTGTGGCTACCCAGACTGGGCCTTTGTCAAAACAGCAGCAACCAAGCCCAACAGGAACACCAATAGAAATAACCGCCCGGAGACACATAGTAGGCGAAACATAGTCATCCCATATGTAGCTGGAGTGTCAGAGAAACTCAGGAGGATTTTCAACAAACACCATGTCCCTGTGTTTTTCAAACCTAGCAACACACTGAGACAAAAACTGGTACACCCAAAGGATCAAACACCAAAAGAAAAACAAAGCAATGTGGTATACGGAGTCCAGTGTAGCGAGGAGTGCACAGATCTATACATCGGGGAGACAAAACAACTCTTCTCCAAGCGAATGGCTCAGCACAGGAGGGAGAACTCTACAGGGCAAAACTCAGCTGTCTTTCTACACTTAAAAGACAAGGGACACTCCTTTGAAGACGGCAAGGTCCAAATCTTGGGTAACGAAGACCGCTGGTTTGAACGAGGCGTGAAAGAGGCGATTCATGTCAAGGTGGAGAGACCATCTCTGAACAGAGGTGAGGGCCTTCGACACCACATGTCTGCTACATACAATGCTGTTCTAACATCTGTACCCCGGCGGATTCAGAACACTTCAAAGATCCATTCATGCAACTCTCACAAGTAACACCTGTATCTAGGAGTTGCATGACACATTGGATAATCCTATCACAACTACACAGAATCAACACCTCTGTGAGTTTCTTCAGATGTCACCTCTTTGAAGAGTTACAATGTGCCATTGTAAATGGATTAGTGGAAGAGTTTTTATATGCCGAGAACTTCCCACACCAGTCAGTTGAACTGAAGAAGCTGCTCGGATGAGTAGTGAAATGTCTTCATTGATTACTCAGCAAGTCCAGTTGTTTTTAGGTTTTTTTTTTTAGATTGACCTATACTAGATATACTATGACCTGGATGAATGAAAATCTTCATAGTCACAAGGGGGCAAATAGTTTTGCACACCACTGTACATACCTAAACAGACCTATCTATACACTCAAATATTTGTGTTTGTGGCATAGCCAAATATCCAGGTGCAAAGAACTTAACATGCTTACATAATTAAACCTCTGAGATAGCTTTTGGTAGCCTTCCCCTAAACCATGATACTGAACAATCTTTGTTTTCAGATCTTTTGAGAGTTGCTTTGAGGATCCCATGCTGTCACTCTTCAGAGGAGAGTCAAACAGATGCACAACTTGCAATAGGCCACCTAAAATACCTTTTCTCGTGATTATACACACCTGCCTATGAAGTTCAAGGCTTAATGAGCTAATCCAACCAATTTGGTGTGGTTATTTATGTAACCATCTGTTCATCTATCACTGGTTTTATGGAGCTGATTTTGGCCTGTAAACACTAAATTGTAATGCACTAAAGTATGCTACAGTACAGGGTGAATTGCATTACTGCCATAGTAAGGGTGGTAGAGAGCTAATGATAACTTACATGTGACAGTAACTTCAAGTGTGATTCATTAACTCTTTGTACTTATAAATTTTGTTACGATTTTGGGGTGGATGATAATTTGTGAGGGCAAAACTATAATATATAATCAATGTTTAGTGACTTAACAATGTAGCAGTGTCAGGCAGCCGCTGTAATAGTTAAATGGGTTTTCACCTTTAAGTGAACTTTTAGTATGTTGTAGACATCGATATTCTGAGACAATTTTCCGTTCTTCTTTTTTTTTTTTGTGTTCGTTTTTCCGGTTATTTCGCTTTTTGTTCTGCAGTTATGGTTGCTTGGATCTTGTTTACCTTAGCAGGCAATAATTTGAATGAGAGACTGGAATATGAATAGGATAGGGTCTGAATAGAAAGATAAGGAGTAAAAAGTAACCATCATAATAATAATAATTATACAATTTTAAACTCACAGAACAATATTTTGTGAGCTGCATTTGAAAGCTGGAAAGATGTAGAAGAGGAAGGCAAATAATTACACTTCTATAAGAAATAAATAATGAGGAAAGTTGCTAGGAATAGGGCATTCTATAAAATATTAAAAGTTCACTTAAAGGTGAATCACCCCTTTAAGTCTACTGCCTAAATATATTCAGAAATATTATAATATACCTTCTATCCTACTGTTCTCAACCCTTGTTATTGTTTTTTGTAATATTAACGGGTTTTGTTTATTTTGCTTTACCTGTTCAGATGACAGTGCCTCTGCTTCAAGCAGTATGGAGGTGACAGATCGCATCGCTTCCCTGGAGCAACGCGTACAGATACAAGAAGATGAGATCCAGCTGCTGAAGTCAGCACTTGCTGATGTGGTTAGAAGGCTAAATATCTCTGAAGAACAGCATGCACTGCAGAATAGGAAGGGACCCACCAAAGGTATTGCCTTTCACTTTTAATTGTAATTACAAACACATACTTGTATCCCTGTTTCCTATAGTACAGTCTTGTACAACAAGGCTCTACATACTGCCACATTTAACAAAAAAATCATTTCATTTCATTATGAAATCTCAGAAATAAATGCATGAAGCAGTGGTTATAAATATCTTAAAGGAGAAGGAAAGGTTAAAACTAAGTAAGCTTTATCAGAAAGGTCCCTCTAAATATACCAGTAAACCCCCAAAGTAGTGCTGCTCTGAGTCCCCTGTCAAAATAAACACTGCATTTCTTTCCTTCTATTGTGTACACATGGACTTCTGTATTATTAGACTTCCTGCCTTCAGCTTAAACTTCCTTGCCCTGGGCAAGAGCATGCTCAGTTTGCTCCTCTTCCCCCCCCCTCCTTCTCTGCTGTAATCTGAGCCCAGAGCAGGGAGAGACTCAGGCAGGAAGTGATGTCACACCACATTAATACTGCAGCTCCTATCCTAAACAAACAGAGTTTCTAGAGCTTTTTACTCAGGTATGGTAAAACATTCTACAGAATAAATATATCATTCTAGCTTGCACTATTGCAGCTAATCTATTGGCAATAAAATGCCTCCGTAGCTTTCCTTCTCCTTTAATGAAATATCCAGTTATTTATTTCGGAACAGATAAGAATCTAGCAGGCAATTTCATGGACTTGTTGTTCTCCGTATTAAATGGTGTTTAAGTCTACACTGCACTAGTGTCACACTGTCCATAACTGCCTGTTATGGACAACTACAGTGGTTGTTCCAGCTTCATATCTTTTCCAGTATCCTTTTTTTAATATTGATTTACCTCTGTAATATGGGTAATCCATTAATCTTCAGATCACAATGTTCAAAAAAAGTCAGATGTTGAGAAGCACCAGCGCAGTACTGCTGCAGGTATGTTACAAAAATAACAGCGTGGAAAGTAAAATGAAGTGTAATATATTTTTTTTGATTACCCGAATGCACATTAACACTTATTTTAGTTAACCTGTGTGTGTGTGTTGCATCTTTGGTTCCTGTGTAATTTGTTTTCATAACAGTAGACTGGATTTGCAGATATGATCTGATCTAGTTAAGAGATGTAAGAGAGATGGAAAGGTGGCCATGTGGCACTTAATTGCATTGCATGAATACAGACTGAAATTACATTGTTTTTAGGAAAAAGCTGCTTTTCTGCAACAACTTCCTGGTCTTGTGCACTGTAGATCATTGACTGTTTTGCAAGCAAGAAGCCTGCTGTGTGCACCATCTCAGACTGTCCAAACTCAATAACATACAAACTTAGTTTATATTTTTGTGTCCTGTCACCACTAAATTAATCATGCAGAGTTTAAAAAATATTTTAGCTAGATCATTTAAATTGCAGACTTATTGTAGAAAATATAACCCTTTTCAAAATGACATATAATTATTACAGATTTCAAATGATTTAACATACAATATTAATATTTTTTGAATTTTAAAGAGCAGTGCATTAAAGTGGCAAAGAAAATAACTTCACAGTAGCTTTCAAATACTGATGGAAACTAGATATATTTAGTAACAGAAGACTCAAATATAACAACATCTAAGCTGATGTTATTGCAACTGTTAGCATTGCCACTCCTATTTTAGTTCCTTTTTGCAGTGAAATAATGTAATCCTCACGGCTTTTTGATTCTCAACTCATAGGCTGTTGCATGTATTTTTCATACTTTTTTTAAAAAAAATAATATTTCTATTTTATTAACCAGGCAACATAAACTTGGCTAGCTTCAACAAACTGTTGCATTGTATTAATTTTGAAGAAAATGTATGAGTTGGGATTAATCCACTAGTGTATCACAAAACCATACTGCTTTTTCCATCAGTATTTGAAAGCTACTGTGAAGATAAGGTTCTCACCTTGCCTCATGGCTGGAGCGGCACTGACTCCACTGTACAATATGCATCCCCTCAC
This sequence comes from Xenopus petersii, assembly GCA_038501925.1. Taxonomy (NCBI): domain Eukaryota; kingdom Metazoa; phylum Chordata; class Amphibia; order Anura; family Pipidae; genus Xenopus; species Xenopus petersii. The sequence continues at coordinate 50,980,402 of CM076686.1, read as the reverse complement.
TCACCTTGTTTCATTGAAGTGATGGATTCTGGGACTTTAGATGGTGCACAGATTCCCTTGAAAGTAGATGAAGTCCCAGAATCCATCACATTGGAACAAGTTGCGGGAGGGCTAGAAAGTCTTAATGAGTGTGGAGGGGGGAATAGTTCCTTTGAATCTGTGGAATGAGGTATGTCTAATGAGCCTGCCTTTTGACATCAAAAGGGTGTAGTGTATTTTTCCTTTAAATGGACACTGTAATTCTTTAATATCATTTTCATTATAGCCAGTTTTAAGGGTTTTTGTGGAGAGTTCGAAAAGCTATTGCTTTTGTACCATAGCTCTGGTGGAATCATTGTGACTTTTAAAGCACCCAGTTTTACTTTGCCACAGAAGTAATAGGCATTACTCATAGCAATCAAATCATTCACTTTTAGGAATCCATGCAGTCAGAAGAAATGAACAGCAAACACTTCCTTTAAGAAATGCTGTTAATAGTGAATCCATCTTACCAAAGAAACCAAGTGGGTCTCTGCCTTCCCCTTCAGGGATAAAGAAAGATATTGTTCCGCTAGCATCCAAAAGGTAAGCTCACCAATAAACACATAATAAGCAGACAATGTATTTCTTTTTTGCAACTTGCTTGAATATTTACCTGGTGTGCACACAGTAATTTAGAGTAAGCTGGCCAATATCCACAGATGTGGGAAGTGTGACCTTTATTTAAACCTCTTAACTGAAGGCCCAAATGTGGACCTTTAAATGATTGTTATGATGCCCAGTCTGCTCTAGGGCTCCATGGACTTCATTTATTTAATCTAATCTAGCCCTCAAACACGCTGTATGAGAATTGGCACTCTATAAGTAGTAAATGTGTGTCTTGATTTAGTTGGTCCAACAGTTGGTGCATCTTTTGGCACATTTTTTTGTCATTTTAGATTTTAGAAAATTAGCACTAGTACAAAAGTCTGCAACTTTTCAAAACTGCATGTAATTACAATCAGATTCCCAAACACTAATCACCTTTTTACTAAATAATCAGGTTGACTAGAAGAATGCTAACATGCTTATGGATTAATAAAACCTGTTTTCTGTAGATATGTTTTTTTGGTTGGTTGCTTTCTCTTACTAAGCTCCTATGCCTTTTAATCTGTCTCTCGCACTCATTTCTGCTTTGCTTCTCCCCTGCATCATTCTGGCTGTAGCAAATCTGTGCGTCTAATGAATTCGTGTAAATTATCTAAGCCTACAACAAGGTAACTTTTTTATTTTTGTAGCTGCTGCATTCGGCAGATCATGCCTTATGTTTGCTATCAAAGATGTATAAAAATTGCAAGAAGGCTCAAGTTATTGATGTCAAATACACATAACCCTAGCTGATTTGCAGCATTGTCTTCCATCATCCCGACCAAGCAGTTGCTGCAGCGAGTTTTAATACTCAACAGGGAAACAGATTTAATGTCTCCTTGCAGTGCAACAGATTTGATATCCTCTTGCATTTTCAAGGCCTACTTGTGAACCAAATAAACATTATCTACTCTAATATTAGGCAACATACTGTATTAAGATGGTTGATTTGTGTTGTAAAATTGCTTTGCATTTTTTTTAAATCTCAGGACATTTAACTCTGCTTGCATTGTTTACTTGCACAATACATTTGTTTCTTCCTGTAGGATGCACTGTTACAATCTGCCAATCTCATAAACGGCCTTTTAGAGATAGATTAGTCCTTGCAAAAAAAAAATCGCTAATATTCAGTGCTGGGCACCTATTAAGCCACTTATTTCAAAGAATGCTCAAATTCACACAGCCAAGGAAGAAAAAAAGAAGGTTTAGAACAAGGCTGGTATTTGCAAAGATGTTATTATTATCCTTTATTGTTATAGAGCTGATATACTCTGCCACCCCAACTCATTAATCTTGAGAATAGATTCCTGCTAAATATTAAGATATTAATATTTCTGTTAGTAAATAGGGAATATTGGTGGGATACAAAAGAGAAATGTGTGAATATATTATATTTTACAATTTGAGACTTTTAAGCGGCAGAATTTAAGCCCCTGAAGGCGGCAGTAATGAATCGCCCTTTGTTATACCTTAAATGATTCACTGCATGCTACATAATTTTAAAATAAAGAATTATTATAAGTGATATTGCTTATGATATACCTTCCTTTTAGTAATGTCAAAAGAACTAATTCTACTGAGCGCATCTCTTCTGGAGCGCGAAGGGAAAGTTCTGGAGATGCCAAAGGTGGTCGTAATCGTGCTGGCTCAACAAGCAGTTCATCCAGTGGGAAAAAAAACAGTGAAAGGTACAGTAAAAGCAACCTAAAACTTAATTTTGTTAAATTCTGCACAGTTGAAAAATCAACCCCATCTTTTTTTTTTTTCAGGTCAGACCCCTATGTTAAAAAACGAATTTACTGGCACAATGAATATTGTTTAACTTTTGATGCCAGGACTTATAGTGTCAGCCTTGCATTAGTATGTATTCAATTTTAACTATTCTCACGCTGAAGTACTCTACATACAGTGGGCCCTGCTAAAGAGAGCCTGCAATCTAAGAATAAAGCATGAGTAATACATTTATTAGGCTTAAGTTCAGGTATTAAAATGACGTATGCCCAGTGATTTTGCTGTCCTGGCCAAAAGCAAAAATGCCTGACAGATCCCAGCTGATTATCTAGGTACTATGGATATCTGGTGTTTCGGGGAAAGGTTTAAAATTTTAGTCTGCTGATCTGCCTTTGTTGACCAATGCATGGTGTATTGGGAGATAAGGAAGTGAAAAGCAGTCACAGCTCCTGCTGTTCTGACAATTGCAACAATAGAAAGGTGGCCATATAGAGTGCAGCCTCTTAAGCTGGTCATAGACGCAAAGATCAGATCTGATCGTACAAATCGAGGATTCGTACGATTTTCGGAACGTGTGTGGAGAGTCCCGACATTTTTCGCCCGGCGGAGATCGGTCGTTTGGTTGATCGGACAGGTTAGAAAATTTCTGTCGGCTGCCGATAATATCGCTGCGTGTATTGCCGATCGTACGATTTTCAGTGGGAGACTGTCACTAGCTTTGGTTGGATATAGATATCGTACGATTGCTGTCAGGGGCAGAACATTGCTGATCTGTTCTTTAACTAATCTGACTGATAAGACTTTGATCTGAATGGTTAGTGGCAGGTCGGGAGATGGGAAAGTCCGATCGTACAATGATTCGTACGATCGGATCTTTGCATCTATGGCCAGCTTAATTCACTTTGTCCATTGATCCTGTGAGGCTGATTGTTCTAAGAGAGTACCCTTTGGCTTATGTATGGCCTGACCTACTTTTTCAAAATGCATCAGCTAATTATGCTGCTCCAGCAAAAATTTGCACTGGAATCTGTTTTGCAAAATCGCAAACAGATTTTTTGATATTTAATTTTTAAATCTGACATTGGACATAGATTATCCAAATAATTCTTGCGTGTCAAGTTATTTATTAATGACCTGGAGATGAGCAGTGGCTTAACTAGATATTACTGGGCCCCACAGCAAATTATTTTTCAGGCCCCCAAAATTTTTAGCAGTTGACTTGTTTTACCAATATTTATTGAAACTGTATATGAATTAGGGCCTCGTGGGGCCCCTATACCTCCTGGGCCCCCCTGCAGGCGCAGGGTCTGCTTCCTCTATAGTTACGCCCCTGGAGATGAGCATTAAAAGTACTGTTTCTATTTTTGCAGATGATACTAAATTGTGCAGAACTATAGGTTCCATGCAGGATGCTGCCACTTTGCAGACTGATTTGTATAAGTTGTAAAACTGAGCAGCAAACTGGAAAATGAGGTTCAGTGTTGATAGATTGGACAGACACAATATCAAAGGTTATTGTGTTAATAAATTCTAGGGATGCACCGAATCCAGGATTCGGTTCGGGATTCGGCCAGGATTCGGCCTTTTTCAGCAGGATTCGGATTCGGCCGAATCCTTCTGCCCGGCCAATCCGAATCCTAATTTGCATATGCAAATTAGGGGCGGGGAGGGCAATCGAGTGACTTTTGTCACAGAACAAGGAAGTAAAAAATGTTTTCCCCTTCCAACCCCTAATTTGCATATGCAAATTAGGGTTCGGATTCAGTTCAGTATTCGGCCGAATATTTCACAAAGGATTCGGGGGTAGGCCGAATCCAAAATAATGGATTCGGTGCATCCCTAATTCTATAACTAGTATAGATATGGGTATATAAAATTTAAGTGAAAGTATGGAGGGGTGTGTGTACGGATGCTGGGTTTTCATTTTAAGGGGTTGAACTTGATGGGCTTTCTTTTTTCAACCCGATTTAACTATGTAACTATCCCCCACAGAAGCCCTTCAGCAGAACAATGAGAAGGTAACCAGATATGTTCTTTGGTACATATTATAATAGCACTCAATAGTAAAAATCCAAGTCCCACTGCGACTTCTTCAGTTGCAATGAGTCAGAAAAACAACAGCTTAATCTTAAAGCAGTTCGATCATGAACTGCTGGCTCTTTCTGAGACCACAGGGTCAGGCAAAATGACATGAGATCACTGCCAACACACCAATATTACAACTAAAAAAATATACTTGTTCTTTTTCAAACCTTGGGCCAGCTGTAGAGACAAATGTCTGTGACGTCTCTTCATTGGTTAGAAATGCAAAGTAAATCAGCCATTGCTAACTATTTTGACAGCAAATCTAGATTGTGAGCAGGAAGCACCTATCTTTCATTGGGAATTTCCCGGAGAGGAGTACAGGCATCTGGACCAGATTGTGTATTACAGCTAAAATGCTGTTTTGTGAATAAGGCAATGCAAACAACACTGACAGTAGCCTAATGAGTAAGGTATTTTTGCAGCAAACTTTCTCCCTGCATTTGCCGTCAAATACTTTGGGTTTTCTCTCTCACACTAAAAACCATTAAGCTTCTAAAAAATTTAACTAAGGCCTTTGGCACACATTGTGTGTTTTGGTGTTTTTTTTATTGCCAAAAGGTTTTATTGAAAAAAAAAAAAAGCAAATAAAATTACAAAACAATACAAATCAATATTAAAAAGAAAAAAAAAAGAACCCATAAATAGCGGCTGGGCCAGATAAAGCAGTAGATCTCTCGATACATTCAATATTCCTTGGCCTATAATTTTTACACCTGTAGCGCTGAAAACAATCGAGCATCATTCTCATGGACTAGCCAAGGCATTTAGATCTTATCATATGCCTCCATGTCATTCTGCAACATGTGGCTAAGTTTCTCATTAGTAGCTATATGCATTATCTTAGCCTTCAAAAGCGTCAAAGGTACATTTTCTTTTTTTCCAGTTACTAGCAATGCTCGGTCTGACTGCCATGTTTTGGTGTTTTTACACCCTAGGCTTTACCATTCAAATATATTGTGTAATGGTTGACTACTGAAAGATATCCTAATTATGCCTTATAACTGGAATTAGTTTTCAGCTAATTCCAGTGTTTTGCATAGTACAGATTTTGAAAGGAAAAATTGGGCTCAGTACTATAATTATTGGAATATACAATGTAAGGCTTATTGCATATTTAATGAACAAATTGCACATATATTGATTAATGGGTTGAAGACCTTCATCATGTGTTACAAGGCAGAACCAGTGTAGTGCAGAGTGAATTAGACATTTTGTTGAAATCTGGCACAGAACGGGGCAGAAATACCTTTTTTGTTTGTATAGAATTCTCTGTGCTCACTGCTGCAGGGATACAGCGATTCCATTTCTATTTAATATAAAGTTATTTCACCATTTTTTGCCTGCCCTGAGAACTATTGCAAACGGCCAATAAAATGCCTACTGTCATTTCTACTGTAAATGCATATTCATAGCTGTCCTTTGATGCACCAAAACCGAGTGCCTGGGAACAACAAAACGCAGCAAAATGCAAGAGAATTCACAAAGCTATTGTTACATCTGATTTTTTAGCACTTCCTCTGACATTTAAACTTTATTTTGAAACAATAATGTTTGCAAAGCATTTTCCTGTTCATCATCTATCTGTAACTTGTCCTTTACACTTTCTTATAAGCAGGAAATGAGCAAATATGTTTCCCTTTAACCATTCACTGTTTAAAGAACTAAGATAAACTTTGATGGGAATGTGTGCTGCATGATATACATGTCACAGTTAGCTGTTTAAAATAAATTACTGCATTTGCTGAGGAACAACACCCAGTAACCCTTAAGGGTTTGTTCACCTTTAAACAACTAGTTGTTTTCAGATAGATCACCAGAAATGGCGACTTTTTCGAATTACTTTTTATTTTCTATTAGTTACCAGTTTTCTAATAATAAATTTGTAAACTGTCATTTTTCACCTTCTACAGCAGCTCTGGGAGGGGGGGGTCGCCGACCCTGTAAACTGTCCTAAATTGATACATTTTTTATCTTTGTCCCTGATGAGCAGAATCTCGGTTTCATTACAGGTAGCTGTTAGAATTGATACAATAGTTGCTAATACTCCAGAGATACTGCTGAAAAATGTATCAACTAAATGTTGCAAAAATTAGCTGATATGGCTGCCTACACACCAATATTGCAACTAAAAAATGCAATTTCTGGTTTAGGAATGAAATTTTATATTTGGGTACCCTTTCAATTTTGCTAATTTGATTACATGTAACTGCTCAATACTGATTACTGGCAACACCAAATTTGTTGGATTAGCCTGTTAAGCCTTGAACCTCATAGGCAGGTGTTTCCAACTATGAGAAAAGGTATTTAAGGTGGCCAATTGCAAGTTGTGTATCTGTTTGACTCTCCTCTTAAGTGACATCCAGAATCCAGACACTCCTCAAAGGCTATAGGAGGCGTCTAGAGGCTGTGACATTTGCAAAAGGAGGCTCAACTAAGTATTGATGTAATATCTCTGTTGGGGTGAACAAATTTATGCACCTGTCTACAGCTGGCCATAGACGCAAAGATCCGATGGTACGAATCTAGGATTTGTACGATTTTCGGCCCGTGTGTGGAGAGTCCAACATTTTTCGTCCGACGGAGATCGTTTGGTCGATCGGACAGGTTAGAAAACTTCTGTCGGCTGCCGATAATATCTCTGCATGTATTGCCGATTGTACGATTTTCAGTGGGGGACTGTCACTAGCTTTGTCGGACATAGATATCGTATGATTGTTGTCAGGGGCAGAACATCAGCTGATCTGTTTTTTTGATCCGACTCGTAAGACTTTGATCTGAATGGTTAGTGGCAGGTCGGGAGATGGGGAAGTCTGAACGTACGATGATCTTTGCATCGATCGCCAGCTTAATTTTGTTATGATGCATATTGCATATTTTCTGTTAATCCAATAAACTTTGTCATTGCTGAAATACTACCGTTTCCATAAGGCATGTTATATATTTAAAGGAAGTTGCTTCTTTAAAAGCTCAGCCAATGATAAACAAAACTCCAAAGAATTAAGAGGGGTTCCCAAACTTTTTCATATGACTGTGTGTGTGAGGCCAAACTGTAGCATGGGAAAAAAAACACCATTTTGCATTTATTTTGACCTGAGCACACAGGTTTTTTTTTAAAAAATGTGCAAGCAAGTTTTGCATGCAAAAGAAGGAATGAGGAAACATTGCTCTCTGTATTATTTTACATTTTGCATTTTATTTATTCTCTGTTTCTTTACATTTTAAGGAAACAAATTAAGGAGACACAACTGCATCTGCCTTTTCACATTAAACTGCACAAATCTCCAGTTGGCAAATGCTCAACCTGAACTAGTCTGTTAATCTTGTGTACACATGCCACCTCTTGACAAAATTAATTATTTTATACATTTTGTTTTTCAGCAAACCCAAGGAACCCATGTTCAGTGCAGGTGAGATTTTTTTCTGTGTGCTCTGTAAGCGCCCTCTAAGCTAATTTTTTTTCCTCCGGGTAACTGGATGTTTAGGCATTTCTAAAAAAATTGGGTCATTGTCCATTGCAGTTTGAGTTTTTGTTTACTTCAGAAGTGTCAAGCTAGGGTTGAAAAAACATTCAGCCAGTGAGGCAGAAGATTATATATTCAGCAGAGGGAGCCTGAAAGGAAACTGTAATCCCCTGCCCAGGACATGATCTGCAATACCCCATTCCTGACCCTCACATATGTATATTGTGCTGGCATGGAGGGGCCAAGCTGGAACAGCAATCTTATGAGATTTGTTGATTTCCCATTCTTGTTGAAATCCTGTAATACTTAGACTAGTTATATTAATTCTGCTTCTGGGCAAGGATTATTAATTATTCATTTGAGATATGCAGTAAGTTGTTGTTTAACAAAATGTAATGGCTTGTCTGATTTGATCTGACCATTGCCCCTTGGAGTTTCATTTTCTATCCATTCTATTTTCCCTTTTGACCTAGTGCCAACAGCAGGATGTTAAATAGAGAGGCTCTAAAGGTCTCTAAGAGATTTAGTAAACAAATGGAGATAGTTGCTTGACACCAGCATGCAGAGCCAGTGGTAGTTACTGCAAATAATACAGTATATGAGATTGACCTTGTTATTGGATACAATAAACTCCTAGGCTGCTCAGAGAACTTTATTGCAAACCTGTAATTCTGATTCTGGTTTTTATGAGCTTCTTTGTGTTTCTACAATGATTCTATTGCGTAAAGGTAAATCAGCATAAATAAGAATTTTAACTTAAAATGATGTCCAGTGTTTTGTTCTATGATTATGGGTGGTTCACTTGTGTAAAGGCAGCATCTGGATATTATGAGGGATCAGTAGAAATCTAAACGGCTCATCTATGTCAGCAAGTGAAGTTAGCAAAATGTGATTTCTAAATACCATGTTTTTTTCTCATAATGCAGCATTTTCCCCCCAGAATTCCAGAAACATTACGGTGGCATTGGACTTAAAGGAGAACTAAACCCTAAAAACTAATGACTAAAAATGTTATATTTTATATACTGAACTTATTGCACCAGCCTAAAGTTTCAGCTTCTCAATAGCAGCAATGACCCAGGACTTCAAACCTGTGTTCAGTGGGCTCTGAGCAGGCCTGGACTGGAAATCAAAATAGGCCCTGCCATTCCAAGTACGCAGAGGCCCAAACAGCCCCTTACCAGCCCAAACAGCCCCCAACCAGCCCACTCTATGGTAACTTTCTATGGAACCATACAGCAGCCCCTCTGGCATTTGCCAGAACCGACAGATTGCCAGTCCTGGCCTGGCTCTGAGCAGCTGTTGAGAAGCTAAGCTTAGGGGTTGTCGCAAATTATCAAGCAGAAAATGAGGTTAGTCTGTAATATAAGCTGATGCTACAGGGCTGATTATTACATTCTGATGCTAATTGGACTGGTTTCTGTGCTGCCAGGTAGTAATCTGTATTAATTACTAATCAGCCTTATATTGTGACATTTATATTCTATGTGTACTGTATATTGTGAGTTGGTCCCTAAGCTCAGTAAGTAACAGCAGCACAGAGCATGTGCAGTGAAGAGAAGATGGGGAGCTATTGGGGCATTTTCAGAGACACTGATCTTTACTGCTAAAGGGCTGTGGTTGCCTTGGGCTGGTACAGAAGCCCAAAACATAATGTACAACATTCCTAGTCTACTTCTTTAGTTAGGCTTTAGTTCTCCTTTAACGCAATAGAGACCAATGTGTTAAAATTAACGCAAATACATTCTCACTTTGATGTAAATCAAACAAAACTGCTTTCCAAGTCTGGTTGGTGTCATTTACAAGAGTTTAATTACACATGCTACTGAGAGAACTATGGAGCCATTGCTGTGTCAGTAGGTGCAACTGCACTTGGTTCAGAATGAAAGGCAGGCACGACTTTTTATTTTATTGAAACCGGTATCTTTAATGAATGGGGTTTTACTTTGTGTGAATGCAATTGTTGTAGCAGAAGTAAATGACCCCTTAGGACTTCCTGACAAAGTCTATGAGCTGCGAATCTCTTTACCCCTAATTCTCTTTCTGTCTCTGTAACCACAAGGAAAGCGCCGAGTGACACACTGCAAAGGTAGGAATCACTTGCCAATGCTCATACTCTCTCTGGGCAGCACTTTTGCCAAGGTGATCGAGCTTCATTAAAAAATACCTTTAATACAAGAATGACATGCAGCAGCTTTGTAGTCACCCCTGCCACCCTGATTATAACCATAGAGTCAAAAAAGCATAATGTTTGCCTACCCTCCTTAAATTATGTAAAAATGTTTCACATATTCTTCTAAAAATGTCTCTTTACAGGTTTTTCTTTTCTTGCTGCACCCATTCAAGTAAAATCCTTATTTGAAAAGCTGTTTGATCTTGGCAAATAAAAGCAAGTGCTTACCCAGGGAGCATACCCCCTGTGCATAGAAAGCTAGCTTCTGAAATAGAGTCACTAGTGCAGTGTGTGGATAGCCTGCAGAGTTTGCTTTGCTAGTGTCCCATTCTAATAAATAAATGGCATGCAGTGAAGCCTACCTTCATACTCCCAAGCAACTGTGTGCTCAAAGCTAGCTGCAAAGTTCCCTGCTTGTTCTATAATTTTATAACATTGCTATTTTTTTATTTGGCTTCTATACTAGTACATTCTCCTAAACGAAATAAAACTTAAATACACAAATTTGCCCACCCACTTTGTTACATTTTTTTAAGAATAAGAAAACCATGCATGTTAGCTACTACTAGGTAAAACAAGGCCACTGTTTATGAGAAGCTATTGGTTTGCAGATAACAGTGCTTAATTAGGTTATACAGGTAACTACCCAGTCCAGCGTAGCCCTGTCTGATTTAGCACCATCAATCACCAACTTCCAGTTCAGAAGCTGGCAGGGAAGAAGAGAACCCTGTATTTCACTAGTGATTGATAGCATTACATAGTATTTCACTGTAGTCCTGGTGAAATACTGCTTGATAGGACCAGCAATTCTTTCTGATGACAGCTGAGTGGTGCTCATAGATTCAGCCATAAGGGAGTATACAGGCGTGTAAGCACCACATGATTGTCTTTTGTCCTTAAATTTCATTGATTGCAGTTATATAAAGATTTGGCAATGCACTTTTGTTAAAGCCTGGGAGAAAGCAAGAGGCGTCTAGACCAGTTTGGACTGCATTCCAGTTTAATAAAATTCCCTTTGTTAACACAAATAGCATTGTTTCAAGCCACAGTTGCCTGTTAGGCTGCGGTCACTGAGAAAATGATGGTGAGGTGCAGCGCTTAATGCCTAATTTGCATTACAGAAATAAGAATATTCGCTGAATACTAGCAATACTGCATTGCTATAGGTCTAGCAGCACAGGGGTTATTTGCCTATTTGAGAGGCCTTTGCAGGCTGACACCCCCTGACTAGATTGCCCACCAGACGATCACTGACTGTGCAGGGCTCCAGGGGGGTGGAGCAACTTCCCTAAACCCATTGTAATGCTCTGACAATTGCTGCAGAACCCCCAAACTCTGCCAGTACCATGTCACTGATTTTAAAGGGCCACGATTGGCACTGTTTATATGCAAAGACCACTTTTTCACTTTTTGCTGCAAGTCTCTGTTCAGGCTCCTGAGCCCCTCCATTCACTAGCTGAAGTGCATATCACCCATAACCTTCAATAATCCAGTTATTGGTAGGCAACATTGGAGTCTATTCAGATGCTCACTTACAGCCATTGTAGGAAGGCAAGATTTTAGACTTCAGCAAAAGACTGTTGACTTATTGGGGGAAATTTACTAAAGGATGAAGTGGCTAACGCAGGGACTTCATTTCGACACTCATTTGGAAAGAGCGTTACTACGCAAATTCACTAAGTTTTTGATTTTACTGACCGTTACCTCGCCAGACTTGACTTCACCATCTCAGACCAGGCAAAGTGCAATGGAGTAGATAGGTCTCACTTGAAATTTTGTTGAAAATTTTTCTAAGTCCCAAAAAAGCACTGGCATCTTTTACTTTTTCCTGGGTGATAGGCTGCAAAAGAACATAATTTTTTTTTTTGGGGTACCCGGCTTCCCCCCTACATTTCCTAACATATGGCACATAAACTATACAATGGGCTCATGTGTAGGGCAATATAACAACTCTATTTTCTTTTATTAAGGTTCCCTGGGCTTGTGTAGTGTAATATATTCATTATGTTCTTAAAGGGTTTTTTTTTTCTTATTGTTATTAAGTCCTCTTCTGTCCCAGTAGTTGTTTCTCATATGGTGCCTGGGGCATATTCCTGAAGCTATATTTTGTATATACAATGGTCTGCACAGTCATTGTAGGAGTGGTGCCTGCTATCTCTGCAGGCTCTGATCTGCACCTGCTCAGATACTTGCTCAGAATGTCATCAGGTGGGATGGGTAGGTAATAAATATGTTTTCTTTTGGAAGAAGATGTTATCTTAGCACTCATGTAACTACAGTAAATTACAGCCCCTAAGTGGATCGTAAGTAAAAGTCACAAGCGCGATTTAAAATCACGTCTTTGCAAATGTTTAGCACTGCTCGCAATGTAACATCATTCACTGGCGAATATTACATTGCGCATTATTGCTAAGCAAAGGAACACCTACTCTGGAGTTTCGTGAAAATTTTGCAATTGCAAAATGTTTTTTGAGCACTGCGAATGTTTGCAAAAGCCATTTGGTCACAAACTTTGGTGAAGTCATTGAGGTCTGTAATCAGTCAAAAAGGATGCAAACATGGTCGCTAACATTCACAAGCTTATTTTGCGCTCGAGAAACATATTACATTCCACCATTAGAGAGCAGACTTGGCAAGCAGACCAATGCTTCTCTTTAACATAAATACGTAAGCTGTTGCAAAGAGGGTCATTTAATAGAAACAGTTCAGGACTTGACCGAGACATATTGTCTTTCATTATAAGCTATAAATGTATTGGTATGTAAGGCCACAAATATACTGGTGGGTTAGATGTGAAATGAGCATTGCTGTTTTCAGAAATGTATACAATTCATACATAGACACTTCCCAGTCACTGCTTACTGTATATACTCGAGTATAAGCCGAGTTTTTCAGCATCCAAAATGTGCTGAAAAAGTCTACCTCGGCTTATACTCGAGTCAGTGGGCAGTAGCTGAGACTGCAGTCACTTTTAATCATTCCTATACCAACAGTTCGCTTGGGGAGAGACTGCAATATCACACAGTGCCCTCTGTTGGTTATATGAAAGAATAAGAGTGCGCCCTCTGTTGGTTATATGAAGGATTAACAGTGATGGCAATATCACACAGCGCCCTCTGTTGGTTATATGAAGGATTAACAGTGATGGCAATATCACACAGCACCCTCTGTTGGTTATACGAAAGATTAACAGTGATGGCAATATCACACAGCACCCTCTGTTGGTTATACGAAAGATTAACAGTGATGGCAATATCACACAGCACCCTCTGCACATGGTAGTGGGACAGTGGGACAATGCACACAGTAATCCGTTTGGCAATTCTCTGTCACCATCAACTTTGCAAAGAAGTCTGGTTGATGGCTGGGGGGTCGCTTTGGCGGAATGTGCGCTGCTGGGAGACAGGGCTGTAGTTGTGTCTAGGCTTATACTCGAGTCAATACGTTTTCCCAGTTTTCGTAGGTAAAATTAGGTACCTCGGCTTATACTCGGGTCGGCTTATACTCGAGTATATGCGGTAGTCTAAATGCATTGTTTTTTTAGCTTGTAGTCTGCATTGTAGAGGCAACCCTGCCATTACCGAGCTTCTAGCTTGCCTTTTTTGTGCACCTGCCTTCAAAATATTGTCTGTGAGGTGCGCAGTGGTATCTGCTGGCAGGACTTTCAGTCTGTGTCAGTCTGGCTTGCTGGGATATCAGGGAACCTTCGCAAACCCTGGGGGAGAATGGTAATGCATGAGTCCTTCCCTTCATTACATTCTCTCTTATCCCTTCTTTTCTTCCACACAGTCACTCTCCACTCCTTTCATCAATCCATGTATTCTTACCTTCCATGCATCCTCTGCTTTCTATTATGTTATTTTCTTTCTTACAATTATTTATTTATACCTGCCCTTCTTTGAATGGAAGGAAAGAATGAATTTTTACAAAGTTGCAGTGAGCAATTGTGCTTTATCTTCACTCAAAGTTTAAATTGCCTAGCAAAATCCAAGTCTAGCACACAGATTGAATTCTGCCAGATAGAACATATTTTGTAAAGGGAAGAAATATTAATTTTATCGTTAATTGTTGCTTATGTACTTTCTCCGTGTGATTCCTCATCAAATCTACCTAGTAACTGTGCAGATTTTGCTGGCTCCCCAACTGCTTGACTACTTTAAGAACGAGACGGAATCCAATGAGCGCCTCACGGAGCTGCGGGAGCCAACCATTTCTGAGAGTGGACAAGTGTCGTCCGATTCTCCAAAGTCTCATTCCCTCTCATTGGTTAAAAGTCCTAGCCACACAAGTCTCCCTTTTCCCAGGTCCCCTAGTTTCAAGAGTCCCAAGTCCCCTGGCAGTTATTTCCAGCTTTGCTATTAATAAAAGCATAGTAGTATCTTATTTTGGAATGCAATAGAACAGATTTGCCTTATTACTACCATCATCCTGATTCTTTGGTATTGTATAAGTAATCCTTTATTTGTTTTGTGTTTATGATTTTATTATAGGCATGTTACAAGATGTGTTGATTTATGTGCATGCGGATGGTACTAATTGCATTAAAGTTCTTTTACAATTCTGGTTGCGGACTTGTGTATTTTTTTCAGTTTATTTTGTATATTTTAATTTGCTTGGTACAAGAAAAACTTTTCATTTGTTTCTACTAAAAACAATTATTCAGATTGTCATACAGATGATTACTAACCTGAGATGGTCATGAGTTAATGGCTTGCATTTCTGACTTACAAATATATTGGAAATGTCATATGTTGTATTTATTTAACTTTTATTTTATTATTATTTTAGAGGAAGGCTATGTAAAAATGTTCCTGAGAGGACGTCCTGTTACCATGTATATGCCCAAAGATCAAGTGGACAGTTACAGTTTGGAGGCAAAAGGTGAACTGCCAGCTAAAAGACTTAAGCTGGAGTGGGTGTATCCTGTCATTAGTATTTTGTCTGTGGTAATAATCATCTTGACACATGAGCTCTAAGTATTTTAAAATAATAACATAAAAGGTACTATTTCATTGAATGCACTATATGTGTTAGATAAGGATCTTTCCATGTATGGCCTGCATATGGAGGCTTATAACCTAGATTAGTTACTGCTATTGTCACTGCATGTGGCTAATAAAAGGGTTAAGTGCCTTTTTGCACTCTTAAGTGGTGTGTAGTTTTTTATATTTATATAATACTGGAGGGTGGCACTCTGTTTCCACTGTGTGCCCAGGTGCAAGGTAAATTTTCATATTTTCTCCAAAAAGACCAGCTACACTGGGACTTTTGTGCAAAAATAAGATTAAATTTGTGGGAGTATATATATATAGATAGATAGATAGATAGATAGATAGATAGATAGATAGAGAGATATATATATATATATATATATATAGATATGGATATAGATATGGATATAGATATGGATATAGATACCTAAAAACCTGTACCTGTAAACCTACTTAACATCGTTTGCAGCTTTTAAAGTTTGTAATGTAGACCCAAAAATATGTTTTATAAGTCAAGAGGAGCTGGTACGAAAATTACTGTACATTTTACTACCTAAATAGCAGATTTTTAGGCTCCATATACTTTATTTTCAAGATCAATGCATTTAATCATGAAATGCACTGGCTGATATCCAGTTTAGCTTATGGAAGCATTTCTGCTTACTCATTGTTTAACAATATTGAACTTTGTGATGACTGTTCCAGAGGAATTTCTCCTTAATTAGTGATCAGATATGGCTACCGGGGACGAGACTGTCGCAGCAACTTGTACCTTTTGCCTACAGGAGAAACTGTATATTTTATTGCTTCTGTAGTTGTGTTATATAATGTCGAAGAGCAACTGCAAAGACATTACACTGGCCACACTGATGACGTCAAGTGGTAAGTCCCATTGAATACTGTACAGTTTATCAGCAATGTTTGGTGCAAACTTTAACCCTTTGTGCCAGACCATTGCTTTTATAATTGAGGCTATCTGATACTGTCAACACAGACACAACACAATCACTTAAATTAATATCAGACCGTTACACAGATGCCAGGCACTGAGTCATTTCATATGCTTGATTCAAGTGCATATGTATTTTTTATAACCTCTCAGAAATATGGGTTTAATAATTAATTACTGACTCCTACATATGTTCTTCTTGCAGCCTTGCTGTTCATCCAGATAAAATTACTATAGCAACAGGCCAGGTTGCTGGTACATCAATGGATGGGAAAGTAAGTGATACTTTTTTATTTTATTTTACATTAACTCAAAAAAATGTTCTCTGTACATAAACACAAATGTACATTCTTGTTATCCCTTTAGAAATGTAAAGTGCATGCACATTAATTTTAAACACATAGCCTCATTAAAAGAGACTTTTATGTAATTGTAATAACAATGATGAATTGTGTGTGTGATTGGCTGAATTCTGTTTTTCTATATTTCAACTTAATGCAATAAAGCTAAAATACAAATAGTCTGTTTAACCTCCATCAGGTGGTTGTAGTAGTGTAGTGTTTCACGAATAGTACAAACATGAATGTGCAGGTCTTTGATATTCAGAAACAGTTCTTTCTATTAATTGCCTAAATTCTGTCATTGGTAATATTTTGATGTCTGACCTTCCAATAGCTTGAAGAAGTTTGCCTCCAAACATAATTTTGTCACTCTGTTGCAACACACTGGGGTTAATAAAGCTCTGATTTTGATGCTCATTAGAAATGCAGAATTGAGCACACCAAACTGATTTGCTAATTGATTCTATTATATTCTGTCTGTAGAATAGAGTTTTGTGTTTAAAACTCACTTAAATGCAATTAGCTACATTAAAAATACAGATGCTGTACATTTTATGTGCTCCTCGTGTTTTCAAACAAACGCGCACAAATTTAAGCTTATAGCTCCCTCGTGTGGTAAAACACTTATAGCACAAGAGCTCATAAATATTATGCTGACATCACTCCAGGAACTCTTCAGGCAAACTTCTCGTTTAGGTTGTTTTTGTTTAACTAATTTGTTTGTAAATTCTTTTTCTAGCAATTGCCACCACATGTTCGCATTTGGGATTCTGTGACACTAAATACCTTGCATGTCATTGGAATGGGCTTCTTTGATCGTGCTGTTACTTGTGTAGCTTTCTCTAAATCTGTAAGTACTCTAAGTTACCTGTAAGGTGTTAAACCAGGATTAAGCTATCCTAACAATACCAGAGGATCTCCAAGTGTACCAAGGCCCTAGTGGGTCTCGAGTTCAGGTTCAGAAGGCCAATTTCCATCAGTCCATAACACAATTGATGTGAGATTGAGCCCAGAGTGTCAGGTACTCTAGTGGAGAACACTGGTGTACAATACTAGAGATGCAGTATCTTGGTGGTTTATCCAGTTTGAGCCAAATAACTTTGAGGGGGTGGGGGGAGTTATTTGAAAAAGTATATATTTTTTTTTGTTTCATGTTGCTTCTTTCAAGACCTATAATCACAAATCGAAAGTAATTGAAAAAAAATCTCTATTTCTAGTGAACTATTTGAAAACAGCTGAACTGAAAAAAATGTTGAAAGCTGAAAAAAACCCTTTAATTAGGTATAGGTGTAATCCACATTAAATTACTGAACCACCTGCCTGATGGAATTGTTTGTCAATGTACTTGGCAGTTATAATTGTTATAATGGCCAAAGGGCAGATATGCTTTTATGTATATAGTGATCTATACATATGATTTACAGAATTGAATAAAAATACAGAAAAAGCTTAGAAGGCCATTTTTTCCTCTGTATATCACATGCCTGTTAAGGAAAGCTGATGTGGGCCCCTGAACCCAAGAGGGCAATAATATATAGCGAAGGAGGTAGCAGCATGTCAAAACATCTGCCACAATTTTGTATATTTTTTTTTATATCAAAAGTTCATTATTGACCAATTTGCAAGTATTATATTTTTGGATTTGGGTTTCTACTGTCTGCCTCAATGGTTTGTATTGTCTGTAAAATACTGGTTTCAAATAGTTTCCTTCTCTATTTAGAATGGCGGAGGGAACCTGTGTTCTGTGGATGATTCCAATGACCATGTACTGTCTGTTTGGGATTGGCAAAAAGAAGAAAAGCTGTCTGATGTTAAGGTATGGTAAAGGGTTGAAGTGTCAAGTACAGAGGATTATTACTTCCTCATTGTCTGTATAGTGGGTTATGGTTTGTGTGAAGCACACTTTAGAAAAGAAAAAGCAATTTTGGATTGGTGAAGCTCAGCAGTGCTATGCCTCATAACCTTTATAGATAGTAAGACATCTGCTAATGATTCTCCAAGGAAAAAGTATCAATTCACCAAACAAGTGCAAAGTTCAGCTTTAATAGATAAATTGGCCACTTGGCTGTCTGCTTTTGCCTAAGCCAGTGATGAGCATATAAGAATGTGATAATATGGTCTCCCTGTTAAGAGCAAGTAAAGCTACAGGCATGGGACCTGTTATTCAGAATGCTCTGGACCTAGGGTTGCCACCTTTTCTGAAAAAAAAATACCGGCCTTCCTATATATTTATCTTTTTTCCCTATTAATGACATTGGGATCAACCATCATTTTTACCGGCCAGGTGGCAACCCTATCTGGACCTGGGATTTTCCGGATAAAAAAATAAATCTGTAATTTGACAAAATAATGTTCTCTATGCAGAACAACATATCGCTCTATCATTGTGTGATCTGTATATTTCT
The DNA here is from genome assembly GCA_038501925.1 of Xenopus petersii. Classification (NCBI taxonomy): domain Eukaryota; kingdom Metazoa; phylum Chordata; class Amphibia; order Anura; family Pipidae; genus Xenopus; species Xenopus petersii. The sequence goes on along the minus strand of CM076686.1, from coordinate 50,961,660 downwards.
GAAATAAAATGCAAGTATAAAATGCAGTAACATAAATGTATTGATATTAATGTTTTACTTTTAGTGTTCAAATGAAGCTGTGTTTGTTGCTGACTTTCATCCAACTGACACAAATGTTATAGTTACTTGTGGAAAGTCTCATCTTTACTTTTGGACATTAGAAGGAAATTCTTTGAACAAGAAGCAAGGATTATTTGAGGTATGTTGATAAATATTCTTAAATAACAATATTTAGTTTGTGTGTGACATTCATATTTTGCTTTGCGTTATTAGCTTCCTGGATACCAGCCTTTAATATGTTTGGACAGGGCTGCCTTCAAAATTCACAGGGCACTGTGTACAGCAAAGTTATGAGGGCCCCTTGGTGGCCACTATGTGCAGTGAAAATTTTTATGGTCCCACCCCCAACAGCTGCCAATAATAAAAAATCATGTTTTACTTATAGATTTCCTGGCTTTTTATTAATGAATGGGGCAGCTGTCCTAGGGAAAGGCAAAGTGGTGGAGAGAGGTCACACCAGCACATATTTCAGGCATGTACTGATTGGACTGGGACAGTTGTGAGCTCTGTGCCCCAGGCCTGCTGCTCGCCCTGTGATGGGACTTAATTGCGTCTGCCACAGGTTGGCAGCATGCAAGGAGAACCTGGCATAGCTTGGAACTACATGGTGGGTAGAGGGGTGCTGTAGGGGGATTCACACTGGTGTGGGGATATGATGATATCCTAAAATGGAACTGGCAATACAGGCTTAAGCTGGCCATAGATGTAAAGATTTTTAAAAGATCTGATCGTCATCGTGAGACCACGATTATCTCAAACTAAAATCAACTAAAAAGACCATTTCAGGCAATATTGCCAGGAAAACAAAGGGTAGCTGCCTGCTTGTCCATGCAAAGATAGATAGATTGCACTGGGACCGATAAAGATTTTTTAACCTGGCCGATCAATTTTCTGACAGATGTCGGCCGAAAAATCGTAAAATGTTCGATGGTTCTAATCCCACTAACCACACGATAATTTCGAAGAATTGGTCGGACTTCACTAAAATCGGTCATTCGGCAAGAGAAATCTTTGCGTCTATGTGGACCTTTAGACAGAATCCCCCCCTGGGCTGGTATAAATGGTCCATAGATCTAGTGTCTCCCTGCCTGTTATGAACCTTCCAAGCTGCATGGGACAGTGGCTTGCTACCCAATCCTTTGCAGAGGCACTGATAGTAGTCATCACCAAACCGAGCAGGAATCCCACACTCTGCAGTGCCATATGTGTTATTAACACTGATGCCAAAATACTGGCAAAAATCCTGGCCACTAGGTTTAGTAAGTTTGTGGAGGACTTGATCCACCCAGACCAATTTGTTGCCATGCCACAGAGGGTAACATATATTAATCTCCATAGACTTCTCACTACTCTTCAAATCCAATCTACAGAAACAGGGTCACAAGTCACTCTCTAGACTCAGAGAAGACTTTTGACTCCATAGAGTGCGGCTACCTCTGGAGAGTATTGGAAAGACTTGGCCTACGGAGAAGATCCATCAGGTGGATAAAACTCCTCTACCGAAACCCCCTAGCAAAATTTGCCTTTTATTTCATTTGTACAGGGGCACCAGGCAGGGTTGCCCCCTCTCACCAATGATATTTGCTATTGGCTATGATGCTACAAAATTCCTTTTTTCATTATTGTAATGTTATTGCACAGTTCCCTTATCGCAGATGACATTTTGGTGTAGCTAGCTGATCCAGTGGACTCCCTGTCTCACTGGATTTGCTCAATATTCAGGGCTAAAAATCAACTGGGATAAATCACAATTATATGCCATTGACCCTGGGCCTCCAGCCCAACTGTCCCCTGATAAACAGCCAAAATGGGTAAGGTCATTCAAGTACCTGGAATTCATATCAGTCCAGGCTCCAAACAATTCTTATAGCTCAACCTGGACCCCATAACACAGTCATACAATATAAGTTTCTGTACCAAATCTATATTATACCACTCAAACTGAAAAGAATTTCCAAAAGACAAGACAACCTCTGCCCACACTGTGGCTCTCCAGGGGCTCATTTCCTTCACCCATCTTTCAGCTTTCTGAAGGCAGTTGGTGGACAGCACAGGCACCCTACCTTTAGTTACATGACTGGGGGTGCGGCACATGAAACTCGAGGGGGGTGATTACTTGACAAGTACCAACCTACTATCATTGTACAATATCATACAGGTGTGTGTTGTTTTATTGTAAAAACTTTCCAGATAATTATATGATTTGGTTTTTATTTTTTTCTTTAGAAACAGGAAAAACCAAAGTTTGTGTTATGCGTGACCTTTTCAGAAAACGGTGACACAATTACAGGCGACTCTAGTGGAAACCTTTTGGTATGGGGAAAAGGTAAGGTTAACTTTGCAGACACTAAGGTTAGTCAGTAACCATGCATTTATAATTTTTATTATTATAATACGTTTAACACAATTCTAGATATCGTTGTATTCATGTTAAAGGAAAACTTTCATCAAATGGTTTATATTTGTGCCTCAAAATAAGTATCATTTAACTCATATGTTATTTTTATATTGATTCACTGTTCATGAAATTCATTTGATTGTCACCAAATGCATTAAACTAGGTTTTTCTAACTCTGAATCCCAAAATAGAATATCTGCCATGCTGAGTTTGACCACAGTGTAATATTTGCATACGTTAATTATACAGTTCTCAGTATGTTAAACAACAAGATGACTTAAGTGTTAGCAGGGATGATTATTATTAGAGAATCCTTTTGCATCTTTAAGCCTGAAGTGCCAACTTTGGCTAGCTAGGGTGAAACACCTATTTGCTGTTAATGCCCCATAGTCTGCCTCCTCCTCTCTCTCAAGGGCAGCAGGTAATATGTACATTTTGTCAGCATCACAATATAGAACCTGACAAATTAGGATGAGTTGGAATAAAAATAGCTACGAAGAGCACAACTGTATATTAGGCTAATGGTACACGAGTAGATTTCTCAGCTTGCGTGTATATACACCAACAGAGTGAAGCCAGTCTGTAGCCTTCTGCTACCTGAAAGAAATTCATGTCCATCTACAAACATAGCATTGACTTAAAACAAAAATAAGAACATTTAACCCTCACATGAGACATGCAGTTGACTCATTTATGTTCTTGCGAACAGTTATGTATGCACAGATTTTTCACTCACTTTAACTATCTAATATGAATTTCTTAAGAGTCCGTGCAGACCTATGCCAAAAATGAGCAAAGCTGCATGAGCAGCTGTTTGGAATGAATGGATGGAATAGAATGTTGGAATAGGTGCAACTTAAAAGAGAAAGCAAGGTGGCCAGTTGTTGGCACTTCACAGTGATAGAAGCTTACAACTAAGTTTGGGGCTGGTGCTTCTCTTACTGTGCATGAGCTTGGCTAGGGTGGCATGGGGAATGCTGGGAAACCAGAACAATATAGTGGAAAAGTAGCCTGGGGCAGCTTAGGATCCTTTCTGTGTGATCTCCAACATGGAGCAATCAAAGTTGAAGCCAGGTCTGGATCAGCTACAGCTGCTCATGAGCATCTGTAGAAGTCGATCTGAAGTGCCGGGAGGTTATGCCTGGTGACACCTACTATGCAACCTTTTTAAAGTAGGTACACAGATCATGGCATATCCTAGCATTCTGCCAACACCGCATTTGTGTTGACATTTCTATGCCACTTGAACTCTTCGTCAGAATAATTTCCTTAATTATATCTGCACTAGTGAAACCTCTTCATTTCAAAAGCTATAGTCAAAGCAGTTTTGGTTGCAACTGCAAATGGCACCATTGCTCTTCATTATAAGGTTATTTCTGAATTGCCTCTTCCTTTAATAGCAGACTCCTCTTGGTAGAATCTATCTTACATATAAATAACTTTTCATGTCAGAATGTACTTGTGTTAAGAGTAATCTGGTATTAAGACACTGATATAATACATAGTATTATCTTTTATGTGCTGCAAGTAGGCCTGCAAAACAGATTTTTCAAAATTTTTGTGTCTCCTTTTCACTGCCTCGTCATACACTATCCTACATGATGCAGCGGCTTATGACTCTTTCAACCTGCCTCAGTGAAAAAAATATACATGTTACACAGACATTGCCTTAGGATCATCCACCCAACATACACATACCAAAAACCATAAGAAATACTGTAATTATCAGCACATATATAGCCAGCTTTAGGTTAAGGCCATAGAGGCAACTAAATTTGAGGTTATCACTGGCCTGCAAAAGGTTTGTTAGTTTTAAAGAATAAAATAAAAACTTGCCCATGTTTCTGCTTCCCTTACATCAGGCTGTTTATTTGTTTTAATGATTTATTTGTATTCTACAGGTACCAACAGGATAACACATGCAGTTCAAGGAGCCCACGGTGGTGGGATTTTTGCACTTTGTATGCAGCGAGATGGAACATTGGTATCTGGAGGAAAAGATCGAAAGCTTGTGTCCTGGAATGGAAATTATCAACAGCTAAATAAAGTCGAGGTGGTTCATATTTATTTTTGCAGGGGCTAGTTCTATACTTTCCCTGTTTCATATACAGTAGAACTCCGTTTTATGTTTTTCAGGTGACCAGAAAAAAATGATGTAAAATCCAAAAAAAATTAAAATCAGGGAAATGTATTATGCATAATATATAGGAGTGGACCACAAAACAACAATGTAAAATGAGGGGAAACTTAAAATCAATGTAAAATTGAGGTTCCACTGTACCCCTCTCCCCTTTTAGATGAACCCAGCCAGACACTTTATTTGACCAACTCCTGGTATTCAAATGAAGGGCTGACATGGCAATATGATTATTCATTCATGTATAGGTGCACCAAGCAGAGGATTGTTGGCTTGCAAATATATTTGCAAGTAACCAATCAACGGGTGAGATCAGTAGTGTTATCCTGGATGCCTTCATAATTAGTACCCCAACTGGTCCACGATATTAATTATGGTTTGCTATCCAGCTGAGAGAGTGATGCCTAATAGTTTTGTGGCATTTGTTTATGAAGTATGTACTGTGGTCAGATGTTTTTTTCAGGAAGAATCTATAAATATATGCACCAATTTACATTTTTTCCCCCCCATCTTAGATTCCAGAACAGTTTGGTCCAGTACGTACTGTTGCTGAGGGAAAAGGAGATGTTGTGCTTATTGGCACCACACGAAATGTTGTTCTTCAAGGCACTTTATCTGGGGAATTTAACACTATTACCCAGGTAGGTAATCTAGTAGCTTGTTTATTTCCTGCTACACAGGTCAGAAGAAACTGCTGTAAGATGGCAGCGGATGCTGGTGCCTTGGATCTAATTTTTTTCAAAATGTATACATTTGTGTAAGAAAAATATATTTTGACTCGGCTAAAGCACTGGAGGATGATGGGGATTGGAGTTATTAGCAGATAGGAAGTATCTGTATTTGATCTACCGTAAGTCTAGATCTAAATACATCTTTGACATGGATGTTATATGGCTGTCAAAATCAGTGAGACCGGCTATATCTATAGTTAAGCTACAAGAAGGACCAAAACCAATGAGAATGTTTAGATCTATGTCCTAAGTTCCACAAGTGAATAATTTGTGTTAAGATTTGCAGTGATTTATTAGCTGTCCTAGATTTCAGTAGAAATCGAGCTTCAAAGTAATTTTGGCTGAGATTTTTGGGTACATTTGTTGTAATTTAAGCTGGTTGCTGATCTAACTATATATTTATGTTTAACCTTGAAACATATAGATGGAGAATGAACATAACTGTTTTACACGTATAGTATGAAACAGCTCTATTAAAGTCAAAAATGTTCCTCTCTCCTTATCTAAATATACTAGTCCATACTGTATCCAAAGCTGTATGCTGTTGCTTGTTGTCTGTTTGCATAACTGAAAAATCTATTTTCATGTAGGTTAGTTTTAGACTGGCAAAGTATTATTTTAGTTGGAATGCTGGCAGATAATTAATAGTTTCCTATAAATCAGGCAAATAAAGCAATTGTGTTTTATTAGTATCACTTGCCTCTAGATGAGAAGAGGCTAAGAGCTGATGTAGAATTTTATTTCTGGAATGCTGCTCTGAAGCTAAACCCACGACACCAGTTTATTATTGCTGCACCTCTTTGGTATATTAATCTTAATCGGTATGTCTTGTTGCATTTTTACAAAGTCTGTGTGTTTCCTTTATAGGGCCATACTGATGAGCTCTGGGGGCTTGCTGCACATTCACTGAAGCCTCAGTTTCTGACCTGTGGTCAAGACAAGCAAATTACATTATGGGATGCCACCAGCCATCATCCTCTATGGACCAAGATCATCGAGGTGTGTATGGGCTCTCTAATTAAAGTGGACCTGTCACCCAGACATAAAAAGCTGTATAATAAAAGTCCTTTTCAAATTAACATGAAATCCAAATTATTTTTTTTATTAAAGCATTCATAGCTGTTGGAAACATAGCTGTCAATCAATTATTGCCTGCTCCTCCCCTATGCCTTAGGCATAGTGGAGGGGCAATTATTTTCACTTTCCATTCAGCACTTCCTAGATGTCACTGCTCTCCCCACATTCTCCCAATTCTCTTAACCATTTAATTCTGTAACCAGAGCATGGTCCCCATCTTGCATAAACAAGATGGAAGGCTTGCCTTAATAACAGTGTTCACAAAATGGCTTCTGCCTGCTTGCTATTATTATGAGTTCCCAGACTGACAGTCAAGCAAAATGACGTTTAATTATTTGAAAAATAGGATTTGGAATATTTTTTTGGGGTGACAAGTCCCCTTTAAAGCACGTTCTTTACTAAGCAAGAAAATTGCTAAAAATATATTTAAAGGGGACATATACCTTATTTTATCACTTAGCCCAATATGATTTTGCATGTTAAAAAAATAGTTTGTGCAGTTTTTAGCATACCTTTTGGATCCAGTTTCTCCATAAAAGATAAAAATTATCTCAGTGATGTCCGTGACAAGCAGAACTCTGCAATAGCAACTCAGGTTGCTCCACCTTCTTTCTCTGCTCCCAGCCTGACTAAGTCCCATCATTTGCTCTTAGCCTAACTAAAGGTGGCCATACAGGAACTGATTTTGTTGAACGACTGATTTAAGGACAATCTGATTAAATTGTCTTAGCGTAACATTGATGGGGTGCAAAGGATCATAAATTTTATGATTATTCTGATAATATCAAACCAAGAGTTAATCGGACAAGTTTAGAAATTTTTGTTAAACCATGAAATCGGTCAGTGGATAATCAATCGTATGTGCCAAAACTACGGTTGCTTTGCACAGAAGCAAATCATAGGGAATTTCCGAGGATCCTGTAAATTCATCATTTATATATCAAGAAATATATCTTTGTATTTGCTATGCTCTGAGTAAGAGAGTGATGCATATTAGAATATCTTTCACCTGCTGTATCAAGTTATTAGAGGTCTGTGATTTGACACAAACAGTGGCTGCAGTTCATGGTGGCGAAACAGGAAATTAGGAATGCACCGAATCCAGGATTCAGTTCGGGATTCGGCCTTTTTCAACAGGATTTGGATTCGAAACTAATCCTTCTGCCGGCCGAACTGAATCCGAATTCTATTTTGCATATGCACATTAGGGGTGATCCCGTGACTTTTTGTCACAAAACAAGGATGTAAAAAAATGTTCCCCTTCCCAACCCTAATTTGCATATGCCGAATCTTATATGAAGGATTCGGAGGTTCGGCCGAATCTAAAATAGTGTATTCGGTGCAATTTAAATGTTATGCTTAATTTAAATATATTTTCTTTTAAGGATCCAGCACAATCCTCAGGGTTTCATCCTAACGGTTCTGTTGTAGCAATAGGAACTCTAACCGGAAGGTGAGAAGCAATGAGTTTCTATTTTCCATATGTATTTTAAGAAATTGCATGTCTTGTCTCATCTGTCCAAAGGGTATTTTCTTTCTTTGAGGTCTAGTTTCCTTGTAAAACTAAAATTAGTAGATGTATAGCATGTTGCTTGAAATAGAATACTGGTAACTATAATTAAAGGGCCAGTTTAAAGCCTACAGACTTTTCTCCACTTCCAGTCAGTAAAACTGAACTTTGGTCCAACTGATTAGGATCCAAATATAGTCTAATAATAATAATTTTAGATAAAAAATTTTTAGATAGAAAGAGGTATAATTAATTTATACCAATACCGCGCCAATACACTATTGACAAAAAAGGGGGGGGGCTGCTTCCTTGAATATCACCGTTCACACCAGGTTAAAACGACACAGGAAATCTGAAATAGAATGCAAAAGGAAGCGCACACATAGAGTAGTATTGTCTCAATTAAGATAAGCCATTAAGCCCCTAGAGCCACAGAGTGTTTGAAAATGGTGCCTGGAGAGCTATATTGCAAAAGATCCACCAGTGTGATATTCTTCAAGATTCCCCCTTTCGGGTATATACTCACAAGATTTCTTGGATTTTTGATGCATATAGTAATGTTCGTTCTTCACCTTATAAGTTTTCTCCAGTCATCCACCAAGTGGTATAATGAAGATATAAGCAAAATATAGTATAATATTGCTTTAATAAATGTTAAAAATCACCATAAAACAAACGATTTTCTACTCACAAGGATCGCCAGATCATAAAGCACGTAGTACCCAAAGCAAAATTAAAGTCCAGAGTTCTCTGGGTCCAGGAAGGTTTCTCCTGTTGAGTCTGTGATCAATGAATTGGAGCAGTTTGATTTATTCATTGATGTATTCATTTATTAAAGCAATATTATACTATATTTTGCTTATATCTTCATTATACCACTTGGTGGATGACTGGAGAAAACTTATAAGGTATAGAACGAACATTACTATATGCATCAAAAATCCAAGAAATCTTGTGAGTATATACCCGAAAGGGGGAATCTTGAAGAATATCACACTGGTGGATCTTTTGCAATATAGCTCTCCAGGCACCATTTTTAAACACTCTGTGGCTCTAGGGGCTTAATTGCTTATCTTAATTGAGACAATACTACTCTATGTGTGCGCTTCCTTTTGCATTCTATTTCAGAATAATAATTTTAGGTCTGGGCAGTTGTCTGTAATTTTGGTTGAACTATTATGACTGACTTGCATAACAATATGAGACAGCATCATTCATATGTGAACCAATAAGATCACAGTTTATTTGAAAAAGTCTTGTTTAGGGTAATATACCAGTTAAATGTTATATGCAGACTTGCAACATCTAGTCTGAGCCAAATAACGTATAAAAGATGGAACATATCAACGTAAAGCTCATGATTACCTTTTGTGAAATTCCTGGCAGTATGAACCTGTACTGTGCCATTCCGGTACCCATATGGACAGGTTAAGGTATCCTAGGAACTGTACAGTGAAATATACAATTCACCATATAGGAGGATTTTGCTGTCCCCAAAGCAGATTAAGTAACAGAATGTGCTCTCTGTATTCTGCTAAATGAAGCAATGTTAGACTGTCATAGCCCTGATAATACTGGGAGGAATTTCAGAGGAAAAAAATAATGTAGACCTCCTTGGAAGTGATACTGACATAATACCTTTAGTTTAAAAGAAACGCGGCTGTCTTCATTTTATTTTTAGGAAATACAGTATTTCAACTTTGCTGTATATTGTAGACTGATTATTAATTTATTAGTTTAGAAGCCAATTCCTCATTCATCAGAACAAAGACTATAAGGAACATTAAAGGAGACATATAGCATAACTAAAAGCCCCCTCCAATCTTGTAGGCAATAAATGAATTATATGGGCTAAAAAATGGTCATTAACTTTAAAAATGGCCCCTTTAACCAAGCTTCCCATTTATCTGTCCCTGTTTTAAATAAGGGGTGGTAGGCGTGTTCTAATGGCCCCTGCCAGAAGCATAGTAGAAAGGGGATAGCCAATCACAGTCCTGCAGTCACAAGCAGACCCGGTTAGCTCTGCCTAGCAACACAACTTTTCAAAAGTTTTCCTTAAATATTTAAACAAGTATAATACACTGGCACATTCTTGTTTTTCAGAATATTTCTCCTTTAGATTATACAGAAATATTCCATAATGCAGTCACATTATGACTAATTGTATGCCTTGTTTTGCAGGTGGTTTGTATTAGACACAGAGACAAAAGATTTAGTCACTGTGCATACGGATGGCAATGAGCAATTGTCTGTCATGTGTTACTCACCAGGTCTGTATTTACATGTCAATCTTATGTATTGTATTATTTATTTTAAAAAATGAACAATTATATTGCCCACAGGTTGGTGTAGATCCATTTCCTTCAACAGCCCCTGTATCTTTCATAATTTTCTATAACATGTAACAGGAGATAAGATTGTGCCATATTTAGTAATGCTTATGTAGACTTTTAACTGTAAGTCTTAAATGTGAGAGTTATGTGAAGCAATGTTTGCCCCAAAAGTACTTTTTTCACAAACTCTACACTGCTGTTTTTTAGTGACCATGAATTAAATAGAAATGACTGCAGAATAAGCAGTTATTTACCTAATTGTTAGCTGCTCACAGGCTGGTCATTAAGTGAGTGAGTGGATTGAAAGAGAAGTGCAGCAGCTGGCTAATGGGCTGTCCAAATGCTTTGTTGTAAGCAAATTAAAAAATATGTAGGACACCACACAAAGCACTGACGTTAATTGGTCACTAGGAGCAACTTTTTTTTTTTTGTTGTTGCATCACATGATTAGTTCTAGTTATTATTTGATAATAATTGGTGAAGATTGTAATGTACATTTTATGGAATACGCCAAAAGTGTATCATTGTGAACGCACTGGTGGGGCTTAGACTCGGGATAGAGGCTGCCTTCCACTGGTTCCTGGTGCCTTCAGAAAGAGAGCTCACCATCATCTCCAGACTTCCTACAGTAACAATTACAGAGAGATAAATCAAGGTGAAAGCCAGGTGAAACAGGAGAGACCCATGAAAGAGATGTAGACTGGAGAGCATCTGTATCCAAGCCAAATGTCAGTGCTAACAGTGCAGTTAAAAGGAAAAGCTTGTGCATTTCTTGCTAAATTACATATTTAATTACAGACAACTACTGCCCATCCTAATGGCCTTTTGTTAAGTTGCGAAAAGTCTTCACATTGCCAAGGCCAAAGCACACTACTCCTTCTGGATTCGGCAGAATCTTTCACAGGGGATTGGGCAAAGGATAACTGTAAAAAACCTTGAGCAAGCTTTCAAAGCCGAGGTCCTATCACTGGCAGGCGACTCTACCTCTAGATGCTCCAAAACCAGATTCTCAACGTTCCAGCCAATTATCACTGCATTGGTTTAGAATCCAGTTGTATATTAACACATTGATTCAGTGTATTGGTCGGGAAGAGATTTTTGAGGCACAGCTGCTGTTAAAGTAGCACGGTTCTTAAATGAATATCCTACTTTCCCCAAATGGGAGCTGTTCAAGCTAATGCCTTGTTGGATAAAAGTGTGATAATTTAGCCAACCTTAAGATGGCCATAGACGCAAAAATCTGATCGTACAAATCCTCAATTTTGGAGAGTCCCAACACTTTTCGTCCCGCAGAGATTGGTCGTTTGGACTCTCGCCACCGTCCACCTATGCTGCCCTACTCATTTCGCTGACTGCTCAGCGTCTTCAGGGGCATTCTTATGCCCCTGAAGAAGCTGAGCAGTCAGTGAAACGCATAGGGTGGCATAGGTGGATAGTGGCGAGAGTAGCTCCCACTGTTTCCCCACATAGATAGGCAGGTCTAGTGCTTGTGGGAACATTGGAAGGGAGGAAATGGGTATTGCGTGTGACTCACTTCAATGTGACTAGCAATCATATACTGGCACTTTAATAATATATATTACTATCCAATTGAGATTCCACCCATCCACCTTATGCAGTTTTTAACTATTTGTATTTTAAAGGACAAGTTCCTGCACTGCTCTGAATTTAAAGAGCGGTGAGTTTGTGTTCATGGGCAACATGTTTTATCGCAACTTCAATTAAAGGTTATATTAAAGCTACTTTGTAACAATTGTTATCTGAACTGGTTTGCTGGCAACAACTTGACAAAATGTGTCTAGATACAATTTACTCTACTCTGTTGCAAGTTTGTGATTAGCAAGCTGTGTAGATTTGGCTTACTTGCAGGTACATAATTGTTATAGCGACTTCTTTGCTTGCATTATTAGTAGAATTTTCACATTTGACAAATTTTTGCCAAAGTGAAATACTGTAGGTCTGATGCCCATCACCAGCTACAACAGATATAAGATCTTCAGAAATGGAAGAGGGGGAGCTGTTCAAGTGACTCTGTCTGTCTTTACCAGGGCTCTGTTTGGGCTTCAGGATTTTTGCTGGGAAAATTTTGCTGCGAAAATGTAATTTATAGAGCACTGTTTGTAGCATCTGATGTCACATCATGCCACGTTGCCTTAATTATTACAGTAGTGTAGTCTATGTCCAAAGTATTCAAAATAATCCATATTCTAAAGTGCAAGAATTTAGCTTATTTAGAGCAGTGTATGAAGCAGAGATATTGGGTTCATTTCTGTTCTCCCTTTGATAACCTCATTGCTACTCTTCCTCAACAATTTGTGCTCATTCATCTTTGCATGTTTCCTTCTCGTGGTATATGGAAATGACAGATGACCTACTTTCTCCATATGAAGGAGTTGGCCTAGAGATGAAGTGCTCTGACTCTGATATGTAATATCAGACAGAACATGCAATGCAATTGGAAAACAAGCAATGTTTTATTTGGTCTAGTAACCCATAATACCCACCTTACTTTAAATAAATGAACTGCTTTAAAACCAGTGAAAGCTTACTGGTTGCTATGGGAAGCCAAATCTGGACAACCTTTGTAATAAACCCCCTATTGGCCTCATAGTATGCCAGCATATTTATTTTACCCAAAGGTGCCTGCCATGGCAAGTATAGTGCAGTGCATCCTTATTAAACATTATTTATAAAGTCTATACATACAAATGATTGTATGAGTATGTACGTATTTGTTACCCAGGACAGATAACAATATAAAGATAGCTATATAAAGCATGCAGAAATTGAGAAATGTTCTTAACCCTAGCCAGTATACCTTTAAAGCCACTATATATCTGATAATGTGCATATCCATTGGGGCATATATACTTCTATACAGTGTGTACGTTCAGTGTATAAACCATTGCATTTACATTGCTTGAAAACAGATTTGCTTTTCTTTCACTTTATGTGCATATTTTTATAATCCTACCATACTGCTAGAAAATCTGTTCTAGCAGATGTGATAAAAGGTGTTCAGGATTTTATCATATCGCCAAGTATCAGATAGATGCTAGAGTGAAGTAAAAGGGAAATATGTAACCTGAATACTGAGCAACAACCTACTGAGAATTTGTCTTTGCTGACTCACACTTTTGCAATCCTCCTTTTCCCTCAATAGATGGGAATTTTCTTGCAATTGGTTCCCATGACAACTACATCTATATATATGCTGTTAATGAGAACGGGAGAAAATACAGCCGAATTGGAAAATGCTCAGTAAGTGTATTAAGATTTTTGGTTTATACTGTATATATATATATATATATATATATATATGTGTGTATGTGTGTGTGTTTGTGTGTATTTACTTTACATTTACATTATGGTTAATGGTCAGGAGTCTCTTCCGTTTTACTGAACTTTCTATTTTAAATCTCCTTTCCTTTATATTTCTAGGGGCATTCCAGTTTCATTACTCATTTGGACTGGTCTGTGAGTTCTCAATATTTGATGTCCAATTCTGGAGACTATGAAATCTTGTACTGTAAGTGTTTGAAGAGACTATTCTCCTATGTAAAAATACATAGAACTTGCTAACCATTTATGCTGTTAGAAAATTACCTCTTATTGGACAATGGGGACCTTATAAACCAAACTAATGCAAGTGCATCAGTGAAGCAGAATATAAACAAAATTTGATTTAGAGTTGGTAGGTTTACACAAGCTTTGAGCAGGCCCATACAGTAAGATCTGGCCATTCAGCCTTGTCCGTTATGGTGGTTTAAAACAGGAAAACAAAAATCCAGTTGTTTTGTAGTAAGCCTAAAACCAGGTAACTAGACCAGTGACTGTATGTGTATAGACCTATATGCTTGTGTATAGTAGTGTAGTGTACACCTGGTTGGAACTAGCATTAGGCTGCAGATATATCTGCCTTTGGCTCTGCTATTCTTCTGGAAAAGGGGGACAGTTTCAGAAAATATTTGTGTTATGCACCATTACTGGTCTGTGCCCACCACTACCTCTTCCAGACTGGGGTAATGGTGTGGTGGAACAGGGTGTGCCATATAGTCAGCCTTACTGACATTGACCACTGCTTTTTATTTGATGTGCTTTCTCATTCTTCAATAAACATGTTAACTGAAAAGGAGTGTTGCCGTAACCACTTACACTAATAGGTTGCATCCATGCTCTATGAAGTAATTTTTGTTAATCCTTTAATGTATTCAGAGAATTGTTCTAAAGATTTGCCTTTTTTGTATGTAGGGATTCCCTCGGCCTGCAAGCAAGTAGTGAGTGTGGAAACAACCAGAGATCTTGAGTGGGCCACACACACATGCACACTTGGCTTCCAGGTGTTTGGTTAGTATCAGACATACTTTGAGGCACTGTGAATACTGAAACATTCATGTATTTGTTTTTCTCTGTCATCATATGGGGACACAGGGACGATGGGGGTTAAGCTCCACCCTCCAGGAGGCAGGACACTTACTAATAAATTTGTGGGCGTGCCTAACCGGCTTAACCCCCACACTCCAGCTTATCCAATCAGTTTTTTAAGTGTCCTGCTACCAGGAGGATGGACGTCCAGCGTCGTGGACTATTTTCTTCCTGGGTTCTTACTCTGGCAACATGTGTTTGTTCTTAGTACAGTCCCAGTATTTTCCACCCACCGGGGTCATTTCTAGCCGCTATAGGCTATAACGACCACCCAGACGTATCCCTGCTAAGTTTGGCGATGGCAGATGGTCTGGCCGGGATGGGCACGAGGTGAGTACCTGCCTTGGGCATAACAACTCTCCTCACAGGTCTGGCTTGGCAGCCTCCCCCTAGCAGGGTAGCCCTCCCCCCGTTCCCCCCTTACTGTTTTTGGTAAGAGGTGCAGGGCGTGCTCCTATACTGGCCGGTTCTTTCCCTCCATGCTGTGTCTGGGCGCTCGATGCGCCTTCTGTCTAAGTGAGGAGACGGCTGAGGGGGGAGAGGGCCGGATCACGCTGCGCTGGAACGCATGCGGCGTATGCGTTCCGGCGGCCATCTTGCGCACGTTGCGCGCATGCGTTCCAGCGGCCATTTTGCGCATTTGTGCGCATGCGCCAGCGGCCATCTTGCGCATAGTGCTTCTGCTGCGCACCGGATGGTCCTTTCTCCGCTCCTGCAAGTACTAGTGAGTTGTAAGCGGTTGCTGACTACCCCACACACTCCTACTTACCCAATCCCCATGGCAGAAGGTAGGTCAGAGGGGTTATTCACCAGGGCAGGGGGGAAGGCTGCCAAAACAGCGCAGATTAAATTTTTTGCCTGTGCCAATTGCAATGTTAAGCTGCCTCGAGGGCAGGGGGAGCCGCTCTGTAAGTCCTGTTTAGTGGGGCAGAGTACAGCGCTCATTTCAGAAGATGTTTCAAGCCCACCAGCGCCTCAGCCAGAGAATCCTTCAAGGGAGAGTATTTCTCAAGGTCAGGGGCTCAGCTCAGATGCTGATGTGCCAGCACCATTGTGGGCCATTCATTTAACTCAGTCCCTTGCTTCCTTGCAGGGTCTTCCCTCTATTGCTGACAATTTAGGAAGAATGTTAGCCAGACTTGATCAAAAGACTAGCTCTAAGCGAAAGCGGTCTGAAGAAACTAAAGTGCCTACTACGTCTGTTCATTGTTTGTCTGACGAATCGGCAGCTGAGCAGGCATCCTCACAATCTGAGGGAGAATTACTTCCTTCTGAGGTTTCGTCTGGGGAGGAGGAAGAAACTGTGGAGGACCACAGAGATCATGATAGTCAGCATGATGTGGAGGGCATTATTAAGGGTGTTATGGATGTGTTGAATATATCACAAACGCCCAAATCCCAGGATGATTTGGGGTTATTCAAGAGGAAGCAAAAATCCGAAGTTTGTTTTCCTTCTCATGAGCATCTTCTTCACATAATACAAGAAGAGTGGAGTGTTCCAGAAAGAAAGTTTCAGACGACTAGGAAATTTTCTAAGTCTTATCCATTTTCGAAAGATCTGGTAGAAAAGTGGACTAATCCCCCAGCAGTTGATGCACCTGTATCAAGATTGGCCAAGTCCACTACATTGCCAGTCACAGATGCGGCATCCTTCAAAGACCCATCCGACCGAAGATTGGAAGGTTTTCTTAGGTCAATTTATTCTTCGTCTGGGTCAGCTCTTCGCCCATGCCTGGCTTCGGCTTGGGTGGCCAGAGCGATACAAGCGTGGTCCGAATCACTTGTCAAGGACATCCAGAATGCAGTTTCCAGATCCGATCTGTTATCAGCCAATGCGATAGCAGAGGCATCGGCTTATTTGTGCGACTCCGCACTAGACACAGTTCAAGTCACGGCTCGTACTTCCGCTCTTTCTGTTGCAGCACGTAGAACATTGTGGCTGAAAAATTGGTCAGCAGATCTGAGTTCTAAGAAGTCCTTGACATCTCTTCCATTCAAGGGACAGCGCCTGTTTGGTGAAGAGCTCGAAAAGATTATTTCGCAGGCGACGGGAGGAAAAAGCACTTTTCTTCCACAGACCAAAAGTAAAACAACTACTTCCACCAGACGAGGAAGGTTTTTTCATGGCTCAAGTAGACGATACACACGAAGAAACAATTCACCACAGCGGTCACACTTTCGAGCCAAAACAAACGACAAAAGTCGCATGCATTGGAAGACCAATCGACCGGTTATCAAGCCCGCAGCAGATAAGTCTTCTTCAGCCTGACGGGGCACCCCCTCCGGAGTTGGGGGAGCGTATTGGGGGCAAGTTGCTCCAATTCCGGGAGGTGTGGAACAACCATGCGTCAGATATGTGGGTGAACGAAATCATTTCCGAAGGCTACCACATAGATTTCTCAACCATTCCTTGCAAAAGATTCATCATGTCCAGGGTTCCTGCAGACCCAGTCAAAGCTGCTGCCTTTCTAAATTGCATCACAAATTTAGAACAAACTGGAGTGATTGTTCCAGTGCCACATTCAGAGAGATTTTCAGGTTTCTATTCCAACATTTTCATTGTGCCAAAGAAAAACGGCTTGTTCAGGCCGGTACTAGATCTCAAACAGCTGAACAAGTTCGTCAGATCAGTACAATTCAAAATGGAGACCTTGAGGTCAGTGATAAGAGGGATGGAGAAAAATCAACTGCTGATGTCTATCGATATCAAAGATGCGTACCTCCATGTACCAATCTGGCCGCCACATCACTCCTTCCTTCGATTCGCATTCAGGAATCAGCACTACCAGTTTGTGGCTCTGCCGTTCGGACTCTCTTCAGCCCCCAGAGTGTTCACAAAACTAATGGCAGTATCGGCTGCAGCATTACGTCTACAAGGGATTTCAGTCACTCCTTATCTGGACGATCTGCTTCTGAAAGCCAGATCAGAGGAGAAGGCAGAGGAAGATCGGAGCAAAGCAATCAATCTTCTGCAGAGTTTTGGCTGGACCATAAAAAGTCCAATTTGCGACCCAGTCATCACATGACATTCCTGGGTCTCGAGTTCAATACCATCACACAAATGGTGCATCTTCCGTTGGACAAGCAAATGAAGGTCAGAAATCAAGTCCGTCTACTCCTCCGAGATCAGAGTCCAACTGTTCATCTAGGAATGAGAGTGCTGGGACTCATGGTTGCTACCATAGAAGCCGTTCCATTTGCACAGATTCACTTACGACCGTTGCAAGCGAACATTCTAACATCGTGGAAAGGAGGAGCTCTCACTCGCAAGCTCAATTTATCCCAGTCGACAAGAATAGCCATCCAGTGGTGGCTGCGACCGACCAATCTATCCAAGGGTCAATCCTGGGCAACGCTAGATTGGAAGATAATTTCCACAGATGCCAGTCTGAGGGGTTGGGGAGCAACTTGGGACAACTTGTCTGCCCAAGGCCGATGGTCTCCAGGGGAGTCCAAACTTCCCATCAACGTTTTAGAACTGAGGGCGATAAAGCTAGCCCTATCCGAATGGACAGAGTTATTACAAGCAAGTCCGGTTCGGTTACAAAGCGACAATGCTACCGCAGTGGCGTACATAAACCGCCAGGGAGGTACTCGCAGCAAGGCGGCGCTGATGGAAGCTCAACAAATTCTCGGTTGGGCAGAAACCAACGAAGTACAGCTGTCCGCGATTCATATCCCAGGAGTTCTAAATACCAAAGCAGACTACCTCAGCAGAATTCGTCTAGACCCGGGAGAATGGGAACTTCACCCAGACGTGTTTGCAAAACTAGTACTCCAATGGGGACAACCACAGGTCGATCTAATGGCGTCAAGAAACAACACAAAGGTGCCTCGGTTCTTTGCTCGTTACCGAGAGAGACTGGCGGCAGGGGTCGATGCCATGACACAGAAGTGGCAGTTCAACCTAGCGTACATATTCCCTCCGCTACCCATGCTTCCACGAGTCCTCAAGAAGATCAGACAGTCCGGCATCACGGTAATTGTGGTGGCTCCTTACTGGCCTCGGAGGACTTGGTTTTACGACCATCAGGAAATGTCAATAGCACAACCGATACGTCTCGAGGACAGGCCGGACCTTCTGTTCCAAGGGCCCGTTGCACATCACAACCCAGGGCTGTTCGCTTTGACGGGGTGGCTGTTGAGGCAGACATCTGGCGAAAACAAGGGTTAACAGAAGAAGTTATTACCACATTATTGAGAGCCCGTAAGTCTTCATCTTCAAAATCATACTACAGAGTCTGGCAATCCTATCGGAGTTGGTGCGAGGAGTTCAATCTATCCTTTCACAAGCTTAGCATTCCGAGAGTTTTGTCTTTCCTGCAGCGCGGGCTCAGGCGAGGTCTAAAACTCAGCTCTCTAAAAGTACAAGTATCAGCTCTGTCAATCCTATTTCAGTCCAAACTAGCCTTGAATGATACAGTACGCACTTTTCTACAAGGAGTGGCACATATAGTTCCTCCATATCAGCCTCCAGTTCCAGCATGGGATTTAAACGTTGTTCTCGAGGCCCTTCTTGATCCACCATTCGAACCGATGGGATATATTTCAGATATTTGGCTTACCTGGAAGGTAGTGTTCTTAATGGCAATTACATCCACTAGAAGAGTGTCTGAACTGAGTGCACTATCGGCAGATCCTTCTTTTCTAGTGTTCCACAAGGATAAGGCAGTCCTACGCACAGTTCCGTCTTTCCTTCCTAAGGTGGTCTCGTCTTTTCACATCAACCAAGACATTGTTGTTCCCTCTCTCTGTCCGGAACCAAAGAATGATAAGGAACGTCGACTACACAACTTAGATGTAGTTAGAGCCTTACGATGGTATATTGAAAAGTCAAGGTCTTTTCGACGGTCTCAAACTCTCTTCGTATTACCATCAGGGCCCAGAAAGGGTCATCCTGCATCTAAAGCTACCATTTCTAGATGGATCAAGGAGACCATCAGACAGGCATACATGGCCAAAGGGAAGATTCCACCGGAGGGAATTCGAGCTCATTCTACAAGAGCAATCGGAGCTTCCTGGGCTTGGCGTAATTCAGCCTCATTGGACCAGATTTGCAGGGCGGCTACCTGGTCCTCTGTACATACTTTTTCAAAATTCTATAAAATTGATATTTTTTCTTCAGCTGAAGCATCGTTTGGGCGCAAGGTGCTTCATTCTGTGCTGAAGTAATGGTTAATTCGTTTTCCCGCCCTGCTGTTTTTGGGGCTGCTTTGTTAAGTCCCCATCGTCCCTGTGTCCCCCTATGATGACAGAGAAAACAGGATTTTTTATACTTACCGTTAAATCTGTTTCTCTGTGATCAATAGGGGGACACAGGGCGGCCCGCCCTAAAACTTTTGTTTATTGACCATTTGGTCATTTCGGGATAATTCCCTGATTTACCTTCTACGTGGGCTATTATTTTGATTATTACGTTATCTTGTTACAGCATCTTTTGTGACAAACTGATTGGATAAGCTGGAGTGTGGGGGTTAAGCCGGTTAGGCACGCCCACAAATTTATTAGTAAGTGTCCTGCCTCCTGGAGGGTGGAGCTTAACCCCCATCGTCCCTGTGTCCCCCTATTGATCACAGAGAAACAGATTTAACGGTAAGTATAAAAAATCCTCTTTTCTCTCCTTGCAGTTAAAATTACATTTCTATTTGAAAAATAAAAACTGGATAAATAGCCTGTACAAAATTAAATATGTTTCTAATTTAGTTAGTTAGCCAAAAATGTAATGTATAAATGCTGGAGTGACTGGATTTCGAACAGAACAGAACCCAACTTCTCACTTTGCATCTCTCTAACTCTGAATTAGTCAGCTACTTGAATGGGGGCCACATGGGACATAGCTGCTCAGTGAGTTTGCAATTGAGCCTCCGCATTCAACTAAGATTCAAAAGCAACAGTTATTACCCATGTGGCCCCCCTCAAGTCACTGATTGGTTACTACCTGTTAACCAATCAGTGGAAACCAAAAGAGCTGCAAAGCAGAAAGTATTGTTCTGGCTATTATATTACACATCCAGTCACTCCAGCTTTTACATATTTCATTTTGGATAACTAACTATATTGAATTTTTTTTATTTTGCACAGCCTATCTATTTACCTAGTTTTTATGTTTATACTCAGCAATTCCTTTAATATAGTCATAGGTCCACTGTAAACCTCCACCACTTATGACCAATTATGCATTCTGAAATTATGATATAAACACCACCCCGTAAGTTGAACTTATTGACGAGCATTAGAGATATGTGTAGTAGCATAGTGCTAATAACGAAAAGGGTATCTGTTTTTATTGGAAACCCTCCTGGTGTCCAGAAATGTGCTTATAGAGAACTAAACCCCAAAAGAAATAAGGATATAAATGCTATGTTTTATGCAGCATACTGAACTTGCTGCATTAGCTTTAGAATCTCGTAATCATAGAAGCTCAGGTTACAGAGCTGATTATTAAATTCTGATGCAGAACCCATGTAATTTGAATCTGAATTAATTACTGATCAATTTTGTAATGCAACGTTCATATTCAGTGCATCGTGAGTTGGTCCCTTAGCTCAGTAAGTGACAGCAGAGCGCAGTGAATCAGCAGAAAAGAAGATTGGGAGCTACTGGGACATCTTTGGAGGCAGAGATCTTTAGTGCTTAAGGGTTGTGGTCTCCTTAAAGGGGTTGTTCACCTTCAAACAACTAGTTGTTTTCAGATAGATCACCAGAAATAACAACTTTTTCCAATGACTTTCTATTTTCTATGTGTGACGGTTTTTCTAATATTGAAGTGTAAAGTGTAATTTCTCTCCTTCTAAAGCAGCCTTGGGGAGGGGGGTCGCCGATCCTGTAAACTGTTCTAATTGATACATTTAGTTGATACATTTCTTATCTTTGTCCCTGCTGAGCAGAATCTCTGGGTTTTATTACAGGCAGTTGTTAGAATTGATACAATAGTTGCTAATACTGGCAGAGAGTCTGCTGAGAAATGTATCAACTAAATGTTGCAAAATTGTAATTGTTTGGAGTCTGCGCCTGAATTATTGAGCTGCCAGACTCAAACACAAGAACAACACAAGAGACAAGAACATTCACCTTTAAACTTAGATTTTGGAAAAAAATAATTAATGGAAAGTAATTGAAAAAAGTATTTATTTCTGAGGAACAATCTAAAAACAACTGAATTGAAAAAAGTGTTTGGAAGGTGAACAACCCCTTTAATCTGAGACCGAAACCCAAAAGGTGTCATGTCCAACCTAATTCTGTGTTAAGCTTTAGTTCTACTTTAAGATGCTCATGATTTGATAACCACTTCTCAGTACTAATGTGGGGATTCCAACCATGTATTTTAATCACTATTAACTGCTTTAATTCTGTAACCTACCTTGCACATTCTCCTCCTACAGGAGTTTGGCCTGAAGGCTCTGATGGAACTGACCTTAATGCTATATGCAGATCCACTGATAAACTTTTGGCTACCGGCGATGATTTTGGCAAAGTGCATCTCTTCTCTTTTCCATGCTCACAATTTCGGGTAAGTTATGGACACAGTGGGGCTGATTTATCAACACAGGGCAAATTTGCCTGTGGGCAGTTACCTATAGCAACCAATCCGTGATTAGCTTTTTAAAGCCAGCTGCAAGTTAGAACAATGAATGCAGCAATTTGATTGGTTGCCATGGGTAACTGCCCAGTGTTGATAAATGACCCCTAGTATCTTTTGTTTTGTTTTATTATTTTACTTTTGTTTTTAAATGAAATGCAAATCCCCAGAATGCCATCTACTGGCCATTTTGGCCAACTGGCTACAATAATTTGAATACTTTTCTTGATAAAAGGAACATCTTGTGATTTTTATCTGCTTATATCTGACCATATGACTCTTCTTTCCTCACTAACTTTATTTTCTAAGCAGAGCAACATAATATGATGTTCTTATTTTTCAAATTCATAATATTGACAGTCTAAAAGCTGCTAATATCTTGACAATTTTCTTATGTATTAAACAATTTCTTTCCTGCTCTTTTCAGGCATCTGGTCATGCTTATGGCGGGCACAGCAGCCATGTTACAAATGTCAGCTTTTTATATGATGATCGTCATCTAATCTCTACCGGCGGGAAGGACATGAGTATAATGCAGTGGCGTGTTGTATAAAGAGGACATTTGGTACTTATGGGCACACACGGACTGTACCAAACGGTGTCTCCGAACTCTTTGTTAAAGATCAAACTCAGGAACAATCCTCTTTATACTGGTGTCCTGCACTGACAAATCAGCTTCTCTGCTTTCAATGGGGCCATCTATGCTTAGAATTATTTCAAATGTGAGAAGTATTACATTATCATATACAAAAGCTTAAAGGTTTACATTGCATTCACAAGTAATGTCTAATGTACTGTAAAGTTGTGTTACAACATGCCTTTTTAAAATATTAATCACACCTTCTAGATTTGCCACTGCCAGTATTGTAACAAAGAGCCTGGGTACATTGTGAAATACAGTAGCGTGCTGCATGCGTCTTGATTGGAAAATGTGAATGTGATTCATGTAGGTGTCTGACCTTTGGCAAGTTATACTTCGTCTGCATTGAGCAATACAATTCTCCAGTCCTCCTATAACGCTCTTATTACATTTATAGGCCATTGGTTTTTAAAACAACCTGTAGCAGAAAGGTTGGGTTTTTATTACCTTATAATACACAAAAGCCATGAATATCTTGTAAATTATATCCTTATAAACGGTGAGTTCTTATGTCACCAGTTATAAACGGTGAGTTCTGATGTCATTTCTGTCACATGACTCACTGAAACTTGTGTATTATAATAAATAAAGTAACCCCTGTTGCAAAATATGAGGATATTAGAAGTTACCTCGTAATTCCATGACCTGTATAAAAACATTCGGCTTTCGGCCTCGTGTTTTTGTATGTTCATGAAATTCCTCGGTAACTTATAATACCCTTATATTTTGCAAGAGGGGCTACTTTGTTCACTATATAATACATAAAAGCCATGAATATCTTGTAAATTATATCCTTATAAATGGTGACTAGTGATGTCATCAGTTATAAACTGTGATTAGTGATGTCATTTTTGTCACACAACTCACTAAAACTTGTGTATTATAAGAAAGTAACCCTTGTTGGAAAATATGAGGATATGAGAAGGCACCTCGGAGTTTCATGTCCTGTATAAAAGCTTTTATATGGTCATGGAACTCCTCTGTGACTTATAATATCCTTATTTTACTAGAAGGGGGTGCTTTATTCACTATATAAAACTGTGTATAAACTATTTTATTGACTTTTCCAAAGTAATTCTAGCATTTTAGAGGTATTACTGGCTGGGCGTTTGCACCACAGGACCCATACAGTCACCTGCTGCAAGTGCACTAAGTATGGGAGGTAGGTAATCCTTTATATAGTGTATTCAGTATGTTTTCATATGCAGGGCATGGGCTTTTACCACTATTTATGGGAGACATGCTGCGCATTTCTAAACCATGCTACAATGCCAAGAGGGTCAATCTGTAGGCATACCTTGGGCCTTAGATAAAGCACTACACCATAGCAGTTGTTGAACCACAACTCCCAGAACATACTGGGTATAGAACAACAGCTAGAGGGCTGTAAACTACATTGTTTTTTCTTTTTTGTTTTGCAAATTTGGTTTCCTAAAGAAAGGGTCTCCACAGAATGAAACGCAATAAATAGTAAGAGGTACTTCTGATGGCATTTTCAGTTTCAAAGTTACATAGATTTCCCTCAACTAAAGATCTATATAACATATGAATTTTCCCCTAAATAGCATTATATGTCACTTGTAGTTAGGGATGCACCGAATCCAGGATTCAGCCAAGATTCCACTTTTTCAGCAGGATTAGGATTCAGCTGAATCCAACTGCCTGGTAGAACCAAAACGTGACTTTTCATCACACAAAGGAAGTCAAAACATTTTTGCTCTTTTCCCCCTTGTTTTCCTAATTTACATATGCAAAAAAGGGTTCAGATTTAGTTGTGATTCAGCCGAATCTTTCACAAATGATTCTGGAATTGTCCGAATCCTAAAATAGTGGATTTGGTACAGACCTACTTGCAGTTATACCAAAAAGTGTTCTGGACTGGACAGGACTGTGGTTGGGCATTCAAGTTGCTCTTCCCTGGCTTAACATTGACTTTGGGTCAATTGTCTTTGTAAAAGAGAGTCATGTAGGTGATGTGGGCCATTTATTGGGGTTTGGTAGGTGCTGGTATGTTTAAGAAGAGACACTTTGAATAGGAGAGGGTGTAGAAAGGTGGATGTGTGAAGGTGTTTAAAGGAGAAGAAAAGCTACAGAAGCAGTTTACTGCCAATAGATTAGCCACAATAGTGCAAGCAATAACAATATATTTATTCAGAAGAATGCTTTACCATACCTAGAAGCTCTCTTTGTTAAGCTGCCATATTAGCTTGGTGTGACATCACTTCCTGAGTCTCTCCCTGTTCGCTCATAGTTCTGGGCTCAGATTACAGCAAGGAAGGGAAGAGGAGCAAACTGAGCATGCTCAAACCCAAGCCCTGGAGGTTTAAGGTGAAAGCAGGAAGTCTAATAAAGAAGCCCATGTGTACACAATAGAAGGAAAGAAATGCAGTGTTTCTTTTGACAGAGGACTTTGAGGGTTTACTGGTGTATTTATGTAGACCTTTCTGATAAAGCTTACTTAATTTTAGCCTTTCCTTCTCCTTTAAGGTGTAGGAAGGGTGCAGAGCTGAGACCTTGGCACTGTGCTGTTTGCTCATTTGTCCCAGTGATGTACAAGGCAGACAAGCTAAGAAGGCAGTAGCATGTTCCTAAGCCGCACACACATCCTTATTCTACCTTCCCGTTTGGGAGTATAACAGTCTCACAAGGTTAATACTAAACATTCATTCTATGGCTTGGCCCAAGTGCCACTTGAAATCATAAAAATGAAAGGCTTGTGTAGCTAAGTGCCTTTTTGTGGGTCGCATTTACTATATTTCTTGCTAATGGCACTTTGAAATCCGTTGGTAATATATATATTATAAAACTTTTTGTTAAATAAAATTTGTTGCAATGATTTGGTTATGAAGGAACTGTTTTGAATATATTCATGTAAGTGTATCACCAATCCTGTGCTAAGCTGTCACTGTATTTTATGGAGCGTAATGAACAACAAGGCTATGCCGTACCTTTTATTTCCATGTCTATTGTGTATTTGTCTCTTTGGTCTTTTTTTTTCTTTTTAAAGTGCATCATAACATGGTAAAATCTTTTTAATGTCATGTGAGTTTGCATGAAGGGGGAAAAAATGGAGATGAACTCAAACTTGAATAGGCTGATAAGTAAGTCAAGGCCCAATGCCTCTAAGGATAAATGTCATAGGAGGGTGTGTAAAAGCTTACATAGACATTAACTTGGCTAAGCGCATTCATTGTTGAAATGCATTGTTTACATGGGGGGGAAAAACTGTATCTGGAAAAAAAATTAAATAAATTTGAAGTTTATCCAAATTTGTTTTTGTTTTTTCCTATAATGAATCTTCTTTGTAGTCCTGACTATGAGTAAATTTTGTTCAGCCACCCTTTAAACATCACCGTATTGCTTACTGACCCTGGCCTGTCTACTACTGTATCATTTAGGTGCACATTCAGCTTTCACGGTATAACATGCAGCATGTTAAAGGGGCTGTTCACCTTTTAAATGAACTTTTAGGGGCACATTTACCTAGGGTCGAATATCGAGGGTTAATTAACCCTCGATATTAGACCGTCTAAGTAAGATCCTTCGAATATCGAAGTTGAAGGATTTACCGCTATTACTACAATCGAAGGAATAATCGTTCGATCAAACGATTAAATCTTTCTAATCGAACGATTCGAAGGATTTTAATCCATCAGTCAAAGGATTTTCCTTCGATCAGAAAATTGTTAAGAAGCCTATGGGGACCTTCCCCCATAGGCTAACATTGGCCTCGGTAGGTTTTAGGTGGCGAACTAGGGGGTCGAAGAATTTTTTAAAGAGACAGTACTTCGACTATCGAATAGTCGAACAATTTTTAGTTCGATTCGAAGGTCGAAGTGGCCCATTCGATGGTCGAAGTAGCCAAAAAAAACATTTGAAATTCGAACTATTTGTCCTCTATTCCTTCACACGAGCTAAGTAAATGGGCCCCTTAGTATGATGTAGAGAAATATTCTGAGACAATTTGCAATTGGTTTTCATTTATTGGTATTTGTGGTTTTTGAGTTATTTAGCTTTTTATTCAGCAGCTTTCTAGTTTGCATTGCTGATAATCTGGTCGCTAGGGTCCAAATTACCCTAATAACCATGCATACTGTATGCATAAGAGACTGGAATATGAATAGGAGAGGACTTGAATAGTAAGATGTGTAATAAAAAGTAGCAATAACAATAAATGTGAAGTCTTACAGAACATATTTTTGAGATTTTTGAAACCTGGAAAGAATCAGAAGAAGATATTTTTTAAAAAAAAACAATAAAAAATGAAGACGAATTGAAAAGTTACTTAGAATTACCGGTAGCAATTCTTTAACATACCAAAAGTTGATTTAAAGGTGAACTTCCCCTTTAAAAAAAAGATTTATTAGGAATTCATATTAGTCATAGATTTGTGATTATATATCATGTTTGAAGTTGCAAGACCCAACACTGGGCAAATACTGGACCTCTTCTTTACATCATGTTTAAGGGCCAATTATATTAAAAGGGACATGTCAGCCAGACATAAAAAGCTGTATGATAATAGACCTTTTCAAATGAATTTTCATTAACGTTTGCATATCTGTTATAAACTCATTTAAACATTTCAGCTGTCAATTGTATATTGCCTTCCAACCTCTGTGGGGCTTGTCCTAGTGCTTAAGTTGTGGATTCATAACAAAAATGATGGAAACAATGTTTGTCTAATAGTGTAAATATTATTTTGCTTGAAAAATGCATTAGAAATGCATTTGGAATAGTTTCCCTTTTAAAACATATATGGCATGATACAAAGAGTCAATGGACAGACCAACAAGAATGACTTGGGGTTAAAGGGCATGAGGTCTTGCTGTAACCTAAGGAGGATTAGGAATTCAAAAAGCTAAGCAGTCCCCATATTCTGTATTAGCTAATTATTTATTCCGACACTTGCCTTGAACAATTAGTCAGTGGGATTGGGATTCTTATTGGAGGCAGTTCTCTTGGATTTTATTGGTAAGACCCAATAATAAAATGCCACTGCCGTCCACAGCTGCTTATCAGGTCCAAACTGAGAATTTAAATTGGCATTTCAGGTACACAGAAGCCCAATCAGCCCCACCAGCCCACTAAATAGTGACTTTCTATGGCACCTTATAGCAGCCCCTCTGGCATTAGCCAGAACCCACAGATTGCCAGTCCGGGCCTGTATGCTTGTTTTGGAGCAGCAGAGGAAACTACATTTGTCAGTCACACGTGTTTTGCACAAGAAATACAGGGTGCGAAGGAAATTGTTTCAGTAGTCTGATGAAAAAGGGAAGGAGGCATCTAAAACAGACAATCAATCAACCTTTAGTACTTTGTCATGGCAAAACGCATCTGGCATCTGACATCTGGTGTGCATATTTAATACATATATTAAATATTTCAGGTGTATATTACATTAACTCCTGAATGCCTTCCCTTGGATACAGAAACACCGGGAAACACATTTCATAAATATAATTACGAATTTGCCTATTTAATAAGTTATTAGGTGATGGTGTTTGTAATGCAAGAGCCATACTTGTGCGGCTAGTCACATGATAAAAACATTACACGTTCCAAGGATAGCCTGCCTCCAAAATATTTTAAATGGATTAAACAGGGAATAATATACCCCTTATTGTATTCTACAAGGATATGAAAAGTCACTGGGGGGGGGGGAGTTACATGATCATATACAGGTCACAGAACTGCAACTTGTATAATAATAGTATGCACATATTGTAATATTAAAATCATATATACCCCATTGTGACTCATGACACCAATGAAGACACTGTATATATTTTATTCTGTAGGATATTAATGGCTCTTGTGCATTTTACCAATTGTCCTTGCAGATTATCAGGTGGCTTTGTGTGTTATCCATAAGACTAGAGCCTAGCCCTGACAAGTAGGAAGGATCTAGGGAAAACAGGTTTTGCCAACCAAATACTGGGGAACTGACGTCAATGTAATGACTGCAGCATTATCTGCAATACTTTACTCCTTAGCAGTGGAAATCTTCCTCTCCTGTGGCATTCACATTGTATAGGGATTTTGGATAGAATGGCTCCACTTCCAGCATTGCAGTACATTGCAAGGGTCAAGCCAATGATCTGAAGAAGGAGAAGCCTAAAACCATCAGGGTCTCAAAACCTGTCTTCCCAGACACAGAAACTCATATTCAGTGCCCCACCCCCCTGACAGGCAAGATGAGACGCCATGTTGTGTGTATACCCTCCAATGTCTTGTAAGGGGTAGAAATTGATTTAAAAAAAAAAGGCAAATCACAAAGGCAAAACGTTCCATAGTGAGCACATTACAGTGGCACCTGGAGCTTCGGGGTGAGGCAAAAATTATGATTGATCAAGACAAGAAGATGGGTCCCAAGCCATTGTCTTGTTCAAGGTCATTTCCATCACTAATAATAAAGCACATGTGTTTTTATGAGGAGTCAATAGCTGTTTTTTCCTGGAACTTGATAGTGTCACTTTAATTAGAGCTTGCATGCAAACACTCCTTGCAAGGACACAGTGCAGAATACTATCAGACACAACTGGACTGTGCTGGAGGCAAACCCTTTCCTTCCAGCTTTAACGCTCAACACAGAACTTTTTAATTTGCCTGATGCTGAGGCTGAAGCCATTCTTTAGCTCAAATAATCTCACTCAGAAAATGAGAGGGGAGGTGTAGTAATTAAGCAGCTTGATAGTGATTATTAGGCCAGCGCGTATTCCTAGAACACACCCTTACTGAAAATGATTATTACAGACTTGCCTTGGCTGTGCCAATAAAACATGATGCATGAATATTTCACATATGTATGACGTGCAAGTGTGGAGCCCTACAGAAGCTCAGCTGTGTTCAGACAAGTCAATAAAGCCCCAGAATAAACAAAATATTGTCGGAACACTAAAGTATATACGTTTTCAAGGTGTTCTGGCACAGTGAAGTCACTGCATGGATTCCTGTATTGCACTGCTGGTTCTCCATTGGCAAGCTCAAAACAATAAATTTTGGGAGAATGGGGGGGGGGGGGACTAAAGGCCAGTTAAAATAAAATTTGGAATGAATTCAGATATCCTTTGGAACTATCGCAAGATGACAGTTTCATAGATCTTTAACCTTACGAGGCAAACAAAGGGTCATTGATAAATGCTGGACCACCAAAATAGGCCTTTAACTTGAAAAGTCTGAAAACCTCAGATCTATTCTCTTGGCAGCTATCATTTGTATAGACTAGTGAATCTGGGGCACCAAATATTAACAGATGTTTCAAAGGATTTCACTGGAGCTAATAAAATAAAATTCAAAAAATGTAAGTTAAACTGGCACAATTATTCCCATCTTTTTGACAAAAAAAATAAAAAATGTGACTGAGATGATTAGAAATGTAGGATTTTCTGGTGTAAATAAACATTTCATTCCAATTGATCTCCATATTAGTCTTTATCTGCTACATTGTTTCATGAGTCAGAAATAGCAATGCAGAGAATGTGCACAGACAGGCGGATACTGATATCAATAGCAATTAAATTTACTAATAACTTTTTTTTTTTTTTTTTAAATGAATCTATATATTTTTGGTGGCGTTCCCCTATAAAATACATCTAATAAACCTTGATGAACTGCCAGAAATCTGCTATACAAATGCAAGTAGTCCTTAATATCATCATAACTCACCACGTGAAGGGAGAGGCCCAGGTGCACCGCCCTGAGCCCTCAGCAAAGGGAGCAGTTCAAAACTGGGAAATTGTAGAGCAGGCACTCTACAATTTCCCTGCTTAGAAATATGCAGCAGCCAAAAATTTGTCTTGCAGACTCCTGTGTACACAGTCCCATCCCCTGTTTATTCTGCTAATCCCTTGCATGTCTGTATCTTGACATTAGTAGACAAAACAGTTCCCCTTTAATGTCTACAGATTAAAAGGAATGTTATGTTATATACTGTTGTATGTGCAGAAAAAGAGAGATAAAGCAATAATTGGCACTTGAGATTTCTCGCTTGCAAGGTCAGTTGAGAAGAAATTAGAATGTTTGTCGGATTTGTATAAATCTGCCTGTAATACTTTGCACTGCTGTTGGAGTCAATGGGTGATGCAGTTGTAAATACGCCTAGACATTCAAGGGCTCATTTACAAAAACCATATAGATGTAGCTGGTCAGTAGCAACCAATCAGAAATGTATTTTGTAATGTCTACTACAGTGCAGAAAATGAAAGAAAAGACCTAATTGGCATTGGTATTAGCAACTGCACCAATGTTTGTAAATGAGCCCCTTATTATTCTGGGTGCCAAGTTGCCATAGACCTATTGAATGTAGTTACCAACCCAACATGATTTTAAATTCCAGTGCACCCTATTGGTCAAAAAATACTTATGTGGGAAAACACATGACAAAGCATAAAGATTGATATGATTTTGATATGAGGGATTTTTTTTTGGTGGAGTTCGAGTTAAGGGGAACTTTTAAGAGCGGTTGGTCGCCTTTAAATTAACTTTTAGTATGATGGACAGAGTGATATTCTGAGACAATTTGCACTGGGTTTTCTTTATTGATTATTTGTGGTTTTTGAGTTAGTTCACATTTTAATTAGCGGCTGTCCAGTTTGCAATTTTAGCAGTCTGGTTGTTTGAATCAAAATTCCCCTAGCAACCATGCATTGATTTGAATAAGAGACTAGAATATGAATAGGAGTGGAGTAATAAAAAGTAGTAATAACTAGGGATGCACCGAATCCACTAATTTGGATTCGGCCGAACACCCGAATCCTTGGCGAAAGATTCAGCCGAATACCGAACCGGATCCGAATCCTAATTTGCATATACAAATTATGGGTGGGAGCGGAAAACATTTACTTCCTTGTTTTGTGACAAAAAGTCACGCAATTTTCCTCCCCGCCCCTTATGTGCATATGCAAATTAGGATTCGGATTCAGTTCGGCCTGGCAGAAGGATTCGGCCGAATCCAAATCCTGCTGAAAAAGGCCTAATCCTGGCCTAATCCCAAACCGAATCCTGGATTCGGTGCATCCCAAGTAATAACAATAAATCTGTAGCTTTACAGAACATTTCTTTTCAAGGTGGGTTCAGTGACCCCCATTTGAAAGCTGGAAAGAGTCAAAAGAAAAAGGTAAATAAATTAAAAACTATAAAAAATAAATAATTAAGCCATTCCATAACATACTAAGAGTTAACTTAAAGGTGAATCACCCTTTAATAACCTTTAATAAATGCCACTCTAACACCCAGGCCCAGACTGACAATCTATGGGTTCTAGCAAATGCCAAAGGGGCTGTAAAATACCATATACACTCACTAGGTAGTGGGCTGGTGGGGGAATGTTTGGGCCTCTGTGTAGTTGAAATGCCAGAGCCTATTTTGAATCCCAGTGCAGAACTGATATTATCCATTTATGTCCCCTGATCCAGCTTACTGCTTCCCAAGTTATGGCGGGTATAAGTGGATGTATGCTCCAGTGCAATAAACTGGCACCCAGTGTGGGCAGATCCAATGCTGGCTATCCTAAACTATAAACTGGCAGCAGGTCCGGACTGAGAATTAAAATAGGCCCTGGCATTTCAGATACACAGAGGCCCAATCAGCCCACACATAGGCCCAAACAGTCCCCACCAGCCCACAAGATACTGACTTTCTATGGCACCTTATAGCAGCCCCTCTGGCATTTGCCAGAACCCACAGATTGCCAGTCCGGGCCTGACTGGCAGTGTCTGGCAT
Organism: Xenopus petersii; assembly: GCA_038501925.1. NCBI lineage: Eukaryota > Metazoa > Chordata > Amphibia > Anura > Pipidae > Xenopus > Xenopus petersii. The sequence goes on along the minus strand of CM076686.1, from coordinate 50,929,047 downwards.
CCAGTGTGGGCAGATCCAATGCTGGCTATCCTAAACTATAAACTGGCAGTCTGGCACCCAGTGTGGGCAGATCCAGTGCTGGCTATCCTAAATTATAAATTGGCACCCAGTGTGGGCAGAGACACTATGGCGGCAGGAAATAGTAAAAATAAATCGTGCAGCCCAGCCAAGCCAGACATTGTGGGTAAAAGGTCTAAATTGACACTTGGGGTGGATAAGGGCTCCCCCCGCACACAGGGCAGAGATGCAGGTGCCCGTGCCAGTGAGTGAATGTACAGTATGAGAGGAGGAAAAGAGGAAGAGGAGGGAGGGGGGATGCAGCGCACAGAGAGGAGCAGGCTGACAGCAGTGGGCAGCAGAGCTCAGGCGCCTTTGTACGTTGTACTGCTGCTGTAACCTCACCTACTCGGTGGAGAGAAAGATGGCAGCACCGCTACGACAGCTGTCAGTCGGGAAGGAGCATCTCTGCAGCTAGTCTGGGGCCAAACATGAACTGCAGGGGACCCTGGAGTGACAGTATATACCGCACATCCAGGAGCCGCCAAAGTACTGTCACTAAGAAGCTCTCCCCATCAGCCCCAAGCGCTCGGCACATGCACGCTCAGCAATCCCCCTCTGCAGCACCGGTGACCCGCCGCTAATCTGCCCCCCGCACCGCCGCCCGCCGCTCAGCCTGCCAGGCACAGACGATACCAAGGAGAAAGCGGGGGCCGCCAAGCGTTTGCTACAAGAATGAGGTGAGGGGAGCGGCGGGGGGATATGTGGGTCCTTTGCTGCAGACAGTGACATTATATGGATCATGCTGGGATTGGAAGAGCTCATTCATTGTAGGGGCACGGTTACAGCCAGGGACATGGCCGATCTCATATATGTGTGTGTGTCACGGCAAGTGACTGTTCTGTGGGAATGTGCAGCTGTATGTGCAGCAGAGAATCGCTCGCTAGCCCCCCATCCCCCCAACTAACTAACCCGAGAAAATAACAATAATGGTCTCACAGGCGCTTCTTACGCAGCGAGGGATAAGTTAACCCGTCCTGTGCTGAAATGACTTGCGGCGTCCTTGATCTATTGCCGGTGGTTATTTAGAGGCGACTGTAGCGCGCATTTAATCAGCCGCATATATGTCATACCATTTAATGGAGCCTGATGCTAAGCATGAGCTGAGACCCTCTGAGCACTAGGGGGCGCTCCTATAGTTTCTGCCCAACACACGGGTTTTATACAGTTAATCCACAGCCACAGAAGTATCTATAGCTGTGACACCTATATGTGCCCCTTGTGTGGGTTACACGCTGTATCCCGGCATTGTGTATGAGCCTGGCACTGCACACGTGTCATTTACTGCTCTTCCTCATCAGCTCCACTAATAATATGCCTGTAACCTGCCCAGTGACACCTTTATAGCCAATTCTATGGGCTGGGAATGGAAATATCCCTGTCCTCTACTACATTGTACTGTGGTAGTGGAGATGCCCTTGTGTATGTGTGTGTATGTATGTATGTATGTATGTAGGTATGTGTGTGTCTGTGTGTGTTGTGTATGTGTGTGTATTTGTGTGTGTATGTGTGTATGTGTGTGTGTATTTGTGTGTGTATGTATGTGTGTATGTATGTGTGTGTGTGTGTGTGTATGTGTGTATGTGTGTGTGTATTTGTGAGAATGTGTGTGTATGTGTGTGTGATCTGACCTAACAACATATGTACATAAGTCACTTGCAGCACAATATCACACTGTCCCTGCAACATTCCCCATGACAAAGGTACACACAGCTGTGCATGGAGCATTAAAGTCTCCACACAGTCCAGTTACAGGTGTATTCCTTGCACATTCCCAGTTAAAGAGTGAAATGCACCTGATTTTGTGTTTCAAAGATGTTACTGCAAAATGTACAGCTTTTTTTTTCAATAAAGGGGAATGCTGAGGAGTTTGCCTTTAACAGACATCATACTATGGCATCTCTGCCAAAGCAATGGAAAACCACCATACAATTCCAGATTTACTAAAAGGTCAAGGCCGTTGCCAGGCAGATTTTCTAAGGATTTTTACTTTTGAGCTGAAATTGTCACCTTATGGGAATGTGATGTGCAGGTGTGGGAATGGATAAAGGCAGTGCGGCTATGGGCCCAATGCAATATCATTAGTCACACTGCTCACTGTCATGTGGAGAGTCTTGGTCTAAAGAATCAGATGCTCTTTTACAAAAAGTAGCAAGGCTTGATTGGATAGACCTGTGTCTAGAATATTACAGCGCTTTGGTGGGTAAAGAACCTAGACTTCCCAGCCTTGGAGCCCTAGATGGCTACTCAGCTGAGATATATGCCCTTTTAACCCTGACCTGTACACATAGGGTGATGCACTTGAGTTCTGAATCATTCACTAGTCGATTAATGGAGAATTGTGGGAGTTGTAGTACACAAATGCTTGGATGCTTCTAGTTTTGCTGCCTGACCTAGATTACTATAGGCTGAATGGTTTCCCAGGATTTGCATGCACCATTCCTATCATCTGTTGTAATCGGCGTTCTTGATCTAATGCCCTAATCTCCTTTAAATATTGCTATGTGCACACAGACATGCATTAAACCCTTGCTTATTCCCTAGCACTTACATCGAGCAAGAGAGAATGACACACGCATATTACTGGAGCTTACAAGGGTTTGGCCTTTCATTCTTTCTGGCTTGGCACATTTTATTTTATAAGGTTACAAGAGAAGCAGACTTAAAATAGGCTGAGGATCACCAGAGTGCTTGTCTCGTTTGAGGCCCTCTGGGGTGTCTGACCATACTTCCATCCCAGTGATGGGCAACTTCTGTGCTTTCACATAACTTTAAATAATTATCCACTGCCCCTTAAAGGGACTCTCATTCTTTGCTGGTGTGTGAAAGAGAGCCTGGTGACTGTTGCATACATTCATGAAAGAAACAGGGATTAATAGAATAGGGATTAACACTGTGGTTTGCTGTGTATGATGGGAGCTGTACTTAAACAGACTAAAATATCTTTACCAGCTTTTCATTCATTATACAGGTATAGGATCTATTGTCCAAAATACTTGGGACCTGAGGTTTTCTGAATAAGGGATCTTACTGTAATTTGGGTCTTCATACTGTCTACTAAAAACCATATAACATAAACCCAATATGATTGTTTTGCCACCAATATGGATTCCTGCAGCTTAGTTAGGATCAGGTACAAGGTACTATTTTATTATTACAGAAAAAAAGGAAATCATTAAGACATATTTGAATTATTTCCTTAAAGTGTTCACCTTCCAACACTTTTTTCAGTACAGTTGGTTTCAGGTAGATCACCAGAAATAAAGACTTTTTCCAATTACTTTCTATTTTTTGTGTATGACCGAGTTTCTAATATTGAAGTGTAAGTGTAAAGTGTTATTTTTCACCTTTTAAAGCAGCTCTAGGAGGAGGGGGTCACCGCCTCTCTATCTTAACTGATATTAATTGATACATTTACTTGATACCTTTCTTATCTTTGCTGAGCTGAATCCCTAGATTTCATAAAAGGCAGATGTTAGAATTGATAGAATAGTTGTTAATACTCCAGAGGAGCTGATAAATGTATCAACTAAATGTTGTAAAACTGTAACAGCTCAGAGTCTGCACTTGAATTACTGAGCTGCCAGACTCAAACACCAAAGACAGGAATATTCATTTTGGAAAAACTGTAAAAAATAAAAAAAAGGAAAGCTATTGAAAAAAGTCTTTAATTCTGCCGAACAATCTGAAAACAACTCAGCTGAAAAAGTGTTTGGAAGGTGAGAAACCCCTTTAAAATGGACTCTGTGGGAACTGCCATACCTGTATATGGTAGACGTTAGTAACATATTAACACACGTCCATCAAGTTCAACCTTTTAACTCTATATTAACCTGCCTAATTGCTATAATATAATCTGCGTCCTAACCCTAATTTACGGGTTGTCATTTCTTGCACTGAAAATATGGAATATACCACAGAATATTAGCCTATAGCATTACATGATGTAAGATGTGGACAGTTCAGGGCCTAGTCTGTTCAACTGGAGGCCGAGGGGCCCTCATAGGACTCTTATGGGTCTCCAGCTGCTTGTGTTCCACTGAATTCTTTGTTTGACGCCATGAGTTTATTGTATTCCAGACCCGTTGCATTTGCTTCACAAGTGACGTTAAGTGCTAAATTCGCAAGCAATGCATCATGTATTTTACCCACAATGCTTCATTGTTTCCCAGAATTCCAGCATCACCTGGGGCACATATATAGAGCTTTGTGCTGCAGCTGTGTGATTTTTCAGAATCTTTCTTTTGCTTTACAAAATTTCCTGAATGTGATTGTAGAAAGCCCAGGGAGTGATTACATAGTCAGTTTCCTCACACACACACACACGCTGCATGGATCTCTCATCATCTCATCCAATAGTTACAGTCTGCCAGAAAATGAAACTCCATGGACACATGGCCTGGCAACAGCAGCACAGGCAGGTAGTACATTACTCACCATTATGCTCTGCTTTGGCACTCCTCCTTAACGTCAGCACAGTATCCAATGCTTTATGGCTCTGTACAAAACAATTGCTTTCCCCTCATACTTATAGACTCTCATTGACATTGTGGATCTGCCAATCAATTCTGAGACCCAGGGGTTTTTTTTTTTGTAAATTTTACAAATACTAGTATAATTACAGGGCAGATGTATTAAAATGTAATGCAGGGATTCCCTGATGGAGTTATTAACAGTTTCCTGACCATGAGAAAAGTGTTTGGAACATTTTTCAAAGCCTTTTTTTCCAGGCTTTTTTAAATGTATCAATTAGTTAGTATTGATTTGACTGCATTGAGCAGTAAAATCCAATTGTTTTCCACTGATGTGTAAAGTCCCTGAAAAAGAACATACTGTGTTAGAGTGATAGGGAGCATGTCAATATTATATTTATTAGAGACACCATCTTCTTCTTATACCAAACTGCCCCTGGCACCTGCAGCCTATTGGTACTTGCTGCTTATGACACTTCATGATGGCGTTGGGTTGGAGGTGGTCGAAGTTGCGCCAGCTTGACTTCGCCGCACTTTGCCAGGCGTAAATTCGCCAGGGCTGCGCAAATTCACGAAGATCTGAAGTTGTGCACAAGTTACCGATCGTTTGCAAAGTTGCGCTAGCGATGTTACGATCAGCAGTTCAAAGTTACGCTAGCAAAAGCTTATTTGCATACAGCGCGAAATAGAAGTTTAAATGGACGTGTATGCTGCAGCAAATAAATAACACTACAGAAGCCCAGGGAAGCTTAATAAAAATATAGAGGTGTTCTAATGCCCTAAACATGTGCCCACAGTATAGTTTAGGTGCCATATGTTGACAAAAGTAAGGGGGAAGGAGGGTACCCTAAAAAAAATTCGATCTTTTTCAGCCTATCACCCTATATAAAGTAAAAAACTTGTTTTTTGGGACTTTTTTCGAGCCAGGGACTTTTAGGAAACTGGCGAAGTGGCAAAATTACGTAACGCTGCGTTAGCCACCTCGTCGGTTAGTGAATTTGCCCTATGTTTTTAAATTTCTCCCAAATGATATATCTGGGTATTTGATGAATGTGCTACTCTCGTAGAATACTAAATGGTAGTAATGTTAATTTCATCCGATCTTTCTGACTATCATACAAATAACTTTTTTGTTCCAGCATAGGGCATGTAGTGAAATAATCTAAGAATTCTCATACAGGAAGTAAGTAGGTTTTCTGTAATGTACGAATATTAGCAGATGGTCATATGAGAACAAATGGTGTTAATAAAAGAGTGAAAGCTTTTCCACTGAGGTCCAATTATTGCAAAGTATCACATGTAGAAGCAAAAGAGGTTGCATGGTTCTTGTAAGATTGAGATGCACAAGATAGTTTCTATAGAACTCAAGATACAAGATTCAAATCATTTTAGATACACCACTGAATGTCTCAAGTGTTATCAGCTTTGGATATATGACAGTGTAGTATCAGAAGGCTAGCTCCCTGATTCTGAAAACTGATGTGATACCTGTGCTGGGCTCCTGGTGAGAACCACATTATAAATAATTCAGCCTTAGTGGTCACATATCTAATGGGATTTAGTAAGAAACCACAGTTAAATGTCGACATTTATTTAGTCTAACAAAGTAAATAATGGTACAGGTGTAGGATCCATTATCCGGAGACCCAATTTTTTTCTCTGTAATAGTAATAAAATGTACCTTGATCCCAACTAAAACATAATTCATCCTTATTGAAGGCAAAACAACCCTATTGTATTTATTTAATGTTCAAAGGGATTGTTCACCTTCCAAACACTTTTTCCAGTTGAATTTTCAGATAACTCACCAGAAATAAAGAATTTTTTCAGCTGCTTATCATCTGTTATTTTTCATTCTTTTTCCAAAACTGAAGTTGAAAGTATAATGTCCATGTCTCTGGTGTTTCAGTCTGGCAGCTCAAATAATCCAGGTGCAGATTCTGAACTGTTACAATTTGCTACATTAGTTGATACATTTCTCTGCAGCATTAGAAAAATGGTCAGAAATAGAAAACAGTAAGTCCCTCAAGTATTGCTAGTGAAACAAATCATCTGAGTTTCCAAACTCAGTTGTAATATACATTCCAAAACTGGAGCCTAATAGCTTTAACTATATGAAATGTTTAATCTAAGAAAACATCCTTCAAAAAATACCACTGAGGAATGAGGAAAGAGACAAGTGAGTATGAACCGGAAACATTTCTGAATGAATAAACAGGAGAGTTGTTGGACGCACATAACCATGTTAGCAATGTCCAGAAGAGAGTCACTTGATATAAAGTCCCTAAACTCATTACGTAAAGTATACTCTGTTATGAAAGCTGAGTAGAGCAGACAGTAATAACTGACTATACCTATATCTCCCCTTGTAAAAATCAGTCAAACATTACCCACGGAGCCAATAAAGCTATCATTGCAGAAGGAGACCAGTTCAAGCATTCTATGGATCCCAGTTAACAAGCTCTGTAAAGGAATGGAACCATTTAAATAAATATAATAGATGTTATAGAATAGGTTTGTCAAGGTTTGATTTGATAGTATAACGAGTTACCCTGGTGGCCCGGTTGGCCGGCGGGGACACCCTTCGCATTGCTCTTCCTCCTCTCATGCTGGTTTCTCTTTGGGCATGTGCACTTCAGGTTTTATGTGCCGGGTGTGTGACATCATCACATCGGTCACAAAATTTTATATATTTAAAGGAGCTGCGGGCCTCTAATCGTTGCCCGTTGTTAGGTCTAATATGATTAGTTTCCTGCCTGCGATTTTGTTTCTGAATATCCTGATTTTGATCCCTGCCTGTCTGACTATCCTGAACTCTTCCAATTCTGACCTTTTGCCTGTCTGACTATCCTTGAACTCCGCCTCTACCGACCCTGGCCTCCCAGATTATCCTTGAACTCCGCCTCTACCGACCCTGGCCTCCCAGATTATCCTTGAACTCTGCCTGTACCGACCCTGGCCTGCCTAACTATCCTTGAACTCCGCCTGTACCGACCCCGGATGCCTGACTACGCTTTATTGTTTAATCTATGTGAATCTGGTGTTGCCCTCCATCCAAAACCTTGGAAACAAACGCTTGCTCATTCAGAACTCTTGCTTTGCTGCAGCATCTGAGTAGCTGAGGGCTCCTCCCGAGGCCAAAGGCGGCTGCTACAGGCAGAAGAAAGAGTCAGAAGGTGGCAGCAAATTATTCAAAAACTACAAAAAGAAAAAGAAAAAATTAAGGCCAATGGAAAAGTTGCTTAGAATGAGTCATTCTATAACATACTAAAAGTTAACCTAAACAGGGCCGGACTGGGAAAAAACCTGGTGGACCTCCAGCTCTTGTGGGCCCCGCCGGCCCAGATCCGCACCCAGAGTTGCTGGAGTCTTCCTGCAGCGACTTCCCTTTTGCAAGCGGTCGCGGCAAAACATAGTGTGCCTGCGCACATTCGCACACGCACATTGCGTCAGTAGTGTGCTCCCGGCGGCACAACAGGGGGTGGGGGTCCCTGGACAGCAGCCCCAGTGGGCCCTGGGGTCCCCAGTCTGACCCTGAATCTAAAAGTTAGGTTTAGGTGAATTAATTAGACTGTTTAATTATGATTGCTATAAATGATCTCTCTTTGGACCAAAGATGAACTTGAATTTCCAGTGTCATGGCTTCACAAGTATTTTGATATATGTTCTGTTCCAGTAACCTAAAGTAACCAACCAGCAGCTCACATTATGGATTTAGCGTAGAATAACAAAAGCAAACATCTTTGCACACAGACCTGCACCCGACCTGTACCAATTTACTCAATCCATGGGCACCTGTTGCTTACCCAACTGCCCCTAAAGAGTGCCCATGGACTATCACCACATCAAGTATATTCTACCCGAGTCCTGACTGCTGTGTGGCTATTCCATGGGTACCCTTCCTGACACAGAATTATTGAAACAAACTTCTTGATGGGATTTGGTATTGTTTATCATTGGCACCAGACTGGAAGTTCCAAAAGACTTTTATTTATATCAGGGATCCACCTAATCCACTATTTGGGATTTGTCCAAATCCAATAATCCTTCATGAAAGATTTGGCCGAATACAGAAACAAATTTGAACCCTAATCTGCCTATGCAAATTAGGGTTGACAAGGGAAAAAGTGGAAATTCCAAATCAGAATCATGAACTGAATCCTGGATTGGGTTCATCCCTTATTTATAAATGGGTTTATTACAAGCACACAGTGTAACCTCTAAGATGAGAGGGCATTTGCACACACACAAATTTTAGGCCAGTGCACAGTTTTTATAAGTGTGCAAAATTATAATTTTTTGGTACACAGTCAATAGGAAATTAGAGTCAGCATTATATATATATATATATATATATATATATATATATATATATATATAGATATATATCTGCCAAATGTAGACATGTGTGAAATGTAGACACAAAATAAGCAAGGTGTTGTATGGCTTTCAGAATGGATATGGTAATATTGCAAAATTCTGCAAGTATCTTCCTTTAAAGGAAAGATCTTTTAATTTACTGACAGTACATTTTGGCCGTGATTCTTTATTTGTCTCTCAATGGCTTTACTGTAAATAATGGCATGTTTTTACTTAGATTTGCAATATTACCACTTATACATTCTTGTTGCACTTAGGATTCTATGGCATGTAGCGCTGATGTACTGTTTATAGCATGGGAAGTTTCCAAGGGTGTAACTAGAGAGGAAGCAGACCCTGCGGCTACAGGGGGGCCCAGGAGGTATAGGGGGCCCCATGAGGCCCAAATAATGACCGATTTCAACATATATCTGTAAAACAGGACAATCCCTTGATATTTTGGAGGCCCTAAAATTAATTTGCTATGGGGCCAAGTAACATCTAGTTACTCCACTTTAAGTTTTTCTCTAAAGTAAACAATAAACGTGCAAAATATATTGCTGGTGATAAGTAGCAGCTACTCTTAGCTGGATAGAGTAGGTTTTGTTGATTTCTGCAGGGCAAATACCCCCATAGATAAAATAGCATCAACCAGGACAGGTATTAAGACAGAAATTGTGACAAACAGACTGCAGAAATCAGCCAAAATTAATACTAATAGTTGTTTTGTATTAAATATACAAATTGACGACATTATATGCTATTAATACAGTCCATTTTGCATTTAAACCACCGGTTCTGACGTGTTTCTTAACAATTCCAAGGCCTGTTTTTCACTGTCGTGAATAAAGTGTTGTTGCCATTGTTACCACATGATGTGATGTTAACATCAAGGATGTTTTGTGAATTGTGCCATCATCTCATTGATAAAAATTGCAGTATTTTCTGCATGTTTGCACTCTTTAGTGACTCTAGGCTACTATAACGTGGTGTTACTTGAAATAATTTATTGCTGAGCCATACCTAGTCATATGTTGTGGCACCTACCGAAGTAGAAACCACACATATGTTGTCGTTTTCTCATGAAATAAGGGAAATTCCTCCATCTAAGGAGTATATATTTTTGCTCAAATTCTAATGGGTGGTACCACAAGCCATAATGATGGCTTACTAACCATACAGCACTTGTTATCATTGCAAAGGTCAGGTGTATGTAATGCTAATTTCCGTGCACCTAATCAAGGTTTTCAGTTTAGTGCATGATCTCCTTCTGTTATAAAAGTAGCATCACTCCCCAGTGACTGGCTGATTTGTGTTACGCACAAGATTTATAACTCGCATTAATCCCTCAAACTAGATGCACGGCCAATCGTCTCTGGGCTGCTTTCCAGGTAGTTTTAAAATGTTTTAAACTGAAGACTAGACACGGGGAAGATGATACCCTGGCACTCTTTAATATACAGTGGATGTATAAATACATAAACACGTATAAGGCTTCCTACAAGACTCTTATACACAAAGGTCAACAGGGAATTGAACATGAGAAATTGCATATCGTTAAATTTTCCATGGACAGCTCTGCGCTAGATCCAAACACTGCAAGCTTGAGGTCTCTCTTACTGGAAATCTATTTGTAGAACAAAAAAGAATGCGTTTAGAAAGGCCATCTCTATATGTATATGTGACGTTTCACTTAGCTACAGGGAGCAATGATAGCAAAAGACAAGAAGGTGGATGATTGGGCCCCTGTTGCTGCTGCCTGCAGATTCTCACACATACTGATAATGTCTAAAGTGATATAGGTTTCATTAAAAGACCTGGTTGAAGTGAAAGGGACTGATTGAAGGCTTACAAATATTTATCAGCACCACTTCTGCACTCTATATTACAAAATATTCTACCAAGAAAGCCCCATCGTCTTCACTACAACTCAAGGGCACAAACAGGCCAAATTGGCACAGGTCAGTGGATTGATAGGGACTGGTTACCTGTTAAGCTGGCCATGCACAGGCAAGTTTTGTTGCCGCTATGTCAACTATCCTATCTGCTAGAAAGATGATCATTTGAACAAAAGATATGTGCACTGCCAGATTTAGTCAGGGCCGCCATCAGGGGGGGACCCCAGTTGTAGGGGGCCCGAGGGTAAGGGGGGCCCGACCACGCCACACTTACTTGATTAGCCCGGCCCCCCATCCATAGCCCAGGGGGCCCAGGAAATGTTGTCATATGGGGCCCTGTGATTTCTGATGGTGGTCCTGGATTTAGTGGGCGGTAGCCCCGAGGCAGCGCAGGCCTGGATATGTGAAAAGACTTTGGTTATATCTTTGTCGTTTAGGCTGCAAGATCTCACACAAATAATCAATGTAATGATAAGTAGGCGATTATGGATCCTGCTAAAATCAGACATTTCACACAAAAATATCTGCCCATGTATGGCCACCTTAAAACCAATATTTTATTTTTTGACATTGATGATGATATCCAAAATAAAACTTAAACTTTCTTGGCTTTTTAGAGCTTTCATCTATCCCTGCTGCTCCTCCACCCAATGGAAGGTCCAAACAAATAACATTAGCAAGTTTATTTTTATAATAGTGAAGGACTTAACTACATTTATATCAATCTTACAAGGCATTAACAAGAACATAGGGGCTGCTTCTTTTATCAGTAATAATACAGTTCTCAGAGCCCTGCCCCATCCAAGTTGCAGATATATGGAGGAAAGACTACATTTCCTAGAATTCCCTTTCGTAAAACACTTTCTTTTTGTGGCAGCAGCCTGATTACAAACCCAGACAGGAGAGGGTACTTGTAGCTGAAGGAAAGAAGTAAGACCTTATATAAGCTAAAGACAGCGCAATATACTGGTACTTTTTTGAGAGAGCTACATGATGGTGCTTAAGGTGTCAGTTCCTTAACGTAATCAGTGCCAAAAAGATTATTAGTGCGTTTTTGTCCGTTTTTAAACACAGCTCTCTATTTTATTATCTTCTAATAGCACATCGAGTGCAAGAAAATGTAGCAAAGCAAATTGAATAAAACACAACAACATGCTCAACAACCAGGCAGGATATAATTAAATCAATGAACTAATATGTTTAGATGCAGTCAAACCTTGGCACAAACCTAAGCTTATACTTCATTTAGGCGTGCCAACTAGGGAGCCATATGCAGGCTGTAAGCACAGATACCCTTGCTGTCTGCATTTTGCACCAGATTCTTAACCAGAACATTATCATAGTGCAAGTGCTCTGTAGATGCATAACTTTGCACCTCTTAGTGTTAGAGCACTTGTGCTTATCATTAGTATCATGTAATGTTTTAATTAAAAGAAAAGTCTCATTATGGCATTTAGAAATGATCCCTGCCCTTTTTTACAGACAAGGGAAAACAGGTTATTCTGCAATTGGGTCAGTGTTTATGTGAAGCATAAAGAAAGTTATAAATGTTACTACATGCTCTGTGGAATAAAACAAGTTATATGACATTAAAGAAATATTGTTTTACGTTCCTTTCCAAACACAACTCCCACATGTTCCAAGAGCATGCTGTTACAGTTGAACCTTATGAAATACAATGTGTTTAAAGCAAGAGGATATTTAATTGAAAAGTCTGAGTTGTGCAACCATTGGCCAGAGCTGCAAAACTGTCCATCATTATATGGCCAGGGCACACATTTTTACTGTTTTTATATCGTTCCTGCCAGCAAAATAGGGTCCCTATCCATTATGGATAGTCAGTTTCATGTTCCTCATTCAAGCCACGCAAGTTCCAGCCTGTCAGGGGAATCACAAATAGAGGAATTGCAAAGATTTCTTGCATGTGTAACTTCCAGGCCTTGAACTGCTGCTGCTGCGCTTTAAACCTCATAGTCTTTGTCTGTTTAGAGATACTAATGTATAATTACCCAAGAATGTCCCCCAGGATTATATTCTTTTAGCCCCAAAATTTCACTGACTTTTTGTGATTCAACAGCACAAGAATAAAAAACACAGTTTAAGACATGACTATATGTCATAGTCTTTAAGATCGGGTTCATTTCTAACTTTACAGTACCTTTTGAAGTGAATCTACATCCTGCCATAAAGATTGTCTATTTTAAATCATATTATGGCAAGGAGCGTCTGTGCCACCTTCCATGGCAAGTATCCTAATACTGTGTAAAGTTACTGCTCCACTTTCCGTTCAGGTTCCGCACGCATGGCCCTCCTGTACTGAAAGTACCAAATACCCTGTGAAGAGTGCATGGTTCCTTTGCACATGCATATTATGATCCCTCCACTTAGTACAGGTCTAAAGGGCACCCACATTTAATTTCCAGTGGCTTGATAATGTATTTTCAATTAGGACATATTATAAGCAGAGGGATTCTAATTCAGGGTAGGGACAAAGGGTAAATGCCTACTTTGACATAAAACATGCATGCGTTTACTCATAAATTAAATATGTTTTCATGGGGTGTCAATAGGCTGATAATGTTATAAGGCTCCTTCTCATTCCCACCATCACAAAGTCCATTTGTTGGTTGATGGCTATAGCTGAGATCCTCTTCTTAGCAGCATGTATTATTATTCCAGCTGGTTAAAAGCCAATGGCATATAAAGTAAAATGTATAGACATACATATACCTAACAGACGGGATCTGTAAAGCTTGGCCAGGCCAATAACAAATGGATCATTACCCAATTCAGCCATCAGCATGGTAGGTTAAATTGACTCATATAACCTATCAACCCTTGGCCCCATTACTGGATGGGTCAGAGGAATGCAACTGGCTTATTAATGCAGCCTGACCTGTATCTGTGTCCCTTGCATGAGCCAATACGATGCTGACAGTTAGGAAAGGCACAATCGTCAGTCAGTTATCTGCCTGAGTATGGGCATCCTAGGGTGACTGCTAAAAGCTTGCCTTCAATCACAGGCCTGCAAAAAGGAAGGACTAGAATCAGTTTCCATGTCAACCAGTTGCATAGGTTCCTCATTGTGACAGCTCTATGGTGCTACATGTGCACAGGGTTTATTAGTGAACCAGTGTTATTTCTTCTTCTTTACTTTAGTCCAAAATAATGATGAGGGCCTGGCTGACAATCTCAGCTACAGTGTTGATCAGTTGCTTTCTCTGCTGCAGAAATAGGCTCCATGCAGTTCTAGAACTACAGCTACCAGAATGCCGTGCCCAAAAACAAACCACACATGCAACTTCTAAATGATTAATAGGATATTAATCTCTACTACCAGGATCACAAAGTACCTCCCATGCACTATATTGTAATGATATAAGTATTATTTCTGTAGTTGGGACTGCCACCATTTCTATATCTATATTTTTCTCCTCTATTAATAGTAGTGGCATCAAACAACAGATCATGCCAGTAAAATATCTGCGATGTAGCAACCCTAAGCGATTCAAATCAGTGAACGCTTACAATTTCTTTTCCCAGCCACACATGCACATCTGATATACTAGGTTTATTAAAAAATTCAATAACTAATATAAACGTACAATTGACAAAATTGAAGTAGTAAACCATATATAATACTAGTAATGATAGCTTTGGTGTTCAAGACTCTTGTTTGCAGTATCGTTTGTTTTTTTGTAGGTTACAGATATATGTAAATATATTGCATCAATTAGTCTGTTATAGTTCCAGGGATATTTTGGTCCAGTGAATGAACTTGCAGTGTAAGAAAGAGATGTCCCAAGGTTTTGCCCACCACAAAGTGCCCACCCATCCATTCTAAATCTTATAAGAGTGATTGTCAGCTGTTGGGCAATACCTTTATGAAAGACCTGAGCCATTTACCTTCTTTGGCAACAGTGAAAGCAGTAAAACTATGGAGATGCCAGCTTAAAACTTAAATACTGATAACTAGTTTATTACGCTATCCATAATTAAATATGGTGTAGTCCAACACTGAGTTGCTTAATAATCATAGATGCAAATGCAAGATACTGTAGATAAACAGGAACAGAAGGGCTGACTTTGAAGGACAAAATAACAGTGAAATATAACTATGTAACATTGTGCACAGAGGACGTGAAGGAGAGAAGGAGGTATGGCAGGTGATTAGGAAGGATATTATAGGCAGAAACCCAAAAGCCCAAGGAAAGCCTGTGACAAGGAGAAACACATTTTAAGTAGGTTTCTGTTACATGATCCTCTGATATTATATCATAGGAAAACAGGGATAATGTTGCCATATTATGTGAAAGGAATGTCATGCTGGCATCTGAAGAAAAGTAGGTTTCCTGATTTGTATGTAATCCAACACCCTAATGTTGATCATCCTCATAGATGGGAGAGGACGCTAAACTTTACTGTGCATGCTTTACTATGTATTATTTTGCTCTCATTAGTGCTCTGGCACTTCCATCCAAGCATAAGAAAATTACTATTCGCTGAGCACTTGGGAACAGTTATTGCTGCACCCTGCACCTTATGACTGCTGGCACTACTTAAAGCAATGTTACAAGTTATGGGATGGCAAGGAGATGCCTATGTGCCTCTTCAAATTGGCATTTATAAATGCAGCGCTGTGAACACAGGAATTTCTATATTCATTGTGCAATATAAAGACCTGCACCCAAGGTGCAAAGTGTGGGATGGGGTGCAAAAATTCAAACAAGCATGGCGGGTTGTGCCTATTTATTGTAATTTGCACCCTGTCCTGCACCTTTGTTAGTAAAGGTAATGTGGCTACTTTGCAAAACACATGCAAAGACAAGCCTGTAGCATAAATGCTGGTTTAGTTTAGTCTTCTGGGGACTATGGAAGTCTAAATATTTACAGTAGAACCCCCATTTTATTTTTTTCAGGGGACCAGGACAAAATGATGTTAAATCCGGGAAAATGTAAAATCAGGGAAATGTGTTAAAGTAACTTTTTCTTAAAGTTCTGTAAGGATATAAGCACAGGAGTCTATTTCACTTTGAGATACAATATTTACTGAGTTAATAACAAGGGTTAAACATTGCAGTGTAATGTTACACTATGGGGGGGGGGGGCAAGTGCAAGGCCTCAGTCACATACACAACCTAAAGCAATAAGTGATTGGTGCAGGGCTGTATAAGGGGCAGACTAATTGGAACTGACCATTTACAAGCAGAACCATGGCAAAATATACATCTGATTAGTTTTTTTAAACCTCTTTATTTCACAAATAAGATTCATAGAGGGAAAAAAGCAGTTTTCGGGTACATCAGGAAAAAAATTGTGATGTAAAACCCGGGAAAACATTACTTAAAATCAGGGAAATGCACCCATTGAAATGCATTATAAATTGGTGGGACCACAAAAAAAATGTAAAATGCGGGAAAACTTAAAATCAAGGTACTTAAAATTGAGGTTTCACTGTTAATAGAATGTAACATGTATAAAATAGTGCTGCTATACACAATTTAAGGAATTTTATATGGTTAAGGTTCTTTATTTGTGGGGGCCCTGAATTACTGGGAACTGCTGAAATGTACCTTGTCTGTCCTTGTCTGTCCCCTTGTATGTTTCACATGAACTCAGGGATGTCCAGACAGTGGCCTGCGGGGAATTTTGTACCACCGTTCCGGCGAATGACAGGTTGGACACGCCTGCTCTTACTCTTTGTGACAGTGAGTGTGCAAATATCACAGCACGTGAGAACAGGTTACTTTTTTTTGTAAAAACAGAATGCTGTGGTTTTTACTATTGACATTTCACTTTGAGCGTAGCCACAGCCTGTCTGCCTTATACAAAATGCTTCAGTCCACAATACAAATGCCTGTTTACTCAATCAAATGACATGTTAAATCCAAGAAAATGTTAGAATGTAGAGACTATTTAAAGATTGTATTCAATTTACCAAAGAGTTAACTGTTTTTGAAAGAGTTATTTGCCAATTTATAAACGCACAATGATATGTATGCAGTGCTGTACACCAGGGAGTGCCCTGGTGAGAGTAGTGTTTTTTGGATATTTTTATGTTTGAGACCCCCATTTATGTCAGCTCTAACATAAATTAACCTTTAAGTTAAACAGTCAGAAGTATAAATAGACATTTCCTCCAAAATCACCATCTATACCCCCATACTGGAGCCTTGCTTCCCCCGCTCTGAGCCCCTCTGGGAACTTTATAGTTTCTGAATCGAAACCTTTTGTTGATCTATCATTGCATTTAAATATAAGTATGTAATATATGCCCAAGCAAATGCTACATGTCTACAATATCCAGAGATTTATTTGACTAGAGGAAGAAATCTGTATGCTCCATTTATAATGTTTCTTAAAGTGTGCAGAGAAAATGTTGCTATTTTGGCCTCCCATATTTGTCATATACAGTATAGACTTAAAATTCAGTTTCCGAGGTTTGATGCTTTATTTGGCACTTGCTTGTGTCATTTGGCAGTCATTAATCTTGTAAGTGTCCAAGGCTTTTACAAGCAGCAGTCTTCATTTTGAAAGTATAAATAGTGTGAGTGTGGATAAATGATGTCCTCTATTGCTGTGGTTATTGACAATAAATGAAGTGCACGGTGTGTATTCATGAGAAAGGTTTTTGGTGGGCACGTTGATTATGGTTACATTGGGGAAGGCATAGCAGGTTAGTTTGTTACAGCGATGCTGGTATTTAAACATCTGATCCAGACGTTTCACTGCATATCATGACAAAACCCACATTTTATGTCATGCAACTACAACTGTATTGATTGTTTTTCAGATGCTGAGCTACATATCTCAGAAACCCCCCAATAGACATGAGTGTGGACACAGTAAGAGACTGATTCTTGAAACAGATTGGCAACCCCAGACTGTAGATCACTTCTGTACATATATGGGGTTCTTTACTGAATGGGTCGCTCTCCATGGTCCTGGAAAGTGGACTCCCCCCAACCCTAATTCTGGACAACTAATTGCACCAGTCTGCTGATAAGAGAATACACAAAGTGAACAAATACAACATACACTATAAGGTTGCATCTAAATTGTCTTGCCCCTAGACTTAATACACCTATTAATGTGCAGCAGTGTAAGGAAATCCTGACACTGACTCTATGTAAGTTCACGGCTTTTCCTACATTGAATCCTCCTATAAATTGTCAAGTTCTCTTTATTATAAGATACCTGGTTTAAATAAAGAGAATTTAAGATATTTTTTGCACTTTTACAAAGGACACCACTTATTGGACAAGTGCCCCCATTTAAGTCTGGGGATTATAGCAAATATCAATGGCCTAACTAGACAGCGACCCTCACCCCCCACAAAACAATCTTTTGAGGGGACCATTGTGCATAGCATTCCCTAACCACCCCTTTACCTGAACACTGTGTAAAGTTCCAGGTAGGAACGGGATTTCTACACAGCAGACCCTGCAATCCATGTCCTCCTGCGACCACTGGGTCTGCTGAACTCTAATTACATCAATGGCAAAGAGATGTGAAAAAGATCAGCTAATGCTTTATCTGTGATCTCTGTGTTCAGATTCTTGTGCATTTCTTTTTGTATTTTTCTTTCTTAGATGTCGTTGGAAAAAAATTGAAATAGGAACAAGAGAACATGAGAAAATAGGGCATCATGCCACATGTAGAGTTTGTCATGCATGACAATGTCTTGAGCGCATTAGGGCACAGCTGTATTTGCTTTGTATCTAATCCTTTTATCTCTGATAGCAAATAGCTGGGAATACAGTTGAAATTCCAGACTCATTGTCCTATTCAAATATTTGAAGTTAATAAGATATTTGTATATTCTTCCTAATAGACTAATGTGGGAGTTCTAAGTAACAACCTGCTCTCAGGCCCACATTTAAAGAAACGTCTACCTGAGGACTGGTATAGGACAATGCTGGATATTTTGCCCAGAAATGAACTAAGCCCGGGATTTGGAAATAACCATGACTGTGTTTTTTTTTTCATTTCCAAATGTTATTTGGATTCCTCTAAAGAAAGGATGCACAGCCTATCAGATGCCAGCTGTTGTGGAACAAGAGGCCCTTGGCATCTCCTAAATAACCATTTATTGTTTGTGTCTGTAGCAACTAAGCACAGATATTCACCCAGTGTACTAGTGATTCTCAGGTGTAACTAAACACTAACTTATTTATCACAATCAGTATATTTGCAAGGTTTCCAGCAGAGTCTTATTTGTAGGGTAGTCAATGGATGGGGTCAACTTAGCTACTAGAGAAGACCAGGTGCTGCACATCTGTTATATGTGGGTGTAGGGTGTATACAATGGAAGCTATCTGCAGTTAAAGCCTGCCCTCCCTCTTTATCCTGGTACTAGTCCCCAAAGGATCATAGGGTTATCTTTCTAGCTCAGAGATCATTATTGGATTAGGCAGTTCCTGTTTCCCTTGTTGGTGAGGATTTGTCAGCCAGTACCATAAAGGTTTAGCCTCCTAAATGCTTTTTTGATTCACAAGACCCTTCCTTTAACAGTATGTACATGTTCAATGACTTCCACTTCGTCTCTCAATCAAAGTGTTTCCCGTTGTTTTTGCTTCCTGTAGTAAATGAGAATTTATAGGACTGTTTCAGTATGATGAAGATTATATTACATTTTCATTTACTCTTATATTAAACTTTCATTTTCTATTGCCAATTTTTATAAAATTTCATGTAAGCTTCATCTCACTGAAATAAGACACTTTCTGAATACAATCAATTAAAAATTCTGTACTGTTTAAGAAATAATCAAGTTAGTTTTTTCACTATCCACAACCTGTCACTCTTCATGCTGAGGTCTGGGTCAGATTTTGATTGAGCGGTTGGTTTAATACGTCTTTTAGGGGGGCTCCCTTTCTTAGCAGAATAACTCAAATAACCAACTCCAGCACAAACAAAAGGTAACAAAATAACAGACTCTGCACGCAGAGAAACAGGATTTCCATCAGAGGCGTAATTTTTGCCTGAACACCTGGGTTAAGAGTACACCCCACCCATAGATGTATTAGACCTAAGTGTCAATCAAAACTGACTCCACCTACTGCATGAAGACAGAATGAAGAGAGACCAGTTGCTCAGAGGGGGAGAGTGAAGAATAACTTGATTATTTCATAAATGGTACCGAATTTTTAATTGATTATATTTAGAAAGTGTCTTATTTCAGTAAGATGAAGCTTATATTAAATTTTAATTTCCCATTTAAGTTTAAAATTGCTCCCACAGGGAATTGTGCAAAATATCCAGACAGATACATTACATCTCCATTTGTGAGCTTTGAATTACAATAATAATGTGCTGAGCAAGACAGAATCCCTGAACGTGACCATAGAACACGGATATCATTGTTCTTGCTGCTTCTCTGCTATGAAAAAGCTTCAACTTTTTTTTTACTGTTTGCCTAGTACAAATCTCTAGTCCCCCACATTCCATGAGCAGAAGGCCACTAGATATTTTAATTAGACATGCAGGAATGATCACATGGGCCTCTCTATATGATTGCTGTTAGCTCCTACATAAACCAGAGGCTGCTGGGTAAAAGGTTTGCCTGCATACTGCATACCCACCACCTGCATGCACCCATCTATGGACTGATACGGGACTTACTGCTTATACTGATTCAGCTGAGAATGTCTATAGGCCATGTTTGCCTCTGAAGAACTCAGGTAGGGCTTTCTCTAATCTGATATCTTTGTGCTTAGACTAAATAAATGATCCTTTACAGTTTAGGGGTTCTTCTTAAACTCTTTCTTGTCAGTGTAATTAAGCAAAAGTGCTGCTGTTTCATTACATTTGAATTATACCACCCTAGACCAGTGTCACACGGGAAGGTGACATCCCACCCCTGTTTTTCATATATTAGCATCCTTCAATCCTTTATTCGGCATGCTACATTAAAAAACGGTGTCTGGGAGCAACTTGTGAGAGTACAATGTAATTGCACCTAGAATTCTTTAATCAAAAATGTGCCTAGAAAAAGCGTATTTCAATCTCCATCAGAGAGTGTGAGAGAAACCGTAGGAGTGGGGAGAAATGACCTGTTTCCCTATAATTGTTGCTCCCAGGTTAAGAAATAAAAAATGCAATCACATATGACAACAAACTGCACGCAAATGGCAGCTCTATCCATTCTCCACACTGGGGAGCATTTATCAAGATGAAAGTGGAACAGTTCTGGGGCAAAGATATTGCTCTGTTATTTATCAGCAGGGACCATTCTCTGGGAATCAACAGAACATTCTTTGTTTCTCTGGATTTGTCCAGTACTGTTCTGTTAACCATTATTGTAACACACTCTGTCATCAAATAATATAATAAAGTTTGTATTTGTGTGGAAGCAGAGTGTAATGTACTTTAGAACACAGTCTGGTGGTGAGAGAATCAGGGCATCATTTACTATTGTTGGGGCACAGTGAACAGTGCAAAAATGGGCGCAAAGGACCAGTAAGGGTCATCATATCCCCTTGCATTTAGAAACACAAGGGGGCACATTTACTAAAGTGTGAAATTTCTCACCAAAGTTCACTTCAATTTGCCAGCCAAGTGTATTTTCACAACACATCTCATATGTACTAAAAATCGTAAGTCCATTTTTTTTCAAGAGAAATGTGGTGCATTTTCTCCTGGTGTAAATTCTCTGTAAAAATCACCAGTATATTTTCCCCATACAATGGTAGTGGGGAAAATTCTCTAGAGAATTTTCTAGAGAATTTTCGCCATGGAGAAAATTAGCATGGAAAGGGCGATGTTGATAATGACATTTAAAAGTGCCTGTTCTGTCTTTATAACAGAGATGCACCAAATCCAGGATTCGGTTCCGGATTCGACCGGATCCTCGTGCCTGGCTGAACCACTTCCAAATCCACATTTGCAAATGCAAATTAGGGGCAGGAAATCACATAACTTTTTGTCATGAAACAAGGAAGTAAAAATGTTTTTTATCCACTTTTTCATGTCCCTAATTTGTAGACGCAAATTAGCATTCAGAATTAGTTCGTTATTCGTCCGAATCTTCAACTGAATGCCAAGTAGTGGATTTGGTGCATCCCTACTTTATAATGAAAGTTTGCAAGCCTGAACCTGGAGAAATTTGTCTTGGTGAAAACATGATCTTGTGCTCTTAGTGAATTAGAGAATTTTCACTGCAGAAAGTTCACCTGGAGAAGAGGGGAATTTACACAGATGAAAAGAGAATTTTCACCACTATAAAGTTATTTCTCCAAGACATGGTGTATTCGTCCTTTAGTAAATTGGTGATGTTGAGGGAAATCTTTATTTTTGGTGAAAATACTCCAAATTGTCACTTTCATCCTTTAGTAAATGTGTCCCAAGGTAGGGGGTTCCAACATGCTTGCCTACAGGTGTCAGTACTGGGCTCTGTTGTGTCCAGCAGATGTAAGTGCTCAGTAATTGATCACTGAGGAGGTACAATATGATGCCTCATAGCGCTTGTGTCCAGAGCTTTTATAAAAGAGCAGAGGCCTGCGGCCATTCTGCAGCATCAAAAGACATTGTGGAAAGTCCATGTGCCACCCATGTAGTGTGCAGTCCTGGTGCCACTTATATAAAAGTCTTAACCTTCCATTCTGCAAACGAAAAGAGTTTCACCTATAGACAGCACTCTAAGTGCAGACAACACAATGCCTGTATTTTTCCTTTGCACCTTGCCTCTTGGTTGTTTATAAGTTTTAGGACCTGTATATTTCTTGCTGTCATGTGCTTATTTTTAATTGTCAGAGAGAAAATAAAGAGTGTTTATTGCCAATGCAGGTAATGGTCATTAAAATGTGCATAAAATATTATAGTCATGGATAATGTGCCGCTGGTACACAAGCATAAAAATAATGTAAAACAGAGCCCAAGAAGCATGTCAGGTTTCAAGCCCTGCTAGCAGAATTACAGGGTAGCAGATAATAGCTGTTAACACTATTTATAATACACACTGCTGCCTCAGTGAAAGGATTTTGCTGGAAGCTGGTCAGGTTGTGTAACAGCAATTATAACAGCTTTGCTAAGACCAGCAGGAAACTGCCCCTAAAGCTGGGACTGTAAACCTGTGGCTGTTTAGCTCTCTGCTGAACTGCACACAGCTGCTGCTAGAGGATTCTGAGGGCTCTCCATGACAAGCAGCTGGCTGTCCATGCTGGGACTTCACCAGGAGTTGGAGACCTTTTAACTTAAATGTCTTTTGTTCTACAGCAAATGTCCCAGAGAGAGAGGTTCAAATGCCAGGTCTCCAGCTGTTACTATACTGCAGCTTCTAGTATCTCAGGCTCACAAAGACTGTTGGGACATGTTGTAATAGTTAATTTGGGTTGGAAAAAAGACCAAAATCCATCAAGTTCAACCCTCTTAATCAGGAGTGCCCATACTTTACTAATGTGAGATCTACTTTTAGTGATGTTGTCCCATTATGATCTACATCCATAAAAGCATTGTTAGCATTCTGTTCCATGGAAAGTATTACTTAAATATTGACTGAATGAAAAGTATGAATAGGAGGGTGATTTAGACAAGCTGTTTGTTGAGTGTCTTGAGATCTACTGATCACCAGCTAAAGGTCTACTGGTAGATCTAGAGTGCCAGAGTTCTTTTGCACTGCTCAGTCTGGTAAGCTGGCCATAGATGTAAAGATTTTTAAAAGATCCGATCGTCATCGTGAGACCACGATTATCTTAAAACCATCTTACGATCGTACGAATTGTCCATCAACTATAACCATTTGCCAGGAAAACAAAGGGTAGCTCCCTGCTTGGCCCTGCAAACATAGATAGATTGCACTGGGACCGATTTTTTAACCTGGTCGATCAGATGTCGGGCGAAAAATCGTAAGATGTACGATCGTTCGAATCCCACTAACTTCACGATAATTTCGAAGGATTGGTCGGACTTCGCTAAAATCGGTCGTTCGGCAAGAAAAATCTGTGCGTCTATGGGGAGCTTTAGCCTATATTCACAGACTTTAGGGTCAGCAAGATATTGATTACCTCCTTCCTCAGACATTAAATAGAGAGCTGGTGGGTGCTAAAACAAACACAAAAACCGAAGTTCCTGAGCTCCAGTAGACATGGCATTTTGAAGTGTCCCAGTACCAGAAATTTGGGCAACCAGTGGCCCTTCAAATACAGCCCTGCAAATACTGAAACCTTTGCTTCAATGTAAAGCAGAACAATGTTTTTACCATAAGAGATGAATTTATTGCTTTTTTGCCTTTTAATTGCTTTTTAATTCTTATCCATGTTTGACTTCTATTACTCCAAGTCTATGACTAACACATAGGGCCCATGGGAAATGTTCACTTCTTTTAATTGTAAACAAATAAACAGAGATTTTTTTAATATATTTTTGAGGCCCCCATGGTTTTTTTCAGAGTGCCTGCAACTCCCCTAACAACGGTATTGCTATTGGTTTATTCCGCCTCCTTAGCTGAAGTTCTGGGGCTGTGCACCTGGACAACCACTATACTTTGGTAAGTGCACTTATATCAGTTATTTGTGGCACCCCTTCTATTTGTGATTTATTTTACCCCACCACATCCTCTGTAAGATCAGATTACCTCTGATCTGTGCCCTATATTTGTGACATATTTCTGTACATATGATTTTTATTAAACAGTGCATAATACAATAAAAATATTCCCACTGGTTCTTGGACAGGAAGTATTTCAAAGTCTAAGAACATCAGCAGTGGTAATATCACATTTTTAATCTTTAGTTTACATGCCTCTTTATGAGAACAGTGAACTGTTCCGGCCATGGGAGAAACACACTAGAGCTACAAATGAACGGGCAGGAGAAGGCAGTCAGACTAATCTGATCTTTTTGTGACGTTGGAACCCTGGTTCAAACCCTAGTGTCAGGGTTCTGGTGACCTTGAATTATGTAAAATGCTTTTGGTCTCATGGGAATAAAGAGATGTAATAAATATTCCCACTATTATTTTCATTTAACACAATGGGAAATAAAATATAAATCTCAAAATGAAGTTTGGCCTTGGAATGCATAAAGTCAGGAAATAGCAGTTATCCATGAATACGTTCATTATTATATAATTCAGCTTGTAAGGTAAAAGGCTTCCTCTTAAACCTTTCTGCTGTAATCATAAGGGGGCAGATTCACTAACGATGAATTTTCGCCAGCGTCAGCTTCGCACCCATCACACCACTTTGCCAGGTGCAAATACGTTACTAATACGCTTATTCACTAAAATTCGAAGTTTCGTTCCATACGCCTGAACGCCTGCGACTTTTCGCTAGCGTTACTTTGACTGTGCGAGCATTCCATAGCGAAGATGCCCTAGCGTTCGTTTGTGCCTAGCGAAACTTCGCTAGTGATCTTGTGCTTAGGTCAATTTGCATAGGGCAGGAAATTTAGTTGTTTGGACGTCTTTATTATAAATGTTGCTGTAAATGGTTAAAGTTACCGGTTTATATTTCACACGTCCAGGGAAATTTAATAAAGACAAGAGAGTTAATATAATGCCCTATACATGAGCCCACTGTAAAATTAATGTTCTATATGTTATAAATTATGTGGAGAAAACCACTTAACCAAAAAAGTAAGTTGGGACCTTTGCAGCAAATTCCGCTTAAAAAAAGGACTTTAATACATTTTCAGCACACAGGATATGATGTAGGTGACAGAAGATTGAGGAAGATCCAGCTTCTTTTTAGCACTTTGCCTAGTCTGAGGTGGTGAAGTCAACTCTGGTGAAAGAGGTAACATTCAGTAAAATCCATATATTAGTGAATTTGGGGAGTAACAATGGTTCGCCAGAGCAAAAAGTCGCCTGGCGATAGAGTGCAAATGAACGCTAGTGACGGTCCTGTTCGCTAGCGAAATGGCACCTGCGCCTGTTAGTGGGAATAAAAGTGGGTTTTATTCAAACCAGTGCTGCCTATTATCACTTTTCTGCATAGATCATGCTGCCAGCTCATCATTCCCCTCTGCCAACCCCTTTCTTTAGACCCAGAAGGTATTTTTATTTTCTTTTATCCATCTTAAAGGGAATAAAGGAGTAGATAGCATTTGATCCATTCATTTAGTGCCTTGTGTGTGATTTTTCTATGACTCAGAATGTATCAACTGGCCTATAGATGCAATTGTTTAAAAGGAAATCCAGCTTAATTCATGCTTCCTCTTCAAAACAGGTGTCATGTTGTGCGTTTGTTTTCACTTCTTTTGAAGGAGCCACATAGCCCTTTTATTATATATAATAATGTAACAATCGTCCAGCTGAAATGAGGAGCCTGCCATTTGCGGGGGGGATGGTTGAATCAAGGTTATTGCCGTTTTTATGACTGCTGGTGAGGACCCTGGGCAAATACCCCTTTTCCTATAAAATGGCCCTAAGGGGCACATTTACTAAGGGTTTAAGTGAATTCAAAGTGAATTTTCGATTTCAAAAACTTCGAAATTCAAAGTAATTTTTTGGGTACCTCGACCATGGAATAGGCCAAATTCGACTTCGATTCAAATTGGAAAAACTTCAAATATTGACCATTCGAAAATCGAAGAGCTGTCTCTTTAAAAAACTTCGACTTCGACATTTCGCCACCTTAAACCTGCCAAATTGCTATGTTAGCCTATGGGGACCTCCTAGAAGCTATAGCCAGCAAGTGTTTAGAATTCAAAGTTTTTTTTAAAAAAAAATTGATCGATCGATTAAATTGTTGAATCGTTCGAATCAAAGGATTTAATCAATCGATCAAACGATTTTACTTTGATCAAATATAGCCATATTCGATCAAAAAAAACTTTGAATTTCGATGGTCGAATTTCGATGTTTTTTTCACTTCGAAATTCGACCCTTAGTAAATGTGCCCCTAAGTGTTACAAAGAAATAATTTATGTCTGACACTGTGACTGAAGGGGAATAAGTGTAAGATATTTATTTCCCTTTGTGTAAATGTTATCAAGCTCACAGCCTAATGTTGTCCATCACTTCCTTTCATATTTTGTCTGCCGTCACCAATCAGTTGTGCCTGTTTAAGCTAAAGCAGCAGAAAACGGTAGCACAAGGACTTATTTGGGTATAAAGCTTCTTCCAAGGTCTTAGAAAAGTGCAATGTGGTGTGAGAAACACATGCTAGGAATTCCATCCCTGTGAGGATCGCAGGCAGCTGTTTAGATCTCTGCGAGGCCGTTATTAGATTGTATTCTACACACCCCAGACCTGCTGTCAGAAAAACTTAGCTTTCAGTTATCAGTATAAACAGTATAAACATTAATGGTGAGAGGAAATAACAGTCACTTTCCTTCAAATTGAATGTAGGTGGCTGGGAGTGCAAAACATTGCTGCTAGTGCCATTGTAATGGCCGTTATTTGCACCTTGGGTTTAGAAACAAAAGCAACAGCCTCATGGCCCTGTTTAAATGGTACTCATTGCTTTAGAGAAAGGTCTAAAGCTGGCCATAGATGTTGAGATTTTTAAAATATCAGATCCTGATCGTGAGACCACGATCTTCTCAGAACGATCTTACAGTCATACGAATTTACCATCAACTAAAAAGACCAATTTGCCAGGAAAACAATGGGGAGCTGCCTGCTTGGCCCTGCAAACATAGATAGATTGCACTGGGACCAACAAAGATTTTTTGACCTGGCCGATCAATTTCCTGACAAATGTCGGACGAAAAATCGTAAGATGTACGATTGTTCGAATCCCACTAACTGCACAATAATTTCAAAGGATCGGTCGGGCTTCCCTAAAATCGGTCGTTCGGCAAGAAGAATTGTCGCGTCTATGGGGAGCTTAACTGATCTGGTCTGTCTGTAGATTGTAAGCTCCACTGTGGCAGGGACGATTGTCACTGATGTAACAATCAAGAAGATCTGTAAATCTTTGTTCAACATTAGCAGTACTAGGCACTGGGATACATCAGCTTGGAATAATGTAAATTTGGTCTAATTAGTTTGTTGATAGGAAAGTGGTTGTGGGTTTGACCTGTGGTTGGGCCAGTTGCCAAACCAAATGCTTAGCATTTTTTCATTGGTCAAGTTCCCAGTTGTGGCACAGGCTGTGAAGAGTTATGTTTGTATATTGTAGAACAAATATGAACAGTAGTGATAAGACTGTTAAGTTCCCAGTTATCACGTCACAAAGTGAATACATACACACACCGTCTTATTACAGCCGACCTAAGGCTGTAGCAGGACGTACCCTGATAAGTCTGTTGCATTTGCTGTCGTACTTGAGAAGGCAACTGTGCCAAGAACATGCAGCACTGCATTAAATGGACTTTTAAGTGGTTCCTAGTGCTATTCACAGTAAAGCTTATGGGCAGATATGGGGTTTTCTTTGGGAGGGCGCCTTTAACGTTTACATTAGGATTTGTGATCACTATGCTCTATAGTCAGAATGCCCTGGCTCAATGACCGAGTTGATTGATAAGGGATAAATGATTGGTTCCCTAGCCAATGTGATTTAATCAGTGCTATTATTAATACTAAGAAGCATTTAACTTATTCAGACAACTTATTCTGTAACACTGTACAAAAGAAGAGGGCACACACACACCAAACACAGATGACATACTGTATACACATACAGTAGTTACTATATGTGGGACAAATCAAATTTAGTACAGTCCCCATATTAGGACAAAATTGTAACCTGATGTTCATATTACCCCCAAAGACCTGTGTCCAGAATTAGCATTGTTGGATGCATTGCTATTGGGGATGCTAAGGTGTATGAGTCTACCAATGCAGTATAAAACCACAGGGCTCTAAGATAGATATGTGTGTATCTGTCTTATCAACTAAAATAGCCAGCTGCATAGGTTGAATCCTGGCTGCTAACTACTATAAATACGACGAAGAAGGTTGGGAATAATTTCTTCATTTTTATCCTCAAGACTAACGGATTTGTCTGCATTTCACTAGCAAAAAATAAGAACAGTGGTATTTTACAGGAACCCCAGTAATAAATGTGAGTTTAATAAAAAAAAAACCATTTTGTTATCTTGGCGAACAAATCATATCAATTGTATCCTGATACAGAAAGAAAAATAAAGCTCAGGGATCATGTGAGATGCTCTTAAAGTAGAGCTCATAATACATTTTAACTGATTCTTTGCTCCAGCTGTAGAACTCTACAACACTTCATTGGTTTTCATTATAATGGGTTTCAAGATAGGTTTAGGTAACTATTAGCAACCTAGGTTCCCCCCCCCGCAACATATTAGATCCTGGGTTTATCTTTAATTTTCATGGCAAGCCTGTAATCCTTCTATCCTCAATGATCACTATCAAAGAATATAGTTGTTCTGTTTCTTTTGTTTTATAGAGCCCAGTACAAGATATCTTATACCTCCTCTGTAACAGAATTCAGCAGTTGTGTTTAGCTGTATAACGACCCACAGTGTGCTTTCTGCATTGGAAGAGGGGTTCTGAAGCTGCAGGGGGCACAGTCATAATATAAAAATGTATAATTTGTCCGAAAGTGGTCTTGGTTGTCTTGCTATTATGAGAGCTGTGTAAGGAATTCATAAGCAACTGTATAGATGTTTCTGTAGAAGGGATTTTCATTTTAGTAATATGTAGGGAAATGTATATTATGGATCAAAGGGGAAAATACCATTGAAAAGAAAAGCTGCTCTAGTATCTAAGGGTAAACTGCTGTCTGCTGCAGATGGCAACTGTTTATAGTTAAGCCAGTAGCAAAATGAGCATTTGCTTGGTAAGATGGTATGCAAAGTGTGTTAATTGGTGTCTTCCCATTTCTTTGGGGCTCTCTTAAGGTTCTGGCCACACGGGCAAATTCGGGGAGATTAGTCGCCAGGAGCCAAACTCCCGTTCTTTGCAGCGACTAATCTCCCCGATCTGCCTTCCCCTGCCTTCCGCCGGCTAAAATGAAAATCGCCTGGGGGCAGGCACTCAGAGCGCTTCGTTTTCCGAAGTCACCCGTAATTGCCTTTCTAAGGAAACTTCGGAAAACAAAGCGCTCCGAGTGCCTGCCCCCAGTCGGTTTTCATTTTAGCCGGTGGAAGGCAGGGGAAGGCAGTTTGGGGAGATCAGTCGCCGTGAAGAAGAGGAGATTTGCCTGGTGACTGATCTCCCCGAATCTGCGCGTGAGGCCAGACATTAAAAAACATTATACCCATAATATCCCCTAAATATTCTGAGTTAGCCTTGTGAAGGAACTAAACTGGTCACTTCAAGTTTACATTCTCTCTAATTAAAGGGGCGGTTCAGCCTTTCATGTAAACTTTTAGTATTTTATAGAATGGCCAATTCAAAACAACTTTTCAGTTGGTCTTTATTATTTATTTTTTAACAGTTTTTGAATGATTTGCCTTTTTCTTTTCAGCTTTCAACTGACCCCATCTAAAAAAAAATGTTCTGTAAGGCTACAAATGTATTGTTATTGCTACTTTTTATTATTCATCTTTCTATTAAGGCTCTTTCCTATTCATATTCCAGTCTCTTGTTCAAATCAATGCATGGTTGCTAGGGTAATTGCGACCAGGTTGAAAGAACTGGAGAGCTGCTGAATAAAAATCTAAATAAATCAAAAAACACAAATAATCAAATTACGAATACAAATTGTTTCAGAATATCACTCTTTACATAATAGTAAAAGTTAACTCAAAGGTGAACAACCCCTTTAATAAGGTATTCCCTAAAATCATGTAGTATTCAACAACACACCTGTTTTACATCCCTATACACTTGTATATGTATATCTGTTAC
Source organism: Xenopus petersii (assembly GCA_038501925.1). Lineage (NCBI taxonomy): Eukaryota > Metazoa > Chordata > Amphibia > Anura > Pipidae > Xenopus > Xenopus petersii. Next base: position 50,898,548 of record CM076686.1, on the reverse strand, counting down.
CTTAACCAAACTATGGCACTGGATATTACTACTGTGGAGAAGAATCTTGTCCACCAAATGCCTCATTCAGTCTTTTGTTTTGCTTCTTTGTAGCAGATATGGGCCTCCTCTATTTTATTACACAGTGAAAAGCTGCTGCCTTATTGCCCCATGAAATTTACAGAAACTTAGGCGTGGGTCTAGGAAAAAAGGAATTTTTATGGAGTGGAGGGCACCTTTTAACACCAAAAGTGTGTCTAAGCGTGTGCAGAATATATGTGCAATCAACTCCTTGCTAACTCAGCAATTATAACAGTCCTCTTTGTGCTTCAGTGAAGGACAGGCATCTTATATCCTGTGCTTTCAATGTATTAATGCTTTCCTGGCTGTATTCCAATTACCTGAGTAGCTGAATGAAACATAAAATCATTGGCCTCAATGTTCATCTTTTTACTGTTGGGGAAAAAAGTGTTAAAGGTTTATTTATAGAAGAAGAACATTACAGGAAGTCTGTAGCCGCTTCGCTGACGTCTTGTGTCAATCTCAAGGATCTTCTTGTACATGGTCTAGCTTTTGTCCTAGAGCTAGTGAACTACAAGGACTCAAGAGGGCAAATTTACTAAAGGACGAATTTTCGCCAGCGACGGCTTCGCCACACTCCGTGCCACTTTGCCAGGCGCAAATTCGCTACCACTACACTAATTCACTAAAATTTGAAGCTAGTGTTATTTCGGCTGGGCAAGCATTTCTCGCTAGCATTCATTTCTGCCTAACACTCTTGCGCTTAGGTTAATTCGAATAGGGCGGGTACCTAAAAGTCGTATGGACGTCTTTAATAATAATGTTTGTGCAAATGCTTGGCCACTTTTTCAAACACGTATAATGAGCCATAATAAAGACAGAAGAGATCCTCTAATGCCCTAGACATGAGCCCACCCTTAAAAAAATGTGACACGCCCCTCAAATTAGTCTTAAAAAATTGTTCACATGTAAATCTTTAATCTTTTTGAAGGCGATCCCGCATTAAAATAAAGTTGCCAGCGTTTGTTTACAACTTTAATGCATTTGCTGCATACAGGATATGATGTCATAAGATTGAGGAAGATGTAGGTAGCTTTGTTTTATCAGTTCACCTGGTCTGTGGTGGTGAAGTAAACTCTGGGAAATAGGTAACGTTCAGTAAAATTTGCATCTTAGTGAATTTGCGAAAAGTCACCTGGTGATAGGGTGAGAACGTTATCGGCAGTCTCGTTTGCTAGCGAATTGTCTTCTACGGCTGTGAATTGGCAATGTCCCTGCGGATGAGATTTCTGGCGAATTTTCGCTAGCAAAATTTGAAATCGCATCTGTTACCTTTAATCATAATAGAACTTTGGAATAAATATGTCCCATTCTTGATGAGCTTGACTTAAGAGAAGTAAAGCTTCCACGAAACCCAGTTCTGAGCTATTAAACGGGTGTTGCTACTTTCTAAGGTATTGACTGGGATATAGTGCACACAGGGGTATACTGGGGCTCATTTAAAATTAGCCCACGCAGTATGCAAAATGCAAAAATAGACTGCAATTGGTCATTTTTTTCACTTTGCCCTTAGTGCTCTTACACTTATGCCCCCAGGAGTAATGAATGACCCCCTATTGTCTTGTATCTTCTGACTTATGAGACTTCAGGGTCATTACTTATGTAAGTGCGATGAAATTTCAACACAATTCACCATGTTTGTATTAACAAGAATGCAGAATTTCTTCTCCAGTGTCAATATGGCCACGAGGGGGCAGTTGCTGCTGATGCATAGAACTGAACAAAGTTTTGCATGTATTTCAACACAAATTGGAAGCATTTGCCATGAAATGTTCTTATTCAGGATGGCATTATTTACGTAGCTCACTGTCAAAATCTGCACGGGATTATGTAGGCACAATTCTACTTTGCATAGTGACACAGGAGAACGGAGAACTACATCTTCCAGCATTCCACCAAGCGCTAAAGTAGGCCCAAGCCTTTCTGCATTGCCAGGGCCTCTCTTCTCTTATATCTGCATTTACATGTGCCAGTGACACATTCCTCCCAAATACAATGATGGGGCTTCTGTGACAGATAAAGATAACAGTTCTATCAGACGAGTCAGATCATTCCTGCGTAATTACCTTTTAATTATAGCACCCAGCAAAGCTAGAGGATGGCAGCTGTTCTTCTCGAAAGCTGCATTTGGCAATAAGTCAGCGTGAGTTCAGCGCCTGGTTCTGGGAATGAAAGCTCCACCCTTGCAGGTGCACTGACTAATAGCTGCAAGCACCCACCACGTGCCACTGTGTGTTTTGGGCATCAGTTGCTTTTAGAGTGACACAGGATTTCCTGCTGGCAAGTGAACTTCAAATGAGGGAAAGTGTCTTTGGAAGTCAGATATTCTGATACGAGCAGCTCAGTCATCATGTAAAATTTTCATCTATAAACAAAAGGTCTCTAAAATATACATTCATAAAATACTAGGTGCAAAGTCTTCCCCAGGTCTAGTAACCAACAGCAACCAGACAGGAGCTTGCTAAATGGTACATGCGATTTGGTAGTTTTATTAATCATTTTGTGGGTGTTTGTATGCACAGAACACACACTCACACACACAAATATATATATATATATATATATATATATATATATATTGTTCACATTAATGGCTTTTATTACATACTGCAATGAGTACATATTACACAAAGGCTGCTGTCTTTTATTGGTCAATACAGAATACTGTAATATAAAGGGCAAATAGATGGCTATTGGCTATACATTAATAGGTTACCTTTCAATTGATCATGTTTAAAGCAGTGACATTAACAGTTTTCAATGTGTAACACAAACGTAGAACCATGGCTTTGAACAGACCCTCATATGTGGGATATAGAAAATGTCTCACACACTGCCCCCTGGCTACAGATATGAATCAAGCCATTACTTTCCTAATTATAGAAAGAGGTCAGCCCTTGACTTATCTGATTTGTGCCTCATGCCAACTAAATATGGCTGCTTAACCCTTCCCTGGCATAAACATAAAACAGAATTATTCTTAAAAATAAACAAATGCAACATACTAATGCAGATAACCCATTACAGTCTTTACAGGGTATTTAGTGAATAATATATATATTACATATACTGCAGTAATGTGCAGTATGGGTGCTATAGATACTATAGATATATTTTTGTTATACAACTTGCCAAATAAATATATATATGATGTGACATATATTTCCTCCATGCTCCACTGATTCAGACGGCTACTGGAGGACTTTAGGCGACAATTCTATGCTTTTAGCGAAGTGGTTATATCTGAGCTGCAGAGAGAACCTTTCCAGAGGCCAGGCAGAAATGAGGGCTGATTGTGTGTTATTGTATATATTGTATAGTATTGATTGACAACCAGTACTCTATAGTAGCTGTCAAGCCACCACCCAAGTCCCTCCCTGAGTCTTTCTGCTCCCATCATGCTCATATCTAGCTCATATACTGACTGTCGATTTTGCTGAGTGGAGCTGTGACCTCAAATCTTGTAAAAGCAGAACATTATTCTATTATGGATTATACAGGCATGTGGGTTTGAGTATGGGCACCGTGGGTTGGTGCAGTTATGTTACTGGCAGAAGTCAGATGAAGGGGTGTGACTTGAGCAGGTTTTGGGGAAGGAAAGTTTGCAGAAAGTAGATCTGAAAGGTATAGTAAAATTCATGTTGCCTTTTATTTTAGCCTATAAATCATCAGTGGGAGCAAAGGTAAAACTGAAGGTACATTTCCCCATGAATATCATCTGAACTGTATGCTGTTGTGGGAAAAATGTTTGAAAAGTTTTTGTTTTTTACAATAAACGTGGTCATGTATATAATTTCAAATATCAGGCAGCGGACCTTATAATACAAGAAAAATGTATGTAAAATTAGGCATTGCCCCTCAGCCAGACAGATTATGACACCAACAGGGGAATGTAATAAAAGTTGCAAAGAGCAAAACAATTCGCACCAACGGACTAACGGGGGAATGTAATAAAAATCGCTAACGGAAAAACTATTCGCAATGCGAAAAGTTATGCCTTTGCGCGAACAAATTTTGCTTTGTGCGAATTTAATATAGCTTTTGCGAGCCCGGAAACTGTTTAGCGACCACTTCCGACAGTGAAAGACCGTTTGCGAATTTTATAGTTTGCGCCAATGCGCAGTCAATGTAATAAAACGTCTTACTGAAAAAGTCGTTATGTTTGCTCCAAAAGATTACGACACCTTCAAGCACTTCTTATGAGTGCGCAATTAAAATTCGCAATGCGCAATTAAAAGTCGCAATGCGCAATTAAAATTCGCAATGCAATAACAGTTTAAGGAACAATATTACTTTGCGAGATGTGGATTTTTAGTCTTATTGGTGCAAATTGTTTTGCTCTTTGCGACTTTTATTACATTCCCCTGTAAAAATCCACTTCTCGCAAAGTAATATTGTTCCTTAAACTGTTATTGCATTGCGAATTTTAATTGCGCATTGCGACTTTTAATTGCGCATTGCGAATTTTAATTGCGCACTCATAAGAAGTGCTTGAAGGTGTTGTAATCTTTTGGAGCAAACATAACGACTTTTTCAGTAAGAAGTTTTATTACATTGACTGCGCATTGGTGCAAACTATAAAATTCGCAAACGGTCTTTCACTGTCGGAAGTAGTCGCTAAACAGTTTCCGGGCTCGCAAAAGCTATATTAAATTCGCACAAAGCAAAATTTGTTCGCGCAAAGGCATAACTTTTCGCATTGCGAATATGTTTTCTGTTAGCGATTTTTATTACATTCCCCTGCAAATGTTCAATGGGCGGATTATAATAAAATGATGGTATTATATAAAGAAGTCTATTGGCCCCTTAGAAGGACACATCAGCTCCAGTTGTACAGCCCTTGAGCAACAGAAATATTTTGCTACTTTTTTCACTCTCTGAACATGAACATTTTCTGTTCCTAATCAAAGAGGAAATGTATTTCACTCAGGAATCAGCAAATTTCTATTTGATTTAATATATAGTCACAACACAGATTCAAACTGTATTTACCAGTAATGACCTTAGTACTACGTGTGTGCATTGCTTCAAATATATGATATATGGATGTTGTATTTATTCTTCTTGACAATTTTTTCACAAGGGGATAATGTAATAAGCAGCACATCCTTTACTCCAGGTCTAGTAACCCATAGCAACCAAGCGGATATATTGGCTTTCCCACACTAGAACAGTAAATGCTGCCTACTTGGTTAATAGCACTGTAGCAAATGTTGTACCTTTTATAATATTATCTTTTCTGTGCTTTGGCTCAGTTATTACTTTACTATCGATACTCCAGCGCCTGATCCATTGACTGAATTGTCACATCTTGTGGTGTGTTAGCTGTTGTGATTGGCCATGGCCACTGCATTAATTCTCTGGTTTTCATATCATTGATCAGTATTTAATTAAGCCAGCCATATGTTTCATTTAATTTGTGGTACGTGTATACTGGGGTGACAACCCCGACTGATATCTTTGTACTGTGGATGTTGGTTCATTGATTAGACAAGCAATGCTGGGATTTTTGTTTCATACTGGTGCTGAAACAAGTAGTAACCACTGCATTAATGAGGTACTTAAAGTGCTACTTTCACAGGAAGGTACAATATATGAAGTGTGTGTACAGTATGAAGCATAAGAGACTTGTTTCGGTTCTCTGTACCTAAGCTTCTTAACCAATACCTACTTCCTGCTGTGTTTGCTTCGGGTAAACCATCCTTTTCCTGTTTGGGTATAGCAATGTATGTGAAGCTGAACAGCACATACTGCTCTTGTGCTCGAAGAGCTCATCCATATTGGAACCGTCATGCTCCCTGAACTCTGAGCAAGCAAAGTCGCTTCATAACATCAGCCATGGCAGCTAGGTAAGTACTGCACAGAGCAGCCAGGCATCGAGACAAGAATATCCTTAAAGATGAACACCTTTCCAGACACCTACAATTATGTCTCATATTTTATATCTGACCATATATATATATATATATATATATCTATATACAGGTATGGGACCTGTTATCCAGAATGCTTTAGGACCTGGGGTTTTTCAGATAATGGATCTGTAATTTGGATCTTCATAGCTTAAGTCTACTAAAAAAAAAACATTGAAACATTTAATAAACCCGATAGGCTTGGTTTGTCTGCAATAAGGATTAATTATATCTTACTTTGGATCAAGTACAAGGTACTGTTTTATTATTACAGAAAAAAGGAAATCATTTTTAAATATTAGAATGGAGTCTATGGAAGATGTCCTTTCCGTAATTTGGAGCTTTCTGGATCATGGGTTTCCAAATAACAGATCCCCTACCTGTACAAGAATTATTTTTAATGTTGTCCCCCCCCTCCACTGGCAATGAGTGTTTATTCATATATGTCAAACAAGTTTGGAGATCAAAAGCCAAGCAGGTACATAAGCACAAATTAGGGAAGAGCACAGTGGCAGGAATGTTGCTTTGTTTACTATTCAACACTCAAGTCAAGTGGATAAGGCAGATACTTGTATTTCTATTCCGCATGCAGACAAAGGGAGGTAAGAGGTAGGGAATGGGGCTGGTGTATCAGAGAGGTTTGTACAAGCGCCCAGTGATTTTTACGAGCCCGAAAAAATATATGTATGCAATTGATTTAACATAAATGTTCTGAGACACAGGGTTCCAAAAGCATTTGTATACTGGGGATACCACTGTTTTTCCCCACCTCTGACATCGTACTAAGCATACCTTATTCAGTTACATTAATTGGTAGACAACAATTTAGTACAAGTCCTGTATATATATATATATATATGTGTATTTTGTAGGCCGGCTGAGGTAATCAATAAAACTGTATAACAGGGTGCAGGGAATGGTAGTACAAGCATCATAGATGTGTAACCCTTACTTTGCCATCCAGTCAAGGGCTTATGTTTACATATGGTATGACATACCTTATCTGGATACCTGATACCCAGAGCATCTTTTTCCCCTAATAATAAAACAGTACCTTATATTTGACCTTTAATAAGCTTCTAAATTTGGTTGCAAACAATTCTATTGGACTTGCTTAATGTTTAAATGTTTTTTAGTAGCCCTATAATATATGGTAACCTTATAGTCTGTATAGTGATCCAAATGACAGAAAACGCCAGGACCAAAGCATTCTGATTAATAAATCCCAAATATATACACTGTGATTTTACCATCTCAGTCATGACAGTGTCTTTATGATCACTGGTTATTGTTGCTGATTCTGCTTCAGCATATAGATATTATATAGGAAATTGAAAGTGGGGTTGCCACCTTTTCAGGAGAATAAAATCCAGCATTCCTATTCATTTAATCTCTCTCTTTTGCTCTCATTCCAGAGGCTACACTGAGCTTGGGGAATTATGTGTAATAATGTTTGCACTCCTTACATGGTTTTATGAATATCTAATTGCTTTAGAAAGAAAGAAAGAAAAAGAAAGAAAGAAAGAAAGAAAGAAAATATATATGTATGTATGTATATATATATATATATATATATATATATATATATATATATATATATATAGATATATAGATATATCTATATATATATGAAAGAAAGAATATATTTAGATATATATATAAATATATTCTTTCTTTCATATATATATAGATATATCTATATATCTATATATATATATATAGATATATATATATATATATACATATGTCAGCTGAATGGGATTTATTGTGAAAATGTAAAATTACATCCCCCACAAGTAAATTCCATTGTTTCTTACTAGATATCGCTAAATAGTATTTTGTTAGGATTTAACATCATTATTTAGTTTATAATAATTGAATATATGGGCTGCAAATAACAAAAGCTAAAACCAAGAGTATCCTATATTAAACATTCAAGCTATCTTAGTTAATAAATAGGGATGTAGCGAACTGTTCGCCGGCGAACTAGTTCGCGCGATCTTCGACTGTTCGCGTCCGCGAATGTTCGCGAACGTCGCGCGACGTTCGCCAATTTGAGTTCGCGTTCGATTCGAATAAAAATCGTTCAACCATTCGATTCCTTCGACCGCTAAAATCGAACGATTTCCATTCGTTCGAACGATTGTAAGCATTAGATCGAATGAAAACCATTCGATCGAATGGCTTCGATCGTTCGATTCGAACGAAAATCCTTCGATCGAACGATTAAAATCCTTCGATCGTTCGAATCAAACGATTTTGCGGGTGCTCGAAGTTCGCGAACTGTTCGCGAACTGTTCGCTACATCCCTATTAATAAATAACATTTCATATTCTCTTGTAGTGGGCCAAAGAAATATCAGTATTGGCAGGCTACTCATGGTGGAAAGGATGACTGTGTGGGTGTCAACTCATCAATAAATAACACTAATGATGAAGCTATTGTGGGGAGTTCATTCGATGGTAGGCTGCAATGAGGCGACTCCACACACCACGATCGGTTTTAGGGCTTCCTGCCCGCGTTTATTTTCCAGCGGCTGCAGAATTTCCCCACGCAGGGGGAAGGTAAACGTAACAGTTCAACAGAAATGTCCAGCCTCCTGGCTAACACAAAATAAATGCTTTTGATCCTTCCGACACTGAGCACGTCAGCAGTTTGTCTTACACACACCTGCTGCTCAGTGTCAGGTCTACTAAATAGGCCTAGGGCCTCCAGAAAACATGGTCTGTGGATTTGGGAATCCGATTCCCATTAAGACCACCCCAGATCACCAATTACAAAAACCCTGCAGAGAGACAAAGTGTTTCTCTGCTAACAACACTACTGGTCTCACCTCAGTAAAAATGCCTGAGAATCTGTGGTTCAATGTAAATGCCATCAATCACTTTTGGGGACCTTTTTGGCACCATACCACACTATAAAGCAGAATGTATATATAAATTCAGATTTTTGTATATTGCATGGAAAGGAGGGCTCCAACTATATTCTAGTGTCTATATATATTTAGAAAGGAGGCAAGGGGATTCCATAATGCCCCACGCTGCTATTGAATAAATCTCTTTACTAGTTGGTTTACAAATGCAGAGCTGGGCAACTGGCTTAGTGGCCACCACCAGAGAGAATGACACCAGATGGCAGCTGTCTATCTCCCCACCCCCTCCCTTAAGAGGTATTTTAATAATATTTTGATATATATGTACGGGTAACCAATTCTTTTTTAAAACTGAAGATTCTCCTTCTGTTGAGATATTCAATCCTCTCGCATAATCATTCACAAATCCACCCACAAAATTGTGGGTGACCTAAGACACCAGCTAGATCACCCACGATTTTGCGTAGGTGCCAACTCACCTAGACAGTGCTCGAGTGATTTAAAACCTAGGTGAAAAGCTGGGAAAGGCAGGTTTTATATAGTCATAAAAGTTTGAATTCAGTGTTGGGAGTGAATGGGCCAGGGTACTGTGAAGCATATTAACAATGGTTGTGCCAAAAGCATTGTTCAATGGCATGGACATAAAGCTTAATTGTTATTGAGGTTTGCCTATGTAAAAGCTTGTTGAGGGATATTTTTTTATTCTGCCGAGAGATATTGATTCTATGTTAGAAAACCACAAAGAGTATTATGTATTCAGTCTGTGCCATGTTGTTTAGCTGTTAGAAGATAAAACTTGTATCCTTGGTACTTGAAGAAATGAGGCTCTGTGTGATGACAAGGCAAGGGCTGGTATGAACAAGCTCTACCTATATCAAGTGCAATGAGCACAATTAATCACCAGCACCTGATACCAATGAATTGGTTCTGGTATTTAGGAAACATATTTGTTGCCCTTTAATCTGGCATACAGTAACCTCAATGTAGTTATTTGGATATTGATCTTTTTGTCCAGACAGAAGTACGTCTGGTGTAAATTCTGGTGTCTGCACCCTATTCTTTAGACGCAAGTGGTCAAGTGAAAGGGGCACATTTTGAAGCAGGAACCTTTATTGTAAGTGGTTTTACTGACTGTGGGGTCTTTATCTGTGCTGTTTATTTTATACTGTCTTTTATATTTTTAGAAAGGGATACAGTAATTGTGAAGCAATGTGTATATGTTCCTTGGAACTGACTGGCACTTAGTGCAAAGCACAAGATGAATTTTGATGTAAATTTACTTAATAAGCAAAACTATTTTCATACCTATCTATGGATCAGACACATATTTAGCTTTTATTCTCTGTTCATATAACTGAAAAAAAATCTTAAGAACTGGGGTAAGAGAGAATGGAGTGAGATACAATAAAGAAGTTCATATTGAAAACGGAGAACTCATCATAAGACTGAGACTGTTTTTGCATGATTGCCATTCTATCTATCAGGATATTTGGCCAGTGGACTGGGGGGGGTTCTGTATGAGTGTATGTTATTGTAATGTTAGTCTATATTATGTTTATTCTTTTGTAAAGTTTTCAATAAAAACATAAAAACCCTCTGTACTGAGAGCTATTTCCATGCAGCATGCCACTTTTCATGACCATGAATGGCCACGTTGGAAACATATTTTGAAAATGTTTAAGTATTGAACTGCCTTTTGACTGTAGAAAATATTCACCAAACAAAACACGCTTGTTTCATAAGACTAAAGATTAACACAAATACAAATAAATCAGTAGGAATCAGCAGGGTCAGTGTCAGTATTGTTGGTAACTTTCCATGGAAATCAACAAGTTCCTCTCCAGTTGCTCATGACTGGCACCATATGCAACACATTCTGGCCAAGTATGAATAGTGTTGTCAGTGTCTACAGCTAATACTGCCCATGGTACTGCCTGCCAGGGTATTACTCCTTTAGCAACTGCAGGTTTGTCTGTAATTTCTAAACCTTTCTCATCATAGTTCCAAAGGGCTGCAGAATGAGGGCCTAAAAGGCTTTGCTGCAGGGCCTATTAATGTATATTTACAACTTAGCCCATCACACTTTTATATTATCAAGCTTTATATCTTCACTTTTTTAGTACCAAGTTACTTGTATTCCACTCACCCTTTAATGAGCTGCACATATTAATCATATGTGAGTCTTCTTTTCTAAGATACAAGATCTGCGCATTGTACTGTATGCTGTATATCTGTGCATTGGCATAACTGAACACCAAACTCACCATACACACACAACAGGGCTGTTTTCCTGATATAAAATGTTGCAGGTCACTTTTGGAAAAATAAACTGTATGGCAACCTTGAATGGCTGCACGGAACACTATTTTATATACCCTGTTATCTAATTGCTAGTAAATACTTTAAAATTTAGCTTACATATATTTTGCTTGCTGGTTTAGGAAATCTAACAGAGGGAGCATTAAAATGCTCTTTGGGTGAATTGTTGAAAAACAGAAGTCTGGGCGATGATCCTGGAAATAGTTTGGAGAGTGTGGTCTGGCCACGGGAAAGTGGGTATTTGGTCACTGGCAATGTCTCATAACACTGTGTTTACTGGAGTTATAAATAAGATTCATGAAATGGCCACGTGAAAGCCAAAGCTGAGGGCTGACCACACAAAGTCAGCAGATACAGGAAGGGATCAACCCATTGGCAAGATTTCTGCAGTACAGAATACTTTAAGAGCTGAAAGCAGCAGAATATATTGCAAAATAACAGCAGTCAATTCCTGGTTATTCATGGCAGATAAGACTGAGCCAGGCTTTCTGACTCTTGAATGAGATAGAATTAACACATGAAATATAGAAGTGATACTTCTGCAGGAAATGCTCCCATCACACCAAGTTGGAGAGTTTCTCTATGTGCTCACTCCTCCTATCCCTGTGGAAATACATTGAGCTCTTCTAGTGCAGCTCTCTTCTAGGGCACCATGGAATTTCAGGTACCACTTGGGTGACATGGTTACCTCTGGAGAGCAAAGAAGTGGGCGAGAAAAGGCTGGAATAGTGTTGTGATTTGCACAAGATAGCTTCAAGAAAGGTTTGGATGGTTTTTTAGCAAGTGAAGGAATACAGGGTTATGGACAATATCTCATAATGCAAGTTGATCCAGGTACTGGTGCCATTTGTCATATTGAAGTCAGGAAGGAATGTTTTTCCCTCTCAGACAAATTGGAGAGGCTTTATAAGAGTTTTTTTCCTTCCTCTGGATCAACTAGCAGTTAGGCAGGTTATATATAGACCTAAAAGGTTAAACTTGATGCTTGTGTCTTTTTTCACCCTAACTCACTAATGTTACCATTTCCATGTTGATGCAAGGTCGGCAGATACAAGGGAACCCTAGAATTATCACTTGACTTGATGTGTCTAAACATAATGACTTGCACCCACTTTATTGCACATTAGAGCCATTTTCCAATGCTGCAAGTATCTCCTTGCTCCAGAATTTTTTTTCAATCATTTAGTGATGTAAACAAAACATGAATGCACCTTCTGTGCAATTTAACCACGTGGGGACAAATTAGCATCCACATGGCCAACAGTAATTCCAGAGCATCCCCTCACCCTGCAGAATGCCTCAATAAAGCTAAATAGGCAGTAACATTGTATATAAGAAGCCTAATCTGGACCCCACCACATTGCATTGCACTCCTGTGGTTTTGAGACCTTTTTTGGGTGGGGGACCTAAACCAACAAACAAACAGTTGTTTATTAAACAATAACTAATACAAGCAGTTAAAATACTTTAAATGTCAATTAGAGTACACCACAGGAAATATAAGAAATGAAAGAATAACTCACCATTGTGTTCCGAGGCCTTTTTCGGAATGTCACACAAGCTAATGGGCCTACTCAGATAAATACCTCATATTCTTCTGCTGTGCACTGAACACATCTCTAATTGATGTATTTAATTGATCACCTATTGCTGGGTCTCTAGCCCAATGTGTATTCCTTAATAGGGATCAAGCTGCTCATCCTAATCAGCCCTTTAGCTAAGGATATTTTTTCACTTACCCTTGCTAAGGATTAAGTTTGTGCGCTGTTTGTACAACCACGTACAGTGGCACTTACTATCTGTCTGTCTGTCTATCTGGTGAATTACATATCTAGGTGTCTATGTTTGAATTAGGAGTACGTTCTCAAATTGCCATGTGTTTCTATGAATTGTTTAATAGCAAAGCATAACAAATATGGGGAAATATTATAAATTATATTATGGTGTTAAAGCTGGAGTTTTCGTTTGCTACTTAAAAGTATTGCTGCAGGACACAAAAAGAAAAGACCCAGTGTGCAGGGACTTTATAGAAGCCTAACAGTAGAGGAACTTTCCCATGCTTGTGTTCTTTAATGTATCCAGTAAAGTGTCGCATGTGAATAAGAGAACAGTGGGAGTCTGAGTATGGACTCAGGGACAGCAGAGGGTGCTGTGTTTTTGTTCACTGAATCAAACATTCCGCTGTAAACAGTCAGGCCAATCACATTTGTATGTATGCAGATTTTCATTATTATTGTTCTTATCCTTTATTTATATAGAGCTGACACATTACACAGTGCTTTATGAAGATTGTTCATCAGTCACATCACTCCCTGCCCCAGCAGAGCTTAGGCTCTTAAATCTTTATTCAGTAGCGTAAAGAGCAAAAACCAGAGGTCTCCTCAAGCGCAGCAACTGTTTCCACTTCCCTTGAGCTCCAAGCCGCAGCTACTTTATTTAGCAAAAGGACAGCATCCCACAGCCACCTTACTGCACGTAGATGCTTGAGACTGCACTAGCTATAAGGGAATAATCTCTAACTCAGGCACACAGTGTACTGCCTCTGTATATACTATTAAAGAACTGACAGTAGGTTGCTATATGGATCTTCAACCTGAATGTATTTAACAGTTAAATCACTGGATTAGTGAACATGGGTGTACTTGACTATAGTCGAACTCATTTGTGCATACCTCCCAACATTTTGGAAACAGAAAGAGGGACAAAAAGATTTGTGCGGCGACATATTTGACCATGCCACACCTCCTATTTACCATGTCTATTTTACAAAATTTGGTAGGTTATGAAAGCTTGAACACATTTCTATGGTTTTTATATGTTATTACAGTTTTGCTAATGAAGGTGAATTGCCCTTTAAGCTGTGAGTCTTCGTTTTTATCTTATCTAAAACTGTTACAAAAGTATCTTAATTATGTATTCTGGACTCTCTGCCAAGAGACAATTAAGTTAGAAGCTCTGTATCTTTTTCTGGCTGTTCAATGCAGCAGATCAAAGACAAACTCGAGAAATGTCAGTACAAATCCGGGACTGCGGTTGAGCTGTCAAAAGCGGGACTGCCCCGCTCAGTTGGGAGGTATGTTTGTGTAATATGAATGTGTTTTGCTATATTTAAAAAACTGCTTATGTACACCTTCATATGACAGGAACTAATACATCAGAGCTGTTTCTCTTCTCATCTCCTGTTACTCAGATGAAGCATTGAGTTTCCCCTCCTGCGACTTGAGAAATACTGCTTGCAATATCATGGGAGGAATATATAGGTTGCAAATATCAAATAATATTGCTAGTAATTTCTGATTTTAAAAAAACACAAATAATAAAAAATGAAAAACAATTGCAAATTTTCTCAGAATATCACTCTCTACATCAGTCTAAAAGTTAAATCAAAGGTGAGCAACCCCTTTAAATAAATTATAAATTTCTTGTACCATATGGAATAATGTTGGGGTGACTGCTTTTAGGCTAGCTGCTGTTGTACCGCCTATATAAGGTATGCTAGGAACTGTAAATGATGGCTGCAGGGTGGACATTACTATTAGAGTATTTACACCCCCTTGGAAATATTTTGTGAGCTAACGTGTAATCGTAATATCATAATGAATACATTCTTCTCTCTTTTTTTACAGTGAACAGAGTATCTGCCAAGCGCGAGCTTCCGTTATGATCTATGATGACACCAGTAAAAAATGGGTGCCAATCAAGCCAGGCCAACAGGGGTTCAGCAGGATTAATATATATCACAACACTGCCAATAATACCTTTAGAGTAGTCGGTGTTAAACTTCAGGATCAACAAGTAAGTACCTGTAGATTTTCTAAATACTTTCTCTGCAGGATAACTACTTTAAGCTATGCGAGTGATATCTTCATTTCTATTCTTCATTATCAATATATGCAAGTGAGGCACACCAAAAAATGAATACACAACAGGGGGGTTGTGGGTGCACGCCTGAGGCCAATTTCAAAATATCTAAAGCCCTGTCTAAGTAATTCAAGTAAATATGCAAGTGCATGTAATTTTAAAAACTGGGTTTTTTGTTACAAAGTTATGATCATAAAATTGATAAGCCACCATACCACGTCGAGGTTTGCTGTGCACCCACAACCCCCTTTTTTACACTAAAAAATGGACATGTTGGGCGCAGAGCAACAGTTTTACATATATCAGAGAATCAGCACAAACAATGCACATTTAATAAATGTTGAAATAGAAAGCCTTCTCCTCTACTACGGAGGCAAATAACTGAATTCAATAATATCAATAGCACCAGCAGTGAGTGGGTATCTAGTCTTGGCCTATTATGCTGTGCAGAGTTACAGTAAATATACCACCTAAATATCTAGGTTTCACAATGGTACTCCTTAAATGGTGCAATCATTCTAAAAATCAAATCTGCCATTTATCCTGTCTATAAATATTATTTTATTTGGCCAAAAAGTAAATGAATAAAACTGAGATAATTTTGAAAGCCCCTCTCCTTTATGCATTATAATATAGTTGTCACAAGAAATAATCCTTGAGGTAAGAGCAGCAGATGTGTCATATGCAAATCTAAATGTAACTGAGACAGTTCTAATATCAAACTATTCCCTGTTTTAAAGGGCACCTCAACAAAAACATAACTTAAGCTTTTTGAAAAGTAAACATAATTTCAAGCAACTTTGCAATATACATCAATTAAAAACTATGCAGACTTTTCATGATTTTTAATGGTTTGGAACAGTTCCCTAAGCCTAGCCCCCTGCTATTCTGCTGATCTGTCTGACTACTTTGCTGAGCTGGCTGACTACTGTTACTTTGTATCAGCAACCATCTGTCCTTAGCCTGCATCCTCCAAAGTTATACAGATAACTGTGATGGATATATTACGGGTTTCTGTGTTATGTTGGCCTCTTTATCAAATTTTGGTTTGGAAGCCGAAGATTGAAGTTCGGTGGCTAATTTTAATACTGTATTACTCTACTACAGGGTTGTCCAACTGGCGGCCCGCGACCCCCCTTTATATGGCCCTCCACATCAAAGTCTGCCTGCTGTGTCTTCTTACAATATGTAAGATTTAAAAAGTATCACTACAGAGACTGACTGGCCCCTACATTGTTTAAACCTCAAATTCACACTGTAAACCCCTGCATTGTTCACACCTGTGATCCCCCTGTATTGTTCACACTTGTGACACCTCTATTGTTTATATCCTAAAGTCCTGTACTGTTCCACCTGAGACCCAAACTGAAACTGCCCACATTGTTCTCCTGTTCACGTTTTATTCAAAATGCTAATGGAGCACCAGCACTGTGTCACTGTATGTAGTACATATTAGAATGATAGCTTTCTCTGTTTCCTGCTCTGTTCTGCCTTCCATATGCTCCCTGTGTGTGTCATATTTTGGTATTTGTTCTGGGGGTTTGTTAGCAATTGAAAATTATTGTTAGTGGCCCCTAAGGCGTTTAATCATATGCTGGGGTACTGTATTATACACAGGGGAGGAGGAGGCATATGGATTTATGGGTATGTCCTATATGACTTAGCTTTTTTCACATATGAGTGACATCCTTGCCAGGGCAGGCACAAGGTAGTTCGGCACCCTAGGCAAGAGTTTCAATCAGTGCCCCCTGTCCTGCATTACCATTTCCCTCCTTACCATGATGGTTTTTAAATAAAGAGAGCAAGAAAGTGTGCAACATTTTTCCATTTATATTACTGCCCCCTGTACCAGCAAGCCCAGCAAGGCCCCAAATCTGTACCTGGCTGTGCCAGCAGGAAGCTTCACACGTTACAGTAATAGAAAGAATGTCTTCAGTTCAGTGCAACTGTGCAAGGCTGAGAGCAGCGAGAGCCACACCAAACAGCCCGCCAGCTCTCTGCCTCTCTCTGTCACCCAACACATCAGTGACGTCATTGACGCGCAGGCCCGGATTTGTGGAAAGGCCACCTAGGCCCGGGCCTAGGGCGGCAGGATTTTAGGGGGCGGCATGCTGCCGAACCACACCCACATTGGTTCAAAAACACTTGGGATGCGCTGGAAATACAATTATTTTTTACATTTCGCGTGCGCCAATCCCCATTGCTCCGGTCCAGATGATGAAAATTTGCACGAACAAAGGGGAGGGGACAGGGGCGATGAACGGCAGTGGGCCTAGGGGCGCCCACTATGTAAATCCTGCCCTGTTGACGCGTATACGCACGTCACGCTGCACCGCACAGAAGGCGCTATTACTTGCTGGCAAGAGGGAGACGGTGAAAAAGATTGATTCCACCCAGCTGGGTGACCATGATTACCGAAACAAATGATTAAATAAACGCTTGAAAAAAAAAAACGAAAGGGATTAAAAAACAAACAATCCCCTTAAAAGTGCCCCCTCAATGATGGCGCCCTAGACAGCCGCCTACTCTGCCTACCCCTAGTTCCGGCCCTGATCCCTGAAGTGAGCACCAACCATTTGTTTTTTTGGTGTGCTATTAATATGGACATGGTTTTATGGTAACATGGGTGTGGTTTAAAGTAGGTGTGGTCTAAAAACAGGTAGTGGCTAACACTGTTTTACGTTATCGGCCCTCCACCATGTAGATTAGAAAAATTCCGGCCCTCGGTACCATAGAAGTTGGACAGCACTGCTCTACTGTATTACTCTATGTTCTCTAACAATATTCATGAAGGGAAACAAATCGTTTTACAGTAAAAACATTTGCCTCAAAGGTTCTATAAGAAGTGCAGTGTAGACTCAATCAGGGTTATGTAATAAAATATACTAAATTTGCCTTAGTGCAGTAACCCATAGCAACCAATCAGCCAGTAGCATTTACTGGTCACCTGTATAAAAGCTAACATCTTATTGGTTGCTATTTGCTGCTACTGGGCAAACTTAGTGCCTTTTATTACATATAGGGGATTAAGTTCTGTTATCAGATAGGAACAATGACATTACCATATAATTTAATGAACCCTAATATCACTTGAATTTAAAGAAAACAAAATCTCCAGTAATGGTTATTATTTTGACATAGTTCAAAAAAGAAGTATGTAGCAATAAAAGGTCAGCATTAGGCCAGTCATTCTTATAAGCAAACCGTTTGTAGAAAATGAGCAGGCACTTCTAGGAACCAATCTTCCAAGCAAACTTTTTCAGTTAAAAAGTATTTATTTATTGAGGAGCGGTCTGCTTGGAAGATTGGTTCCTAGAAGTGCCTGCTCATTTTCTACAAACGGTTATCCGCTCCCTCAGCTGAAGGTTCAGGGTGGTGCACCTGGACCTCTTCCTTAAACTGGTGAGTGTGTAGGGAAGTGTTATTTGCTCTTTCCCTAACTGCATAACCCTGTGACTTTAAATCTGGAGCCACCAAATACATGGCTGCTGCTTGCACTGCAGTGAGAAAGTTTTCAGCCACAGCCTGGCCAATGTGTCCCTGCTGATTTGAGTAGGAAGCTAAGGATTTCACCTATAGAACATTTACCCATATAGGGAATCCCATAGTCAGAGCACAGGGAGTTAGTTAACCCTTTCCAGTCAGCCATCATAGTGACTGGAACTAGTGCAGCTGCCTGAATTATTGCTAGGGAAGTAATCCCTGTAGGATAGATAGGCCTTCAGCCCTGTAGTGAGTTGCCAGCGTGTACACCGGATCTGGACTGTGGATTTCCCATCAGCCTCCGTGACACGTGCAGTGGATCTCCTCAGGAATTCAGGAAGTCTTTTCCTACACCAGCATTCCAAACTCAGTGTGGATGCAGGGAAGCAGTCTGGCAGCTTTAAGGTTGGGGCAGACGAGCAGATTCGGGGAGATTTAGTCGCCTGGTGGAAATTGAAGCTCCATGAGTGTATTAGCGCAGGTGACTCTTCATTCAAGCATAGGGAAGGCAGACAGAAGGCAGTTCGGGGAGATTGTTGCCACGTGGAAGAGGCACTTAGTCGCCAGGCGACTAAATCTCCCAGAATCTGCTTGTCTGCCCCAACCCTAAAGCTGCCAGACTGCTTTCCTGCATCTGCTCTGCCTCACAGGATCTCTTTCTTCTTTCACTGAGACTTGGTGAGAGCTTTACATTAGACAAATACAAGAGTCCTCTGCACTCAACCCATTATCAATATATTTAAG
The DNA here is from genome assembly GCA_038501925.1 of Xenopus petersii. Taxonomy (NCBI): domain Eukaryota; kingdom Metazoa; phylum Chordata; class Amphibia; order Anura; family Pipidae; genus Xenopus; species Xenopus petersii. Next base: position 50,879,297 of record CM076686.1, on the reverse strand, counting down.
ACACAGATATTTTGTGCATACTGCTACTGAAAAATGCCTTAGCCTTTAAACAAAACAGGGATTGTTTGTCCATATATTGCAATATATTTAAGCTGGCCAACTACATCAAAGTCATCCCATATCTGGCCAGTCCTATGCTCAATTTTCATCTGATTCATTAAGAATTCTATTGCTTCATTATACGTTTTACAAAGGGACTAAGTTTTACCTGCAACTTACTTGCTGCTTTCAAAGTAAAACTCCCAAACTTGGTTGCCCTTTTATTAGCCACCAGTGGGATCACCTGACTATAGCTGGGAAGGGTGGGAGCTACAACATGGAGCTGGTCACTGCTCCTGTATAAACTATAACAAACAAGGGAAAGTTGTGCTCACCACTAATTTTTTTAAAACCATTAGGCAATGAGGCTGTGACCACAAAATACATATAGACAAAAACAAGAGTCCTCTGCATTCAACCCATTATCAATATATTTAAGACAGAGACATTTTGTGCAAACTGCTACTAAAAAATGCCTTACCCTTTAAACAAAACAGGGATTGTGTGTCCATATATTGCAATATATTTAAGCTGGCCAACTACGTCAAAGTCATCCCATATCTGGCCAGTCCTATACTCAATTTTCATCTGATTTTTACTTTACATCTGACCTTTACTTTTCACACCCCGGGGTGCAACACATACCTCTGATCTTACTACTTTGCTATATCCTGCAGACCCCTAGTGTGCACACTCACCATTCTTAAAGTGACAGTGGATGTTTACATACAAAGGGTGATACTTATAATATTGTCTAATATTCATTGTTTTATTGTTATTTCACTTATTGCATTGCATATATTGCATTTCTAATATTACATATTACTGCATATCTGCCTATTGTGTGGTTTATTGTCTGCTACAATTGGTACCAAAATCACTGCTATTGCAGTTCCCAGGTAGTTGTAGGCCACCAATATCTGGCTTTAGCCCTGGGTGGAGGCACTTAACTTATCCAAACGCTGCAAATCTCCAACTTTTTTGTTTTTGTTTCTACAATAAGCTGTTCTTCAGTGTTAAGTAAAAAAAAAACCCTTCTCTTTACAGGTAGTTATTAATTATTCTCTTGTGAAAGGTCTGAAATACAATCAGGCCACGCCAACCTTCCACCAATGGAGGGATGCCCGGCAGGTGTACGGTCTGAACTTTGCAAGCAAAGAAGAAGCCACCACTTTCTCCAATGCAATGCTGTTTGCTCTCAATATCATGAACTCGCAAGATGGAGGTAATGATGCGTTGGTTTAACACTAATAAGATGAAATGTTCAAATAATAACAGTAAATACAATGATGTACATTGGCATTTCTAAAGAGAATCTTTGATTACATAGCTAATATCTAGATATAATCTCATCCAAAAAGGTTAGGAAATCCTGCTGCACATACAGGTATGGGATCAGTTCTCCAGAAACCCGTTATCCAGAAAACTCAGAATTAGAGGAAGGTCATCTCCCATAGACTCCATTTTAATTAAATCAAATGTTTAAAAATGATTTCCTTATTTTTAATAGAACAGTACCTTGTACCTGATTCCAACTAAGCTATAATGATTCCTTATTAGAGGCAACAAAATCCTATTGGGTTTAATTCATGTTTGAATTCATTTTTAGCAGACTTAAGGTACAGAGATCCAAATTATGGAAATACTTCTTATTCAGAAAACACAAGGTCTTGAGCATTCTGGGTAACAGGTCCCATACCTGTAATAGGAAATGCCAATCTGTGTCAGATTAGGACAGCAAGACGGATAAAAAAAGGATAATTGTAAAAGAAGACAATTGACAATGGCTGCCTGCATACCATGGCTATAAAGATCATGACATACAGCAGAACATCTTTTTGAACAATGTTTTATAAACTTTATATAGTGTATAGTTTTAATGGTGGTTTTGTGCTATTTGCTTGGTCTAATATACACTGTATAGTAGCGCATAGTAATTTGTATGCGCAGAACATTTCTCTTCAGGATACTTACATAGTTTACCAGGATATGGCAACCCCATTTCAGACAAATCTAAATGGGTGCAAGCATTAGGATCATCCACTTGGGTGCAAAATGAATTTGTTAAGACAAGTTGTATGTATACACTGTGCAAAATGCACTTTAGTGTGGGCTTAGGCTGAGAAAGCTTTACTGTGCAACACATCATAGAACAGAACACTTTCTGCCAAACTCACACATTAATCTATTTCTTGCTTATTGATTTGCATAATGAAAGAACATGTAATTATATGGGTTGTCAGTTTCCCCCCAGCATAGACTTAAATTCCCAAAATGCATTGAGAGTTCTGTGAGACAATAACAGAAGTGTGCCAGGCTTTGTGGGAAAGGACACAGCCAGAAGACAGCTTTCTACCACTGATTTGTTTCCATAATCAGGCAAGTTGTGAATAGAAGAGCAAAGCATACAGATAGTGCTTTTAATAGCAACTAAATAACAAAGTTGACATTATTTTAATTTTAAAAAAGTAAGTATTCCTAGTTTTTTAGTAAAGTTTGCCATCCATGCCACTAGCCATCGATTGCCGTTGTGTTGACTGGGCTTTGGGTTACCAATGGCAGCTATGAGCTGAGTTCCATGTGAGTATTAGCTAGTCTGGATTGTTATAATGACAAGCTGCACTGATTTCTTTCTTTAGAAGAGATTAAAATCTCATTTCACATATGTCCCTCTGCACATGGCCCTGAGTTTCACACAGGACCTCTTAACCCTACTCTATTTCACACTGACAAGTGACATGTGATGCTTCTTATAGGGAGGCAAGGTCTGATCTGGAAGACCCATCTCCAGTTTCAGTGTCCCCAGTCTGCTACAATCTAATACATATATGGTGTACTGGGGCTGCTGTTAGCTTTTCTTGTCACCACTCCTGTGATTGGAGGGCTTTCAGTCCAAAATATCCCAAGCAGTTTTGGGTTGGTGAATCTTGGCTTGATTTCAACTGAATTTATTTTCCCTTGCTGTGCTCATGGGATTTCCTCATTTGTGTTCAACACTAATTCGGACCCAGCGTGTTGGTATACTTTTGCCTGATGTGTCATTTGGATACACTCTCCTTTCTGTCCTATGCGGGAAATAATCTGAAGGATTTGCTAATCTGCCCATTTTCATGGTGGAATTTGCCAGATAATCTGGTTCCTTTAAGATGCCAGTCCGTCGGGCTCGACAAGGTCATCTTAAACGAGTCAGCTGGGCAACTATCAACCTGATGTGTAAGTATAAGGCTTTCCTTATAAGCCCTTTTTTCAGTAACCCCCTACCTCATTAATAACAAATTGCAAGTATAATAATGCATAGTGATATAATGGCTGTGTTATTCTGCACTGTATTATGTGTCTTCCCAGATACTGAAGGGGGGTTACATTCCATCCTAAAATTACTTGCACCCCTTGCATTACCAGCATGGGTATTTAGAGGGAGTAGTATGGTGTACTAATACTGGTAGACCCTGTCAGTCCAGCACCAACAAATTAATCACATTCAGAATTGCATTGGCATATATATTGCTGCTGTATACAACTCCCATCATTCTCAGCCAGCTGTAAACTACACATGGTAAAATGCACAATAGTCTGTGCTAGCACTGTTATCACTGGTTTGTGATTATGGCTAATACTGCCTTCAGATATTCTGTTTGCAGTCATTCCAACTGCTAGCATATCAGACTGGATCCTAGGACATCCACTGAGCTACAATTTCATAGTTGGTTGAAAAATGGCAAGTTTAACCTCTTACACAAGAAAATCCAACCTAGTTCTGCTTTATCCAAATGAAGGCACCTTTGTCGAAATCAGTGTGTAATATATTTGTAAAATGTAGCTAGTTTTTCTCTTTGGAACCTTTAATAATGAGGCCACAATTCACAGGAGGCCTAATAGATGTATGCCTATATAAATATATTTGCTTAAATATGTGGAGTATACAAATATAATTGTTGTGTATCAGGGAATAAAGATTTAGGGGCAGATTTATCAAAGCGCAAGACTTGAGCACATCACATAGAAACTCCTGTGGGTTTTTTAGACGTGTATTTATCAACGGGTGAAAGTTAGAGATCATCTTTTGATAAATACACTTCTAAAAATCCCATAGGAATGCATAGAAAGTGGGTGGTCTGTGGTGGAAGGGTGGTAGTCTGTGGTGTCTAATCTCACACTTTGATAAATCTACCCCTAAATAATTTTTGCCCAGTTACAATATGGTGGCTATCATTCATGTAAATTTAGTTTTATAACAATTTGCCATAGTGTTAGTGAAAACTGGGTGTTTGGTTGATGATCAATGGCCTTTCCGTGTTTTTGCACATTATGGGGCAGATTTATGAAAGGTCGAGGTGAATTTTCGAATTCAAAAAATTAGAATTTCGAGCTATGTTTTATGTACTTCGACTAGGGAATAGTCCAAATTCGATATGAATTTGAAAAAAATTTGAAAATTCGAATATCGAACTTGATCATGTACTGTCTCTTTAAAAATTTGACTTTGAGCATTCGCCAACGAAAACCTGCCGAATTGCTGTTTTAACATATGGGGGACCTCCTAGAACCAATTTGGAGTCAGTTACAAGTTATTTTTGGGAAATTCGTTATTACTTCGATTCGTACGATTCTAATTCGGCCGAATACGGACCTATTCGATTGAAAACTGACCTATTCGGCCAAAAAAAACTTCAACTTAATTTTGGTTGGTCTTTTTGAATTTCGAAGTTTTTCTAATTCGAAATTCGACCTTTGATATATATAATATGCCCCTATGTATCTAATAGGAGCAGTGTTCTATCCCCAGTCACAAGCACTTGTTGGCAGAAGAGGCAGACCTTGATCAACGGGACCCACTGGGTTTTTTTCTCAGTGGCCCATTACAAACTGGAATAGTAGTAACCCAACCAAACATGCTTTCACCAGCAATTTCAGTGATGTTTCTCTGACATAAAAAACTTATTTATCTCTGTTAGACAGTGGTGACAAACCAGAAGCAGTCCTCCAGTTTTTGGTAAACTACAACTCCCAGCTACCCTTGACAGTCTTTGCTTACTGCCGCATCTTTGTATGAGATCATCTGTAATAGCTGGAATATGTATAATATGTTCTTTAAAATTCAAATCTTGGCTCCAATTACAAAAAAGTTTGCAACTTAAGATGTGCTCAAAATACAATAATGTTAATTATATAGTTTTTTTGCCTCCTGTTACTTTGAATTTATGGTTCTGTGGAATGTCACTCATGTGCTTTGCACAGCAAAGGAGCCAGTGAAGTTTGCAGGAAAATGCCCAAAAAGAGGCAGTAGATGAAAGCAAAAAAGCCAGGCTCATGCAAAGGAATATCACTTGTGGTGTCAGGTGGTGACAATCTTATCCATGGCCACATGGCATCACCACTAATGAAACCCAGTAGCCTGAATGATCCTGAAACCTGCAATCTGTTCTCCACAACAAATGTTATCTGTTTCCTAATTCTCTGTCCTCTGTAATCAAAATAGAGTTTATTTACTATGGGCAGGGGTGCGTTTGGGCCCAAAATTGTACCCATAAACTTATACGGAAAGCATTGCCCATTACCAATGCAAATACAGTAGAGCCCAGGACTTAATATTCACTCTTAAACAGACTTAAACAGTAGATATTCTACTAAACAGAAAATATATTCACTGATGCTTAAAGAGTATGTAAAAGCAAAAAAATAAAATCCAGTTTTTACTTTCTCCAATCTATCTCCAATTAAAAAAATGTGTATAGTTTTTATAAGAAACCTGACTGTATGCAGTGAAATTCCCCCTTCGGTTTACTTGCTCTGACTGCTGTGGATCGGAAACTTCAGACGGTCCCTAACTGCTCTGCAGGGAAACAGATCCTACTTTCAAACAGCAGGGGAGCCCCCCACCTAACTTCCCACAACTCGAGCAGCTTTGTTTGTTTCCCTGTACAGGTGCCAGTGACCATGTAGAGATTTGTATCCGTAGGCCCAATGCAGTCTGCATATTCTTATTATTAATCAGTCTTGCTGTAATAATAGAAATGATTTAACTTGTGCTGTTTTGATAATTTATGACGAACCCTAAGCTTAACCTCCCAACTGAAGCCCAGACCACACTGAGCATGTGCGTAGTCTTGGTCTTGCACAGATATTTAACAAAGTTACAAGATGACAGCACCCTCCGGCCAACTTTTAAAGCATAAATCATTTGTTTTATTAGGCTTCTGGTGCAGTAAGTTCATGTTTATGTGTCAGAAACAAAATACAGCATTTCTAGCATTATTCTATTTTATTCCCCTTTAAAGGCATTGTTCTACCTCTTATACTAGCTCTTAGTATAATGTAGAAAGTGATATTCCGAAACAATTTGAAATTGGTATTCATGTTTTTAATTAATGATCTTTTTGTTCAGCAGCTCTTCACTTTGGAATTTCAGCAGCTAGGGTCAATTTACACTAGCAACCAGTCAGTGGTTGGAATGAGAGACTAGTGGGCCAATTTAATAATGTTTGTATTTTTTCGAACTTTCTAGACCCAAAAATCTTGCATGTGAAGAATGGTTTTAAAACTGAAGATTTGCCATATTTATCAATAGTAAAAACTGTAATGAAAAAGCTGCTGAGGTCTTGTAGAAGCCAATGGGATCTGTCCTTAAATTTATAATATTTAGTTACTCAAGGTTTTAGAATTTTTCAGATTTCTTTTTGCTTGTAAATGCATGAAAAATTCAGAGTAAACAAGGATTTTCAGGTTTTCATATTCTTATTCAGATTCATTCCATGTTTTTATACCTTTGTGCTTTTCATATTCGGATTTTTTAATAAATAAGTAGACATTCATGCATTTTTATTTTGAGTTTAGTCATGGTTGAAAAAACCTCAATTTGAATTTTGATAAATAGACCTCCTTGTGTTTTTGAACTATTTAGAATGTTGATCAGCAACTCTTCAGTTTGCAATTTCAGCAGATATTTGGTTGTTGGGGTTCAGATGACCCTAGCAACCAGGTAGTGTTTTAGAGACTGGAAGATGTATAACCTCTTAAAGTAATAGTTTTCGGCTGATGGGGTCAGTGACTCAATTTGATGGCTGGAATCTCAATACGTACTTATGTGCTCCTTTACACACGCCCAACCTTGCATTTGAATTAAAGAGATACTGACTCCAGAAATGTAACCTTTTTTTTTTTTACATAAAATGTACTTATTAGAATTTTGCCATAAAGTATTTGCCCAATGCTTTTACATTACCTATCTGACTCCCTGTGATCGCCTCTGAGGGGGCTGCCATATTTGTGCAGCAGGAGTCTATTGGCATTAGAAAGTTTAAGTGACAGGCTGAGATGGGACAGTCAGGTTGGCAAAACAATCAGGTTTAGGAACTTCAACTAACAATTACTTACAAAAACAAACCTCTCAGCAAAAAACAACCAGCATGACCTATAGGTAACTTTTAATGTACATTCATATTTTAAACAGTAGTTTTTGGTGTCAGTATCACTTTAAGAAATGCTTTCAAGCATCATTTACCTAAAAAAATGTGTTTATCGAAAGGTCATTCATTCATTCTCTGTGCAGAACTGTTGCATCTTGTTCATGTGCTTCAAGTTTGTTCATTCTAGTGGTTGATGAAGTCCCGTAAGGTTTTGGTAAAATAATTTATAGCAATGTTCCTGTAAACAGAACCTTTAATGTAATTCCAATCAGCTTTATGTAAGTGCCCAGGTCAATGTGTGTTATAGTAGAAGAGGATGCCAGTGACTGGGAGACCTGGGAGAGGTCTTTTTGTATCAATTGCATGTAGTTTGGGGAAAGGATGGTGATCACTCTAGACTCAAGGTAGAGTCCTGCAGCGGGTTGGGTACCGGCGGGTTACCCGCAAAAACCTGTGGTACCCTGCGGGTTGCAGGTAGAAGTTTCAGGATCGGGTATAGACGTGGGTCAGCCGGTCGTGGGTCTTTTCAATAGCAAGTTTTACTCCTTTTTTCTGATCATGTCTACTTTTAATAATGTCACTTCCGGTTTACAATGACAGCACTTCCTGTTTCTTGATGGTCAGCGGGTCGCGGATCGGGTTGCGGATAAGGTACTTGCGGGTCGGCTAGCATTTCCAATCAGGTAAGTATGCGGGTTGCAGGTCCAGGTTGCGCTAGGGTTCAAGGTTTAACAAATTGGTTCCGCACAGGACTATAACTCAAGGAGTAACATAACTCAGGGGTGGGTGGCTGTTTCCAACCCTTAACTAAAGGAATTCTGCTGCCAAACATTGTTTATTGTGTGCTTGACATCCTTCTGTAACAAGACATATGTCATTATACCATCTGAAATTGTTATATGAATGACTATGAATAAAACAATGTGTTACAAGCTGAGTTTAGTAAATGAAGACCATGCATACCCTGCAAAATATGTCCTTATAAGTAGGGATGCACCGAATCCACTATTTTGGATTCGGCCGAACCCCCGAATCCTTTGTGAAAGATTCGGCCGAATACCGAACTGAATCCGAACCCTAATTTGCATATGCAAATTAGGGGTGGGAAGGGGAACACATTTTTTACTTCCTCGTTTTCTGACAAAAAGTCACGTGATTTCCCTCCCACCCCTAATTTGCATATGCAAATTAGGGTTCGGATTCGGTTCGGCCAGGCAGAAGGATTCGGCCGAATCCGAATCCTGCTGAAAAAGGCCGAATCCTGGCCGAATCCCGAACCGAATCCTGGATTCGGTGCATCCCTACTTATAAGCACTGCATGGTGATGATGATGTCATCAGTTAGTAACAATGCTTAGTTAGATCACTTTTGATACATGATCTGTGAATTACAGTTTTATAGCTAGTATAGAAATAAGTTCCCTGACCTGTAGGAAATCAAGTGGCCTTTGGCTACAGAGTTTCTGGGTGACTTCTAATGCCCTTATGTATTACAATATGTGCTACATTGCTCACTAGACAATACTATATAAACAATACTATATAACATTTACTCTATGTTCAGTATATAGATAGCACCTAGATGTGATTATGTTGGAAATACTGCTTATGGGAGGAGGGAGACTGTTCTTGTGGATACAGTAAAGCGAGAATTTAACTGAAGCACATTCGCAGTTCTTTTATGGTCACTGCCAATACTGTAACAAGACAACATTCATTGCTACTGATTTTTGAAGTCTGTAAAATATACTGCTCCATTAATATGTAGAAGAACTGGTTTCATTCACTGTATCACTTGGAGTTAGAAGGAGCACTGGGAAAGGGTCTGATGGTTTGGAATGTCACATTTACAGGAACATATTGGAAATTTAGTAGATTTCAAGCAGCAATGATGAGCTGAGAGAATGTGCCGAGCCATAAAGCCCTATTTTTAAAAAGCTATTTTATTAACAATCAATTCTGCAGTTTCAGTAAAGGAATATCTTGGCTGGCATTTCCCAGAGCAGCGATGCTTTCACTCGTGCAATAAATACCCCTCTGGAGAGGAAACTATCTCTCCCAGGGGATTGATCAATGAGCGACATTGTTATTATAGGAGGAATTCTGAGATGGTTTGGTGTCCCGGTTTAGAGGCTTACGTTCCTAGCAACCAACACAAACCAGCTCCAAGGAGTTTTAATCTTATTTTTATTACGCACCACATTTCTAATCTGAGAATGACACTTTGGATGCTTCACGGTTTGCTCTAAATCTGGCAGGGCTAAAAGGGAAATTACAGACAGTGCTGTTTCCAATATTAGTCTGTTCACAGTTATTAAATGGCTCCAGTTATCCACCTGTAGTTGTGTCTGAATAAAGTCTCACTTGTTATTTGCCAGCTATGCACATGATATATGGGATGTCATGTATAACATTCAGCAGGGAGGGGACAGGCACATTACTGTATGTCAGCATCTTCCCAATTACAAGTGATGAAAAGTCAGAATAAATATTGCATACCTGGCAAGCATTATGTGCTTCAGCGTACACTTCTATATCTCCCTATACATCAGGCTATACAGCCATCTTATTTTGTGCTTTTTCATCGATCAACGCAACTTGTTCAAAAGTATCAGGACACATTTTCTATTTATTGCAGTTGGCTATTTAAAGGGGTGTTAACTTTTGAGTTATCTTTATGTATGTAGTAGACAGTGATATTCTGAGATAATATGCAAATTGAAGACCAGTTGCAGGAATTGTATGACTAGGATATTGTATAACATTAAAAATTAACTTAAGGTGAACCACCCTTTAAGTGTCATGCATCATTGCAGACAACAAATGTTCATTATTGGGATGCACTGGAATGCCAAGGGCTGCCTTTAGAAATCATAGGCCCCATACACAAAATTGGTGGCCAGGGCAGCCAGACAAAAAAAAATGATTGGCGGCCAGGGTCCTCCCCACACAACTTTAAAAAAATTCATTAGTTGCCAGGGCTCTCCCCACACATTAAAAGAAAAGATTGGTGACCAGGGACCCCCTACAAATTGGTGGTGAGGTATCCTATAAAAGTTTGGTGGAAGTAGACCCCCACAGCCACAGGGGGACCCAGAAGAAGAAGGTGATGGGTGGTGGGCAGTGAATTTCCAGGTGGCTCGGAAGCTCCCATGTGGGGGGGGGGGTGAATATTGTTACTTCCCTGAGAAAATCTCATCTAATAATTTGCCAACATCTAGTGGAAAGCTTTCCCAGAAGAGTATATGGTCGAGGCTGATTTAGCAGCAATGGGGCAAATTCACTAATCTCCGAAAATTCGCCAGCGACGGCTTCGATCACAGCGCAACACTTCACCTGGCATATATTCACCAGGACAACGCTAATTCACTAAAATTCAAAGTTGCGTCCAGGGCGCCGAACGCTGGTGAAGTTGCGCTAGCGTTACTGCGCCAAGCAAAGCGAAGTTGCGCTACCGTTGCATACGGTGGGAAGTTAAAGTTGAATGGACGTATATGTTGCAGCAAATACATTACACTACACAAGCTAGGGAAACCTTAATAAAATAAAGTTGTTATATTGCCCTATACATGAGCCTAGTGTATAGTTTATGTGCCATATGTTAGGAAATGTAGGGGGGAAACCGGTTACCTCAAAAAAAAAAATTACGCTCTTTTTCAGCCTATCACCCTGAAAAAGGAAGAGACGCTAGCGTTTTTTTTTTTTTACTTTTTTTTTACGAACGCTAATCTGCTAATAGAAGATTTGTCTTTTATGGATAATGTTAATTCCTGAATTTTCACTAATAATAATAATAGCCTTTGTCTGGAAATGATTATGTACATCTGAGCTCATTAAAGGAAAACTATACCCCCAAAATGAATACTTAAGCAACAGATAGTTTATATCAAATTGAATGACATATTAAAGAATCTTACCAAACTGGAATATATATTTACATAAATATTGCCCTTTTACATCTCTTGCCTTGAACCACCATTTCGTGACTCTATCTGTGCTGCCTCAGAGATCACCTGACCAGAAATACTACAACACTAACTGTAACAGGAAGAAGTGAGGAAGCAAAAGGCAAAACTCTGTCTGTTAATTGGCTCATGTGACCTTACATGTGGTTTGTATGTGTGTACAGTGAATCTTACGATCTCAGGGGGCGGCCCTTATTTTTTAAAATGGCAATTTTCTATTTATGATTACCCAATGGCACATACTACTAAAAAAGTATATTATTATGATAATGGTTCATTTACATGAAGCAGGGTTTTACACATGAGCTGTTTTACTCAGTATCTTTTAATAGAGACCTACATTGTTTGGGGGGTATAGTTTTCCTTTAAAGGTAGTTGTTGGTAATCCTATGGTGCTAGCAATACTGTGGTGTATGTACACAAATGCTGGATTGCTGAGCTGCTGTACTAGAGAGCTGAACGAGTTATCCAGCTTACTGGTTATAATTTACAGAGGTCAAATTTATATGCAGGTTTAGAAAGGCAGGGGTATTAATAGATAAAAATATATTTTAAAAAAGATTGATCACCAAGATGAGGATTTTCCAATAATGTGAAAACCAACACTAATACTAGAGTGTACCATATATTCCACTCACTCATATAGTAGGTATTGCTATTAATATATTTTCACATAAGGCAAGAAGGAAAAAAGTTGCCATCCAGCTAATGAGCCTTTTCATAAAGAAGTGACCCCTGACCCTGAGAGGAAGGACTGACCTTTAGCCAAGTGGAGCCAATATGCAGCTATAAATTACCTTCCCTGTCAAAATGCTGAAGGCAGAAGTGAGATTGGCTGAGACTAACAAGCAATATTAACAGTGCTTTCAGTATAAATACAAATACTTGTAACAAGAATTATAGACTATCTACTAACTTCACTTAAAACAGTATTTTTGTCTCAATGAAGGATTAATTTGCAACTTTTTACTTCATTGTGATGCTGCACAACCTTCTAACTATATACAGAAATGGAACCAGTTGTTTCATGGAAACAAATAAGATATATAGTACCACAGCATGGGGCTGTCATCAGAAACCAGACACAGGCCCACCCCCACACCACAGTAAAAAGGCTACCCAGGCATGAGTGCTAAAACAGTAAACACACTTTTGGCAAAGGAGCTTGCAGCCACATCAAGGTAGCCTCTCTAAGAAGGTTCTTTCTCTAACCTAAAGTGCACATAGTTTTAGAATTTTTCTGCATTTATAATGTACCAATAACATTCATTTGGTTTATTCCTTTTGACAGCTTAGGCATCCTTCAGTGGCTTTCGCTGCTACTTCAGTGACTCAGGGGGGCCTGGCTAATCCAGGAAGCGCAGCTCGGCTGGGCCCCCCTTATAACTTGAGAGCAACATCTGTCCCTCCTGCCACAACATTTAAACCCACGCTTAGCACAGAATCTGACTAGATTTATATTTGCAGAGCATTGAAACCAAACAATTACTTTTTCTGACCCCCATTTTCTTCCTGAGAAGTTCTCTACATATGAAGAGAGAATGACAGGAAGGCACAAGAATGAAGAGTCACCCAAATAAAAATACAACCTCGGGTAGGACAGACAATGTGTATGTAAAGGACCAATACGTGGGATTGGTATCAGAATATGAGAAAAACAAAGTAACTAAAATTGTCTCTTTGAAGACTTCAATGTATAGACTTGTGCTCATTGCAACACAATACCAGACCATACCCAATGGAGATTCTGGTCCCCGTGCTGAGGCAGCCTTTCTCCCTCCCTCATCCTCTGTGCTTACATTTTTTAGGTACATGCACACATGAATAAGCCATGATTGCTTAGGGCACAGCTAAACTGTGTTGTTCACCAGTGGCTCAGGCTCCAAAGGCATACAGACAGGTTAACTGGCCCTACTGTGTGTGAATGGGGATAGTCCAGTAGGGCAGGGACAGATGGGAATGATATATAATCTCTGGAAAATGCATAGAAATAGTGAAATAGGTTATATATTAAAAAGAGATCTAATGGCAAAAACAGAAAATTCAGTCTAACCTTATTACCTAATGACCACAATGTTGGAGAAATGACTTCAGCATTTACTGTCTCATTTGAAGAGTGATATGAGAAAGGCAGTTGTATAATACATAAACAAAAAAGGTGCAAAAACATGACTAAATTTCGTCTTTCCCTTGTGGAATAAGGTTGACTCAGTATAAAGCTGGCCATAAATCTTGTGTGATTCAGCCGAAAGTGAATCCTAATTTGCATATGCAAATTAGGGGTGGGAAGGGGAAACATTTTTACTTCCTTGTTTTGTTACAAAAAGTCATGCTATTTCTCTCCTCACCCCTAATTTGCATATGCAAATTAGGATTCTGATTCTGTTCGGCCGGGTAGAAGGATTCTACCGAATCCGAATCCTGCTGAAAAAGGCAGAATCCTGAATTCGGTGCATCCCTGGAAAGATGAATATTTACAAAAGCAGTTACTGCTTAGATGGCGCTTAAGGAGGTATTAGATGGACAGATGTTGCATATACATTAGATGATTGGACAGTTTTCTGAGGTGGCAGAGATTCTGCTGCACAGTTATGGACTCATTCAGTCTCAAGGAGATTACAACACTCATTATTTTAGCATGATGGTTTATATAAACATCAATCTCACACAGAAGCCATCAGCAGCTGGTACAGCCTTTAGAGTTGTGAGACGCAGACATAACATTAGGAAACATATATGGAAAGGAAAAACCTAGACCCTTAATCATGGAAGGTGCACTGTCAGACTGATTTATTGCCCGAGTATGTATCTAGTCAAACAGGTTACTGAAAGAAACATCAGAAGACAGATGGTGAAGTTGAGTAATTAATATTTAATTTCCAAAAACGTGCTACCTTAATTGTTGTTACCTTATGTTCCCATAATGATCCCCCGATAACTGCTGAATTCTATAGACTGATCATGATGGTTGTACTGGACTTGGTGCTGAGATTAGACAAATGACTGTATGTATAAAATGATGGTCACTAAACAGCGCCTGCCTTTATACTTTGTAGTCTTGGGGCTGGCAAACTGACTACAATGAAATATTTAAAGGGAAGTGCACTTCTCTGCTGGAGTTAGGGATTGATTACACTTTGTGTAACCTGGTACCCTGTGGGAGGGCAGGTAAGGGCTGGGAATGAATAGGCTGCATTGAGAATTGTTCAGAGCAAGGCCTTGTTATACTATGGTCAGCAGGGAGTGGGTCTTTCATTGTTTCTGCCTGTGCCACTGCGACTGTCTCATCCTGTGCAGAATGTCTTGTAGGTGATGGATGACGGCTTTCCAATTTCTATTGCTTAATCCTTTGCCTGACAGAGTGCAAGGTTGCCTTTTCCTGCCATATTTCTTGTTTATCATGCCTGTTGCTTGCATGCTGGATGGTATGTGTTTATTTACATTTTATGCACGGGGGGGGGGAGATATTGGAAGAAAAAACAGAGCATTATTAGACAACTGTATGGTAAGTTAAGGCAGAATATCTCTTGGCAATCTATAATAGAGGGTACGTGGGTTAAGTAATGCTTATTAACAAATTACTCTAACGATAAGCATAGAGTTAGCCTGTTCACTTTATCTGTACTTCTCATTATAAACTCTATAACTTGGATTGTTATCGCTACAATTAATCAGTGCAAACAGGTCACAGAGTGTGTCACTTGAAAGCACTGGTGAAATTGGCTTTTTACTTCTTATGTATATGTGTATTCCAGCTGTAAATTAGCAGTGTAATTACAGATTCTTACAAAGCCAGATATGTTTCTGATATCTGTGAGAAAGCAAAGTAGGAACAGTTACTTACAGCATCCCAGAGCTGCTCCTTATTGTCCATTCAGGGTTGTATAGACATAATAGATTTAGGGGGTTATGTAATAAATGGCACTAAGTTTGCCTAGGAGTAGTAACCTATAGCAACTAATCAGCAGGTAGCATTTATTGGTCACCTGTTTTAAAGCAAGCATCTTATTGGTTGCTATGGGTTACTGCTCCTGGGCAAACTTAGTGCCTTTTATTACATATTACATATGTAATGTAATTCATGTTCATTACATTTGAAAAATGTGTGTATATGTGTGTATATAAATATATATATATATATATATATATATATATATACACACACACACACATATTCTCCAGAACAGACTTTTTAATAGCTCAAGTTTTTTGATACTTTAGTAACATACACAAGTAATTGATTCGCTGCTAGCAATTTAGTATGCAGTTGCAAAGTATCTTGTTTTTATCAGTGTAAATGTAATGGTCAGATTAGGATGTTATTTATCTATACAATATGCATTCATGCATTGATCACATTTTATATGTTTTAATGTGTGAAGTCTAGGTAGTATTTGCCCTGGGGGTGGGGGAAGAGATGTCATCATTAATTAAGTAGTTGCTTTCCCGCCAACATGTGTATATATGGCATTTTCATTAAGTACTTACCACTTTGAGAAAGGCCCTGGAGGGGGCCATAACATTAGTCCTCTCTTTAAGAATACAATTTTTAATTTTTTAAGACCTGCGAGTGCGGATCTTACTCAATGGTATATGATACATACATATATATATATATATATATATATATATATATATATATATATATATATATATATATATATATATATATATACACACACACCCAGATATATGTGTGTGTGATTACATGTTCTCTTATGTTGATGACCTGGTCACTGTCTTTCAACACATTGACAGGGAGCACATTTTCATTACATTGCCAGTAGGTTGTGCATTGACAAGTTCAGGGTCTGACTTAATTCTCCATATGTACAGCAGTCATACCTAAAATGTCTGTTAAAGGAGAAGGAACGGCTTGGTGCACTTGTGGGGGGCCAAATGTTAGGCACCCACAATTGATTGTATTGACTTACCTGAAACCCCGGGCTGGTGCTCCTATCAGCAGAAAACTGCACTGGCCCGGGGTTATACCAGTGAGCATCACTGAGCGATCTTCTTCCTTCTTCCTCCTTCTTCACACGGCTGCGCAGTAGAACGAATAGCCGAACATTAATGAAAAAGTCGACTTTCGATCAACTGCACATGCGTTTACCCCGGAAATTTGAAGAAAGAAGGATTGCTCCATGGTGCTCACTAATATAACCCTGGGCCAGTGCAGTTTTCTGCTGATAGGAGCACCGGCCCAGGGTTTCAGGTAAGTCAATACAATCACTTGGGGTGCCTAACATTTGGCACCCCCATGAGCACCAAGCCTTTCCTTCTACTTTAATAGAGTTGTGGGACATATTTTAATTTACTTTTACTTTAATTTTCTGTGTGCATAAGTGATGGTTCCTATACTAGCTGTCTAAATGTCACTAGGAGAGGAGGGCTCTTGTAATAATGTACTGGTAGAAATGAAACAAAATTTGATTAGGATTGTATTTTCTTCAGGTGTTTCACATTGTGATTTATATTTGTTTGCCTGGGTTCTGTGCCGGTTAACCTGCATCCTCTATAAAAAGTAACTGTATGGCTTTCTAGGAACTGGTAGACAGGCACAAGTCATGCTTCCTCACTTTAAATTCAGTATATTACTGAAACCATATATATAATTGGTATCTATACTGCTACTCACCAGATGTAAATAAACTACAACTCCCAGAATCCCACCAAGCGCCAAAGGATGTCAGTGGGCATTGAGAGTTGTAGTGTAACAACATTTGTAGTTGTTTTCCATGCCTGGTACTAGATGTTAGAGATAGTTATTAGTTATTGATTTATAGACAAATATGGGATTTATTGTGGTCTTTAATTCCATTATTCCATTGCTCAATGTGTTGTAATTAATATACAGCATATTTTTAGTAGAATAGCAGTCAGTGAAACATTAGAAGCTGTCAGTGTCCCTTGGAAAGTGTATTTGTGTTACAGAAATACCAGTATTCCCCTTAGGCATCTTCCCCCAGTGCAACCCTATGAATACAGTTTGCACAAAAAAAAGCCTCAAGCAGATGGAGAATATCTCCTGTTCCATTGAGATACAAACCTTGTGTACTCTTCTACCAGCTGGTGTATGTATGGCATTAACTGTGTTGTTGTTCCCAGTTCTCTACTGAATTATATATCGGTAGCTTTACCATCCAGGTATGAAAAAGACAACTTAATGCTGGACAATGAGTTTCCCACAGCAAATCAACTGTGGCTGGCAACATTTTGGGGCAGATTTACATAGGGTCGAATATCGAGGGTAAATTAACCCTCAAAATTCGACTGCCGAATGTAAATCCTTCGACTTTGAATATCAAAGCATTTACCGCAAATAGCATGATCGAACGAAAAATCGTTCAATTCGAAAGATTCTAATCCATCGATCGAACGATTTTTCTTTGGCCTAAAAATTGTTACAAAGCCTATGGTGACCTTCCCCATAGGCTAACATGGCACTTCGGTAGGTTTTAGGGGGCGAAGTAGGGGGTCGAAGTTTTTTTAAAGAGACAGTACTTCGATTATCGAATGGTTGAATATTTGAACGATTTTTAGTTCGCATGAAAGTCGTAGTTGAAGGTCAAAGTAGCCAAAAAAATCATTTGAAATTCGACTTTTTTTTATTCTATTCCTTCACTCGAGCTAAGTAAATGGGCCCCTTTGTGTAGTTCAGTATATGTCATGCTATATAAAGTGCTTTTATATGGTATATGGACTTCTTTATTAGAGAGAAAATGTACCAAGTTTATTATTAGTGTTTACCTCTCAACTGTCCCGTTTTTCGCTGAACAGTCACAGTTTTGACAGCTCAGCCCGCAGTCCCGAGGTTGTTACTGAATGTCCCGAGTTTCTCTTTGATCTGCAGCACTGAACAGCTAGAAAAACATACACAGTTTCTGAAATGTAATTTAAATAAGAGGCTTTTAGCAGAGAGCCCAGAATATTCGGCACCTGCACTTAGATACATTTTTAACTATTTAACACAAGCAAAGATACAATTGTAACTATTCAAGTTAAGAAACTGTGACTTGCAGCTAAGGGCAATGGCATACCAGGAGAGCACCAAATCTCTGCTTCTGCAGGCAACTAATCTCCTGTAAAAGCTTTCCCATAGGTAATAATGTTAATTGCTGCTAGTAAAACCCAAGTGTTGCTTTAGTCCTCCAAAATTGCTAAAAGTTGCCTCAAGAGGAAACTTCATCAAGGTCCCTGCTTTCATGCTCTAGCTAAAATGCATTCTGTAATTAAGTGTCTTCATTTTGCTACTTGTTAGTAACCAAGCAGTATGTAGATAATTGATTGCTACGGGTTACTAGATGTGGGCAAACATAAGAGTTTTTGTTACATTACATTACACAAATAAGTATAGACCCTTCTGTTCAGGTACAAATCTACATTATAAGTACCAGAACACACCCCAGGCTGAACTACCAGCAGTCTAAATGCTGATCCATCTGCATATTTTGTAATATATACTTCTTTTGTGGTTTGACAGTAGGTGCAGAGAATGAGCAGCATTCTGGAGCTAATTCTAAAATTCTCTAGTCTGGGTGATGAGAGCATTATTGGCCTGATCAGTGATAAAATGGACTACTAACTAGGACAGCTGTTTAACATTCCGCTGACCAAGCCAATTCAATATGATGGATTTGCACATGAAAACATGTTTATGAATGGTATAATGAGACCTCATGAGGTATATTTATCAAAGAGTGAAGTTAATAGTGAAGTTCCGCCACTAGAGTGAAATTCCGCCACTCTCCGCCACTCTTTTTATAGGCGTATTTATCAAAGGGTGAACTTTCACTTTCACACATTCACACGCCTTTCAAAATCCCATAGAAATGAATTGAGAGCTGCGGAATTTCACTCTAGTGGTGGAACTTCACTCTTTAATAAATTTACCCCTATATCTTTTACCTCATTCTTTAATTTATTTGCTCAACCACATATTATTTACTTAGTTATTCTTCACAATGTGTAAAAAAGGGCATTAACTCCAGGGACAGAAACATAATTTTGCCTCTTTATACAGTAAGTCCCTTGTAAGGCCTCATCTGGAGAATGCAGTGCAGTTTTGGGCTCCAGTCCTTAAAGGAGAACCAAACTCTTTATATTAAAATCCCCCTACTCTACTCCCTGCTTCCCCCCAGCCTAGGTGTTACCCTTGGTAAATGCCCCTAACTCTTTACTTACCCCTCGGTGCAGATTCAGTGCATTGGAGTTCAATGGCACCAACTTCTTCTCTTCAGTAATCTCCGGGTCTTCTCCCGGCGCTTCAGCACTTTCTTTCACTTTTGGCGCATGCGCAGTTGACAACAACCCGATGATTGCTCGAACTGCTCATGCGCTGATAAGGTGCTTACTTCACAAAGGTTACAGAAGTGAAGAAGATGGCGCCTGTGAACTCCGATGCACTGAATCCGCAACGAGGGTAAGTAAAGAGTTAGGGGCATTTATCAAGAGTAACACCTAGGCTGGGGGGGAGAAGGGAGGGTGGTCTATGTAGAGTAGGGGGTAGGGGATTTTAATGTAAAGGGTTTGGTTCTCCTTTAAGGGATATAAATGAGCTGGAGAGAGTGCAGAGATGTGCAACTAAACTGGTTAAGGGGATGGAAGATTTGAACTATGAGGGTAGATTGTCATGGTTGGGGTTGTTTTACCTGGAAAGAAGATACTTGTGAGGGGGAATGACAACTCTTTGCAACACACCAGAGGACACCCCTAAAGCTGGCCATAGATGTAGAGATAAAGTTGCACGAAAATTTGTTTTGTTAGAAGATTTCAGGTTAGCTAATGATAATATCTCTGCATGTATTGATGATATCAATAGGTGACTGTCATTACTATTTGTTGGACATAACTTTCGTATGTTTGCTGTCATGGCCAGAACATCTTCTGATTTGTTCTTTTACTACTTTATTTCATCTGAATGGTTAGTTGCAGATTGGAAGTTGCGAAGTAAGATCATTTGTTGGATATGAGGCTGAAATCCGCCTGTCAATGGCCAGCTTTAGACTAGTGGAAATGAACTTTCTTTTAAAGCAACAACTGTGTTTTTTTTCACAGTGAGGGCAGGGAGGTTGTGGAATGCACTGCCGGATGATGTTGTGATGGCTGATTCTATGCAAAGCTCGATTCTGTGGGTGGGAGGGAGGGTAGGGTAGGCCTGGCCGGTAAAAATGATGGTTGATCCCAATGTTATTAATAGGGAAAAAAGACAAAATATATAGGAAGGCCGGTATTTTTTTCCCAGAAAAGGTGGCAACCCTAAGGGAGGGGGATGCCGGAGGATACTACACTTATGATTATCCTGTTAGTTGCTTAGAATTGAAAAATTAAGGATCTGACATCAGAAAGATTCATGTAAAAATGGAAGTAATGCTGGAAAAGAGAGTTTTTTCTTATCCTAAAGGAATGGAGATACTGTAGCTCAGGTACAGGAAAGTATGCTTTGCCAATAAAATGCAGCATTTAGTAGAAATTTTAAATATTGCCCCTATGATTGCCGACGCTGAGCATGTGCAGTTGAAGTCAATCAGTTTTACCTGTATAAATTCACTTATTAGTGAAGAGTTAGCTGTGTGTGATGGTGCCCGCTGCGCTACTCTGCTTTATCTCAGTGTGTAGGGTGAAGAAGGAAAACGGCTGTGGTTCAGGAGGGAGGGCTGTCCAATAACAGTACATTTTAGCTAAACCTTTAGCTCTGCTTTACATTCATGCACTTAAAACAAAGATGTTTCCTCAACTATGTGCTGTACTTCATGATTCTTCATATCCCTGTGCTCAGGTCCTGCTGCCCAGCGCCAAGCTCAGAACATACAGAATGGACCCTCCCCAGATGACATGGAAATACAGAGAAGGTAAGAAGATTCATATATTATTGTGTTGGTGCACTACAGGGCTTGGTGGGGGAAAGGTTCTGTCAGTTCTGACAAGAAGCAGCACTGACGCAGACTCATGTTTGCATTAGTAACATTATGAAATATGTTATGTTATATCTTCAAACAATAGGAGGCCAGGAGCAGCATTATACCCCATATTCATTCTCACTCTCTTTGTGAAAAGGGGCAGTTGTCCCAGTGAGGAGAGGAGGCTGGCAGGGATTAGAGTGGAGTTAGGGAGTGTCTGTGCATGGCCTTGTTAGTTCTCCTCTCTTTGGTAAAATAGATACATCTGTATTTATAGGATAATATCTGATATGCAGTGGTTATTCAGTAGTTCTTTACCAAGTGATCTTACAGACAGATATGTGCCCTAAAATAAGCTGCTAAACTTCTTCTGGCTTGGTTTATTAATGCCCCATTTCAACCAATGCTCAGGATATCCTTGTCTGCTATTGTTTTCCTCACTACTCACCTGCATCAATAGCAAAGTATTCTAGGTGTAATATGGTCGTAATTAGGGATGCATCGAATCCAGGATTTGGCCTTTTTCAGCAGGATTCGGATCCTTCTGCCCCGGCCGAACCAAATCCTAATTTGCATATGCAAATTAGGGTGGGGAGGGAAATTGAGTGACTTTTTGTCACAAAACAAGGAAGTTAAAAAAATTCCCCTTGGTTGGTTCGGTATTAGGCTGAATCTTTCACAAAGGATTCGGGGGTTCGGGCGAATCCAAAATAGTGGATTCGGTGCATCCCTAGTCTAATAGAGCACAGGGTACACAAAAATGCCTAGTGTTGTGGAGCAGAAATGAGCAGCCTCCCAGAACTACAGCTCTCAGTAATCTCACTGCAGCCAAAGGATGCTGGGGTGTATCAGGAGCTGCAGTAACTTACTGTACATACATACAAGTGCAGTTTATGTACAAACAGTTAACTCCTGCGCAAAGCAGTGTTGCTAAGGATATGGTTAACCTCTTCCTTCCTGAGAGACACCTAGGGTGCAAAAATATCACATCACTGTTCGGTATATTTTTATGTTTAAAGGTTAACTACAGGTTCGGAAAAATAGTTCAACTAAAATTCACAGTTATTTTTATTGGAAAAAAAAACGCATTGCTTAAGGTTCTTAAAGTGTGGGGCTAGCTCCCCTGGTTAAGGGGTCTCAAAGCAGGAGATGTTAAAGCCCAAATATGAGGCCAAGTGGGATGAGCCTTGGACAAATGTTTATTGCTGCCTTAAAAAATGTTAGCACAATAAAAAGACTAGTAGCAGGATGACTGAAAAAAAATATTGGAGAGAGGGACGCATCAACTAGCAGATGCAGTTCCCCATCTGACAGGAAAATCAAACCTGTTTGATTGACATCAGGCCAATTTGTGGTCAGATGTCGGTCAGGTGGGCCTGTCTAAATGACTGAATCGGTCTAAAGGGCCTAGATCAGCAGATGAAATCTGCCAGTGTATGGCCACGTTAAGTCTTCTTTGTCACGCCATTTGCACCTTGAGCATTTTGCTGGAGGAATTGTATACACAGCCACTTGGCAGCTGTAACTAAATCACATGTAAAAACACAGATTGTGGTTTGGATTTGGTGGTCACTGTGTTTTTAAGGAAGTAATATAATAAATACACAGCACATAGGCAAAATTGTGCAACTACAGCTGCAAAACAGCTTCAGTGCTGTGCGATGACTTAAGGATCACATTCCATCTCTAAAGCATTGGTTCAACTTCTCAGTTTGTTACTCTGCCTGGGTGACAGTGGCACCTGTATGTAGGAGAGGCCTTGCATTCTTCAGTTTGACTTGCCTATAATTAGACTGCAGGCTGGGTGGCAATGTATCTTATAGCATGTTGTTAAACTATTAGTAGTAATATGTGAGTATTTATTAGCCCTTTTAGTGCCCTAGATCATAAATCTATACATCAGTGTAAAAGTACCATAGCGCTGAAGCACATATTCTACTTTTCAGTTTTCCTTTGATTTATGCTGTGCCGCATGTTATTAATGGCAACACACCATAGCAAATGTGCAGTGTTGTTTTACTTAAAGGTTAAAGCAGGTTAAGCCTTGAGGGCTCCCAATGGTGCAATATTGTAGCACTTTCCCCTATTAGCACAGTTGCCTGAGCCTGTACAAAGGAAAATGTCTCTTCAACAACTGAGCTTGCAGAGTGGTTGGTGGATAGAGCATGAATACAAGTATGTTTGTGTGCTGCTAGTTAGGGGCTTTCAGGCTACTGCATAGCAGAACATAGTAAAACCATGGTTGCACTGTCCTGACTCACTACTTTAAGTCTTTCTTAGTTGTTTCTTATGACTTTAATTGTTGGTCTTATTCCTTTAATAATAGGGGTTGAAGTGGGTGACCTTTCTCCCAGTGTCGGACTGGGAAGCTAGGGGCAAACCTTAGGCTGAGGGCCCACTTTCCAAACTATTACACCTCCTCTCCTCACTCAGCCTCTTTATTCTTCTAGTTTCTTTTCTCTACATACTATACTCTATTCTTCAATTTTTAAGTTCCCATAAAGAAATAGGGAATGACCATGAAATAGGCCAAATGGTCACCTGACACTTGGGCCCACCGGGAGTTTTCCTGGTATCCCTGTGGGCCAGTCCGACACTGCTTTCTCCTATAAGAGCCATAATCAGGAGGATAAGGAGATGAATGTTTTGGTCATGCCAATCTATCTCTTATAAAAACTAATGGATGGGTAGGACCAGGAGACATTTTTCCATAGGAAAAATTACCCAGCTTACTGCAAGATGTTTGTGTCTAAAGCTGGACATAGATGCAAAGATCCGATCGTTCGATTCCTCGAATGATCGGACTTCCCCATCTCACAACCTGCCACTAACCATTCAGATCAAATAAAGTAGAAAAGTACAGATCAGCCAATGTTCTGCCTCTGACAGCAATCGTACGAAAGTTATGTCCGACAAAAGTCTCCCATTGGAAATCGTACGATCCACAAGACATGCAGAGATATTATCCACAGCCGACAGAAATCTTTTAACCTGTCTGATCGACCAAATGACCGATCTCCGCTGGATGAAAAATGTCAGGACTCTCCGCACACGGTCCAAAAATTGTACGAATCCTCAATTCGTACGATCGGATCTTTGCGTCTATGGCCAGCTTTAGGCTGGAGGTTAAGCTTAGAGGGAGGACGAGTTACCGGGTTGGGTAGCAGAGATCGGCACATGCACAATACAACAGGACTGTGTGCACATGCACTGAGCAAGAAAAAGGGGCAGGCCGGTGCCTAGGACAGCACCAGACCTAAATACATCCCTGCACCTGCAAGACACAATTGTTTTCCATACTAGGAGCGCAAAGAGCCGTGCCTAAAGCTGGCCATAGATGCAAAGATCTGATCGTACAAATCGAGGATTCGTAAGATTTTTGGACCATGTGTAGAGTCCCGACATTTTCCTTCCGGTGGAGATCAGTCGTTTGGTCGATCGGACAGGTTAAAAGATTTCTGTCGGCTGCTGATAATATCTCTGTGTGTATTGCTGATCATACGATTTTCAGAGGGAGACTGTCACTAGATTTGGTTGGACATAACTTTCGTACGATTGCTGTCAGGGGCAGAAAATCAGCTATTTTGTTCTTTTGTACTTTTTTTGATGGGGAACGAATGGATCTTTGTGTCTGTGGCCAGCTTTAGGGCACAAGTCAAAGTGTATGAATATCATTCTTTCCATGGTGCTTCTGGCATAGTAATTGAGGCCTATTGTCTGCAAATAGATCTCCTATATGTATCTAATGAAAAGAAGGACCTCTAGTGGTCACAATTACAAACTGTGCATGAATGAGATGAATAAAAAATTCATTGGCTTCTCCTTTATTAAGAATAAAGGATTCTTGAATGTACTTTTCGTCTTAAAGGGGTTGTTCGCCTTCCAACACTTTTTTCAGTTCAGTTGGTTTCAAATAGTTCACCAGTATTAAAGAAGTTTTCCAATTACTTTCTATTTTCTACATGTGACCATTTTTCTAATATTGAAGTGTATGTCTAATTTTGCACCTTTCTAAAGCTGCTTTGGGAGGGGGGGGGTCACCGACCCTGTAAACTGTTCTAAAATTGATATGTTAGTTGATACATTTCTTATATTTGGCCCTGCTAAGCAGAATCCCTGAGTTTATTTAAAGGCAGCTGTTATAATTGATACAATAGTTGCTAATACTTCAGAGATGCTGTGGAGAAATGTATCAACTAAATGTTGCAAAATTGTAACAGCTTTAAACTTAGATTTTGGAAACATGGTAAAAAAAAATACATGGATAGCAATCGAAAAAAAAAGCTTTATTTCTGGAGAACAATCTGAAACCAACTGAAAAAGTGTTTGGAAGGTGAACAATCCGTGCTGCCCCTACTTGACATTCTACCATGGAAGCCGGAGATACCCTATAGGTTTCTGGTGCGACAGAAATTTGCATGCAATGGCACCAACATGTACAACATTGTTACATGTACAACAGCATTACATGTACAACAGCATTACATGTACAACAGCATTACATGTACAACATCATTACAGAAGCCTTAGTCAATGTGCCTGTGTGACCAGTAAGTGGCATGTGTAGAGTCTGTATTTATTCTCTGTTTGCTGATCATTTAGGCAAATGTTGGAGCAACAGCAACGTCAAGAGACCCTGGAACGAAGGACCTCTACTACAGGTAAGTGTGCACACGTTTCTGTCAATGCTTGTACAGTATGTCTGTTGTATGATGTTCTGTCGGCTTGGTAAATATGACCACAGTTGGAAGAGTAACTATAGTATCTGCTCTCCTACAAAGGTTCTGTTTATTTTGTTTTGAATATGCATGTTTTAGCAACTGTTAGATTATGTGACAGATCACACTGTTTTAGAATTAAAAAGTATACACCATATTTACCAAGTCGGACACATTTTTAACCAGATACTCCATCAGAAATGACATGCTCTGAAATGCTCACTGCTCTATCCCAAACCAATTCTATAAAGTGTCAGCTCAAGAACTATTCATATGGAGCAAAGGCACTTTTTTGGGTGATCACGTGCAAATAAACCTAATATCACCATGTACAATGCCAAGTGTCTGCTGGAGTGGTTTAAAGTTCACCCCATTGCACTATGGAGCAGTGGCAAGGCTTTCTCTGGAGTGATACGTGGCATTTCACCATCCCCAATCTCACTAGCAGGGCCAGAACTAGGCAGAAGAGGCACGTGCCTAGGGGGCACCAGGCACTTACCTCTTCTGATGCCCTTCCCTAGTTCAGACCATTTTGTGCAGAAGCTGTGGCATTTCATGTGGGTGTGCTCTCTTCGGAGCATGTGCACTTCCGCGTCTTCATTGCTTATGCTGTTTTGCGCATGCCTGTTCCCGCTTCCTCGCCGCTCTTTTGCGCATGCGCGTTCACAAGTGGTGGGGGTGGCGTAGTCAGCCGGGTTGCCTAGGGCACCTGGCCGACTTGGCCTGGCACTGCTCTCTAGCTGAATGGAAGCAAATCCCACCAGCAAAGTTCCAATATATATTAGCCTTACCAGTAGAGCAAAGGCTTTTAAAACAGCAAAGAGAGAACCGGCTTCATATTACTACCCTTGGTTTGGGAATGAGATGTTGGACAGGCAGTGTATGTTTCAAGAAAAACATTATACTGACAGAGAACAGGAATGCTGAAAGGTACTGCTTAAAGTGGAACAGTTCTGCCATATTTACAGTATAGAAATATACTCTACTAGACCATCCCACAATCATACAGTAGTTCTTAGCTGAGGCAGCTGTTGTGAAGCTGCAAATAGCTGTTGGTTTGTTGCTTTGTAAACCACATCCCATGTGAGTGCCCCCTTTTGATTTGTGTTGCAAATAACAAGCAAATGTTTTTACATTTTAAATGTTTTCTTTTCAAATAAATTATTACCAAAAAACTGATGGAAGAGCTATATAGCTGGTCTCTTTTTTATGACAAAGATCATGGACACCAATCATTTAAAGACCCAGTGACATGTTCCAGATTTTGACAGGAGTGTGTCACTATGCCTATATAAACCTTCCCAGGGCTAACCAACTTTTTGAGTTGTCTGACTTCCAATGCATCCCCAAGCCTTCACTTACTAACCAATGTCCATCGCCAGCACAGCTTCAAGCTGAGGGGCCTTGTGAGTGAGATCAGACTTGCTGGTTACACTATTGGGAATTTGCCCTGCTCACTCAAGGCCTCTCTAATTGAAGGTGTGTATCTATCCCTGATTACAAGGTGGTAAATATGCAAAGAACACATAGGTGGGTATATCCTGGGACCTCTTTCTAGTTAAGTACAAAGCTTCCTGTATTAAGGAGGTATTATTAATAAAGGAAAATATGGTGAGGTGGCACATAAGATGACAGAACACATGTAAAAGCTACTGACACAGAGTAATGAGGGTAAAACACACATGCAGGACAGTGCTTTTTGTATGGGACACTTCTCATTGAAAAGCTACTGGGAAATAAAGCAGAGGAACAAAAAATCCTTTACAAATCTTTCATTGTGGGAAACTGTAAATGATAATTTATTGAATGTGATTGATGTACTGTATGAAAACAATACCTTTTTGTACATGTATACTACCCCTTTAATATAGCATTTGCTGCATTTCAGCAGCCTAAAGGAGCAGGTTCTACTTGCTTATTGTATCCTGCTTGTTACAGTCACATAGCAGCATATCCAAGCTTAATCACCAAGCAACAGCAAAGGTTACAATTGACCCGCAGTGTTATGTCCTAGAATAATAGCGGCATCCAGCAAAAAAGGGTGAAGGGAGGAGGTTGTCCATACAGAGCACATTATCGCTAGTTAAATTAATTCTAGTGAAACCAGCTAATTAATAGTGTGAAAGAAAAAAAATACTCCTTTATTGTTCTATAATAGAAATAACTAAGAAATAAGCATTTTTTTTTAAATTAAAGGAATAGGCAAAAGTATTTTCTGTAAAAGTTTATTTTCTTGCTCATGTTGAAAATCAAATATGTATTTAGGTGTATACTACCTGTTAGGCAGGAATCAATTCCAGGGCTCCCTTGTGGCCTTGTACTTTTCACCTAGCACTTTATTCACAAAGTGCAAGCCACCATTGTTTTGCTACAAAATAAGGGAGCGTGTATAAATGCAAGTATAGATGTGAATAGTGTTTAAGCGGGTGCATTTGTTTGCATTGCACTTTAAGTAAACTGAATTTTCCTTATCATGTATTATGAAGGGCATAACAAGAAGTACAGCAGAACTTGTTAGGACTGTTGGGGCCATGAGTGTTGTGAAGATTGAATAGCAGATGTGGGGCTGTCAGACGTTTGTCTCTTTGCACACAATAAGGGAAAATTGTCTTCATACTTAATTTTCCTTTGCTGGCCACTATATATGTCAACATAAACACTGGGTAGGTATTCTATAAAAGGAAATAGCTTTTACTGTGCCAAGAAAACAGTGTGCAGTAACATCTGTTAAATGTTGCCCTGTATATTCATGTGCAATATCTGATGAAATTCTGGGGTGTTTAAGGAGCTGCTTCAGCCTCAGATCCCATTCACCTGCACATACCTCACACTTGGAGGTGGGGGGCATCATTAGTGCAAAGAAAATTGGGAGCTCTGCATTAATAAAAGAGCTGAATTTACGATTTAAAAAAATTAAACTTGACAACTAGGACATTGCCTCCAATCTACACTTGGCAGTAGCTGCACATGGTCCCACTGATTTCAGTGCTGACATTAAATATAAAAGATACAGCATGTAGTACACAGAGGAACACAAAGTTCAACATTTTGCTATAAACAGTAATTTACCTACACCAACAAAAAATGCTATGGTTCAGGAAAGAATACTAAGAAAGCCAATGTAATGATACGTGATAGGGTAATCTGGGAAAGAAAGGTAACTGAAACTCACTGCACCTCCCCATTTGCCAGGCCATACAGGGAGTGCTGTCCATCTGTGTTCACATACCCGGTTGCAGTTAGAGACCCTAGCAGTTTAGGATGCTTTGTTCAGCTTGGTGCATTTCCAATAATCTTACAGTAAAAATTGGTCCCTATTCATGCATGAAGAATAAACCAATTGACATAGAAGTTGAGTGTATCAAGCAGTAGCAAGTGCAACAGACCACTGAAAAGCCAATTAGGGCTTCTGCCAGAGAGTGTTATCATAATGCAAAGAAACTGCAGCTCTTCAGTGTGTAGCTGTTGCGTATTATTAGCACATAACATGAAACTATCAAAAATCGAGTTTTAGGTATTTTCACTATTCGAGAAAAAATGCAGTGATAAAACTCGAGTACGGATATACTCAAGAATATTCTTTGTAACCTTATAGTCGACATTTGTTAAAGAATAAAACCATGAAAGGCTGCCAGAAAAAAATTGGCAAGTTAAAGCTGGGGAGATTCTACAGAAGTCAATGGCAATGTTCTCTGACAACTTTTTTTATTAATTTATTTTCCCAGTTTATTAAAACATTCGAGAATTTCAGCCTCATTGAAAATGAATGGGACAATGAGATTCTCACTCGCATGCGACTTTTTTCTGAATAGTTTTTTCCCACAAACTCGGATTTTGATAAATCTGCCCCTCAGTGTCCACAAATTGTTGCTGTTAAATAGCACAGTTAAGGGGCTAATAAGCATTAAGGAATTGCTAAGCACCAGAGTGCTGCAGTGTTGTCTTTTCAGGTAGTGGTAGAGTAGAAATTGAAGAAATAAAGGTCAAAACAGCATAAAAATGGCGTGTTGCTGTGTCTGATTAGAGGGGTAAGTTGATACCCATTTCTCATTGAGTCAATTCCCCTCCCTATAATAATGGTTTTGAAACAAAGCAGACAAACTGTTTTATTTCATTTGTACTTCATTAACAAATCTGTGCATGAAACATCTTTAATTTTCTGTTTCCATCTGTCCGTTCCAGCTCTCCTAATCACTCTGCCTTGTTTGCTTTCCTTGATATATGCCCATTTTGTTCTTTTCATTTTTTTTTCTTTTAGTTTCTACCCTTCAGATAAACGTGTCTTCTTCCCCTTCCCACTGCCAGTCTCCTCCTCCTGACTACAGTAACTTCAGTGCTTCTCCTTCTACTGGCGCTGTCCCTCCTCCATCTTATGCAAAAGTTATCTCTTCAGCAGCTGCTTCCCCTGAACTTAGTAGTAAATCCACAAACAAGTCCAGTAACAGAACCAGCGAACCCCCAGAGCTGCAGAACAGCCATTGTGGATCAGAGCCTTCAACATCCCAAAGTTCTGCATTTTCTCCAATAAGGCCAAGCAATGGGACTGTATCCCGGAGCATCAAGCAAATCTCTTTATCCCCACCGCCTGCTCCAGGTTCCCATTCTCCATTATCCCTGCATCAGTCTGTAAGACATCCCTCTCTGTCATTTTCTCCTTGTTCCTCCTCTCCTCCTGTTTCAGTGACCTCATCAGTGCAGAAGAATATATCTCCACAGTCACCTATTCCAGTGGTCCTACCTGTAATTCCTGTCCAGAATAGCAGGATCAGAGGATGCTCAGATAAAATGGTCCAAAATCCAATTGTACCTCAGACAGGCCCAAGCGACCAAGCAGAAGAACCTCTAACTTCTCAAATTTCTTTAAGTTCCCCCCGGACGCAGGTTAAATGCGTTGACCGTTCTTTCCTATCCTATATAGAAACTGTACCTGTTGCTCAATTGCCAGTGATAACCAGTCCTTTTGGCATTCTGACCCAGGCTTCTCCTCAGCCCTTCCAATCTTCCACTCATCCTTCACAGCAATCATACCAATCCATGTCACACTTTGTTTCATTACCTCCCCCTTATGCTGCTGTGTCTGAGCTGACTTTGCCCAAGAGAACTACACCTTACATGACATCATCAACCATTACCCAGTTCAGTAAGTACTTGTTTCTGGAATGACTGTCACTGATAACTAACCAACGCAGTCATGTTTTCTTTAGGAATGGCTCCAGGAGATGAGAATGATGAAAATCAACTGTTAATGATTCGGGGGGGGGGTTGTGATTGTTGCAGTAAAGCATTATACACTTGCATATCTTCTACAAGTGTTTTGACACAGAAAACTGTCCCAAACACTGTAACTAAGTGCTGTAGGCGCTTCTGAATAATATAGACCTTGAAATTTCCTTTTCTTTTCAGCTCTGCACAATGAAGACACTCAATAATATAGGGTTTAGGAATAGTAGCACAAACTACTGTTGTTTTGGAACATGAAAGAAACATTTTTATGATGATGAGATAAACCCAAATAGTTATAAACTATTGCATTAAAACATAGTTTGCATTTGTACCATGCAGTAATATAAACAAAATGAAGCAGAAACTATATGTTGTAAATGGAATTGAATAGTCAAGACATGAATGCCCTACATAATGTTGCATTTGACTCCATTTATTCCAGTGCAGAATACAAATTGTATTTGCATTGTCATACTCTGTTTTTTTATAGTAGGAAGATGTTTTTGATGTGTTTTAACAGAAAATATCTCCTTCTTCTTGAAGGTCCTGTGCTTCCCCCTGGTCATCCATCTTCTGCGGCAATGGTAGCATCGGTGGGCTTAGCCCCTGCCCCAGCTAGTGGTCCGCCACCTCCTCCACCTCCTGGGCCACCACCACCATCAGGAGGTACACCACCACCTGCCCCTCCTCTCCCAGTTGGGGCAAGCCAAGGAGTAGTGTATGAAGAGAGTCCTGCGTCAGGGCTGGCTGCAGCTCTGGCTGGTGCCAAATTGAGGAAAGTACAAAGGGTGAGCTTTCTGACAATTATCGGTGCTGAAGCATTTAAAAGAACAGTTATGACTTGGACTCTAGAATTTGAAGCAGCAGCAGTTTGGCTGATTGTGATCATTTGCTATAAACAGTTGGCAGAAAATTATTGAGAAGAGGAGAGTCTTGCATTACATCTAATGGACCAATATTAAATCTGTCGAATTTGTTTCAGAACTCTGTTCCCTACCTTTCACCTGTAAATTGTGCCCACTGAGCAAGTCTGAGCTCTTGACTTGTATTGCTCATGCAATCAGGTCTATAGTTTATCCCATTTGAATACTTAAAATAAAACAGCCAGCATACTTAAAGGGGAACTATCGCGAAAATGAAAATTTAATATAAGCTTCCTCATATTGAAATAAGGAGCTTTCTAAACACAATCAATTAAATATTCAGCATTGTTTCTTAAATAAGCACGTTTATCTTCACTATCCCTCTCTCAGCATCTGTTTTTCTTCATTCAGTCTTCATGCAGCAGTTGAATGATCCAATATATCTAATAGGGGTTCCTTTCTCAGCAGATATGTTAGAGCTCACTGAAATAACTGATTCTAGAACAAACAAAATCAAACAAAATAACTGCCGTTTGCACAAATCCTGCATGTAGAGAGACAGGATTTCTGGTGATTTTAATAGAGTGAGCTCTAATACATCTTCCAGGCAAACGGAGCCCCCCTATAAGATATATTGGATCATTCATTTGAAACCCAACTCCTGAATGAAGACAGAATGAGGAGAAACCGATGCTGAGAGAGAGAAAGTGAAGATAAACTTGATTATTTCAGAAACTGTACCGAATTTATACTGAAGCTTGTATTCATTTTTCATTTTTGCGATAAAGTTATCATTCCCATGCTTCATATGCATCTTATAAGCCCCCTGTTGAGTTTCATCCCTTATTCTAATTAGTGTCTTGTTTTTAGTCAGAAGATGGAAGCTCGAGTCCTTGTGGAGCAACTAAAACTGATGCCAATCGAACAAGTAGTGGTGGAGGTGGAGGAGGACTTATGGAGGAGATGAATAAATTGCTGGCAAAGAGGTCTGATTTACTATTGTATTTACAGCATTCTAACATGGGTATCAAAGTAAACCAAAACATGATACAGCAACAAAAACAGCTGTGACTATTTTAGCCCCTCAACCCCCCATAGAATGAGGCCTGGAACATTGTGCTTGATGCATCAGGATATTAACAAGGGTGGAATACAATAATATATTTTTTATTTGCATAACCTATTTGCTTAAACTTTATCACAAACTATAAAATATATAACAGCACCAATATGATGGTTGCACTGGCCAAACAGATTAATATTTTACAACAATTCTATTTTTGTAAACTATAGAAGGAAAGCAGCATCGCAAACAGATAAACCAGGTGACAAAAAAGAAGAGGAATGCCAAAATGTAAGTGGTTTACTGTAACCCCACAGGCTTCAGCCCCCCACCCCAATTCTTAATTTTCTCTCTAGACTTAAATTTGTAATGTTTACAGTTAATAATGTAATGCATATGACAAGCTAGGATATGTGGATGAATATGTGCCTAAAGAATTATGTGCCCTAATTGATCACATAGATCATTAGTAATATGTTATTTTTAGGAGGATGCCAGTCTTTCGTCTTCTCCTGTTACTCGAGGCCCTACACCACAGAATTCTTCCGGTAACAATCAACATTTTCACTTTTTCCTATATTGATATCATGCATAGACTGCTAGAAAAGTGCTCTGCCATACAGTATTCCAGAACCTTGAGCATAAAAGGCAGCTGGGATAATCACAGATGTATTTCCTGGAGGAAATGTATTATTGCAATCAAAACCCGGTATTGGCAGTAGGTCATTTCAGTCTTTGTAGAGATGAGATTCCCCATGAGTGCAACACAATTATTTCCAAGAATTGTACCTCATGGTATTTGGAGTCATGCTTAAAGGGCAAGTCAACTGATAATAAAAAAAAGTTGCCTAATAAAAGAAAAACATAATTTTAAGCAAATTTCCAATATACATTCATTAAAAACGTGCAGTGTTTTTAAAGTTGTTTGTAAAAACAATTGCTATTGAAAGCAGCATTTGCGTAACGCCTGGTTGTTACTTTTAAAACTATGTTGCAAAAGTCTTAGTTCCCCAGCAAAGACAGGTCGGCTAATCAGCTGCCTTGTCTGAGCCACCAGGGCAG
Source organism: Xenopus petersii (assembly GCA_038501925.1). NCBI lineage: Eukaryota > Metazoa > Chordata > Amphibia > Anura > Pipidae > Xenopus > Xenopus petersii. Next base: position 50,845,060 of record CM076686.1, on the reverse strand, counting down.
AGAATAGAAAGGGACAAACACAAATAGCAATCCATATACAAATTTAACTTAAAAACCATAGAAAATTTGTAATTATTGCAACTATTGCAAAGTTGCTCAGAATTATGTTTTCTTTAATTAGACAAATTTTTATTTTGGGATTGATTTGCCCTTTAATGGTTCCCATTTACTGTAACAGGAAGCTCTCGCTATTCTGTCTGTTAGAAATATCATGCTGATTATAAAGCACGGGGGCAGTAAAATTTACCCCCACAGTTACAGCAGGTCTGATCATGTGAGCATTGTATTCTTCAATTCCGGCCTGTTATTTTGCTGAGCACGGCATATGAGGAAAGAAGCAGGATAATGGTAAACTGCTGCCCCAACTCTTACTAATTCATAAATCATATACCAGGGGTGTCAACATTATGTCATTGCACAACTACAAGTATCCCTCCAATACCAGAAAATTATATATAAGTATAATGATAATTCTATTCTTGAAACATATGGACTGCAGACGGTTGAATATCCCTGTTGTGTATCCTAAAGATCCAAAACTATCTGCCAAGACTGCCATAAACACTAAACGGTGCAAATAGTCCTTACCCCCCCTTATTATCAGGTGGATAATGAGCTATATAAGGTATAGACCTTCACGTAGCTGCGGATTAACAAACATTAAAATGCTTCAAAATGAACCACGTGCTTAACATCAAATTGTCTTTTTGTATTTGCCAGACACAATGCCAGTGTGTCAGATTGAGTATGTGTGGAAAGAAGACTTCTGTGCACAGCTTTACAATAAGTTCATTAATAAGGAAAAATAATTTACGGGAAGTAAGAATAGGTGCGGAAGAGTTCTTATGAGTGCAGTACTGCTCAGACAGAACTGATGTGGTCAATCACCTGGTATGCCATGGACTTTAGGGCAGCTTTCCTTAAACAGGGGTACCAACCACTACTGATAATGAACAGAGTTATCCCCAGAAAATAAACACCAAAAAGGGAAAAAATTGGAGAGAGAAAATAAATAAATATAACATGCCTTCCCATCTCTCCCCACTCTAGAATATATGTGTTTTTAAGCGCTGATAGGTCTGTGCACTTCAGCCAACACAGTCCTTCCGAGCAGAGATGGGCAGCGGGGGAAAGAAGCTGGGCCTTGCTAAAATAGCATGGGGAGAACACTGATGAAACTCCTGGTACCTTACTAAATATTCATGATCAGCCCAAGTATAAGAATTCAGCCTTGCATGCCTTGTGCTTTATTCCATAACTTTCTTACATATTAATAGTTCATTTGATCATGTTACAGACTTGGGTAAAAAACCTTGGGAAAGGAGTAATTCAGTTGAAAAGCCTGTACCCTCATTACTCTCTAGGTAAGTGTGATCATCATCTATATTGTTAATGCATGAGATTACTCTGTAGAGCGCTAAATTCATGTGCTATCTCATTCCATTGACATAGAACCCCACCAGTGGTGAAGAGTCCAGAAGCTAAGAGTCCCATACAATCTCAACCACCCTCTAGGTACCAAACCGAAGCACAGATCTATGTTTCACAGTGTCCCGTGCAAATTCATGTCATTCCTTGTATAGTGTCGTCTTGGTGTTGCTCTTTGTTTGCAGCATGTTCTGTTTTTCACTTTGTAGTCCCCCGTATTGTTTCCATATGCAAAATTTACAGCATTATGTCATGGGAAATATAGTATACAGAATGTAATGTTCTCATGGTATCAATAAAGATAAATCAAAACCTATGAGGCTGGCTCACTACACAAGCAGGTTTTACGGCACAGTAAGGAAAGGTTCAGTTCATTGTAGGGCTGGCAATACATGGACAACTATGGCTGTTTCGACTAACCTCTGAAAGGCTAGGCCTGTGGCCAACAAGCATAAATTGCTTTCACAGAAAAATAAAAAGAAAGTTTTTGAACTCGAGAAAATACTCAACAATGCACCTTCAATATTTAACACAACAACGTGGCTACACTTTTCATGGATTTGGCTTGCTCAGTTAGAGGCATTTGCCTGAGACATAGCACACTTTATGTCAAAGTAGATGCCCAGGGGACAAAGGAGGAAGGTCAATTTTGGGCTCTCCTGTATGGTACTATCTGGCCTTTTACATTTCCAGCCTGTTGCAAAGAAGTCAGTGGGCAGTTAGACTGTTGAGAGAGAACACTGTTAACCAAGTTATAAATGCTGCCATTGGCAGATAAAAATTATGTTTATTGCTAAAGTTATTGATAGGGAAGAAAGATAAAAATATGGGAAGGCCAGTAATTTATTTTCTAGGAAAGGTGGCAACCCTTTAAAGGGGTTGTTCACCTTTGAGTTAACTTTTAGTATGGTGTGTTATTCTGAGACTATTTGCAAATGGCTTTAATTTTTCATTATTTGTGGTTTTTGAGTTATTTAGCTTTTTATTCAGCAGGTATTCAGTTTCCAATTTCAGCAATCTGGTTGCTAGGGTCCAAATGACCCTAGCAATCATGCATTAATTTGAATATAAATCGAAGATGAGCAATAAAAAGTAGCAATAACAATACATTTGCAGCCTTACAGAGCATCTGTTTTTAAATGAGGTCAGTGACCCCCCCATATGAAAGCTGGAAAGAGTCAGAAGCAGAAGGCAAATAATTCAAATACTACAAAAAATAAATAATGAAGACCAATTGAAAATTTGCTTAGAATTGACCATTCTATAACATACTGAAAGTGAACATAAAGGTGAAAATTGTATTGAGCAGTAAATGTGAATCAGTAAAAATGCATGGTATTATTCAACATTAGAATTAGATATAAGATATCAATAACCAATCATCTCTTTATCTATGGCATGTACATAACACATGTAGACAGCCTCATGTGTGCTGTATTACTGATGAAAATGTGTATATTATGACACTGCAATTTTTGGTTAAGGAAAGATGGATTTTTTTGGCTTGGGGGAAATGACTAAATATAACATTTTGCCTAATGAAAGACAATGTAATTGTACACAACTTTCCAATATATATTTTCAGTGGTTTTTAAGTTATTTGCAAATACTATTGAAAGCAGCATCTGTATTAATATTCTCTGCCCTAGTGTCTGAATGACATTATATATCATTAGGCAAATTTTTATTTTGGTTTGACATCCCATTTAAGAACTCCAATGGGTTTTACCTTGCTCTGTGTCTAATAACTGGGGAATAAAATATGATATTGCAAATATTAGATGCCACACATGCAGCAACTACCCTCCTTTATTTTTGTGGCATCTACAGTGCTGTGGGAACCCACTGCATATATTGCCTGGCCCTGGATATGCCTTTATTCACATGATTTCCGAACAGGAGATTGTATTGGGTGCCTTTGCAGTTCCTGAAATGTATCATGTCCTGCTCTTGTAGCATTACTAAAATGGTTTGGCCTATTATCATATACAGAAAGACAGACATTGCAAAAATCAGGCCGTTCCTTCTGTGGCACAGTGTACCATATAACTTGGAACCACCATCTATTGGCACATATAAATAAGGAACAAGATTTAAGCTGCCAGAAAACTGCATATTATAATAAGTGCAAGCCATATTATCTACCCTGCTGGTATTATATTTTTCTTTCCCATTTACCCTACCCCACTCTAACTAGGATGAAACCAGTGAGCAGCAGTAATGATGTGTCTACGGATGCCTTAGATTTTGACCGAATGAAGCAAGTAAGAAGATACTTCTATCGTTTTTATGATGTCAATTATTGTCCATTTGATAAAAATTTTACTTTTGACAAGTGATTTGTTGCAGCTATTTGGTGGCCTGGTGCTGGAAATATCTGTAGGTTCAGCCATATACGTCTAGTAAGGGTCAGGGCACGCAGATTCAGGGAGATTAGTCCCCCGGAGACAAATCTCCTCTTCTTTCGGGGCGACTAATCTCCCCGAACTGCCTTCCCGTCGGCTTAAATGTAAATCGCCGGCGGGATAGCACTTGGCACAATTCGTTTTCTGAAGTTGGCCAAAGTTTACTCGTCAGGCAACTTCCGAAAACTAATTGCTTACTGTGCCAGTTTGGGGAGATTAGTCGCCCCGAAGATGAGATTTGTCGCCCGTTAGATTAATCTCCCTGAATCTGCCTGTGTACCCTAAAATGTTTAAAAACAAAAAAAAACTGCTCATTTCCAATTGGTTGTGAATATAGAAGAATTAAAATGAGAATTCTGTCATCTGAAAAGTGGCTACTTGGTACATTGTGAGCAGGTGCCTAAAATAATCCAGTATTGCATTTGCATTCTAATCAAGCCAACATGCATCATAAGGGGAAACATATACACCTTAAAGTGATACTAACTAAAATATGAATGTACATTAAAAGTTACCTATAGGTCATGTTGATTGTTTTTTGCTGAGAGGTTTGTTTTTGTAAGTAATTGTTAGTTGAATTTTCTAAACCTGACGTTTTTGTCAACCTGACTGTCCCATCTCAGCCTGTCTGTTAACGTTCCTAATGCTAATTGACTCCTGCTGCACAAATATGGCAGCCCCCTCATACAGGAACATGGGGGATCAGGCAGGTCATGTAAAAGCATTGTGCAAATACTTTATGGCAAAGTTATAAGTAGCTTTCAAATGCAATATTATAATAGATGGAAAAAAAGAGTTTGATTTCTGGTGTCAGTATCTCTTTAAAGGAACAGTAATACCAAAAAACAAGTGTTTTAAACTAATTAAAATATAAAGTACTGTTGCTAAGCACTGAAAAAAGTTATGTATTGCTTTAGACCATATAGGCTACTGTGTAGCCATGGGGGCAGCCATTCAAACTAAAAAAGATGAAAAGGCACAGGCAGATAACAGATAAGCTCTGTAATAGAATACAATGGGATCCTGCATCTGTTATCTGCTACGTGTGCTTTGAACGGCTGCCCCCATGGCTACACAGTGGCTTGTTTATATTAACTATAATAGTGTTTCTGAAGCAAACATCAGTTGTACCAGTGCAGGGAAACGGTACATTATATTTTAATTCAGGGATGCACCAGATCCACGATTTTGGATTCAGCCGAACGCTTTACAAAAGATTCAGCTGAATACCGAACCAAATCCTAATTTGTATATGCAAATTAGGGGTGGGAAGGAGGAAAGTTTTTTACTTCATGGTTTTGTGACAAAAAGGTCACACTATTTCCCTCCATGCCCCTAATTTACATATGCAAATTAGGATTTGGTTCGGTATTCAGCCGGATGTTTGTGAATCCAAATCCTGCTGAAAAAGGCTGAATCCCAAACCGAATCCTGGATTTGGTGTATCCCTATTTAAATTACATTAAAACAATTTAATCTACTGGTGTTACTGTTCCTTTAACACATCCAAGGCTTTCCCCTATTCTAACATTTCATTTCTCAGCCCTACTTGCATTTGAGCATTTCATGCTGATTCTGGATGTCACTGTTCTTGACAGGCAGATTCCATCTAACTAAATGAGCTGAAAAATGCCAGTGGGGAATTAGCTCCATTCCTAAATGCTATCACTTACTCTTTTACATGGGGTTCAATGATCTTGCTGTTAGACACAAGGTTTTAACATTTGCAGAAAGAGAACTAGCCTGTACAAACGAATGATAGTGACTTGCCTTTTGACAAATGTATTTCAGATTAAAGAAAATCAGTACATTAATGTCTCTTTGTATTTTCTCTAAGGAAATTCTAGAGGAAGTTGTCAGAGAGTTGCACAAGGTCAAAGAAGAGATTATTGATGGTAAGAAAATGAAGTCCTTGGTGCAGTTGCTTGGGAATATGTAACTACTAAACTAAACATTAGAAAGAGAATGCAATAATAGGCTTCCTATTTGTTTATTGGGTCTAGTCATTCACAGCAACCAGTCAGATCTCAGAATTGATGCAAAGTTACTTATTTACAACCTGTGTTTATCTTGTGCCAGACAAGGATATTTTGACTTTTTTGTTCCTTAATTTGAGAGGGGGCAAAAAATCCCAATATTCAAAGTAAATGTGAATCACCTGAACGTGCCCTGTCCTGTCAGGCAACAGATGTGTATCACTTGAAAATATAGCCCTGCATATCTGCACCCACAGCCACTCTCATTCACTTTAAGGGGGGATGGTTCAGACATATTTGGAATTATTCTAACTAAAAGTCCCTTAAAACATACACTTAACATGTGAATATAGAGCTAGAGCTGTGGCTTTACCGGAAATCCTAATTCTGTAAACATAAGATTTACTGATTCTAGATGCAGCTAACAAGATAAAGCTATGAACATCATTGAAGTCCGGGGTTGCAGCACTACTAAGTTACAAATAAGATATTACACTGACTTAACAAGTTACTGTAATATGATGTGTAGTGCCCCACTAACCAATGGAGAATGTAATAAACTGATACTGTACTGCAGTACTGAAATGTATACAGTGTTTCCACATGCTTTTAGTGGTTTTACTGTATATTAAACTGTTTATTAAAAGAGCCATATATAAAAAGCACAAAAGCTAAAATGCAAAACTAATCACAATACTAATAGGTAAACCTTGGAATCCTTAATTTTTGTGCAACTGCAAACCCCCCCCCCCCCCCCCGAAAACCTCTAAAAGCTCAAATAAAAAAGATTTTACAATTTGAAAAGGACAAATCCCATTGACTTTTACATGACCTCTACTACAGCTTTTAGATTGCAAACCTATGTATTCGTTTAATAAAGTCCACATTTTTTCGTTGTTAAAAATAATTAGTATAAGTCATGATTTTTAGTGCAAAAAAATACGATTTGGTGAAAAGAACTAAATACAAACATTGGTTAATTGGCCCATATGTCAGTACTTCAGTGTTTGAACAGAATCATTTACAATGTTGGTGTGCTTGCCTCTATTCTAATGCATATGAAAAGTGCAAAACACCATTGTGATTTACACCTGCCCCTCATGAATCTTGCAGTTAATTTAGAAACAGAGCAGTTGTGTAGTATGAGACAAGAAAGGCACAATGCTATTTACATAATGACATAATGAAAGAAAATATAAATCTAAGCAGCTGCATAAATTCAAATGGATATACTGTAAATGTTATTGCACCCCTTTATCTTCTCTGGTTGTAAAAGATAAGGCCCTGCAACATCTACCTATAGATTTTTAGTGACTGGGGTAGTTTTCCCCTTAAATATTTAAGCACTTTTGTCTAATTAATTTGACTTTTCTGCATTTTCTCCCAAAATACTGAGATACAGAACAAGGTCAGACATGTCTGCAAATCTATTTCTACAATAAACAGTTTCTGATTCATTCATTATAGCTGAGAAAACAGGAGACTGTGTGGTGTTATGATGATCAGCCTCCATAATGCATTTGTTTGTTTGCTTGCAGCGATCAGGCAGGAACTGAGCAGAATCAGTACAACATAATGACACATTAAGACTGCAGTCTAGGAATGTACAATAGATTCCACAAACAGATTCACCCGGAGTGTTGAATTGAACACTGAAGATCCCTGCACTGTTCCCGTTCCCTTTTTATTAGCAGACTCAGCACACTTTGAAGCTTGCTGCCTTGGATTTACTTTACTCAAAAGTCTTAATACAAAATTATTTCTGGATTTTTTTTTTCCTGGTTTCAACTGACATTGCACATCAAGATTCGTCAGCCTTTTATTTTTTAATTTGTATGATATAATTGCTTATTTAAATGTATAATTTTTCATTTAGTAGTAGATTAAAGGAAAAACTATGTAAACCATTTGCTTTTCTAGGATGACTTCCAAGTAAGTGTACTGATAGTCTGCAGTGTTACGACCCTTTTGCCAACCAAAATTTAATGCAGAATCACAAGAAAACCAGAGACGTGTTGTGAGGTGACAACACAAGTCTCCACATCATCACAATGTTAAAATGGTACATTGGTGCACACCCGTAGATGTAATCATATTGATAATAAACTGTTTATTGTTCAAGTCCCTCTTTGTTACTTTGAGTTCTTACTATGCGGCAATAAGAAGAAACTAATTGCAGTTATTTACTTACCAATACCTTGACTGAATATTTCCTTTGCACGTTTCCAACTAATCAAGGGATGTTAACATGTAGGAATTTAGGGCAGGGCTGGGCCTCTTGGCTTCAAGTAGGCTATTGGCCCATAGTATTTTCTAGCAAAAGACTAATTACATAATCTATTTTGGTAAAATATCTGTATACAAGAGTTTTCTGAATTCTTTTGTAATTGTTAATACAGGCATGGCATCTGTTATCCGGAAATCCGTTATCCAGAAAGCAAAACCCAACTATTGGTTTATTTAATGTTTAAATGATGTTCTAGTAGCCTTAAAGGAACAGTAACATCAAAAAATAAAAGTGTTTTAAAGTAATAAAAATATAATGCAGTGTTGCCCTGCACTGGTAAAACTGCTGTGTTTGCTCAAGAAACACTACTATTGTTTATATAAATAAGCTGCTGTGTAGCAATGGGGGCAGCCATTCAAAGGAGAAAAAGCTCAAGTTACACAGCAGATAGCAGATAAGCTCTGTCTGTCTAATGGTGTTATCTGTTATCCATTAGTTAACCTGTGCCATATAGCCATTTTTCAATTTCCGCCATTGCTCCTCAGCAGCTTGTTTATATGAACTATAGTAGTGTTTCTGAAGCAAACACATTAGTTTTACCAGTGCAGGGCAACACTGCATTATATTTTCATTACTTTAAAACACTTACATTTTTTGGTGTTACTGTTCCTTTAAGGTATGAAGATCCAAATTATGAAACAGTTATCCGGAAAACCCCAGGTCCTGAGCATAACAGGTCCCATTCCTGTAAGTGTTATTTATGTACTGTTGAGACATTCAACGCAGGGCATTTACAGAGATTATACATCATTTGCATTAGTCCCTGCCAATGTAGAATTTACAATCTAACATCTCGATCACATTTACTCACAGTAAGGTATCTTTTGGAGTAGTACCCAGAGAAAACCCATGTAAAAATATATAAAAACAGAGTAGAACCAAAATTTTACATTTCCCAGGTTACGGCATCAAAACAATGTAAATTGCGGGGGTGAGGGTGGGGGAGTTTGGTGCAAAACATTACTTGACTGTACAGGACCATGAAAAAATTCTGAGAAAAGTAAAATCCAGGCACATCAGTTTTCTACTGTAGTTATACATAGTCACTGTGCAACAGATCCAGGGCACACACAACAATTCAGCTCAGCTCTCACTCAAAATGGTCATCGGGCTGAGCTCACCACTCACTACATTTCAGCTTCAAAACCTTGTTTCCACCATATGTTGCTGGGCAATAACTCCCAGCATTGCTTAACATATAATCAAAGGGTAAAGTGGAAATTCTACTCAAACAACATTGTGTAACTCCCCCCCCCCCCAATAAGATGGATGCAGTGTACTCCGATCCCTGAATCTGCACCCGAGGGCCTGTGCCTAGGGCAGCCCTTGGGTGCCTATAAATTATTTTCCATTGGAAATCCAGTGAAAGAGCTGGGGGGTGAAGGGTAGGGGGTTGGGCACGCAGCGTATGACGTCACTTCTGTGATGTTCATTTGTGTGACGTCATGAGTACAATGTGATGATGTCACGCGCATGCCATAGGGGCCGTATTTGGGTCCGATGCCTAGGGCAGCATCGGACCTAAATACAGTCCTGGGTAGCAGCTAGGCTGGGGGGAGGAGGGTCTATGTGGGGTGGGGTTGTTAAATACACCAGTCACTCTAGTTGCTTACTTGCTACGCAAAGCTGGTAATACGCTTTAAAATTTGCACCAGCCTAGGGTACAGTTAGCAGAGAACCTGGCTGCATGTTTTTTCAGTCTTCCAGAAATGGTTGAGTGCATGCGCAATACAGAACTATAGCAAAGAATGCATGGGAGAATGAAAGAAGATAGCAGTGCAGTGCTCAGCAAACAGTACCACAGGCTAAAGTCCTGCAGCGGGATGATTGTAGGATTTTCGGGTGCAGGTATAGATGCGGGTCTGGTTGTGGGTCTCATCTAAATTTCTTATGTTGTTATATTGTCTATATTTTACTCCTTTTCAAATTTTACAAAACTTTTTTCTCTCCTCGCCCACTTCTGATGTCACTTCCGGTTTGCAGCAACAGCACTTCCGGCTTAATGGTGGTCGGCGGGTTGCGAATCAGGTCTGAGCAGAATCCCTGCGTTTCATTAAAGGCAGCTGTTAGAATTGATACAATTGTTGCTGACATTACACACCTACTTTAATGAGCTGCCAGACGGAAACACTAGAGACGGGAACATGAACATTTGCACTTCAATTTTGTAAACATGGTGAAAAATAAAACGACAAAAGCAATTGAAAAAAAATCTTTATTTCTGGTGAACAATCTGAAAACAACTGAAAAAAGTGTTGGGAAGATGAACAACCCCTCGCGAGGCCTAGGGGTGCCAAGATCCAGTGGCCTAGGGACTCCAAGACTGAATCTGGGCCTGTATGAATTGCATAATCACAAGAAAATGGCTTCTTCTGTAATTATGCTTGATTCATATGTTTTGCCCCAGCAATTCTTGCAGTTGCCAACAGCACTGTATTTTTGGGTGCTCTAAAAATATAGGATGAAACCCTCGCTCATAACAGATATTTGTTACTTAGAAATAGTTTATTTATAGGTAGGTGTTGGTTGGACGGATACCATTTTTAAATGTAAAAATATATAGTTTCACTTAATGGTGTAACAAGCCTTCGAGAAGTGGCTGCTCACAGATTTGCTGTACTACCCAGTGCCACCATTAAAAAACAGGCCCAAGTCCACTATTGACATGTTGCTCCGATTTAGGAATTACAGTACACCCTATAGAGTACATAGCCATATCCATAAAGATTTAATCATGTCTTGTATACACAAAACAAACAGACAAACAAGAAAATACTCCCAAGCAGACTTGCAAATGCATTAGTGTGTAATGCAGTATTTGGCCTTTATTATAAACACCATGACAATAATTCATGTCTTGATGGGCATGTTCCCTCGAGACACAGAAATATCATATCAATGGAAAGATCAGTTTATCTGTAGTATTCTATATATGAGAGGAGATCGCGTATATCACTTGTTTAATATAATGTTCAGCAAAAGAGTAGGTACCCATTAAATGAGGTGCTTTTAATAACCTTTTCAGGGTAAAACCTAACTTGTAATATTATAAGTGATGCTTTTTGCTTCTTATGCCAGGGGCATATGAGTTTTCAAAGATTGAGCAAACATTTATCGCAGGTGTCAAGCTGCTGGAAACACGGGTCAAGTTGAAACAGGTGAATAAAACCTATGTAGGACTGAAACTCAGATCATACACCACAAAGTTCAACAGAACGGAGTAGGACTGGGAAGACCCTAAAAAGCCCAACAAAAGAGCAGCTCCCCTTCTGTAAATGGACACACATACAGAAAATGAAGATTCTGTGCATTCAGAAAGCTATGCTTGTATACTCTGCCGTGTATACAGTTTCTCAAGTGACCGAGCAACATAAACTGCAAATAATCTGGGAAAGCATAAACTTGGGGTATATAAAATCAGGGTTAAGCATTAGAACACATTTAAAGACAGAAAAACTCTGATAATAAGGTCAAATTTTCTCCTGTATTTTGATTATTGTCCATTCCGTAAACAGAGATGTGTAGGAGCTGCCAGACATTTTATGCAAGCTGAAAAAAAAAAAACTCCCACAAAACCCAGCCTCCAGCGTTTAAATTGAGGAGATGTGTCAAAAAACTTTACAGGCATTCCTCATTTCGAAAAAGAAGCTCACCCACACAACTGCAGCTCATGAACCCTAAAATCAATACATGTTTTAGTTGTATTAACACATATCATTAGTTATTTAATTTATTCAATCTTCTCGGCAGGATCAGTTTGCAAAACAAAACAGAATTGTGTTTGTAAGGACTTTAATATAATATGCCCGTAAAATATTTCAAAGATTCCATTTCATTTTTAGCTTCTGTTCACAAGTAAACATTTTCTTTTAATTCTTGAATAAGGTCCAAGTTCCTTCTCAAAAATGAAGTCCCAAAGAACATGCGTCCAGGACTGGTGCTGAGGAAGTCTGTCATAATACTCTGATGCTATCTGGGTTACCTAAACAAAGAGCAGTATCATTAATCAGGGGGCAATGCATAAAACAGCACCACTTTTTCTAGTTTTCACTCTGCAAAAGTATTTGCTCCCTTCATAAGTGCCCCTATTACTACATCTGAACATCATTACACTGAATCCTTTCTAATCTGTAAGCAACTCAATTAGACTAAATTAAGCAAATACATGCAAAAACAGTGTTTAAACTACATTTATTTAGTGAAAAAAGTATTCCAACACCCATATCAGCCATATGAAAAAGCAAATTATTAATAATTAAATACTCATCACTGCATATTACTGCATCTGAAGTCACCTAACAAGACAAGGTCCACATGCAAAAAGAGCCCTGGCTATAGTGTGACATTACCATTCTCCCAATAAGTCAAAATCTAGAATAAATCATTATCAGGCTACAACTGTATTAGCTGCATTAGCAGCACATTTGGGAGCCGTTGGCTGCCACACTCCTAATTCAAACCTGCTTGCATAACCCCTGCCATGACAATGGAATACAATTACTGGGGCTCAAAAACACCTTTGTTTCCAGGTATGATAAACAAAATAGCATCAGTGAAATATAAAGCTGCTGCATGTTCAACATTTCATGCACAACTGAAAGCATCCATTACATTTTTGAGCTCAATACCAATGCAACAGTTTAAAATGAACTGCCCATTCAGAGGCTCTTATCCTAGACCAAAATGTACATCCTCCTTTTCAAATTAAATTTCCCAGCATTTACTACAACCTACAGACGTACAGCTCTAAAACTATAGTGCATTGCCAAACATCCGCTTGACAGTTGATGAGTAGGAAGCACTGTGTATCCCCATTGCCTATGATGCATATAGTTGGTGTTTGATGTCACTTTGTTTGCAATTACACATACATTCATGACTTGGATCAGAAAACCATAAAAACATAAATATAAGTATTTATTAACATAACTAACATCCAAAGAATATCATTGGTCTAAGTTTTAATTACACACCTGCTTTTTTGTGTTGTTATATCATTGTCAGAACATTTGCTTGGGGTCGTACAATTTATTGGATAAGCATAAATACTCACCATAGGCAGTTTGCTTCCAGGGATGCTGGGAAAATCATGGTGCTCCGTGTGGTAGCCTACATTAAAGGTAAGGAAATTCAGAGGTCCATAGTAAGAGTATGTTTCATAGCCTTTGGAAAACATGTAATGCTCTGCAATAAAATGTCCAGCTATAGGATGGAACCCCAAGCAGAAAACAGAGCCAGATAACAAGTAAACAATTGGCTTCAGGCCCCATGTATAATAGAGAGCAAAATCTGCTGAAAACTGAACTGCGGCATTGCATACTTCCATCCAGGAGATAGGCTTTGGGTTCACATACAAAGGTCTCAAGGTGTAGAAGAGAGGCTGAAGGACCAGCCAAAGGAATTTGCGAAATGGAGTACAGAAGAACCAGCCTTCAAAGTCTGTTGGTATATCCACATCTAAGACATCCCCTCCCAAGTAGCGATGGTGATCAATGTGGTATTTTTTGAAGGAAGCAGAATAAGGCATCCCAATGGGCAAGTTAGCAAGCACTGCAAACCACCTATTCCATTTTGCCTGCCGATTACCAAAGGCAACATTGTGGGAAATATCATGAATTGCCAGTGTTAACGAATGGTTCACACAACCTCCAAAGGCGTAGGCCCAAAACAGCACCCATTTCCATGGCAGATCTCTTACAAGGTGACAGGCAAAGAGCTGAGCAAACACCATTCCTAGAACTATCCATTTCAGTTGGTGGTCAGGCCCCATTAAAGTCTTGATTTCTGGATATTTGGCTACGGGAGGAAAAATACAGATAGCTTAAATAACACAATCCTCATTTCAGACAACTAGCATTATAAATTACAGCAGAACTTCCCTCTTATGTTTTCAGGGGGCCAGAAAAAAAGGGTGTAAAATTTAGGAAAATATAAAATCAGTGAAATGTATTATGCATAATATATAGGTGGGACCACAAAAAAACTGTGTAAAATGAGGGCAAACTTAATAACGGGATGTAAAATTGAGGTTTCACTGTACAAAATTTGAAAGTCTGTAAGACCTAACTGATAAATCACATTGCAACTTAAAGTGGCTATAAATGCCCATAAAATTAGATGTTTTTATGCGGTCTCCCATCCACTTTTTGCCTTTTTTTTTTTTTTCTTGTAATCTGTTTTGGCTATATGTTTTATCCCTTGGAGAACTTTTATTTCTAGGGTGCCCTTATCTATTAAGAATTTATATTTTTTATAGAGAAACATAAGTTTAAGCCATGTATGATCTATGTCTTTTGTATTTGGCTCTTATAGTAACAAGTTCTTTCATGTGGGAAATTTGTTTTAGTGTTTGTCATGACAGGTATTTTGTGACTACCTTCCATTATAACAAGGGAATTAAAGTGGCAGTATACTCATATGTATTGAATTTTGTTAAGACATTACTACTGCTGAAAATGTATTCTGCTATTCCTTTAATTATTAAAAAAAATCCACATTTTCCTAATGTCATAGGAGCAAAATACCCAATCGTTTGAGTGCCAAGAGATGGCTCCTGCTGCAAGAAAATAACTTTTTGTTATTCTGCAGGGGCCAAACTGCAGAGGGCGCTCAAAATACACATCATTAACACTAAATTTAAAACGTTAGAGGGGTGGGTTACAATGCACAATAATAAAAAATCAAGACCAATGCAAATTGTCTCCGAATATCACAGTCTACATCAGGGATCCCCAATCTTTTGAACATGTGAGCAACATTCAGAAGTAAAAGGAGTTGGGGAGCAACACAAGCATACCTCCCAACTGTCCCGTTTTTGACAACTCAACCTGCAGTCCCTCATTTGTACTGGAAAGTCCAATTTTTCTCTGCACTGAACAGGCAGAAAAAGAAACAAAGTTTCTAATTTAATTGGCTAGGCAGAGAGCCCAGAACAGTCACAGCACAAGATAAGTTACATTTGTAACAATTCAAATGTATCTAGATAAGCAAATAAGGAATTGTAACAATATAAGATAACAGGTTCCTTGGGGGAAGTTAGACTCGCAGCTTAAAGGGCAATTCACCTTCATTAGCAAAACTGAACATATTTGTGTTTTTTTTTTTTTTTGTTATTACAAACTTTTATTACCTGCCAAATTTTGTAAAATGAACATAGTAATAAGGGGGTGTGACCACAAAAATGGGCGTGGCCAAAAAAATTTCACCATGCTACGAGCACCAACTTTTTTTATCCCTCTTTTTATTTCCAAAATGTTGGGAGGTATGACACAAGCATGAAAAATCTTCTTGGGGTGCAAAATAAGTGTTGTGATTGGCCATTTGGTAGCCCCTATGTCGATTGTCAACCTACATTGTTTGGCAGTGCATCTAGTTTTTATACAACCAAAACTTGCCTCCAAGCCTGGAATTCAAAAATAAGCCCCTGCTTAGAGGCCACTGAGAGCAACATCCAAGGGGTTGAAGAGCTCACGAGCTACTGGTTGGGGATCACTTGTCTACATCATCCTAAATGTTCATTAAACGTTGAACGATACCTTTAAGGTAATTGTTACTCAAACTTTTAACTTTAGATTTTACAAAAAATGGTTAAAATATTTAACTATCCCTATAATGTACTGCAGCAAACACCAGGTCCCAAAGCATGCACTGGGACCAGTGACAAGCCTAATCATTTGTGAATGGTGGATTTCATCTAGCCAAATTAGAATCAAGAGAGAATTCCAACTCTATAAATGTTTGTGATAAATCTCCAAATATCTAATTGGCATTGAACCTGCAGGTCATGCATCAAAACACTGCGAAGAACTGCAATTGACACTTACCAAATACAGGCACTATAACCAGTCTTTTGCAGTTCTATACAGAAGGCCAAATAAGAGCAAGGCTTTATCCTTCTAGTAATAGAATAGGTTTAAATTGGTGCTTAGTGATAGCATTCACATGACTCTCAAATTTGTGTTTTGAATAGATTTCCATGACTACAAAAAAAAAAATCACCATCAAACTACAAAAAAAATCCATCATCCTTATGTTCCTTTTCTGGAAAATAAATTGTGCGTTTTGTAATGCGGAGCATGATTGTCACCCACTAGGCACATAAATACCATTAGGATGGCAACCCTACTTACCCACATGTATAGAGAGACGGAATGAGACATAATTCAAATTGTGATTCTAAGCCAATGCTCCAGGGCCAACAATCAGCTCTGAGCAGGGGCTAAACTAGAAGTGACTGGGCCAGACAGGCTGCTGTAAAATGCCATAGCCAGTCACTATTTATGGGGCTGTTTGGGCTTCTATGTACCTGAAATGCCTATATTTTATCTCTATCCAAACATAACCCTTAAGTTATAGGACTAAGCCCATTAAGGCACAGTTTGCCTTAAAACAGTTAGCAGTAGCGGGGTCTGCGACCTCGTATAGTCCCACCCCTGACTCTTTGATCTTATCAATGCTGCGCATGAGCAACTATGGCGGCTAAATTAACCAAGATGCCCGGGGTCAACTATTTTATGTAGCAGGTACCACAACACGAATTCGTGAAGTAAATGTACCTAGGATTTCCTTTCGGCGCTGGGTGTGAGGCTGGTCGCTATACACCCATTCAAAGTCACCCCGAGTAACCGTATTGCCCATTCTCTACCGTTACCGCTGCCAAACGAACAACGAACCTCCACACAATAGAAATCCCTTGTTCAACACAGGAGAACGCCCTAATATAACCTCGCTTCACCTGAGGGCGGGGCTAATGCGAGACTCCACTGACCACTTGCGATCCTTAATGCGCCAGGTAATATAGTGCAATGTTCAAGCGCGCCTATACACCAGCGAGTAGTAGAGGTGATGTAAAAGTCCCTCACAAAATCACAGGGCGTGTTTTTACAAATAGCTATATGGTGAGTAACCTAAAGGGGTAGTTCAAATTTAAGTTAAAGTTCACTTTGTTAATGGTCTTCATTTTTTTTATTTAACTTTTTATAACTTTTTAATTATTTGCCTCCTTTTATTGACTCATTCCAGCTTTCAAATGGGGGAGGGGGGGTCACCGACCCCCCTCTAAAAAACAAATGCTCTACAAGGCCACAAATGTATTGCTATTGCTACTTTTTATTATTCTCTCTATTTAGGCCTCTCCTATTCATATGCCAGTCTATTTAAATCAGAATCAAATACCCTAGCAACTAGTTTTGTGAAATTGCAAAGTGGGCAGCTGCTGAATCAAAACGCTAATACAAATAAATGAATTGTTTATTATGAATTATGTTTAATAAAAAATGAAAACCAATTGCAAATGATCTCAGAATATCACTCTCTACATCACACTAAAAGTTACCTCAAAGGTAAACAGCCCGTTTAAGTTGATTTATAAGATCACAACAGATATTTAACTTATCATTATACTATACTGTATATGTATATATTATGTACCATTGTAGCATTGGTGGCACGTGGCTTCTCTTTTTGTATGTTTCGGAACCCATGAGCCCCAGGATGAGGCACAGTAAATATGCCTTATATCTGCATTACTCACACAATCCACATTACCAAGAACAAATTGCCTGGTATGCACTTGCATGAATGCTTTCATTTGATTGCCATGGAGAGAAAGGGGGTGTTTTGGCCCTGCCTCCTGAGCCTCCAAAAATCACGGGCTCCTAAATCATTGTGCCACTTTACTAAATTATCTCAAATTATAAGAGCTATCCAGCTAAGTCATTTGGGACAGAAACTAGAGACATTTCTCCAAAAATATTACAAAGCCTAATTTCTATGTATGTTTTTGTATGTATTTTCAATCCACCTTTGATCAATTTACTGCTATAAAGTGTTTCTGGAGCATGGCTGTCAACAGAATATAAACAAGATTAGGGAAATTTATTGAGAGGAGCGGTGCTGGGGATCTATTTAAAAGTATTTAGAAATGTCAGAAGTGGTAAATGTAGAGACTTAGCTAAAGGTTAAAGTTACAGGGAGGGAGGACAGAAGGATGACAGTATGAGATCCATGCTGAAATTCAGAATTTTTTGCAACGGGAAAATATAATTAGACAAGCAGAGGGCTCCATAGGGCATCTCACTGAAAGAAGAAGCATATTAAGAGTGCATATTAAAAATGGCAATCTGTATATAGGGGCTGTTGTAATATATCATAGTCATTATTTATTGGGCCTGTGGGGCTGTTTGTGCTTCTGTACACTTGAAACGCAAGGGCCAATTTCTAATCCTAGTCTGGACCTGGTTGAGAGATAGCCCACATGGGTAATGTGAGATATTCTGGTGGGCCAGAATCAGGTGTGTGTGGGGCAGCGGTGGTTTGCAGCTGTGAGGCAGGGGTGAGGGATGGTGATCAGCGGCTGTCGAGTCAGCATGGGGCGTGTTGTTAGTTCTGATAAAGACAATGATAGGGCAATGCTATAATTCTCAATACACTAATGTTTATACAGATAGGTGACTTTCTCCTTAACCTATGATGTGCATACACTGAAATAAATTAGTTTTTTCCCCTAAACATAATAACATACCTTGTTCAGAGTCATATAACACTCTCCCAATTCACATTAGTAATCAGATATTATTTAAGGGTTATATAAATACTGCTTTTATGCATTATTTCTTGAACTATTCTGGCTTCCTATATAAAGAATATTGTAATGCCCAAGAACATCCTTAATTTATCCACTTCTAACCCTCAATGTGCATGGGACACAAATTGTGTTTTTATTTTGTACCACAAAAGTCAAAAGCATCACCAGGTTTTCTATGTATTTAGGCCAGGCAAATGCTGTTGGATCTGCTGTTATTCTCATATTGGTAGGCACACTACAACCCACCCACCCAAGTGTTGCTGTGCTTGATGCTGGTGTGCCTGGTAGATATTAAACCATTGATTTTTCCACAATTAGTGGTTCGTATAAAGTGTGGATGAAATATGAATATATGAAATATTTATGAATGGTTGTATAGGTATGGGACCTGTTATCCAGAATCATGGCCGCCATCAGGGGGCACAGGGGGTACGAATGTACCGGGCCCGGGCCTAAAGGGGGCCCGGCACTGCTGAACTTTTGAAAGAGTCGGGCCCCCCTTGTCAGCGCCGAAGTCCCGAAAAGCCGAAGTCTCGAATGCGGAAACTTGAAACTACATTTCAGTGGAACTCTGGAACTACCACCATGTCTAAGCAAGCAGTGCTTAGTTTGTCAACTTCCAAACACTTTTTTCAGTTGAGTTAATTTCAGATTGTTTCCATCTTTTATTTGTTACCGTTTTTCCAAAATTTAAGTTTTAAGTTTAATTTTCCTGGGATTTCAGTCTGGCAGCTCAGTAATCCAGGTGTAGATTCTGAACTGTTACAATTTTGCAACATTTAGTTGATACATTTTTCAGCAGCATCTGTGGAATATTAGCAACTATTGTTATAGTTATAAATTCTAACTGCGTTTAAAGGCCGCCTGTTGGTTTTAAAATATTTTCCCCACCAAAGGTGCAGGCTAATAGAGCCCACAATCTGGTTACAGTAGTTTTGAAAAAAGATTTCCCCCCTCCAGCGCTAGGACACTCACACCGGGAGGGAGCTCCCAGATTGAGTGGCCCTGTTGGGGCACACGCATGCACTAAATGAGCAAATGCAGCAACTCATTATGCGCATGCTCCCTCCCGGTGCGAGTGTCCTAGCGCTGGCAGGCCAATTTAAAACAAAAAAAAAAACTACCACAATACCCATTTACGTTTTTCAGGGGACCAGAAAAAAATGGTGTAAAATCCAGGAAAATGTAAAATCAGGGAAATGTACTATGCATATTATATAGGTGTGACCACAAAATAACAATGTAAAATGAGGGGAAACTTAAAATCAGGGGATGTAAAATGGGGGTTCTACTGTATTACCCAGAACCGGAGTGAGGGCTCTATTAGCTTGCACTTTTGGTGGAGGAAATTGTTTTGTACAAGTAGATACTACTTTATCAACTTCTAAACCTTCAACATGCAGGTAACCAGGGCCACCATGAAGCAGGGGGACAGGTGGGATTGCAGTGAAAGGGAAGCAGAGTAAACTGGGTCATAGGCATGGCATGGGTGGGTCATAGTCACGGCTAGGTAGGTATAGGGTTCCAAGACTACTTACAGCAACCCTGCAGGCAACACAGTGGGGTTCATTTATAAACACTGGGCAAATCTGTACCTGACCATAACCCATGCTTTCATTGTTCTGCCTCTAGCTGACTGATTAATTCACTGATTGGTTGCCATAGGTTGCTGCCCAGGCGCACATTTGCCCAGTATCTACAACAAACAGGCATATAGTTACATGCCATTTGATTAATTATGATTTTTATAGTAAATACAAAAATCAGTGTCAAATTCCTCAGAGTACTCTTCTGAGCACTTTGGCCATTTACATATTTTTTTCTAGTTTTCCAACATATAAGTAGTATTTAAATTGCTAATATAATGAATGTGAAATAACAACACCTGCTGGCCATTTTATCTTACAGTCAGCTAAAAATTAATTTTCTTATAAAAGTAGCATTGTGTGATGTTGCTCTGCTTAGAAAAATAATTTTGCCCCAACTTGCTTAGTATGTCAATGCATGTAATGAAGGATTAGAGGACATGTTAACTAGGGCACTCTGACAAATGAAGGCTTGTACCCCAAAATTTTCATGCGTTCTACTTCTGTGGCAGAATAAATAGGTTAAACACCCAATGTAATGTTCTTCATTAGGCTTTTATTGCATTGCAAATCTTAATTGCACATTGCAAACCTTTAAAGGAGAAACAACCCCCTTATTAAAAAAAAACCTTCCCCCCCTACCCCAAATAGACCCCCCCCCCCCAGTCTAGCTGCTACCCTGGACTAATGCCCCTAACTTCTTACTTACCCCTCGTTCAGATGGTTTTTTTGCCTTCCTCTGAATCAACTGGCAGATAGGTAGTTAATAAAAAAAAAAAAAAAGGTTGAACTCGATGGACATTTGTCTTTTTTCAACCTTACTTACTATGTTGCAGATTCAGGCATCGGAGTTCACAGCAGCCATCTTCCGGGTCTCTGTGTCTTCTTCCGGCGCTTCTGCAATTTCGGCGCATGCAATTGTCACAAACCAGAAAATTGCTCCAACTTCGGCACACGAGCCGCTTCACTGGTCTCATTCTTAGATTACCGAAGACCTGGAAGATGGCTGTTGTGAACGCTGATCCATGTATCTGCACCAAGGGGGTAAGTAAAAAGTTAGGGGCATTTGCCTGGTGTAGCAGCTAGGCTGGGGGGAGAAGGGAGGGGGGTATATGGGGTTGGGGGTTTTTTTAATAAGGGGTTTGTTTTTCCTTTAACACCTGCTTGAAGGTGGCATAAACTTTTTCAATAAAGACGAACTAAAGCTTAACTAAAGAAGTAGGTTAGAAATCTTGTACATTATGTTTTGGGCTTCTGTAACAGACAGCTCAAGGCAACCACCTTTAGCAGGGAAGATCTGTGTCTCCAAAGATGCCCCTGTAGCTCCCCATTTTCTTTTCTACTGATTTACTGCACGTGCTCTGTGCTACTGTCCAATGTTACACGTAAAGCGTCCTCAGGAACTTCTGCACTTTTTCGTATATTAACTTCTTCAAGACAGTGGTTCGGAGACCCCAACTCCAATGTCAGTAACATATATCAAATAAGATCCACTGGAGAGTTAAGTTTTACATTTATTTGTAAATGTAGAAAGCACTTCATGTTTCGGATCACACAGATCCTTATTCTGGTGCAATAAACAAAACAACACAACTGTTTACCAATCTTAATAAACCCTTCTCCCCAACCCTCACCTAGTCAGGTGATCAGACATACCAGCTCCACCTTGTGGCCAGGTATGAAAATACAATTTCTCATTAAAGTACACTACTGATCATTATCCAGATAATAGCTTCCAGATAAGTGCTTACAATATTCAGTCTGCAATATATTCAAGTTACATAATTATTAGTATTTTTATCCTACCATATTCATTATTGTCCATATAGAATACATGTTAATTAATTCACATAAGTCCATCTGTAAAAAAAACTGTATTATCAAAATTTTCATAAAAAAAATTTTAGGCTCCACACTTCCACCTCTTTCAGGAGGTGGAACCTGCCTGAGGACCCCCCACCTGAGCATGCGTGTAGGCACACATACACCAGATTGCTGGGGAGCTGCGTTTTGGTGCAGTGGGGCGGCATGCCGCCCCTGAAAGTTTGCCACCCTAGGCCCGGGCCTTGCCACAAATCCGGGCCTGCATAGCACTAGATAGAGGGGTTTCCTTAAAGAAATAGTCAAGCAATTTTGGGTATCTGGAGTCGGACTCAGACTCCTAATAACTTTAAATATAAGCACTGAAAATAATCAAATCAGATTTAAGAGCTTTTATGGAAGAGGATATGGTAGAAGCAATTCTCTTTCTAAGAACAATACTTTAGTTAATTTTGGATTTTATTTATCAGCTATTCTACAGCTAAATGCCAGATTCAATTAATATAGAAGTTGCTTTAGGTTTTCCAATAGTTTTTGGCCTTGTATGTTATGTACTTAACTTCTTTCAATCAACATGGAAATTACATTAGGAACAATAACACCAAAAAATAAGTGTTTTAAAGTATTAAAACATTAAAGTGTTTTAAAGTATTAAATCAGCCATTCAAGCTGCTGTTAAAAAGGAGAAAAGGCACAGGTTACATTGCACATAACAGATAAGCCCTGTCCAATATAATGGTGTTTTATCTGTTATGTGCTATGTAACCTGTGCCTTTTCTCCTTTTTTCCAGCTTGAATGGCTGCCCCCATGGCTACACAGCAGCTTGTCTATATAAACTATTGTAGTCTTTCTGAAGCAAACATATAGTGCATACTAACAGAACCTTATATTTTAATTTAATAAAAAAAATTTAATAATAAAAAGAAGAGGAGTTGGAGGTACCATAAACTGAGGAGTCAGAGTTGAAGGATTTATATCCCATAGCAAGGTTTGCACCCGGCCGGTATTTTACAGGCCAAGCTGGTAAAACACCTGCCAAGGCCAAGGTATTACAAATTTACCTGCAATGTAGCTGCCGCTAAATTTGTAATATCCCTTACAAAAGCGCTTGGCCCAGCCCTGATCCCCTGAAAACTTACCCTTTTGCCTCCTTCTGGCCATTGCGCAATGTGGCCACACCCCCTTTTACATCACGGCACACCTCCTTTTGTTCCCGTCCTCCCCACCGACCGGTGGAAATTTTATTAAAAGATGGAAACCATAACCACAGCCCTGGTTTTCCTCAAGCGGAGTGTAAAACAATTTTGATGTCATGGGTGCTTTTTAAAGGGCATGCACAGTTGAAGCCTGGTCCAGATAGAATGCACCTGAGAGACACTTCAGGCTAAATGGTGGTGGTGCAGGAAAGGAGCATTGGGTGGGAAGAAATAGGTAATAAATAGCTGGCACTGAAGAATGGACCAGAACACTGGAAATGTACAGTACAAGAAAAGTTTTATTTAGGGAATACACAACCCAAACAAAACAAGCCTTATGTGTTTTCTGCCTCAGAGGGTCTAGTTTCATATAATATGGGTATAGATATTTAAATAAAAAAACAATCAATCAGATGTTGTCAATACATAGAACCAATCACAATATAGCTAGTATTCACCAATTGTGACTGGTTTGCAAAATGTTCAAAACAGGGAAAACTTTATATACAAACAAACGTACACTGTAATGAAAAAAAAAACTGAAATTGGTTTATTCATAAACTCAGTATTTGTGCAATAAATAGAATACATTTTTTGGACACAACTGTTGTTAAACTAGGACTCTCAGTATTCCTTAGCAGAAGGAGCAGTCCACCAACAGTGAAGGCCTGCAAATTTGGTATCTCTAACATAGATACTGAAACTAAACAGTCTGACACTATACCTTGTACTTCTATCTAAACCCTCACCCCCAAACAGCCCAAGATGTGTGACAAACTCCTTGTCCAAACTGAATTAGCCAAGGACTGCATGCAATATGTCATAAAGCACATGAACTAACTGTACCCCGGCCTCCGATACAGCTGAGCGAAGGTTAACGTCGCTATTAAGCGTCGTCGGTGATCCAGCTCACTGCCCTACTGAGCCACGCACAAAGGCAGACTAATGACACAAGTGCGTTAGCGCTTCAGCGTACGATTGTTCCGCGTCACATGACACAAGGGGAACCACGCCCACTCCCCTGTATGCCCCTAGCCAGGATGTCGCCAGCCGCCTCCTCCCAACCTGGCCGTTGAAATGCCTACTCTCGCGAGATGATGCCGGAGCGGACGGCGGCGACGAGATTTGGTTGGACGAGTTGATATTTGTGTTGAACGAGGAAGGAAAAAGGGGGGTGTAAAAAAAGAAGATATCTGGGGCTGGGGGGAATTAATTCTTAGCAAGGTGCGGGTGGGGGGGACAAGCCGATAAACTGAGGGGGGAAACTGAGCTGGGGATGAACATGGCATCGGGCGACACGCTCTACATCGCCTCTGATGGCTCCGAGATGCCTGCGGAGATCGTGGAGCTGCATGAGATTGAGGTGGAATGTATCCCCGTGGAAACTATAGAGACCACCGTGGTCGGGGACGACGAGGACGATGATGACGACCAGGGGCACCACCAGCAGCCTATGATTGCTCTGCAGCCCTTGGACTCAGACGACTTGGTCCATCCCCACCACCAAGAGGTGATCCTGGTTCAGACCCGGGAAGAAGTGGTCGGAGGAGATGACTCTGATCTCAGGGCAGACGATGGCTACGAGGACCAGATCCTTATCCCGGTGCCTGTACCGGCAGGAGAGGATGAGTACATTGAGCAGACCTTGGTGACAGTGGCCGGCAAGAGCTCTTCTGGCGGGCGCATGAAGAAAGGGGGAGGTGGGAGCGGCAAGAAGAGCAGCAAGAAAAGCTACCTGAGTGGGACGGAGCCGAGCGGGAGGAAATGGGAGCAGAAACAAGTGCAGATCAAGACCCTGGAGGGGGAGTTCTCCGTCACTATGTGGGCTTCAGGTGGGTGTTCGCGGCTTTTCTTCATTGTTTTGGCCCAGTTAGGCCTCAGGGCGTGTCCCCGCGATTTCCGGCGCCCGTGCTGCCCGCAACTTCAGCACGGGAACCGTCTCCCTGGCCGAGATGTTTATTTTGTTTTGAAAGGAAGCCATGTTTTGAGGTGTTGCTGGGCGCCGCCATGTTCACTGGCCAGTATGGCGGCCCGAAAAGATGGCGTGTGGGGCCGGGGAAGATGGCGGCCTAGCGGGAGCGAGCGCGCTGCTGTTGGATCGGGGACTAGGCCGCAATGGCGCACTTGATGGAGAGCGGGGGAGGGGCGGGCGCTGGCTGTGCTCAGTGCGGTGTCTCTCTCTCCCGGCCAGCGGCTTCTTCCTCGCGCCTTCCTTGCGTTCTATATTGTGCTTCTCTAGTGCATTGTTCTACCAGCGGCTTCCCTTTAGCCCGTTAGGCAGCAGAGCCGTGCAAGCCGCAGCTTCGTGCTCTCCTGAGCTCTGCCTTGTCTTCATGGGCTTGTGACAATGGCTCGTCAGTGCTTTGTACTACACGTGTCCTGCTTTCTGCTCTACGATAATATTTGCACTTACCTTTTAACTGTTATTAATAATACTAATAATGCTCTATGAGACCTTAGAACTGAGTGATCATTTCTTAACGTTCATGACAGTCAGACTCCTCATGTATTATAGCTGTGCTATTGTTTGTTTTAGGGAACAATGAGCCACTCACATGTGACTGAAACTTCCAAGGTTTTAAGATGTTTAACCTGCAGTTCTCCAGTCAGTGCTTGAAGGGGAACTGTCACCAAAACAGTTATGGGGGGGGGGGGAGAAAGTGACAGGAATCAGAGCTGCACACAAGAACTACTATAAGTGCAGCTTTCTGGTGAGATGCAAATCATTACTTCTAGCCACCAGTTTCAGCAAGTCAGATTCTGATAAAGCTGCTGTGTTTGCTTCAGAAACACTACTATTGTTTATATAAATAAGCTGCTGTGTAGCAATGGGGCAGCCATTCAAAGGAGAAAAGGCTCAGGTTATACAGCAGATAAGCTCTGTAGAACATAATGGTGTTATCTGTAATCCATTATTTATCCTGTGCCATACAGCCTTTTTTCATTTTCCACCATTGCTAAACAGCAGCTTGTTTATATGAACTATAGTAGTGTTTCTGAAGCAAATAGATCAGTTTTACCAGTGCAGGACACCAGTCCGTGATATTTGAAAGTAACTTTAATTTTTTTGTGTTACTGTTCCTTTAATGTTCAATGTGGCCAATAACATTACATGCCATCTGATGGGAAATGCTGGCATGACTGGCTGGAATTCTTCATTGAACCACTAGAAGCTTACTAGTGGCAGCTCCATACATTTACCACTGCCCACCCTCCCATTTCATGGGGTTACCCTGCCACCCACACTGCTTCATTTTGTGCAGTTCTTGTCCATGTACCTGGATTTAGTTTATTCACATCAGATTTTGTTTATTCAGACCATAGTCATGCCTAGCAGTTTTCTTTGACCAGTGGACAGTTTGGCTGAATTGCAATGCCCAGTTCACAGTTGGTCTTTGATGTTCACGGGGTCCTATATCACTCGTTTGTATATGGGCATAACTATACATGGTCGATACATGTAGTCTCTGACTAACTGTTCAAATGGAGCCATACATGGCATGTACCTTTCTATTTTTCTGATCATTTTCTGACCATTTGGGCTGGAATGATAACAAAAAGTGAATGGAAGCTGCACCTCCTCTTCATTTACTTTACACTGGCAGATCTGGTGTATGAGCAAGTTTGGTTTGTATTAATTTCCAAGCTGTGAACCAACAAGATATCCATAGTACATATTGGATTTATAGTATCCGTATGTATGTGGTCAGCGTTCCCAGCACTTAAAGGGGTGGCTCATCTTCAAGTTAACTTTTTGTATGCTATAGAATGGCAAAATTCTAAGCTACTTTTCGATTGGCCTTGATTATTTATTTTTTTATTTTAGTTTTTGAAATATTTGTCTGCTTCTTCTGACTCTTTTCAGCTTTCTAATGGGGATCACTGACCCCCTTTAAAAAACAAATGCTCAATAAGGCTACAAATGTATTGTTGTTGCGACTTAATATTGCTCATCTTTCTATTCAGGCCTCTCATATTCAAGTCTTTTATTCAAATCAGTGCACAGTTGCTAGAGTATTTTGGACCCTAGCAACCAGACTGCTCAAATTGCAAACTGGAGAGCTGTTGAATAAAAAGCAAATAAATATAAAACCATGAATAATAAAAAATGAAAACCAAATGCGTATAGTCTCAGAATATCACTCACTACATCATACTTAAAGTTAATTTAAAAAGGAACAATCTCTTTAAAGGGGACCTGGCACCCTAATAAATAATTCCAAATTCTTCTCTATCATGTTAGTTGAGCAAAATAAACTTTACTTACAGTATATGTATTATTTACATTTTGTTTCCTTCAGTCTTGAAATTACACAATCACAGCATACAGTCAGGTGCCATTTTGTGAACAATGTTAAGACAAATTAAGTATCTCCCCCCAAATCTTGTGTATGTACCAGAATGGGGGTCCTAATGCTCATGCGTAGTGCCCTACACAATTATAGCGCCTTAGGAGGGAGGGGGAATGTGTGGAGTGCTAAGACATCTAGGAATTGCTGAATGGAAGGTGAAAGTAATTGACTTCCCCAGCTGCCTCCGGTAATGTTTAATTACAACTCAAATATTAAAACCCTTCATAACAGGTATGGATATTTTAATTAAAAAAATAATTTGGGTTCCATTTTTAATTTGCAAAGGACTTTAATTATACAGCTTTTTATGTGTAGGTGACAGGTCTGCTTTAAGCTGGCCATACGTTATAAGATCTATTTGGCATCCTTCACTGATATGCCCGTGTTGAGGTGGGAGATATTGGACTGATTCGAATTGGCCCTCGGGGGGGCCTCATCTGACTTCAAGGTCTGACACAAAAGCAAGTTTTCCCAATTGACATCTGGTTAATTTTCAGACAGATTATCTGTCAGGTAGGACTATCAGAGGGCCCGTACATAGACAGATAAGATGCCAAAGTGGTCTGGATGGGCAGAATCAGCAGCTTAAAGGGAACAGTTCAGTCTAAAAATATAAACTGGATAAATAGACTGTGCAAAATAAACAATTTTTCTAATGTATTTAGTAGGCAAAAATGTAATCTATAAAGGCTGGAGTGACTTGATGTCTCATATAATAGCCAGAATCAAACTTCCTGCTTTTCAGTTCTCTAACTCTGAGTTAGTCAGCGACTTGAAGGTGGACATTATTGTTCAGTGAGTTTGCAATTGATCCCCAGCCTTCAGCTCAGGGTTGAAAAACAAGAGTCATGGCCTATGTGACCCCCCCCCCTAGTCACTGATTGGTTACTGCCAGTCAGTGGAAACCAAAGAGAGCTGAAAAGCAGGAAGCAGTGTTCTGTTATGTTAGACTTCCAGTCACTCCAGCTGTTATACATTACATTTTTCTGTAACTAAATATATTAGAATTTTTTTTTATTTTGCACAGCCTATCCATTTACCCAGTTTTTTTTATACTCAAAAATTCCTTTAAAGGAGAAGGAAAGTTTAAAACCAATTAAGCTTTATCAGAAAGGTTTATATAGATACAGTAGTAATCCCTCAAGGTAATGCTGCTCAGATTCCTCTGCCAAAATAAACACTGCATTTCTTTACTTCTATTGTGTATACACGGGCTTCTGTATCAGACTTCCTTCTTTCAGCTTAGACATTCAGGGATCTGCATGAGCATGCTCAGTTTTCTCCTACCCCCCTACCTGATGTAGTCTGAGCCCAGAGCTTTGAGTGAGCAGGGAGAGACTCAGGCATGAAGTGATGTCACACCAAGCTAATACTGCAGCTGCTATTCTAAACAAACACAGAGATTCTAGCGCTGTTTACTCAGGTGTGGTAAAGCATTCTACAGAATAAATATAGTGTTCTAGCTTGCACTGTTGTAGCTAATCTATTGGCAATAATCTGCCTCATTATCTTTCCTTCTTCTTTAAATCTGCATCGTGCCATTGCACTAAGACCGCTGCCACACAAAGCTGTTTTTCCACTTGAGTTTATATCACACATCATTACTGTGTATGTAAACGTCTTCTATGACCTAATTAAACCTTGAATGGATACCATGGCTGCATTGAAGATTTATATTAAGTATTCAGGCAAACTCAATTTTTACCCGTGTGTGGTAAATACATGGCCATACATGGGCCCACCAGGTTCAGTACATAAATGTGGTGGCGCACCATACACTAGCATGTATGCTACATCAGCAAATAAGATTTTTAAACTCTTTTGCACAGGGCATTAACCTGGTCTATTCTGTGCTAAGGACTTTTTTTGTGTGGCTGGACTGGCTTGCTTCACCAGTTATCCAAGCAAGCAGATATTTTTTAGCACTACTGTAAGTATGCTTCTTTACATTAAATTTCAATACACACATGTAGAGTGGAGTCCTCAGATATACAGGTAGAAACAATAGAATTCAACCTGTACCCGATGATTCAGCCTAATAATGGGCGGTGTTCAGATGCTTTCAAAGGCGCTTGATCAAAATTTTCCAGCCAGTCCGATAGACGAGCTGACCAAAATCAAAGTCTTCTGCCAATACTGTCAGCTTGTCTCCCATCATACACGTATGAAAATTTGTTTGTACTATACAATATTAGACCTGTAACCTAGGTCTTTGGGCTTCAGTTGTTGCTTAGTTGCAACTTCAAGCATTATCCAACATCAATGAAAGTTTTGTGGTACCTATTTCAATTGCACAGATTAAACGGTCACAGTTTTGCTTTCCCTTGTTTATATGTAGTTAACTTGCGTAACAAAAAAAGTAAATGTATCTGCGAGCCTGTCCTGTGTGTTTTACGAAAATCCTGTTTGCAACTGAAGAATACCATTCTGCTAATACAGTGTGTCTCATGGTAATATGCAGTGCTGTGTAACATATATAATCACTTACATTATAGATTTTAGGGAGATGGATCTCCAGGTGTTTTGACTGGTGTTCTCAGGTGCCATATACCTTATTCCTTTAAGTTAACGTTTAGTGTGATGTATGCATTTGGTTTTATTCAGCAGCTCTCCAGTTTACAATTTTGGCAATCTGGTTGCTAGGGCCCAAATTATTGTAGCAACCGTGTACCGATTTGAATAAGAGACTGCAATGTGAATAGGAGAGGCCTGATTAGAAAGATGAGTAATAAAAAGTAGCAATCACAATAGATTTGTAGTCTTACAGATCATTTGTTTTATAATTTTTGCCACAAATAATTCAAAAACTAAACAAAAAAGATGCAGACCAATAAAAAGTTGCATGGAATTGACCATTCTATCATATACTAAAAGTTAACTTAAAAGTGAACCACCCCTTTAAAATTATTAAAATGTATAGTATGAAGCAGTCTGCTGTGTAATCGGGATCTTGAATTGTAAGTTCCACTGGGGCAGACAGACACTGATGTGAATAATGTATAATATCTGTAAAGTATTGCAGAACATCAGTATAAATATTTTTTTGTTTGTTTTTAGATGATAAGAAAGACATTGACCATGAAACAGTAGTGGAAGAACAGATTATTGGAGAAAATTCTCCACCTGATTATTCCGAATACATGACTGGAAAGAAGTTGCCACCAGGAGGAATACCAGGCATTGATTTGTCAGATCCAAAGCAGCTGGCAGAGTTTGCAAGGTAATCCTGTCTTATTCTCTGCATTCCCATTATATTGCATGAAGAACGTTTTCTACATTTTGCCCAAGTTTTATTTATTTCATTAATTAAGCATTTTCTGCTATGAAATTAAGCATGCATACAAACTGGAACAGTTTCTGTACAATGATGCCTTTGTTCAAACCCTAGACCCCACTTTCTCACTTTTCTTTTATGGCCATCAGGTTACACTAGATAAGCCTACAGGTATATTTTTCTTTTGCTGGTGTCTTTTTATATTTGCACATGGTACTGCAGCTATTGTTTTGCCATGCTGCAGTTCACCATTACCAGATTTGTTCTTCTTAACTAGTGAAACGAGATGCACTAACAACATTAATGGGAGAAAAAAACAAGCACCAAGCTGGAGGTAACAAGTGAGCAACAAATGTTGATACTTTTGATTGTACCCTTTCAGTTAATTTATGACAATTGATGGTTTTCAGTCAGGTTATAGAAAACAGAAGTAGAAAGACGAGATTACCGTATGTATAGATGTGAATGATGTAAGAAGTGGTAATAAGAGGGATCAAGTAAAACTCCCCTTCCATAAGTAATAAACAATTTACTTGGGATGAGGCTATGTTCTCTTATACAATTATTTTGTATGAAATGAACAGTGTTGGCAGGTGCGTTGTTTATTGGCAGATAAGGAAAGGAAGGGGAGTTGCAGCTGTTGGCCTGAATATTTGCCACTTCTAAAGTAGCCCAGTGAAGACCTTAGTAAATTTAGCATATCATGGAATATGCAGAAGCAAAAACATGCTTTAATATTTTTTTTAAAACTATATACAGCAATACATGTACAGTGCAACAATATCATGTACATAGCATCAGTGTCACAGTGCATATTAGCAAGCTTAGCAGACAAAAAGGTGAGAAACCCCAACCTTTTTGGAAAAAATACTTTTCTAAATGGAATATCCAAAGGAGTTTTTCTGAAACGTGGGGTTTGTCACCTTTTTGCACAATGTCGGTTATATTTGCTTATTTGCTCTGGTGGTATGTATATGCTATTATTGTTAATGTAGATGTATTGCTGTACAGGCATGGGGCATGTTGTTCAGAATACTTGGGATCTGCGGTTGCCCTCATTGGCTTGGCATCATTAGGATCTCCATAAAATGAAACCCAATAGGCTTTTTTTTTTTTTTTTTTTGCCTCCAGTAATTATATATTGGTTAGGATCAGGTGCAAGGTAATGTTACAATGTTACATAGTTAAATTGGGTTGATAAAAGACAAAGTCCATCAAGTTCAACCCCTCCAAATGAAAACCCAGCATCCATACATACACCCATCCCTACTTTTAATTAAATTCTATATACCCATACCCATACTAACTATAGAGCTTAGTATCAGAATAGCCTTTGATATTATGTCTGTCCAAAAAATCATCCAAGCCATTCTTAAAGGCATTAACTGAATCAGCCATCACAACCTCACTGTCCTGACTGTGAAGAACTCCCTACGTTGCTTCAAATGAAAGTTCTTTTCTTCTAGTCTAAAGGGGTGGCCTCTGGTACGGTGATCCACTTTATGGGTAAAAAGGTCCCCTGCTATTTGTCTATAATGTCCTCTAATGTACTTGTAAAGTGTAATCATGTCCTCTCGCAAGCGCCTTTTTTCCAGAGAAAACAACCCCAACCTTGACAGTCTACCCTCATAATTTAAGTCTTCCATCCCTCTAACCAATTTAGTTGCACATCTCTGCACTCTCTCCAGCTCATTTATATCCCTCTTAAGGACTGGAGTCCAAAACTGAACTGCATACTCCAGATGAGGCCTTACCAGGGACCTATAAAGAGGCATTATTATGTTTTCATCCCTTGAGTTAATGCCCTTTTTTTTTTTGCCACAGAATGACACTGCCCAGAATTAGACAACGTGTTATCTACAAAGACCCCTAGATCCTTCTCATTTAAGGAAACTACCAACACACTGCCATTTAGTGTATATTTTGCATTTATATTATTTTTGCCAAAGTGCATAACCTTGCATTTATCAACATTGAACCTCATTTTCCAGTTTGCTGCCCAGTTTTCCAGTTTAGACAAATCACTCTGCAAAGTGGCAGCATCCTGTATGGAATCTATAGTTCTGCACAATTTAGTATCATCTGCAAAAATAGAAACAGTACTTTCAATGCCCACCTCCAGGTCATTAATAAACAAGTTGAAAAGCAAGGGACCTAGTACAGAGCCCTGCGGTACTCCACTAACAACACTGGTCCAATTAGAAAATGTTCCATTTACCACCACTCTTTGTAGTCTATCTTTTAGCCAGTTCTCTATCCAGGTACAAATACTATGTTCCAGGCCAACATTCCTTAATTTAACCAGTAACCTTTTGTGTGGCACTGTATCAAATGCTTTTAGCAAAGTCTAAGTAAATCACATCCACTGCCATCCCAGAATCGAGGTCTCTACTTACATTCTCATAATAAGAAATTAAGTTAGTCTGGCAAGATCTATTACGCATAAAACCATGCTGGCACAAACTCATAGTATTATGATTTGCTATGAAGTCCAGTATCTTATACTTTATTAACCCTTCTAAAAGCTTTCCTACCACTGACGTCAGACTAACTGGCCTATAGTTTTGAGGCTGAGAACGGGATCCTTTTTTGAATAGAGGCACCACATTAGCATTCGCCAGTCTCTCAGCACTATGCCAGATCACAATGAATCCTGAAAAATTAAGTAAAGAGGTTTGGCAATCACAGAGCTAAACTCGCTAATTACCCTGGGATGAATACCATCTGGCCCTGGACCTTTGTTAATCTTAACATGTTCTAGTCTCTTTTGAATCTGAATTAGTTTTGTTATTACAGAGAAAACGGTAATCATTTGATTAAAATGGGAGATGGCCTTCTGTAATTCCGAGCTTTTTGTAAAACTGGTTTCCAGATAAAGGGTCCCAAACCTGTGTGCATTTTTAAATCTACTTTTTAAATCTACTAAACCTGTTTTTGCTTTTGCATATACCATTGAGTGCTAAATTTACAAATGTGTACATTGGAGTTTTTTAAAGTTGTATTATGTTTTTTTTTTAGTCATAATTAAACCAAGGAAAAAGCCATGTACCATTTGCACCCATAATATATGTACGTGATTGATTTATTTTGTGAAAGGGTGCCCTTCTTACACTAGATTTAATATTGCTGTATTAGCCTCACTTTCTGACAATTTGTATACCATGAATGTCAGTAAGTATACCTAACATAGTAGTAAAGCAAATAAACATCTTCAACTTTGTCTAAATGAAGCTGGTCTAACATGTTTGAGCCAGAGGAAGGTGAAAAAAACTAATCTGAAGCAATCTTAATTTCAGTTACCCTGTATTTTCTCACTTTCTAAAAAGGCCTTCAAGCCTGGCTTAAAATTAATCCCAAAAACCATCAATGAAAAAAGGTTACTGCAGAGTTGCTGTTATTGATATGTTAGTACTATTCTATATGCTGAAATACCAGTGCTAACCTGTCTGAACCTGTATTGTTTTGTTTCTATTAAAGAATGAAGCCTAGAAAAATAAAAGAAGATGATGCTCCAAGAACCATTGCCTGTCCTCACAAGGTATGTACATACATTTCAATTGCAGTTATGAAAATGAATAATACATTTATCATACACAAGCCATGAATAACTTGTAAAATATACTCTTAAAATGTTATTTAGTGATATAATTTGTCACATTACTACTTAACTTAATGTATTATAAAAAAAATGCACCCACAAATGTTAAATAAAAAATAGGATATTAGATCTAGTATTACTTATATAGGACCAACATATTCTATTGTAATTTGCAGAGATCATTCACATCAGTCTCTGAGGTGTGCAGCAAATGGGCAAGTTTGGGTTGCAAAATGTGTGGGCATGTTTAAAATATATATAATTTTATTAGATGTTGTTAATAACTGGAATTTCTCTACAGGGATGTACAAAGATGTTCAGGGATAACTCTGCAATGAGGAAACATTTACACACACATGGTCCACGAGTACATGTCTGTGCAGAATGCGGCAAAGCCTTTGTCGAAAGCTCCAAACTTAAGAGACATCAGTTGGTCCACACTGGCGAGAAGCCGTTTCAGGTATTAAACTAATATAATACCTCTATTTACAAGTTGACTGATGAGGCAGTTGTGTATTCATACTTGCTGAATTTACTTTTTTTTTCTCCACTGAACAGTCTGTTTGAACTCGTGTTTTGGGCACTGCCTTAAGGTGGCCATACACAGCCTTAAAAGCTGCTGGTGTAGCCCTTCTAGACCATGTCCACAGCTTATTGGGCTATGTATAGGGCCCTTCAGTTGGCCAGCACAACTGAATCTGGCAGGTTGGAAAATCTCATCATGGGGTGACCATGTAGCATATTGATGCAGGCCTTTCCAACAACTCTCCCTAGAACCCCATTATGATCCAACCTTTGACAAAGGGGACTGCTAAGTGGGTCATACCAATTTGGCCCAATGCATTAGTGGCAGGTTGCCAGAGGGCAGATCTTTCAGTGTATGCCCAGCTCTAGAAAGAAGGTCCCAGCTCTGTCCCTTTGGCATTTCCCAGTGCACTTTACTTTGCTTATATTACTCTCACCTGACAAATCAGAAGGTGGGCAGCAAGGTGGAAACCACAACCATGCTTATATGGCCACTCTTGCAATTCCTATGCATGCATTTCACATGGTTAGTGGTAAGGTATAGTAAACGTTTTAGCTTTGAGAAAGGGTCACAGACTTAGTTCATGCAAACACTATTTTATAACAATCAAGCTGTATCTTAATCAGATGGGACACTACAGGCCTGTAAAATAGGGAATGGGTCATGGAGATAAGAGCTAACCTTGAAACAAAAACCCTGCTATTTTTATTAAAAAGCGTATTTATCAATGAATGAAAGTTGGAGTTCACCATGTGATAAATACGTTGTAAAAATCCAATAGAAAATAATTTGTCAGTGGTGAGTTTTTCTGTGGTGAGCTCTCTCACATTTTGTGCACTTGTTACATGCAAACAAACAGTTTTAATACACTTAAATTGTATCTTAATGAGTAAGGCCAAAATAATATACTGTATAATATAGTGTATTTTGGCCTTAGGGACGTGTTAAGTTAAAATCACTAGTTTCCTTTTTTTCTTTTAAAAAGACAGTATTTACTGGAGTGTTCAGAGCTCTGCTCCCCACATACAGTTGCACAAAGACCAGAGCAAGCGGATGCTTCTTCTCATTAGCATAGCATCATTAGCATAGCATGCATCGTATTGGCTGGCAATATAATATGGTCTGTGCTACTGCCACATTCACAGTACTCCTGATGCTTAGGTTCCTTCCTACTACCAATCCCTGGAAATAGTGAAATTAGGGTTCAACAGCCCACCTCTGCTACTTGGATAACCCAGAACCCAACCTTAGGTAAACCTGGAATTCTACTTAAACATTTGCAAGCAGACAAGCAACTGCCGCCCTTCCATCAGGATTACTACTTTATGAAGTTACATGACCTTATTGAATGTGAAGCTACTCATTCATCCAGGTCATGGTATATCCATAGTAATAAGTCAAATCAACTGGACTTGCTGTATTTCTTTTTTTCCTTGAAGACATTTCACTAGTCATCCGACTGGCTTTCTCAATTCAGAATAGTGAAACATCTTCAAGGAAAAAGATAAATACAGCGAGTCCAGTTGATTTGACTTATTACTATAGATAGACCCTATTGAATGTTTTACCTTTCGTCAGTAGCAAACTGTAGCTGTATGGCTAATTGTGTGCACAAATATTTACTTTTGTTAGAGCTCTCTTACTGCTTACATCTTTACAGGTGAACCTCTACTGACCATGGATACTATTTCACCCACTGTGTGTCTGCCAATATTCACATAATGAATGCTCTATGTGCTGCGACCTGTGTGTGCCCTATTCTCTTCTTCAACCAGGGAAGGAAAGGACACACACGGGGGCAGCAGTTATGTATACTTCACTATATTTCTCTCTAAGACTATGATAAACACATGATAAGATCGCAAACACGATTTTTAATTTTCCTCTGTTTTCTTTACAGTGCACGTTTGAAGGCTGTGGCAAGCGATTCTCATTGGACTTCAATTTGCGTACTCATGTGCGGATTCACACCGGTGATAGGCCCTACGTGTGCCCTTTCGATGGCTGTAATAAAAAATTTGCTCAGTCAACCAATCTGAAATCCCACATTTTAACACATGCTAAAGCCAAAAATAACCAGTAAAACTACAGATGGAAAGACATGTTATCCTCCGTAGCACCCTTGCTGGTGTATGCTAAACAATACGCCTCCTTTGTATATGGTTTCCAGGAATAAATGAATTTTAAAAGAATCCTGCTCTGCCGAGAGACCGTTTTGATAATGTACTGTAGAAAACTTGTTAAAAGGAAGCCTCTTTATGATTCAGTGCTTAAGATGATCTGTTATCCTGTTTTCATGAGTGTTTTTGTAAAGTGCCCCTGCCTCTTCACAACCCCCTTTTCCAAGCAGGAGAACAATGTCGCCGAGGTGCATTGAATTTCTACCACCATATTAAATTTGGACTTTCCACACTTCGAAATGGACACACACCAGTTGTTCAAATTTTTTTTTAATTTTTTTTTATTTGTAATTTCAAGTGTGCATATTGTACACTTATTGGGGATATGCTTACTTCTGCTACGTGATTTCTTCTGAAGGTTGATAACTTTGCTTGCAGTAGATTTTCTTTAAAAGAATGGGCAGTTACTGTACTACATGCATACTTCAAAAGTATTTTCCTGTAAAAAAGAAAAAAAAAAAACAAAACGAAAAAACGTTATAGGTTCTGTTTGCTCTCTTTATTTTGGTTGTATTTTTAGATGATAACACATTTTGTATAACTGTATGGTATATAGCCGTATTGGAATCATGTAGCGCCAACTATTAGATGTGATTTAAGCTAGTGTTCATTAAATCCATTTTAGTCACTTATGTTGGGGAAGGAGGACTGGCAGACACAGATGTATATTGTATTTTTATTTGCCTGTTCAGTTACAGAACTTGGTGCTCGGTGTAGAATGTATTTGTATACACACTGACCTTTTTATTCGCCTGACTTTCTGCATCACGTGTAATGGGGCAATAAAAGCAGGGTCCTACAGTAAGAGGATCAATAATCTGTGTCGGCACGGAGGGACTCGAACGCAGATTTAACCCCCTCTTTGTGGCTTTTTTTCCCTTAGCCAATCAATTGATTTATTTAATATCATTATGGTTGTATCAAAGTACTGTTTCTGGTTACATCCGAGGGTTTCAATTCTGCCTTGTTTGTTCTTGATGGGAACAGTAGTTATGCAGTTAGGCCCTATATTTTTAATTCAGTTGTCAAATCTATTTTGTACTAAGCAAACATAATATATAAAGCAAAATATTTAAAATGACATTGTGATCAGCATACTGACAATGCTCCTAATTTATTCCCTTAAAGTGTAAGTTAAAAAAAATAAAATGCCAGCACAGAGCAGCACCCTGCCATATTTGGCTGGAAAATGATCTGGTGTTTGTGCATGGCAGCTACTATATGCTGATGAGAGAAGATACTCAGCACTATCCCAGCATGGTTTAGGAAGAAACCACACCGTTTCTGATGCCTAAGGCTGGTCCTCTTCCTTCCTGCTCTCTTCCTATATTTTCTACATTTTGAAAAACCTTTATCCAGCATGGAAAATGTCTGGATATATACAGTATGCATACAGTACATATAGCTAGTTATTGAATGATGTTGGTCAAGAAAGTTTCCTACCTGTGTTCCAAAACACTGGGCGTAATTTTTGTATTTTAATACTGTAAATACATTTATTTCCCAAAAATAATAGCGGTTTCTATTTTGTTTTGTTTAAGCTGAGGCAAACTGTTCGTCGTTTGCTTGTGGATGAGTAATGTGTAGAGACTGGTATATTTGTGTGAATGCAAAACTAGAGTGATACTAAGAATGATGCACTTTTTATGTACAAGTGTGGGATACATTATCTGGAAACCCATTATCCAGAGAGCTCTGAATTCCAGAATGTTATCTACCATAGACTCCATTATAACTAAATAATCCAAATTTTTAAAAATGATTTCCTTTTAATAATTAAAAATACCTTGTACTTGATCCCAACTAACATATTAATCCTTATTGGAAGCAAAGCCAGGTTATTGGGTCTATTTAATGTTTACATGATTTTCTAGTAGACTTAAAAGGGTTGTTCACCTTCCAAACACTTTTTCCAGTTCAGTTAGTTTCAGATTGTTCACCAGAAATAAAGATATTTTCCAATTACTACTTATTGTCTTTGTGTGACCGTTGTAATATGGCAGTGTGGAGTCTAATTTTTCACTTCTAAATCAGCTCTGGGAAGGGGGGTCGCCGACCCTCTAAACTGTTCTAAATGGATACATTTAGTCGATACATTTCTTCTTCGTTCCTGCTGAGCTGAATCCCTGCATTTCATTACAGGCAGCTGTTAGAATTGATACAATAGTTGCTAATACTCCAGAGATGCAGCTGAAAAATCAATGTTGCAAAACTGTATCGGTTCAGAATCTGCACCTGAATTTCTGCGCTGCCAAACTGAAACACCAGAGATGGACTTTAAACTTAGATTAGAAACGGTAAAAAATAAAAGATTTAAAAGTAATTGAAAAAAGCCTTTATTTCTGGTGAACAATCTGAAATCAGCTCAACTAAAAAAGTGTTTGGAAGGTGAACAGCCCCTTTATGGTATGAAGATCCAAATAACACCAATGACAAGACCAGAAAGTTTGCTACCTGTGTTCCAAAACACTGGGTGTCATTTTTGTATTATAATACTGTAAATACATTTATTTCCCAAAAGTAAGTTTCTATTTTATTTTGTTCAAGGATCATACTCCTAGTTGTTTGCTTGTGGATGAGTCAGATGCAAAGTGTCCTTTGGCCCCCTTCCTGAGCCACAACATCCCCCAAGCCTACCTTCTTTTTAGTTTAGTCATGCTGGGGTCCAGGGAGGGAAGTCAGAAGCAGGACAGGGCCCACCAGATTTTTTTCCCTGTGTCTCGCCGGCCCAGTCCGACACTGTTCATAGTCTTTCCTTGTCCTTTAAAGAACACAATATATCATACAGATTCTCCTTGTTAAAGGAGTTGATCACCTTTAAATGTACATTGAGTGTGATGTAGAGAGTGATATTCTGAGACAATTTGCAATCGGTTTTCATTTTTTATTATTTGTGAGTTATTTAGCGTTTTTATTCAGCAGCTCTCCAGTTTGCAATTTCAGAAATCTCATTGCTAGGGTCCACATTACCCTAGCAACCATGCATTGATTTGAATAACAGAAATATGTATAGGAGAGGGGCTGAGTAGAAAGATGAGTAATAAAAAGTATCAATAACAATAGATTTGTAGCTTTAAAGAGCATTTGTTTTTTAGATGGGGTCAGAGCCCCCATTTGAAAGCTGGAAAGAGAAGAAAAGGGCAAATAATTCATAAACTATAGAAAAGAAATCATGAAGACCAATTGAAAGCTTGCTTAGAATTGACAATTCTTTACCACAGTAAAAGTTAACTTGGTGAGCCACCACTTTAAGAATGCTGGGGGTTGGGTCACAGTCTAGAAAACCCTACTGTCAAACTGCCAGTGCATCAGTGATGGCTCCAGTTTAGGGATGGGTGAATTTGACCCATTTCGATTCGCCAAAAATTCGCAGCCGGCGAAATGTCGCAGACGCCCATTAAAGTCTATGGGCATCAAAAAAAATTTGTTGCGCGGCGAAACTGTTTTGACGCACGTCTTTTTTTTTTGACGCACGCCACCATACAAGTCTATGGGCATCATTTTTTCGGCGAAACGAGACGAAAAAATTCACCCATCCCTACTCCAGTTATATAAAACACAGAATGCATACTATGATTTCTAACCAGTAAATCAAGAACAACACAATTCTATATTTACATATTTGAACAACAGTCACATGAAATTCTCAGAGTCTCTAAAAGTAAAGTGACCTACTGTCATTAGGGTCCCCACCTTGTCTGGAAAAAAAAAATACCGGTTTTCCTATATCTTTATCTTTTTTCCCTATTAATAACATTGGGATCAGCCATTATTTTTACTGGTCAGTAGGGTTGCACCTTTTTAAAAAATTATTTTACCGGCCAGCAGGTGGATGGGAACTAAAGGGGTGGGCTGTGACAAAAAAGGGCGGAGCTGTGGTGCAAAAGAGGCGGCCACATCACGCTAGGGCAAGATGAGGAAGGAAAGGTAAGTTTCCACCCGAGGGCAAGGCCTTTTCTTAATGGTATTACAAATTACCGACAGCTACATTGCTGGTAAATTTGTAATGCTGGCAACCCTACCGGCCAGGCTGGTAAAATACCGGCCAGGTGGCAACCCCAACTGTCATGGGTTTTGTTTTAGTCCTGTGCCGTGAGAATTCACCAGAAACCGGAGATCGCTTGAGATAAAGAGTTGAGTGGATTCTGTACTCGCAAGAACAAAGAATAAGGTGGGGGTTTTATATCCCTTCACACAATACACTGTTACATGATAGAAAAACATTGATGATGACACAATGGTGTGGGAGCCGTACTTAGGAACTTCAAAGGGGAGTTGTACCTCCCAATCGGGCCCCACAACCATAAAACAATGAAACCATACCTAGTACTGATAAGATATCGCTCTTGAGATGTTACACCAGTGGTGCAGCATTGCAGGGTTCATTTATAACCGATTCACTGTGTTCTTGATGGTCGATTTAAGGTGGCCTTGAGGTGGCCAATATCGGGCCCAATGATCGGATCATAACAAAGGGTAATGGGCGGTCGGATCTACAGGATTTTGTCTTGTCCGATCGACATCTGGCCAACTTTTGGGCAGATATCAATTGGGGAAGCCTGTCGGAGGGCCCCATACACGGGCCAATAAACTGCAAACTCAGTCTGTCGGCAGCTTTTATCAGCTCGTGTATGGCCACAGAACTGACTAGTGAAGGGGGGCATGAATCTGCAAGGAGGAGGAGGGCTCTCTATACTGAGTCAGGCCTGCTAAACAAAAGGTAACCCTTACAGTTAATTTAACCATTAC
Organism: Xenopus petersii; assembly: GCA_038501925.1. NCBI lineage: Eukaryota > Metazoa > Chordata > Amphibia > Anura > Pipidae > Xenopus > Xenopus petersii. Next base: position 50,803,096 of record CM076686.1, on the reverse strand, counting down.
ACCTGTTTTTTGTGCATATTCCCGCTTCAAAGGTACAAGGGGTCTATTCATCAATAGGCTAGAGTGCAAATGTTTTTCTAGTAATTACAAGGAGTACCAGGGCATGGACACAATGCTATTTGTAGATGTGGTTAAAGTGCACTGTGTTTTTGCCATGGGAGACATGAAGTATGTGTTATAGAAATGCAGTGTACTTTAAGTACCTCCCCATGGGTATTTATAAAGGGATTTTTGTGCAGTGTTGTACACATTACAACACCAATGCTTAAGGGGGTGGTTCACCTTTAAGTTAGGTTACAGTAAATTATAGAGAGGCTAATTCTAAGCAACATTTCAACTGGCCTTCATTTCATTATAGTTTTATTTTTAAATTTTTACCTCTTTCCAGTTTTCAAATAGGGGTCACTGACCCTATCTAAAAACAAATTATGTGTAAGACTACAGATGTATTGTTAGTGCTACTATTTCTCATCTTTCTTTCCAGGCCCTCTCCTATTCATATTCCAGACCCTTATTCAAATCAATGCATGGTTGTTAGAGTAATTTGAACCCTAGCAACAAGATTGCCACAATTACAGACCAGAGAGCTGCTAAATAACTCAAAATAACTCAAAAACCACAGATAATAAAACATGAAAACCAATTGCAAATTGTTTCCGAATATCACTCTATATGTCATACTAAAATTTAATTTAAAGGTGACCAACCCCTTTAATTGACTCTGTTCTTCCTCGCCAGTCTTGTGTGGCAGCTGCACTTTAACAGACAAGGAAAGTTAAACTAAAGAAGTAGACTAGAAATGTTGTACATTATGTTTTGGGCTTCTGTACCAGCCCCAGGCAACCAAATCCCTTTAGCATGGAAGATCTATTTTGGAGAAGTGTCTCCAAAGATGCCCCAGTAGCTCCCCATCTTCTTTTCTGCTTTCACTGCACATGCTCTGTGCTGCTGTCACTTATTGAGCTTAGGGGCCCACTCACAATATACTGTATATATATGAAATGTCACAGTATAAGGCTGATTAGTAGTTAATATGGATAATTACTACACGGCAGCACAGAAACCAGTGCAACTAGCATCAAAATTTAATAATCAGCCCTGTAGCATTAGCTTATATTAGAGGCCAAACTCATTGTCTGCTTGATAATTAGTGACGACCCCTAAGCTTAGCTTCTCAACAGCTGCTCAGAGCCCACTGAGCATGTGAATGTCGCAGACACTTTCCAAGATGGTGACCCCCTGTGACAAGTTTGAAGTTCTGGATCATTGCTGCTATAAACTTTAAGCTTGTGCAATAAGTTCAGTATATAAAACATGACATTTTCATTTTTATGGTTTAGTTCTCCTTTAATAAGTACACTCAGTCTCAGTACTTAACATAGTGTATGCACTGCTGAAAACTGAGACTTCAAGTTCTGGAGAATGCTGGGAATTGTAGATATGCAGAATTTAGGCACTTTGCCTGTATCAATAATAGGGATGTACCGTATCCAGGATTCGGTTCGGGATTTGGCCTTTTTCAGCAGGATTCGGATTCGGCCGAATCCTTCTGCCTGGCTGAACCCAATCTGAATTTGCATATGCAAATTAGGGTTGGGGAGGGAAATCTCGTGACTTTTTGTCACAAAACAAGGAAGTAAACAATGTTTTTCCCTTCCCAGCCCTAATTTGCATATGCAAATTCGGATTTGGTTCGGTATTCAGCCAAATCTTTCACGAAGGATTCAGGGTTCGGCCGAATCCAAAATAGTGGATTCGGTGCATCCCTAGTATTAATTATTCAAAATACAATTTTTGTATTCTGAGTATTCAGCTGTATTGCAGCTAAAGTAAAAGGGTTTTTTTGTGCTTTCCTGAGAGAGTAGTGCAATCCTGTTGAGGTACATTGCAGGTGGAACTTGTCGTGTAATAACAAATAAAATACTGTAGCTCCTGGTGAAATGCAGTTTGGTGCATTGGCAATGGTGTTTAGACAAGGCTAAAACTGCAAGATGAATCAGTGACACCTATAATAGCTGGGGGTTGGGTGAATAAAAGGCATCTGTACATTCATCTATTGATATGTTGTTGCACAAGTACAGAGGCAATATAAAAAATAAAGTACCGGTACAGGATCCATTATCCAGAAAACCATCATCCAGAAAGCTACGACTTACAGAAAGGCCATCTCCGATAGACTCCATTTTATCCAAATAATCCAAATCCTGATTTTCTTTTTTCTCTGTAATAATAAAACAGTAGCTTTTACTTGATCCCAACTAAGATATAATTATTCCTTAAGGCAAAACCAGCCTATTGGGTTTATTAAATGTTTACATGATTTACTGGTAGATTTTAAGTACGAAGATCCAAATTATGGAAAGATCCATTATCAGGAAAACCCCAGGTTCCGAACATTCTGGATAACAGGCCCCATATCTGTACTATCGCCACTTTGATTTTCTAGTTGATCCTCAGTTTGTATGTTCATATTTGAAATGCTTTAGAACCTGACAGATTTTAATTAAATAAAGAATAGCACCGGATTCTGCATTCAGTACTGACATATTATTACAGTTTATTTATAAAGCAGCAAGGTTGTTTCACAGCACTGTACAAAACATTATAGAGAACAAAGAAAATCCATTTTGTGTCAAGATCAGTCAGACCAAAGGAAACAGAGGTCCTGCCCATGACAGCTTACAATCTAGAGGTTTCATATTGCTCAATAGACCCCCTCAAAATGAGAAGAATGGACATTATTACTAAAAAAAAAATATTCCCTTGGGGAAAGGGCATGCAGAAATCCCTACTAGCAGTAGCCAGGCTGCCAAAAGCACTACCATAAATTGCTTCTATGTAGAAAAAGAACACATACATAGTAACATAGTATTATTATTTGTTCCTTATTCACACCTCTGATATTAATACAATGTATAGCTCCTACTAGGCAATGCAAAAAAAGACCCACCTGAATGTTCTGGGCCTTTCTACAATATGTAGTTCATAGTCGCATTGTCTGAATTCTATGGATCCTTATTACATTCTCACCCATAGTATTAGCAACTGACTGATCTGAATCTCATATGACCAAGTTGCATGAAAGTCTGTAATGTGAGAGGTCAAAGGCTGACCACAAACCCACCAACCACCTTGTGAGAAGGTCCGTTACCTTGCATGCCTATTGGCTGGGAGGTATAAAATTGTAATGATCCCACTGTTGGCAAGAACCTGATTAAAGGGGAAGTACATCCCCCTTTTCAACATTATTGCCTTGAATAGGGTATTTGCTGTCAACAGTCATTCTGTATATTGAGCTGCTCCTTGTCTGAAAGTCTAACACACTGCAACTAAGGAAAAGGAGGGGTTTGTTTATACCAAGTGCTTCTCAGTTCTGATTTGTTTTCATTGTGCTTGGCAGAGTAGGAAGCAGAATATGACTTTAAAGGAATAGTATACTCTTTTACTTTAGTACGTCCGGTCCCTTAGAATGTCAAAGGAGCTGATAAAATAAATTGCCAGTCCATTGAGAAGCCCCTGATAATGATCTGCTCAAAGGCTAATGCTTAGATAAGGGTGAGGGAGTTTGTAATCAATTGACCTATTTATAAAAGAAGGGGTTAAGGTCAGTGAAAATAGCCCAACTTTAATATGAGTGCTCTATAATGGCAAAAAATAGGAAAATATGGATATGCTTTTAAAATTTAAACAATAGGCAGAGTGTAATTTCAACACAAGTCTCATTTTAAGCAACGTTTTTTTTAGGTGTATACTGTTCCTTTAATTTCAATTTCAGATTTTGCCCTTTTTAGTACAAAACCCATTTGATATTTCCTAAATTAAAACAATAGGCAAAAAGCATGTTGAGCTCAGGCCTAGGCATGAAACAAGGTGGATATCATTATAAAAACTCTACTTTATCCAAGTCAGCCAATGAATAGCTTTTGCTAAAGTTGGGTTTTGGTTGTTCACACAATCTTAAGAACCCTAAAGGAGCACCTGAGTGGCCAGTAGTATCAATCTAGTTCCATGTATGTGTATGATTATTATGCTTGTATTGGGACAACATTGCTTAGACTACAATACCTTCTGAGCTATTGAGTAATGTATTGAGCACTTCCAAAAGTTTGATAAGATTGGAGGCTCTGCATTGCCCTTGTCCTTTCAGTGCAGTTTGTTTAGGACATGTAACAGACGGATTTAAGGTTGTGAAGTCAACAACTGGCTCAGTAGAGACAGGAATACAAAAATAAGTAAATTAAAACGCAGGGCTGTGTTTAGTGTGGGGAACCATAAGTCAAATATATGATTGTATTTGCTCATAAAAGACCAGTAATAGCAGAAAATGTAAATGACTTCTGCATATTCACATTCTACAGTATTTCTAGAAAGCACATTTATATGTAAAATACTTTCATCTTGTAAGGCTTTCTGACCCAGGTTGTGAAGATGAAGCATCTGAACATGGATTTATTCACTATTTACATGGACACCACATACACAATGTCTGCAGACACTACAGCTGAGAGAAAGCATGCAATGTAATAAATAACAGGACTTTTGCTTCACATACAAGAAATTCATTTATATGTCATTTACATTTTGTTGTTACTGGCCATTTAAGAGAAGCAGCTTTATTTCAATGGTAATGACTGTTGATATGTGATACAGGTGTGGGGTCTCTTATCCAGAATGATCGGGCCTAGTTTTCTGGATAAGGGGTCTTTTGGATCTCCATAACTAAAGCCTTCTAAAAAAATAATTTAACATTAAAGGAGAAGGAATGCTACAGAGGCATTTTATTGGCAATAGATTAGCTGCAGTAGTGCAAGCTAGAATGCTATATTTATTCTGTAGAATGCTTTACCATACCTGAGTAAAAAGCTCTAGAAGCTCTCTGTTTGTTTAGGATAGCAGCTGCAGTATTAGCTTGGTGTGACTTCACTTCCTGCCTGAGTCTCTCCCTGCTCACTTATAGCTCTGGGCTCAGATTACAGCAGAGAAGGGAACAGTGTTTCTTGTGACAGAGGGCTCAGAGCAGCACTTCTTTGAGGGTTCACTGGTATATTTCGGTGGACCTTTCTGATAAGGCTTACTTAGTTTTAAAAAACCTTTCCTTCTCCTTTAACTGCACCCAGAAGCATTGCTGTTTCTTCAATAAGGATTAATTATATCTGACTTGGGATCAAGAATAAGGTACTGTTTTATTTTTACAGAAAATAGGGAATCATTTTAAAAAAATGTATTGATTTGATTAAAATTGAGTCTATGGGAGATGGTCTTTCTATAATTTGGTGCCTTCTGGATAACAGGTTTTCGGATAACAGATCCCATACCTGTTTTATCTTTCTGGGACTGAAGACTGACTGTAGCATACCATGTAATGTAACATTTAGAATCAGCTGTAGCAGCTGAAAAGAGAATTTGGCATACATCAGTATGGATAACGGCTGTTCCCATATCTGGAGTAATCAGTTTCGGACTGGCCCACAGGGATACCAGGAAAACTCCCGGTGGGCCCAAGTGTCAGGTGACCATTTGGCCTATTTCATGGTCATTCCCTATTTCTTTATGGGAACTTAAAAATGGAAGAATAGAGTATAGTATGTAGAGAAAAGAAACTAGAAGAATAAAGAGGTTGAGTGAGGAGAGGAGGTGTAATAGTTTGGAAAGTGGGCCCTCAGCCTAAGGTTTTCTGGTGGGCCCCTGGCATCCCAGTCCGACACTGGTAGTAATGAATGCATTGAGAGTAGCAGAAATTCGATAAGAATGGATTTTGAAGACATAAGTTACTTTTTTGCTGGAAGGTCCCGATACCCATACCATACCTCAGCAACCTTTTTGCAATACCCTCTACTGAAGTAGATCTACAAGGAATCTCCATAACTGTGACCTCCCCATTCCAGAAATATTTTAAATTAAGGCCTCAGTCTATGATAAAACTAATGAGATGAAATCCTGTCTAAATGCATTAAAAAAAAAACTATACATAACAGTTATGTACATCCAAATTATACAGCTCCCATATATAAAAATAGCTCTCCGAGAATTATGGTCACATTTGCTAAAATGCATTCACATGCTATTTGGCTGCTGGATGGCTGGACCAGCCTCACATTCATTTACTTCATTTTCTCCTCTCATGTACATAAGGAACAGGGTGACTGTAGCAAATGTAGCCGCATTAACCGGAAAGGCTCGGAGTAAGGTAGAGGTCAGGCCTCGTGAAAACACTCTCCAGCCTTCCTCTTTGTAACTCTTTCGAACACAGTCCATTATCCCATTATAATTGTTCACTCCTCCAATGCCATCTGCCTGAAGTCTTGACTTGATCACATCAATGGGATAGGTGGAGAGCCAAGATACGATCCCAGACATTCCTCCAGCAAACAAAAGCTTGGGAATAATGAAAGTGTCATTGATTTCACAGCGGAGATACCTTGATAGGTAATCGTATGTCAAGAAGTAAAATCCGAAACTCGGGGTCTCCCTAAGAAAGGTGGTTACCATCCCTCTATTAATGCCCCGTAGACCTTCCTTGCGGTAGATTTTCACCAGACAGTCCAGAGAATTTTTGTACGTTTTTGACTTTGATTTGTATTCCCCTGTTCCCTGAAGTTGCAGTCTTGTTTTAGCTAATTCCATGGGGCAACAGATGACGCACTGAATGGAGCCTGCGGCGGCACCAGCAAGAAACTGGTTTAATGGAGTGTCTTTGCCTAAATATCTTAGGGTGTTTCCTTGAACACCAAACACAAGGGCATTGATAAATGTAAGTCCCATCATGGGTGATCCAATTCCTTTGTAGAGTCCCATAGTCTTAAAAAAAAAAAAAAAAAATTAACATGCGATGTAAACCAGAATTCATTATAAACTTAGATTTTTATAATATAAACTTATATATAACTTTTTTTATCTATAACTTATTTTTTATTCATAATGGTAAATACTAGATATAAAATAAATATTCTTGGTAGTACTGTGGTATAATAGGTCTACTGAGACAATCAGGCTCATAACTAAAGAAGAAGCAGGTGGGCCAGCAAAGGCTAGTTACACCACTGGAGCCAATCATATTGTTTTAACTAGTTTGTGAATCATGGATTAATCATGGCGAATACATGCACTTTAAAAATGGCTCTCCTCTCCGGGCTCAGCTCTTAAGAGGAGCTAAAATATATAAGGACTTTTGGGGGCAAGTTATAAACAAGTATCTATGGCTGTAATACACACAATGGGGTATGAGAATAGATATTACAACAGTCAGGGACATCTCACAACTTTCTATTCACAGTAAGGGTTTTTTGTTTTTTTAGATATATTTATAAAAAGGTAAAACAGGGTGAATATTATTGGGCAAATCTCCACTGGTAAATTCCATTTGTATTGTGCCTCTTGTTCTTGAAGAAGACGTGAGAGAAGAGAGAAGGTAGAAGGAGGAGGTTCTAATAAATACAATTTAGAGTGGAGTAGATCTGGTAGCTGTGAGATGAGATAGGAACTGAAGAGTAGGCAGACAGAAGGGTACCAAATATTCTACGATTTAGGCAAGGAGTGGGCACCCGCACACCTGGCCTCTCCATTAATTACATACGGTGCCTGGGGTATAGGAGGACGGCCCCTCCACAATTCAATGATCAAAAGTAACTCCAGCACGTTGTTACTGCTGGATTGACATTAAACACGGGAGGAATCCCTTGAGCAAGTTATGTGTGCTGGAGTTACTTTTGATTACCAAATATTGTATAAATTAAGAAATTCACAAGAAGAATGAGCAAGGAGTAGTGAAAGGGAAAATGAGAAAAGTGGGGAAGAAATGAGAAGGGCAGAGCAAATAGAAGATAGCCATGAAAGGCACAAAGGAAGATTAAAGGGGCAATGGAAAGGAACGCACTGTAGTGCAAGGTCTATGTGAAACCAATGTAAGCTCTACACAAGAAAGGGCCATGAACAAAAAAGTCATTAGACAAGGAGCTTAGTGCTATAAAATAAATAGAGTATCAATATAATTGATACTCTTAATTATGCCACTTCTATTTGCACAAGCAACTTACACTTTCTTGCTTGATAATGGACTGGAAGCAGTGAAGGGTCCCGCGATACTTGGCATTTGATACACTCTGAACTTGAAGACGTACCTATGAATAAAGGTCCACATGTTCAGTAGGTTTTAAAGCCAAAGTTGGTCTTAAAGGACCAGAAGCTGATTTTACTGAAATTAAATGTATATTTCAACCATATTGGCAAGTTAAGGAATATGTAGATTATTTGAATCACAGATATATGCAGATTTATGCTTAAAAACAGTACCTTCTTGAGTGCTAAAACAAAAAACACATATTACAAGACACAGAAATACATACTACACAGTGTTTAACTTTCCATGCACATTACCACTAATATAACCTGTTACATGACGTGCACAATAACCTTACTTCAAAACCTCTAGCAATGGCTTAAGAACTGTAGCTAAATGTAAGCAATATCTGGGGAGCTTCACATCCACACAATGTGGCTGCCTACCCCTGTTCCACATTCTACTGTTTTCCGGACCATGGCCTGCTCGCCCTAGTTGTGACCGACTGAGGAAAAACATCTCCAATGATTCAATGAGCTGTTTTTCTTGGTTATGGCAAATGGAGGTTTTGATTAAACGGCTCATAATCATATCAATGGAAGTTGTTAGGGCCTCATATCAAAATCATTTCTGGGTCCCCCTAAACTTTAGGAATAAGACATTTTTGTTTACAAACATGCATTTGAACTACTTATAAGCCTCCAATATCTCCCTTGGCTCTATAACTCCTGGGCCCCAAGCAGTTGAAGGCTCTACTTTCTCTATTTTGACACCCCTGAATGGGAGTACTTGTAGTAGCAATTACCCACCATGTGTAGGATGTGAATGTTTAGTTTTTTGTTTCCTTGCACTTTGCTCTTAAAGGGGTGGTTCACCTTTAAGCAAACTTTTAGCATGTTATAGAATGGTCAATTCTAACCAACTTTTCAATTTTATGTCATTATTTTTCTTATATATATATATATATAGAGAGAGAGTCTGTACAGTGAACGCACTCCTCCCGGTTCAAATTATGTTGATGGTGGTGCGTTGGTCAAAATTCCATATTGCAATTCAGTGAATGGACCCGCACTCATTCATAAAGGTGAATTAAATGTGCCTTTATTCACAGGTTCATTTCCTTGAAAAGGTCCCAGAGAGGACCGAAACGTTGGAAATGAACCTGTGAATAAAAGCACATTTAATTCACCTTTATGAATGAGTGCTTTATAATTCACTGAATTATATATATATATATATATATATATATATATATATATATATATATATATATATATATATATATATATATATATATGTGTGTGTTTTTAATTAATTGCCTACCTCTACAGACTCTTTCCAACTATCAAATGAGGGTCACTGACGCCATAAACCAATTACAACTTGTCTCAGAATATCACTCTCTACATCATACTAAAAGTTAATTCAAGGTTAATAGCTCCTTTAATGCCTTGTTGTACTTGTCACATCTCCTCTCCCTCCCACTTTTGGTACTCCTCTATCCAATAATAAGACTCAAGCACTCATCTGAACCTATCACTCACCTATCACTCACTTTCTTATATATCCATCTGCCTATAACTCTGTCCAACCCCAAATACAGTGAACTTATGTATAAGAATGCAAATAAATAAGGGCCCAGTTTTATCAACTACTGTTATCTTTTTGCAAGTGGTACTGATATGTACCCACTGGTAAAGCAAGTAATGATAATTAAACACAGACTCAAGTATATTCTTTAATACTGCATTAAACAAAATGTGAATGATAACCAGATGCATTGAACTTTCTCCCCTCTCGGCTGCACAGGAATTAGATAAAGGAGTCTCAGCCAAGGCCAGTCCCTTCCAATGCCATAAGCAGTTAAACATCCCCCATTCCCAGCCTGACGTAGGCAAAGATAATATGCTGAACCCTGCACTGCAGGTATTTTTATGCTGATGGAAAATCCCATAGAATCCAAGGTTGCAGCAAGTGCAAACATTCAGACTTCTGGTTGAATAAAATGCCCTCACTCAGTCTGATCTTTTGATTATTGTGTCAGATAATTACAAGTGGGAAAGGAGGTGATTTTTTTGTATGTATACTAAACACAAAACTGCCACTGGCACTGACACTAAAACAAGCATTTACAGAGGAGTTACATGACTAGGAGGTAGATACCAGTGTAGTACAATAGTTTGTTAAAAGTACCGGATTATGTGCCATTTGTCCATATATTTTTGGGCAATATTGGGTTCACTGTCTGGATATTGACCAATTTGGCTTTCCACATGGATATATTTATTGCTCTAATTTGTTAATTTGTTTGATGGTGGGAATAAATGGATTTTAACAGAAGTTGGATGGGGTTGGACAACTACTCACTCCTGGATTTTCTGCTGCCTTATCCATTCATACAAGAGGTATCAGCCTATCAGCTCCCATACAAAGATGGCACAGACAGGCAATAAAGACTAAAATTAGGCAATGCTGACCAGAGCATTTTTAGTCCAAAAAGTGCTCACACCAGGACTTTTGCCATTCAGGTGAATTGGAGCCACAGTAGGGGATGATGGGTATTTTTCAACCAGATAAAAAACACCTGCATGCAGCACGTCATTAGTCTAAAGCAGGGATCTTCAACGTGTAGCTCTCCAGATATTGCTGAGCTACATCTCTTGATATTGCCACATAGCTAGAAGTGGCCAACCAACAATAGCTGGGAAATCACTAGCTAAAGAGTCAATATAAATATAAAATCTGAGACCTTCTAACTCTTGCAGAGTTAAGGTGTTCATACATGGAGAGATCCGCTAGTTTGGCGATGTCGCCAAACGAGTGGATCTCCCTCTGATATGCCCACCTTGAGGTGGGCAATATCGGGCTGATCTGATCGTGGGTCCTAGGGCCCAACGATCTGATCCTAGCGAACGCGAATGGGCGGTTGGATCGTGGGACCGCATCAACGCACAGATGCGGCCGCGATCCAACGGGATTTTTAGTCCCATCCGATCGAGATCTGGCCAACTTTCGGCCAGATCTCGATCGGGGAAGCCCGTCGGGGGCTCCCATACATGGGCCAATAAGCTGCCAACTCAGTCTGTCGGCAGCTTTTATCGGCCCGTGTATGGCCACCTTTACATCCAGAACCTACTACCTCTCAGCACAAGATCCCCCACACTGACTGAAGTTAAGAGAGCCTGATAGGACTGAAAGGCAAGAGATAGCTATCACTGGTCCCCTAGGGCTAAACACACACTTAACAAAGTTGGGGGAACTGGTTATAAACAAGAATTACCAGTGCAGCAGCCTGATACAATTATAAGCTATGTTTGCCAAAATAAGGTTAAAATCAAAAACAAGAAAAGTTTTAATTGTAAAATAGACTGATTAATATTAATTCATATTGATCTAGAAGATAAAAATTAGAATAAATGATACTTAGAGAAACAGAAGTATTCACCTTGTCTATACTTACTCGGAGGTAACTCTCCGTGGGGAGGCTTATCTCTCATCTACAACAAAGTAACACTTTTGCTGTTAATGAAGACAGCCCCTAGCTTAAAAAGTAGAGGTAGTTAAAAGCAACAAGGCAATGTATCACAGTACACAAACAGTATACACACAAGAGAGAAGGGAACCAGCATTAATAAAACAGTAGTGGGCTGTATTTGTCACGGTAAATAAACATGTTGTAATAACCAGGGCTTTGAATAGACCTAAATGTAGGTAAAGGTCATAACAAAATTAAAGTGCTATAATACCTACAGTGAAATTACAAAATAAAATCATTGATTGAGGTTCATGAACCTGATTGTAGAAATTACTGGGGGGAAAACATTACACATTTTTCTATGCCTTGGTGCACCTGCTCTGTTTGTACCATTGGAATTCTGCTACGGAGTTGTATACTCCTCGAATTGAAGTCATTCAAAACTTTATTAATATTAACCTTTATGGAATGCTGGGCTTCCTAAGATTCTATGCATACACACAGCCACTAGGGTTACCACCTTTTCTGGAAAAAAATACCGGCCCTCCTATATATTAATCTTTTTTCCCTATTAATAACATTGGGATCAACCATCATTTTTACCGGCCAGGTGGCAACCCTAACAGCTACACGTTAATATGTGACGTTAGGGTCAGACTCCCTGCATGCTGCCGCTGATTCTAACCTCCCTACCGGCCCCCAGCACGGCCGAAAAAAGAAAAATGTACTTGGGTACCTGCTCACCTCAGGTAAGGGAGTTGATGGGGAATTTCTATATCGCTATAGAGGAAGCAGCCTGCATTCCAGGCCCCCTGTCCCCCAGCAATCGTGAGGTCTGCTTCCTCTCTAGTTACACCACTGTTAACTATTCTCATGGTATCCAATGGTTTAGACATAATGCCAAAAAATGTCTTACTGGTATACAATCTTTTAAAAACTCCAGTGGGCCCTAGAACACTCGCATATTCCTTGAACACCCAAAAAAACTATAACATACAGAATGCAATAACACATTATATATCCTAAACAAAAGGCACAATTTATAGTTATAACCAGCATATATATGTTCTGCATCATTAGCTCCTAGTCTCAATAAACTGCTCAATACAATACAGATTTCTTTAGATGACCACTAGCACATTCTTTTGTGTCAGGAGCCAGATTTAAGACATTCTTTGGCATTTAAAGATAAATGAATAAACATATTGAACAAGGTATTGAGATGCTTCCCAGAGCATGATGGTTGCTGCATATCTCCACTGACATTACAACTGATCTCTATTGCCAGCCATAAGCCAGAATCTGGGGATGATACAGCCTACTGCGTTAAGCAAAAGAGGCACATCAGCAGTGAAATTCTGGGGGTTCACCTGTCTCCATGCTCTAGAGCTGACCCGTGTTCTTATAGCTTTACTATAAAATGTCACTCAGAGGGACAAGCTACGCTGGAACATGATATATGTCCAGGTGCATCTCTGGCACCTATGGGGTCCTAGTCGAAGGACAGAGTATATAAGTGTATCAGATCTAAAACATTGAAAGCCTTATGATGAAACTATCTTTCCTGTTTACAAGAACATATCTGGAGTTTTCAAAGTTTATAATAATGCAACAGCATTGCTAAATCTCCAATGTGTTACTCTTTGTGCAGTAGTTGGCCTAGGGTTATTGGACATTTAAAATTTGATTTTCACATTAAACAATAGAGATCAATATGACAGCAAATACCATGTAGACTCAGGTGATAAGTGGTACTTCTGACATCAACCCAAAAGCAGAATACTTTTCTACGGAAAACTGCAATTATGCTACATCTTACACCATCTTGCCATCCTTAATTATTACTTGTATCAAAGGCATCTACTGCTGTTTGAATTTGGATATTCAGATTGGCACAGAGGGTGTTAGTAACAAGAGTTTGTCACAGTGGCATAACTAGAATGCATCGTGTCCCCCTGCAAAAAAATCTTCAGAGGGGCCCAGCGCACACCGATCACCATCCTCCCGCGCACTTCCCATCCAGACTCCACCCACTCACCCACCCAGACCCTGCCCACTCTTCACCCCGTGTCGACGTACTCTGCTTCTCCCACAGCAGATAAGAGAGCGGCTGGGGAAGGGGGGTTCTTATTAGCTATAGAGCAAGCAGACCCTCTATAGTTACGCCACTGGTTTGTTAGCGTGCAGCCACTGGTCAGCTTCACAATACAATATTGCCAAAATCCACATTTTCCTGAAGCTTTTGAAGCGTGAGATGTTATAACACAGAATCTGCTCATACTATATTATCTGGGGGTGACTCCGCCTTCAAGTAGGGTTGAAGTGTCTATATATTCCCACTAGGGAAAGTATTATAGACACCTCAACCCTACTTGAAGTGTCTATATATTCCCACTAGGGAAAGTATTATATTATAAATATAGAATATTTTATTTAATAGTGTTTTTCACAGTTAAAAGTGGATGATGCAGGACTGGCAGGCAGTTCTACTTATGGAACAGTTTAATTAAGGCCACCATCCCTAAAAATTTTAAAATATAGTTTTTATCCCCATGTCTTTCAACCAAAAAACACTAAAGTTTTTAACATAAAAACAGCTTCAACCTTTAAGTCATATTATTATCAGATGTGGATAAAGAATCAGATGTTATAGTTTGGATTCTGCAGTCACATGTCAGCATGTGTTAGGTGAATAGGGCTATCCACGCAAGCTGTATTCGTACATATTATAATATTTGATCTAGTTTGGCATCGTTGTTTCTTTTACTGAACTAACATGTAACCTGATCAGTTTTGAGTCATCAAAAATAATCCTAACAAAACAAAGCCTTAACTGTAGACTGCCTCCTGATCAAAATCTAAGGTGATTAATAATGCATGCAGAAACAACTAAAATGATTAGGAACTACACTTATGTGTGTATATAATTGGATCTCATGGATATGAAAACGTGAACTCACCTTAACGGTATCAAATGGATGTCCAACTAGCACACCAGCTGCACCTGTATACAGAAACAGAAGGAACAGTCAATAACCAAGTGCATTTTACAATTATTCTAGTGAGTTTAGTTAAAATATATTTTCTGTATGTCCCCCAAGATCAGTCCCCCAAGATAATTGTAGTTCAGTATCTGGGATTCTATGAATGTGATTTGTAATACAACAACAGCTAAAGATTTGTTGAACACCGGGATAATTTAATACATGCATTATAAAATGTTATTTTAAAAAGGCCCATAAAAAGATTGCATATGTTGATGTGTCAGACAGGCCAGGCGAGGTTACAATTGGGGAATTATGCTTAGATTATTATTACTGGCTGTGCTATTGGGTTTCCAGATAAGAGTGTATTGGGATGAATGCCATGGTGGAAGAACATCTCTGCAACCTTTACCCAGAGTTGACCGTGTTTAAATTACCTGACCTGAACAACCCTTTTAAGGAAAAATACCCCATGTATAAGCTGGGTTGTTTGCCCACAAACATACAGTTGTTGGGTGTGATGAACATAACCCCACTTTATGTGTGTGAATCTGATAATGATATCAGTTTGTAAGCTCCACTGCTGCAAGGAATGATTTGAATTGTTAAACTTTTTCCTTAGTGCTCTGAAGAATATATGCCAAAGCTATATAAAATATAAAAATAATATCAAGTAGGCCACATTGAACAGAACCCCCTGATGCAAATTATTACAAAAATGAAAAAGTAGGTGCTTGTTTAACAAAGCATAACTGAACTGAACTGAACATACCTCAGACACGAACCCTTAGCTTTTCAGTACAGGCACACATTCATACATTAACAACTTTTGTATTTAGAGCCTATATTAAGAAGGTACAATGTCCCTTTAAGGCATACATCCATAAAAGTCTGAACTCTGCTAACATGATCTGATCAGTATCACACACAGCTAAAAGCAGGAGTCTGAAAACTGATCCTTGCTCTCTTTTTACACCAGGGCATCTTGTACAGGAAGAAAATAAGAAACAACTCAGAGTGAAAGCTAGAAAGCAAAGCAATGCTGAAACTTTAAAGGAGAAGGAAGCTACTGAAGCAGTATATTGCCAATAGGTTAGCCACAATAGTGCAAGCTATAACACTATATTTATTCTGCAGAATGCTTTACCATACCTGAGTAATCAGCTCTAGAAGCTCTCTGTTTGTTTAGGATAGCAGCGACCATATTAGCTTGGTTTGACATCACTTCCTGCCTGAGTCTCTCCCCGCTCACTCATAGCTCTGGGCTCAGATCACAGCAGGAGGGGAGGAGGAGCAAAGTGAGCATGCTCAAGCCCTAGAGGTTTATGCTGAAAACAGGAAGTCTGATACAGAAGCCCATGTGTACACAATAGAAGGAAAGAAATGCTGTGTTTCTTTACTTTCAGGGTTTACTGGTATATTTATCTAGACCTTTCTGATAAAGCTTACTTAGTTTTAGCCTTTCCTTCTCCTTTAAGACAGATAGACCTATATACAATGAGTCAGAACTATATACCTTACAGCAGAACAGTGTTGTTTCTTTTCTTAGCCAGTATTTTCTCTCCCAGTATTACAATATACACAAGCAAAATGTTTCTTTTGAAAGAAGCTGGTTGTGGGTAGAATACATCCTGTTTTGTGCCCTTGGAGTCAAGTAGTGACAATACATAATGAGTTTTGTTTGGCAAGCAGGATCTTTGTTATACTTTGTTTCAAAGCTATTAAACAACAATTTTATCCCCCCCCCAATAATGTAAAAACATAGTTGCTCCCATAAGAAAGTGGGCACAGTAGCATTGATAGGCACATGTAGATGTTCCTTTATCACATTAGCAATGCTGATACATTTAGAAACATGATATATTTTTATTTCTGTGTAACTCTTCTCAGATGTTCCATGACCTGCAATACCTGGCCACCCACACAGACCTTTCACACAGATCTGCCAATTTTCTAATGATCTGTATGATCCTCTGGAAATTATTCGTTTTTGGCAGATCAGTCTGCTTACAGACTGGCATTTGTTTGTTCCACCCTATGTGTTCTGCCTTCTGGTGCCTTCTGCCTTGGGACACGTGTGGCAATGGAATTAGGCCACAGAGCAAACACCTCTTAAAGCTGAATGGTCTATAATCTCATCTGAATGGGCAATGTGTACATATCTATTAGTAATGCAGCCTGCCTCCAGTGACAAATGATAAAGCCCAACACTACACTGACAATGCTGGGAATAGCAGTTTACAAAAGCGAAACAGGGTGAGTAAGAGGGTTAACAGAAGAGGGCTTTAATCAACAACTTTAAATACTCTCTCTGCTATGCAAGCTGAAAAATATGCAGCAAACATTCCCCATATGTCAACTGATGTTTTTATTCCAGGGCATCTGTGATTGGTCACTTGGGGGGGTGTGTTGAAACGTAGCACTGACTGCACATCCCCTAGCCATACATTCCGGAATCTAACAGCATGTAACTGGCGTGGTTTACTCATTATTCCTTTTAGGACTGTTATTGTAATGCAGAGTTTCATTTCTGTAATGTCCTCACTGACCTCTCCTGAAAGGCAATGGCATTCCCAATCAAGGCAGCAGATAATAATGAAATATATATATATATGTATATATATATCTGTATATATATATATATATATCTATAGACAAAAAACGGCAGCACTTCAAGGATTTTAAACAAAAATCAAATGTTAAATAAGAACAGGTTTATTAGAGTCCAACGTTTCAGTTCCTATCTGGAACTTTCATCAGGGAAAGTTCCAGATAGGAACTGAAACGTTGTACTCTAATAAACGTTGGACTCTAATAAACCTGTTCTTATTTAACATTTGATTTTTGTTTAAAATCCTTGGAGTGTTGCAGTTTTTTATCTATATATTTCTGTTTTGGTTGAAGCACCCAGGTCTTGCTGCTGGCTCAAGGTGTGCGCTCCATTTTGCAATATATATATATATATATGTGTGTGTATATATATATATATATATATATATGATTTTATTTAGAGGTTCAGATGCTGGAGTAGTGGATTGGTGAGTGATAGGCATAGCATGGAACACGCATACTTACAAATCTACAACCTACTGCATCACCTAACCAGTTCCACTGCAATAGAATACCAAGAAATATGATATAATGCTGGGAATTCTAGTTCAGCTACAGAGGCAGCAGCTGCCGATGGCAGTTCATTGGATATACCTTCCTTGGACAGCCAGGGAACCTGCTAGTTACTCAGAACTTGAAGGAAGTGGTCACATATCTCCACTCTTGCATCGAGTGTACAGCAAATGATACAGCCACCCACTACTCTTAACCTCTAAAAAGCCACTTTCTTAAAAGATGGCTTTTAACCTGCAAGGAAAAAAATGAAAAAGGAAAGCAGATTGCTATAAGGTCCTGCACATGTATGTTTTGCCTCAGTAACATTGCAGTTTACTATAAAGCTCCACAACCAGAGTCAGTGTATAGATTACTGTGCTGTAACATTATAACAGAAAACCAGACCTAATCACATATCATTCGTACTGTCTGTACAATTCTGATATTATGGCATAAATAAAGGCTGGACTCTCTGTCTTTTCCTTTAATGCCTTATCTGATATATTAAAATGACCTATCACACATTCTCTCCTGCTTAGTCAGTATATGGCTTCTATACTGTTTAGGCCTATAGGGATTAAAAATATGTTTTGACACTGAGTCCACTAGATTTCTATGGGGTTTGGCAGGCCAGCCCAACCCTGGCGGGAAGTGGATATGTGCAAGTATTGGGAAATATATAATTGTCTGAAAACAGAATTGTAATAATAACCCACAACTAAGATTAGCAAAGACTGGATCTATGCCCAAACTAGCCAGTTTGGGACTCCATCTGTGGAACAAAACTGGCCACACATAAAAAAATATTTGAGGGCAAGTTGAAACAGCTGTATCTGTTCATACATGGCTGATAATATGACTCACTTCATGGGTGTGTGCATGTGTGTAGAGATTGGATGGAACATTGACACCTTCTCCATGAACCAGATTCCAGAATGTCTCTCATAGATAACAATGTTGCCCCAGGGCTGCTGTCCTAAATAGTTTCTGACCTAAGTCACATATGTGGTAACTCTTAATGACCCATGTACAAACAAGGCACTAATGCAGGCCTCACTTTCATTTTGAACAATGGATGCACCCCACACTCCCTCCCCTTTGTTTTTGATGCAAGCCAATTGTTTGCTTTATTTCTGCTTTTGATCCAGTACATTCTGCTTTCAATCTGATAGGGAGTCAATTTCCTCAGGCTGCAGCAACTTGTTAGCTGGCGTGTCTTGTGGTGCAGGAGGGCTGGTGAGGCAATAAATACAGAATATTTGTATGTTCTGTGGCAGCACCACCCGCCTGCTGCAACAAACTTACACACATACACCTGCCTAGGGAAGCACCCAGCCTGCAGCAAACTCACACACTAACATTTCTGGGGTATCAGTCAGCCTGCTGAGTCTTACACATCAACGTCTCTGGGGTATCAGCCTGCCGAGTCTTACAGCAGCACTAGCCAGCAGCAGTCTCTCACAATCCCTCCTGACTGGGGGTAGTCTGAGGTCACAGACCCACCCCTGCAATCTGCATCATCTCAAGAGGGACAAAGTCTTCATTCCAAGGAACGCGACACGTGAGTCCGGAGTGGGCTTTTCCCGGTCCCCCTACTTTACGAGAAATACGTGGCAGTAGTGGGGCCGATTATTAGCACCTCATCAGTACCAGGCAGAAGCGACAGAAGCCGATAAGTGATTTAATAAGTAGATAAAGCTCAAATGGTGCACCCCCTTCGCTAAGAGCCAGAGGCCACATGAAGCGGACATCACCCGGCACTTTGGACACCCAGCTGGCTCAGTGGATTGGCACACTCATCCCTCGTGACTGTGCGGGCACAATAATAACGCCAGCCTGCAGCTTCCCCATTATAGTACAGTCACGTCGCCTTCCCCGCCACATCAGTCAGGGCACTGGCCAATACCACTTTCCATACAGGGGCACAAACACCCTCCTAGCTGAATGAGACCCTCCTAGCTGAATGAGGGAACCCAGACCCCGGTCACTTGATGGTACAGACCATAGATGACACTATGCTCACTGCCATGCTCTCCTTTGTGCACCCCCCCCCCCACACACACACACAGACAACACTGCCACCACCACTATGGGCCGATTTCTCCAGTAAAGCAGGAGCAGCCAGACAGCACCTAATCTGTCGCTTTGTGGCAGCCAGCATCCCGCAGTAAGCAGCAGTGTATGGTGAATAATTGATAGAGAATCGAGTCTGTCTCACCTCCTGCGCATCCTGCAAAGAAATCCAGCGCCATGCCTGCCGGCTACGGATGGAGATGAGATGGAAAGGATCTAATCGCCCAATGCCAGGGCTTCCCCTGTGCCAGTCACTTAACCCCCAATCCCAAGGAGCTCTAGGGACAAGGCTCCCAGGTCACAGCTGCTCGGTGGGCTCTGCTTCCCTTTGATCCCAGATAACAGAGAGATTGACACACGGCTCTCCCGGAGCAGCGCGGACCTCTCCCAGCAGCCACTATTAATCTGGACTCTTCTATTTCTGACGCCACCAAAGAAGGTGCAAATGTCCTTATTTAGGACACGAGTCTTGTCCAATGAGAGCGGGAGGAGAGGACAACACCCCCAGGCCCAGCCTCCTTGTAATGAACACCTCCTTCTCTTGGATGTAGCTGAGGTTAAGATTGCTGCACTGAGATGAAGGAGGAGGAGGGGGAGGAGGAGGAATGAGTTTACCGGTACATGAAAGAGCTGCCCAAGGTGGAAGGGTGGGAGCCAAGGAGGGAGGGGATGACAATAGAGGGGAAAGGAATGTGGCGGGCTCAATTACGTTCATAGTAAACACTACAATGGGGCACATGGTTATGTCAAGGTTACCAATCAAATAATAAACACCATTGTACAGCTGAAGGCATTTACCACAGTACATTTTGCAGCTCTTGTTAGGTGATGGCCTGGTAATCCTTATTTTCTGTGTGATGTAAACAGAGTTTCCATAGGAGTGTGCTTGTCCAACAAACATATTTAACATAGACTTTCAATACTAATGACACACGGCCCCTTGGTTTGACTGCCATTTCTGCAGACTCCCCCCATGTTTGGCTGGCAATTCTACTGATACCTACCAGGTTTGGATGCTAATTCTCAAGGAAAAGTGTTATATTGATATTGGTAGCTTGGTGTAGTAGAGCTTGGTGTAGAGTTGTGAGATTTTGGGACATTGCCTCCAGATATGTAGTAACATTCCTCCCATTGTTATACTCTTTCCAGTTTCCATTCAAATTTAATCCATCAAGTAAAAACTGGTCCATAATGCTCATCAAATAGTAAAACACTGTAAAACAATATTTTGTTTTTTTAACACATAAACTGGTTAGGGTTGCCACCTGCCCGGTATTTTACTGGCCTGGCCGGTAAAAGTTAAGCTTCATCCCAATGTTATTAATAGGGGAAATGCATAAAAATATAGAAAGGCCGGTATTGTTTTTCAAGAAAAGGTGGCAACCCTAACTCTGGGCTATAATTGGTTTTGTAAAGGGTGCAAAAAAAGAGAGGGAGGCAGAGGGGTGGATAATCCAGGCTCCTATTGAGATGAAGGTGAAGCTCAAGGGGAGGGGGGATGACAGAGAGCTCAGACAAACGGCAAAAATATCCCTGTGTTTCTATTGAGAGAGAAGGATAAGCTGCATAAGAAGATAATGCTTGGCTGAGAGGACAGGGACAAAGTGTAACTCCCTAAAATATAATTATATCTGCTATATAGTCCTCCTATGTTCACTTTTCAAATGTACAGTACCTTCATTTTGTAACTATTATTTATTGTGCTTTTACTATATATATATATATATATATATATATATATATATATATATATATATATATATATATATAATATTTTAATCCTTTCTCTATTTTCTTCAATTTGCTTAGATGCCTTTTGTGTGGCTTTTTGATCATACAACCCTGTCACAATGCTGCTTTTATTTGTTTGTATAGTTAAATGACTTCCTTCACTTATAGGGTAAAACAGAAGCACCTCTTGATGCTAGATCAATGCTGTTATGCCTAGTGCCCCCCAAGCAACTATATATATAAACTTCTAGCATCAACCAGCTTTGACCATATTTTGCCAGAGAGAGAGTAATTCACAAGTCAAATGTATCAACCTCTATTGTGACCTCTATATATAACTGCCATTTTCCACAGCATGGTTGGGTATTTATAGTACTAGAACTTTAGACCCTGCCCCCATCTAAACCAAACCTGTAAACAAGCATTACTGTACTCACTGGTGGAAATGTCTTTTTGACACTGCTATATAGCTTAATATATTTCAGCAAGTATTATTGTTACAGGTAAGTGTAGTTTTGCACATTTTTAAAAGTAGGATTTGGGTGGCCATGGCAGGTTATGCGTTCGTGCTAAACAGCTTCTTTCATTTATTCCCAGGATCTGGACAAGACAACCTTCCATCTAGGTCCCAGTAAAAACAGCACAATATACCTGTACTTGTCCACTCACTGGTGCCTTGGTGAGATTGTCTCCGGGATATGCTAATACAAATAATTCTACAGGTGTGCCTTACCCACACCTGCCACTTTCAAACACACAACTGCAATATGCTTTTATTGACTGCAATATTGGGGCAATTTCGAGGCATAGTGGAGGTACTCGTTTGTGGCAGCTTGTAGTGTCAGTAACAGTGTTCTTATTTTTAAAGTACTTAAATGGTCAGAATTGCAGGACAGTACTCACTATAAAACAGCAGCAAACAGCTGTTGGAGAATAAGGACTGCAAAACCAGATGTGCAATACTGGGCTGGAGGCAGAAAATAAGTAATCCCTGATTTGGTATAAAGACGGGGGCACCCAGCTGAAGGTTTAAATGACATATGTCAAGCATGTCTAACCAAAAGACTTCCAGCATCTATCCTACAGATAAAGGTTAGCAAACGTAATTGTCTGTCATTATGTTGTTGAACTTAATCCCAATGGCAGCTGGCTCTGAATAAAATATTTAATGGGTCTAATGCCTCTTAATGTATGATTTTAAAATCTAAAGGCAGATCATATTTTAAAAAAGCTAAACATTGATAAATGCTTATGTAACACAACTTTGTCATTCTACTGACACGTCCACAGACTAATTGCAGTGATAAAGCACATAAGATATATTAAAGCAAAGTGCATACAGAACACATAGGGCTCATTACTAACATTGGTGTTAATTTGCACACCCAATTGTATTGTAATTAAGCACTCCAAAACAGGCCCGGATTTGTGGAGAGGCCACCAAGGCGGCAGGATTTTAGGGGGCAGCATGCTGCCCAACCACACCCACATTGGTTCAGAAACAACAGGGTTGTGCAGGAGATACAATCGTTTTTTAAATTGCCAGTGCACCAATCCCCATTGCTCTGATCCTGGTGAATAAAAGGTAGGGGGAGATGAATGACAGCAGGCCTAGGGGCACCTGCTATGTAAATCTGGTCCTGCTCCAAAACACCAACTTCTACAAACAATACAACATATTGTCTTTATACTTTGCTTGTGGCTCTTCCAGGCCTTTGTCATCACAATTTGCCTCCAGAAAAATGTGGCTGAAAGACTTGTGGCTGCAATTTTCTGCAACAATTAAAACTCCCATTAAGGTCAGTGCTTGGAGCATGAAGGGATTAGTAGCCCTTCAATCAAAACATCTGCCTTTCACACAGCCTGATTGGTTCTGCTGTAAGGCGAAGTATAGCTGCATATAGTCCATGCGTGCCAAAAAAGGAAAGTGAAAGAAACTAGTTGCACTGGTTTCTGTGCTGCCATGAAGTAATTATCTGTATTAATTACTAACATTTATATTCTATGTGTACTGTATATTTTGAATCAGTCCCTAAGCTCAGTAATTAACAGAAGAACAGAGCATGTGCAATGAATCAGCAGAAAAAAGATGGGAGCTACATCATTGGAGGCACAGATCTTCCCTACCTTGGGCTAATACAGAAGCCCAAAACATAATGTACAACATTTCTAGCTACTTTCGTTAAGCTTTACTTCTCCTTTAAAGGGAAGCATAGCCGCATATAGTCCATGGGGCCAAAACAAGGAAAGTGAAAGGACATTTTTACTGTGTTTGAAAGTCATTTTGTGTACATAGATACAGTGTGTGTTAGGTAGCAATTTTACACTTTTAAGCAAAACATCAAGGGTAACCATGAAACAACATTTCAACAATATATAAGAACAATTCTCAAATGTAATACTACCAGGTTCCATTAATGATAGGTATTGTATCACTACTAAAGAACTGCTGTATGCATGACTTACATGACTTATAATTGTAGGTATCTTTTTCTTTATTCATATGAGTGGTAGAAACCAGAGTTAGCTTAGAGTTAATTGCAAAATAAGGATTGGGGAGTAGGGATGCATCAAAACCAGAATTTGTTTTGGTATTTGGCCAGGATTCGGCCCTTTTCAGCAGGATTCTGATCCTTAAAATCATATGACTTTTTGATACAAAACAAGGACGTAAAAAATTTTTTTTAGCTGCACGCTCTTTTTCCCTCCCCCTCACTGGGTTCGTATACGGTTTGGTATTCAGCCGTATCTTTCACAAAGGATTCGGGGGTTCAGCCAAATCCTAAATTTTGGATTTGGTGCATCCCTATTGGGGAGTAATGCAGTTCTTGATAAATCACATATCCACATATCTTAGGGTGTTATAAAATATTATACCCATGAAATACTTTTACATTCCATATTTATATAATATACAAGAGTCATGAATAACCTGTAAAATATATCCTTATAAAATTGGTTCTAAAATTCCCATTAAGGTCACTCTACCTGTTGAACATGTTTAGGTGGAGTGCTTAGAGAATTGAGGGGTTAGGTTAGTAGCCCTTCAATCAAAACATCTACCTTCCACACAGCCTGATTAGTTCTGCTTTAAGGGAAAGCTGCATATAGTCCATGAAAGGCCAAAAAAAGGAAAGTGAAAGGAAAATTTTAGTGTGTTTGAAAGTCATTTTGTGTACATAGATACAATGTGTGTTTAGTAGCACACTTACACTTTTCAGCAAAACATTGAGAGTAACCATGAAACAACATAACAACAATATATAAAACAATTCTCAAATATAATACTACCATGTTCCATTACTGATAGTAATTGTATCACTACTAAAGAACTGCTGTGAGCATGGCTTACATGACTTTGTAAGCATCTTTGTCTTTAGTCATATGAGTGGTAGAAGCCAGCGTTAGCTTCAAGAGTTAATTGCAAAACAAGGGTTGGGTAGTAATGCAGTTCTTGATAAATCACATATCCATACTGTATATCTTAAGAGTGATTATAATATATTATACCCATATAATATTTATACCTTTCCTATTCATATAAAATGTAAGAGTCATGCATGTCCTGTAAAACATATCCTTATAAAATTGGATAGTGCTCAGTAATGTCACTTCTGCCATATGACTCATATAAGCTTTTGTATTACAAAAATAATATACCACCTAATGTAAAATGTAAGGATATTAGCACTCAACGTTCATATAATGGTCATGGAACTACTTTAGCCATGAATATCCTGTACAATCCTTTTAAGTGATGCTTAGTGATACAATCTATTGTAATTGGTGCTTAGTGATGTCATTTGCGTCACTTGACTTGTGTATTATAAAAAAGAAAAGGCAACACCTGCTCCAAAATATGAGATTATTAGATGGCACCATGGAGTTCAAGGACCTGTATTTGATCATGGAACTCCATAGCAATTTCTGTTATCCTTATATGTTACAATAATTCTGTATATAAAAAAAAGCACACTTGGCTGGAAGGTAATGTTTTTTTTGAAAAAAATGCTTTTAGTAAGGCTTCAATGGAAACAGAATTGGCAAGAATCCCCATTTTGGAAAAGCAATCATTTAATATGAAGATTACAGTAGACAGAGATTGTTGTTGGAATTGAAAATTGCAAATCCCACACACTTGTAAGGGGTAGAGAGAATTGAATTAGTATATTTTATTTAAATAGTTGTTATTGATATTCCAGTCACTATGGCACAGCTAAATTGAAATTGAGGAGGTTCTAGAGCAAGTTCTCCTTTGTGGTATTCAAGAGGGGGTTTTCTTATGGAAGCTATATAAGGGAGGGAGCAGTAGGCAACTTCCTCCTTGGCCAATGTAAAGATTGGATGTGTAACAAATAGTTTTCCCTGGTGGTCTAGTGGCTTACCCTCTGGCATGCGGGGGCGACCGCGCATGCGTCCTGTCCCCTTCAGCGCCTGTTCTCCTTTGGCGCCCGGGTTTATGCGCCGGCGTGATGCAGTCATCGCGCAATGGTGCGGGATTCAAACTATTTAAAGGGATCTCAGCAGTTGTAACATTGCCCATTGTTAGTTTCAATTTAGGTTGTTCCTGGTGCTATTTCTATTTGATTCCTATTGATCTTCAGGTTATTGACCCTTGCCTTACCTGACTATTCTGAACTCTGTATCCTGACCCTTGCCTGCTTGTTTATTCTGAACTCTCCAAGCTGATCCTTGCCTGCCTGATTATTCTACTCTCTCCAACCCTGATTCCGGCCTGTCTGACAATTCTACGCTCTCGAATCCTGATTCCGGCCTGTCTGTCTATTCCACGCTCTGCTTGTGCTGGCCTGGACTGCCTGTTCCACGCTGTGTTATCTGGCCTGTCTTCCAAGTTGTGTGATCTTCCATTTCCAGTCTCCTTGTGAAACGATCGTGCCCCTTTGCTCGTCCAGAACCTTTAGCTCTGCTCCTCTCTTAGTAAGACATGGCAGCTGTTAAAGGCAGAAGCAAGAGCCGAGACCAGGGAGCTTAGCATCGGTTCTGGATTTAGTGTGCCGAACGTGACAGGATGGAGACTGAGGTCAGCCACCTCATAGAAGCGAGTGTTAAGCCTGTTTTGTGGAGCTTGCTGTAGGTGGTGACAGATAGCGACAGGCAAGCTAGCTGAGTAGCTGAGGCTCCAACCTGGAGTAAAGAATGGACCAGTACACTAGCAGTATCTCGCCAAGCAGGGCCGAGACTATTGAGCAATAGCACAAATAGGATCTTGTTGCCGCATAGAGGGCAACCTAATGGAAACTATCTCCTGTGCCAGATACCTGTGAGCCACAAAGCCTCCTAACCTAAATAGAAGAGGCAGGAAGGTAGGCAGTAGGAGGGGGCCAAGCAGCCTGGTAATCCTTGTAGTGTTTTGTTGATATTAATCTTCAAATATGCATGAGCAAATGAAATTGGAGTGACTAGTGACTGAGAATAAAGCTAAATTATTTTCGTCTGCAAGAACATGTGGCCCTCCAGTTTATCACTTCCTAAGTATTCAACTTCAAGTCTCTTATTCTCTGTAAAATTGGTGCATCCATCAAAAGGATTTTGCACCACGTGACATACTGTATTTCTAAATTGAATATGTGTCAAAGAACAAAGTGTGCATTTTAAAACAGAAGATAATCCTGTAATCCAGTTTGAAGGAACATAGAAAATTGCTTATTGCAAATTGCATAATTCCAAATGCCACTTCAAAAGATTCTGCACACCTTTACCCAAAATGAAGTGCATACTTTCAAAGTACTTTAGTATTGAGCTTAGCTTCATGTTACAGAAACAACAGGCTGTGCCAAAAATGAAGGTACTGTATGTTCTTACCATGGATACCTGTGACATACAGATATGCCATTTCAGTTCATGATGTCTTAAGTCAGTCTCTAAAGGTTTCTGACATTAACCTGGAGACTCCATTCTTTTTCATCGATCCGCTTTATGTAGCTCTATGTAATCAAGAGATGAACCAGGAACCATATATACATTATGGGGTGGTAGGGGACCTGTTATTCTTTCTGCTAAAAAATAATTTAAGCAATAATTAAATGCAATTGTTGGATTGTTTTGGCTACAATAAAAATAAATCATACCTTAGTTGGGATCACGTGCAAGGTATTGTTTAATTATTAAAGAGAAAAAAATATGTCAATTATTTGCTTAAAGGAGCTTTCTGAGTAACAGGTTTCCAGATAATGGATCCCATACCTATGTATCATTTTTAATATGTTAATATTTTAAAATGTTATATTTAATTTTACATTTAGGTATTTAAGTAAATATGTAGTATAGAAACATTGCATTCTATACAGTTGTTACATATTATACACATATTATTCCACTTCATGTAATCACTTGGGACACATTTGGCTATGAGAAATATTATCTAAACCATGTCTACAGGCATACCAGATATTTTTTTTATGTGTAATAACCTTATTGGTAACTCTTTGCTTTCAATAAGTAGCATGTATTTTAATATCCTTTTTTGGAGATGTTGAATGATTTTTGTTTATAATTAAATTGAAATATATACAGGCATGGGACCTGTTATCCAGAATGCTTGGGACCCAGGGTTTTAACAGATCTTTCTGTAATTTGGATCTTCATGTCTTAAGTTTACTAGAAAATTATGTAAACGGTAAATAACCCCAATAGGCTGGTTTTGCTTCCAGTAAGAATTAATTATATCTTAGTTGGGATCAAGTACAAGGTACTGTTTTATTATTACAGAGAAAATGAAATTATTTTTAAACATATGGATTATTTGGATAAAATGGAGTCTATGGGAGATGGCATTACTGTAATTCAGCTCTTCCTAGATAATAGGTTTCTGGATAACAGATCCCATACCTGTAACTGGCCTGCTGCTGCCTGAGGAATTGCTAGTAATATAGTACCGCACTCAACGGTAATATTTGGAAAAAAATCAGACGTTTCGAACACCAACTGTGCTCTTTCTCAAGGATATCCTTTTCTCAAGGATATCCACAGTTGGTTAGAGTCCTGCAGCGGGTCGGGTATACGCAAAAACCTGCGGTACCCCGCGGGTTGCGGGTAGAAGTTCCGGGTGCGGGTATAGACGCGGGTTGGCGGTTCTGCAGGTTTACGGGTCACGGGTTGGGCCGCGGGTCTTCACAATATCAATTTTTACTCATTTTTTCTGATCACGTCTACCTCCGATGATCTCACTTCTGGTTTACAATGACAGCACTTCCTGTTTTACTATTTTTTTTCTGATCACGCCTACTTCCGATGATGTCACATCCGGTTTACAGTGACACCACTTCCTGATTCTTGATGGTCCATGTTGCGGATAAGGTACTAGCGTGTCCAAGCGGGTAAGAATGCAGGTTGTGGGTCCAGGTTACGGATTGCAGGTTGCGGGTACAGGTCGGGTACCGAAAAAAAATGGTTGGCGACTGTCACTTTCTAACAAATCAGTCTTAGTTAATTGGTCCCCTAAGCTCCTTGCCCGTTTGTAAGAAAATAAGGGTTTTTCTTTAAACAAATTGCCAAATTGTCTATCATTGCCTAAAATCTCCCAGTGTCTATAAACTATAGATTTAATACTTTGGGAGTGTAAATTGTAACCAACGGTATTCTTTTCATCTTTTGATCCTTTTTTCTTTTGGGGGGATCTGACAGAAGGTCGGATCTATTAATGCCCATAGCTCTGTCCATATGTTTACACAATGATTCACGTGGATAGCCCCTTTCCTCAAATCTGTATCTCATTTGCAACATTCTACTGATTTGTTAGAAAGTGACAGTCGCCAACCCATTTTTTTCGGTACACCACAGAACAGTACTTATCCGTGCCTAGCATGTAACACAACAGGGGTTATTTACATGCTTAAATGTCCGTGCGGAAAAGCTTATGCGGGTAAAACAAAAAGACAAGTAAAGATACGCATTGGTGAACCTAAGAGATCCATTGATAACTGTGACTTAGATAAAATGAAAAATGTTACCCCAATAAGCAGACACTTTAAAACTCATGGCCACAATAGCAAGCAGGGGGTAGTAATAGAGAGAGATTGCTTTTACAGCAGTAAGTCCTATGGATTGAAAGATTGAATACATTAGCACCCATGGGTTTAAATGAAGAATTGAGTTATTCTTGTTTTTATTAATAATGTAATATTTGCTAAGCCTATCCTTGTAAATATGGGATTGTGATTACTGTTTAAAAATATATGTATACATCTTTCCACAGTCACATTTTTTATATATATCGGCACAAAGGAATCTTTTGGTGTATCACAATATGGAAGGCCATAATCTATGGACTAAGATTATTTACGGACACTATGGACTCATATGAGACTATGGTACTATGTATACTTTTTTTCGGCTATGGACACTATGGATTGATATGCATATGGTAGGGTAAATGTCAATCATTGTTATGCTGTCACCACTCAATCACATGGGGGGGGGTTTCTTGTTAACCTTCCCTTTAAATATTTGCATGCACATACTTTGTAAGTAGCACTTGATGAAGGAAACGAAAACGAAACGTTTGCTGGGATCTCACCGTAAATAAAAGAAAACCATTTTTTTGCTGAAGCACTAAAAACTGTGTGCCTTTGTTCTTATTTTTGATCGCTTGTCACAAAAGCTCTTTTTTGCAGCAGAGCTAACACAGAGCACCTCCTATCACTAACATAATTATTTCTCATTAAAGAGAAGCAGAATGAAGTTATGGGCGTTATACATACAATGGTACAATTAGACCCAATTCTATTATTATTGTACATTGCTATTCTTCTTGTGCAACTTCTGTAATTAAAGTAATTTAGAAGAAATGTTTAACTTTTAAGTTAACTTTTAGTATGCTATAGAGAGTCATATTCTGAAACAATTTGTATTTGGGTATCATTTTCTATTATTTGTGGTTTTTGATTTATTTATTCAGCAGCTCTCCAGTTTGCAATTTTGGAAATTTGATTGTTAGGGTCCACATTACCCTAGCAACCTATTGATTTGAATAGGAGAATGGAAGATGAATAGGAGAGGCCTGAATAGAAAGACGAGTAATGAAAAGTAAATAAAAAGTAAAAAGCAATAACAACACATTTGTAGTCTTTGCTTTTTAGATGGAGTCAGTGACCCCTTTTAAAGCTGGAAAGAGCAAGGTAAATAATTCAAATCTATAAAACATAAATAATGAGACCAATTGCAAAGTTGTTAGGATTTGAACATTCCGTAACATAAAGGCAAAGGCAACTTTGGGCGACTATTGAAAACGCATCGCCGCGTGTACATCAGCGCATGTGATTTTGCGCTGTAGCCTATGGGGGAAAAACGCTGAGGCAGTTCGGGGAGATAGTTGCACAAAAGACTTGGCGATAAGTCGCCAGGCAACAAAACCTCCCTGAATCTCCTCATCTGGCCTTACCTTAAAGTTACCTCAAAGGTGAACCACCCCTTTAAGAATTAAGTACGATATTTTATTACTAGATTAATATAATGCACTAATATAATGCACCTAATGCTAAGTTAAAAACTTGTCATACTCTCCTTTTAGTAAACTTGCGATGTTTTGGCAAATTTTCATTTTTGGTAAAAACACTCAATCTTAATAGACATCCTTTAGAAAATATGGCACATTATTAGAGATGCGCCGAATCCAAGATTTGGTTTGGTATTCGGATTCAGCTGAATCCTTGTGCCTGGCTGAACCAAATCCTTAAAATCACTTGACCTTTCATCACACAAACAGGAAGTAAAACATTTTTCACCATTCCCTTCCCTAATTTGCATATGTAAATTAATATTTGCATTCTGTTACATATGCAGCCAGATCTTTCACAAAGGATTCAGAATTCCCAAAATAGGATCCCAAAATGGTGAATTTCATGCATCCCTACCAATTACACTAGAACCTCAATTTTACATCCCCTGATTTTAAGTTTTCCCTCATTTTACACTGTTGTTTTGTGGTCCCACTTTTATATTATTCATAATACATTTCCACGATTTTGCATTTTCCTGGATTTTACACCATTTTTTTGTGGTCCCCTGAAAAACGTAAAATGGGAGTTATACTGTATGTCCAAATAAAAGAAAACAGTAACCTTTACATTTCTGAAGTTAGAGAGAATCCTCTAGCATTGCTTTCCAGCATTAGCCTTATTAGTAAGCATCACATCTAATATATTATTAAATGATCATATTTCTGGAAATCATAATATGAAGCAATATTTTCTACCTCCTGTTGCAAAACAGTAAGGCTAATGACCAGTCCATTTAGTCTATAGAGTTTAGTTATATGTTGAAGTAGAAATCCAGCCTGTTGATGCCATTGGAGGTTTGAATTTTATGGTCACTGCTGTTTTCTCTTACACTTATAATTTTTAATGAGTCAGTGCTAATTTACTATGACACAAGACAGCGAGAATTGCATGTGCATGGAAAACTGCTTCCCTCAGTATCATATATCACATTTTCAGTTAATGGATGGATTGTTTTACATTCATTCTATTTGCAGTGTAGCAGTTCATACAAATGTTTCTGTCTTTCAGCAATAGTGTCCCTGTGAAGTCACCTTTATAACAGTGACGGGGAGTGTTGCTGAGGTGAAAGGGTGGGTAGGAGGCTGTACTGATTGTTCTGACCTCTAAAGATTGGCTTAGTACTTCATTGCACTCCGTACTGGACACACGTTTTTTTTCCTGGTCTTTATTTTGATTTTATTCCAGGAGGAGGGAAGGTGCTTGTAAGCCGGGAGGAAATACAGGTCAGAAGTACATTGCCTGGAATTAATGCTATTAGAACAATCACTGGCTGAACAAGTTATCAGTGAAGGACTTGGATTTATCAGTGAGAAGGGAGAGACGCAGCAAGACACTGTAACTGGAGCACACTGACAGATGGCTGACTTCATTGCTGGGGCCTTGGGAGGTATAGTTACTGCATGTATATGTAGTTACACACTGAGCTACACACTTCTACTTACATACAGTACCAATACTCCTCTCCTGCACCTGTTTCACACAACATTACATTATGTTGGTGCTTTCTATTAACATTCTGCTTTCAGTCTTGGAAATATTACTGTACAGTGCTGAGTACATGCTACTTTGTGCTGTATCTCTACATTAAACTGTACTGGTAATTTATAATTATGAATTACATCATAGTTACATTTTTAATCTTGACAAATGCAGACACCAAAACAATTTACTTACAGTTAAACTTGGTTAATACACAGTATTCATTTTACAAGGCATTCTTTACCCTAGAGTTTTATGCAAATATTCCTCAGTACAGTAATTATGTTTGTAATCTTGTTGTTGTTTTACACATATGCGTATGTCAGAGATACACTCTGAGTGAATTTGGTAAAGCTGTGTTGTACGAAGTTGTATTAAGTTTGTATATGAATGGCTATTCAGCCTAGCAGCTGAGTTTTACTGGGTAGTGGCATTAGTACCTCATTTAGCCCTAGAGAATAAAGATGGCCATACATATCCACTCATTTGGCCAGGTTGCCAAACAAGCAAACTCTGAGGTTGGTGATATTGGGCTGATCCAATCGTGGGCCCCCAAAGCCCAACGATAGAATCACAACTAGGAGTATACGGGTGGTCAGACCCAGGACCACATCAACTAACCAATGTGTTTTTTGATCTCTTGGGATTTTTAAACCTGGCTGATTGACATCTGGCTGATTTTCGGCCAGATATCGATCAGGGGATGCCCGTTGGAGGGTCCCATACACTGCCCAATAAGATGCTGCAGATTATATTGGCCCATGAATGGGGGGCTTAAGGAACTATAAGTACTATACTGATTGTTCTAATAATAAACTGCATTGACACACATTCTGTACTACCTGTACTATCTATTATTTTTTTAAAGAAACACAGGCAACAAATGTATTGTTGTCCAAAGTGGTTATACATACACCACATTGTCTTCTGGGCATAGGGGGCTCAGTGTAACTCATGCACTAATGTTAATGCTAGTCAGAGGGAAATTTGGGAGCACCTGCTAGTGTTGTAATGGTGTGTTCAGAAACCAAATAACTGTAAGCTTAACTACTTAACTATTTCCTTTATATTGGTTTTAATAAAGATAGGCATCACCTTTTCAAATGAATCATATGTTTCACACACAGTTGCCTGACTACTGCAAAGGTCACCACCATTGTACTCTGAAGGAATGGAAGCATGTCCTTTGGAGTTATAAATGACCCTGCAGTAACAGTTTGGGGAATGCTCTTATCTGTTTCAGCACAATAATCCTATGCTACACAAAATCATACAAATGTGTTTGCTTCTATGGGATTGGAAGAACCTGGCTGGCCTGCAGAGATCCCTGACCCCAACCCAACTGAACATCTGTTAAATGAATTGGAACACTGACTGTGAGCTAGGCCTGACCCCAACATAAATGCTTCATCACACTTATGCTATTGTGATTTAGCAAATCCCATCAACAATGTTCCAACATCTAGTGGAAAGCCTTCTCAGAGGAGTAGGGGCTTTTACAGCAATAAAGCAAGAACCTCCACATTAATACCCTAGTTTTTGGAATGAGATGTCGAACATGCAAGCATCTGAATAATTTTGGTCAAATGGTGTATGTCTGGGCTGAGCTGACAGCATAGGAGGGCTTTTAATCATTGAAAAGCACTGCTGCCTTTTTAAACCATATGAATGTGATTGAACATGGCTGATAGGAATATGCCAGTATCACTTTATACATTTGCCATTGCCTTTTTTTTTTTTTTGCTAAACGGTTGCTCTATTGAAGAGATGGAAATGATACAGGCTAAAATAAGTCAAATCAGGTAACCTAGCTCTATAAATATGTACAATGGGCTTAACCGAAAGGCTGTTGCTCTAAGGACTGTAGGCTGTATTGATGAAACAGCAAACAAGAATTAAAAAACAAACCTTTTTGTTGATATGGATCTTGATGACATTGAACTCATTTTACAACACCTGTCCTTGATAACACTTTTATCTGGTGAGCTTTTCACAGACCTAACCACTTTCCTAGGCTTGTCTTCACCATATACAGTTTCTAAATATGTGTACAGGTTGCTAGTCACAGTTCACTTTTCTCATTCAGTTAGAAAGGTGATATAGCGGCCCCCTAAAGCTGGCGATATCGAGCTGATCTGATCATGGGCCCTGGGGCTGAACAATCGGATCATTACAAGGAGAAAAAAGGTGGTCGGATCAAGGAAGGCATCAATGAACCGATTCAGTCCTCGATCTGACATGGTGTTTAAGCCCGGCTAATTGACATTTGGCTGACTTTCTACCAGATATTGGGGAAGCCCGTTGGAGGGCCCCATACACTGGACAAATAGCTGCCGACTTAATCTGTTGGCAGCTTATATTTGCCTGTGTATGGGGCGGGGGCCTTAAAACATTTGACTGATACACATCAACACCACCAAGAATGCTGACCAAACTCTTATAGCTGAAACCATGAACTTTCATAATGGAAAGAGCAGCATCCAACTCTTGATTCCAGTCTGAATTTTGGCCTTATTATACTAAAGACCACAGATTTATGAATGTGTAACATCATGTTTTTGAGTCATTACCCCAGGCAACAAAGCCAAACTAAATAAGTGGGATCATAAAACACAATGGAATGGCACTTTAAAACATCTAACAACAGACTAATTGATAGCATTTTCTTTTTACTGTAGGTGCTTGTGGGGTTATGGTTGGCTACCCTCTCGACACTGTTAAGGTATTACATCTATACTGCATAATCAAATATGT
Source organism: Xenopus petersii (assembly GCA_038501925.1). Taxonomy (NCBI): domain Eukaryota; kingdom Metazoa; phylum Chordata; class Amphibia; order Anura; family Pipidae; genus Xenopus; species Xenopus petersii. The sequence goes on along the minus strand of CM076686.1, from coordinate 50,767,921 downwards.
CATTTTATCATTTTGTTTTAGTGCTAACAAAAATATTTTCAATGTATGGCAACAGGTTCGAATTCAAACTCAAAAGAACTACAATGGAATTTGGCACTGTGTTCACTCAACGTACAAAATGGAAAGAGTAAGTCAGTAGTGCATTCTGCATTGTGCAAAGGAACTTCCAGAGGTTCTGGGTTAGTACATATTTTATAGCAGCACCCCAAACCTTATAGGAAATTAGCCCAGTTAGATGATATTTCAGTATCATACCAGGTTATGAAATAGCTGATTAAATCCAATAAAGTTAGTAACAGAAATGTCAGTATAAGACTACGTATAAAATAGTGATGCACTGAATTCAGGATTCGGTTCAGGATTTGGCCTTTTTCAGCAGGATTCAGATTCAGCCAAATCCTTGTTACCGGCCAAACCTAATTTGAATCCTAATTTGAATATGTAAATTAGGGGCAGGTAGGGAAATCACATGACTTTTCCTTTCCTGTCCTTAATTTGCATATGTACATTTGCATATGCAAATTAGGATTCAGATTCAGTTTGGTATTCAGCCTGATCTTTCACCAAGGATTCTGGGATTTGGCCAAATCCCAAATAGTGGATTCGTGCATCCCTAGAATAAAAGCAGTGAAGCAACAGATCCTAAAAAGCCTAAAGCATTTAGGGGCACATTTACTAAGGGTCGAATATCGAGGGTTAATTAACCCTCGATATTCGACCCTTGAAGTAAAATCCTTCGACTTCGAATATCGAAGTCGAAGGATTTACCGCAAATACTTCGGAAAAATCTTTAAAAAAAAATTTTTTAATCCATCGATCGAAGGATTTTCTTTCGATCATAAAAGAAAGCTTATGGGGAAGGTCCCCATAGGCTAACATTGAAGCTTGGTAGGTTTAAAGTTTAAAGTAGGTAGTCAAAGTTTTTTTTTTAAAGAGACAGTACTTCACTATCGAATGGTCGAATAGTCGAACGATTTTTAGTTTGAATCGTTTGAATCAAAGTCGTAGTCGAAGGTCGTAGTAGCCTATTCGATGGTTGAAGTACTCAAAAAAAAACTTCGAAATTCAAAATTTTTTTACTTCGAATCCTTCACTCGAGCTTAGTAAATGTGCCCCTAAGTGTGTTTCTCAGAGGTAACAGTACACCCCTCCCTTTTCTGATAACCTATCAATCAGTAAAAAATGGCAACAAGAGAGTCTCTGTATGAGATTCTTTGTGCATGAAACACATTAGAATGCTTGTGACATACAGTACACTTTAACTGTTTGTAATAAATATATTAATGTTTATATTTTTCTACTGAATTCTGGGTTCCTCTAAACTGTTTGTTACCCCTGTGCCTTTGTCTTTGTGTCCTGTGCTCCTAGTATTTGTTGTTTTGCTTCCCCTTGTTGTAGGTTTGTGGCTTTAGCATTGGAGATATTTATACTTTTGCTGCTGCATAATGTTTCTTATGGGGTTATTATGCTATTTTAGAAAACAAACTGCATTTGCTACACTAAATTAAACTACCATTTCAAAAATAGCTGTAGTCAGTATGAATGAAAGTAGTAGTTCCGTGACAGATAATGAGCCATATGCTGCACATCCTTGTGTAGGTGTTATTTTCTCTAACTCTCAATGCTTTTCTTACAAGGTGTCTGGGTTTTTCAAAGGAATGTCAATGCCCATGTCCACAGTATCTGTCAGCTCATCTATAGTGTTTGGTGTGTATAGAAATGTTCTCCGCAATTTGTGCAAATTAAAATATGGAACAACAACAGTGAAGCCATCAAAGTTTGATATATTCCTCTCTGGCTATGCTGCTGGAGGAGCTCAGGTATGCAATTATCACTGGGTGGAGGGTGATTTTTTTTGCTTGGGGAGGGTTATTAAAGACATTTTCTATACTGATTTTTTTATAGAATCCAATGGCCAATTCCTTATAATTCCCACAGGCCAGAATTTGTGGGAAGGCCACAAAGGCCTGGGCTTAGGACAGCACATTTACAGGGGCAGCATGCCTCCATGCTGCATTTGCTTTCATCCAGAAAACTGGGAAATGGGCAAGCAGGATTTCTGACAGTTGTATAACTGTCTTGTGCGCCATTTCCCCAGTGCTCTAGGACCCAACGAGGCAGGCCTGGACTGGGAGTCAAAATAGGCCCTGCCATTCCAAGTACACAGAGGCCAAACAGCCCCTACCAGCCCAAACAGCCCCTACCAGCCCACTCTATGGTAACTTTCTATGGAACGATACAGCAGCCCCTCTGGTATTTGCCAGAACCCATAGATTGCCAGTCCGGAGTGTCTGTGTTGGGGGAGTAGCATTCACAGGTGTTGTAAGTTGGCCAGCCTGAGGCGCACATATTGTAAATCTGAGACTGATTTCCCCAGAACACATGGCAGGATAAATACAGTAGCAATTTCACATAAAACGCTTCCCAGAACTCCTTGTAGGATAAATGTAATTGACAATTTCTTATATAATACCCCAGAACACATGGCAGAATAAATACAGTACAAAAACCATATAAAAAGCCCCAGAACAAATTTGATAATACATTGCAAGCTCCATTTATAATAACTTCAGAACACATGGTAGCATAAGTGCACTGCCAGCTTTATGTATAATACCTCCATCTTGTTTGTTGAAGGTTGTGTACAGATAACAATTTCATAAATCTATCTATTTAGTTGACTAGTCTAAGGAAGTCTACAGAGAAAGTCAATATGACAACTCCAGGTCATATTGAGGGACAAACAAATGGGAGCATATTCAAATGTCTTTGCCTCTATTTTTACATTATGTTGTGATATATACCATGCTACCTATTTCTTGTATATATGTATACGTGCATAAATAGGTGTTTGAAAAACAAAGCACATATTTGTAGTTAAATGGCCACTCCATTTTCAACTGTTCTTTTAGATTCACTTCAGTGTATATTTATTTTCCCTTTATGCTTGGCCTACCACTACAGCCTCTTTAAAAGTGATAGTGGCTAGGAAACATTTGCACTGAGAATGAACATGACTGCCTACTTTACTGTATAAATTGCTAATTGAAACTGTTTCTTATTCTAGATTTTAGTTTCCTCTCCTGCTGACATGGCGAAGGTTCGTTTACAGACCCAAATGTGTCCATCTAATTCTACCACAAGCTCTTTGCTGACTGGGCCCAAGTATACAGGCCCGATTAACTGCTTGTTGACAATTGTAAAAGAGGAGGGATTTCTTGGTCTGTACAAAGGCTCCTCTGCTTTAATGTTCAGAGACTGCAACTCCTTTGCAACGTATTTCCTGTCTTATGCCATTTTGCGAGAATGGCTTCTACCATTTGAACAAAGTAACTCAGGTACTTTTCAAGGCAACATATTTGACATTATGAAAGTTAATATACCTCTGTCTGAACTCCCATTCTCCCATCACTGAACTACAAGGTGAATTCTACTATCTTTATTGTTTAAAGTAGGGGGTATATTATCCTCCAGATTCACAGTACCCAACTGATTTCCCTTCATAATGTGCTCCTGTGAAATGCTCTGTGATATGTGTATATGTAAATAGTTTACCATTTGGGCTTATGGTTGTTCACTGATGTCCAAATTCTTTTTATCTTTAGTTATAGCCAAAGACTAAGGTGAATTAAAATGCAGACTTACATCAATATAAGCCAAGGGAGTATATTTATCAAAGATTGAAGTTTGAGATCACCACAGTCCACAAGAGTGAAATATTACATAGTTACATCGGGTTGAAAAAAGACAAAGTCCATCAAGTTCAACCCCTCCAAATGAAAACCCAGCATCCATACACACACCCCTCCCTACTTTTAATTAAATTCTATATACCCATACCTATACTAACTATAGAGCTTAGTATCACAATAGTCTTTGATATTATGTCTGTCCAAAAAATCATCCAAGCCATTCTTAAAGGCATTAACTGAATCAGCCATCACAACATCACCCAGCAGTGCATTCCACAACCTCACTGTCCTGACTGTGAAGAACCCCCTACGTTGCTTCAAATGAAAGTTCTTTTCTTCTAGTCTAAAGGGGTGGCCTCTGGTACGGTGATCCACTTTATGGGTAAAAAGGACCTCTGCTATTTGTCTATAATGTCCTCTAATATACTTGTAAAGTGTAATCATGTCCCCTCGCAAGTGGCTTTTTTCCAGAGAAAACAACCCCAACCTTGACAGTCTACCCTCATAATTTAAGTCTTCCATCCCTCTAACCAATTTAGTTGCACATCTCTGCACTCTCCCCAGCTCATTTATATCCCTCTTAAGGACTGGAGTCCAAAACTGCACTGCATACTCCAGATGAGGCCTTACCAGGGACCTATAAAGAGGCATAATTATGTTTTCATCCCTTGAGTTATTGCCCTTTTTTATGCAAGACAGAACTTTATTTGCTTTAGTAGCCACAGAATGACACTGCCCAGAATTAGACAACTTGTTATCTACAAAGACCCCTAGATCCTTCTCATTTAAGGAAACTGCCAACACACTGCCATTTAGGGGCCGATTCACTAAATTCGAGTGAAGGATTCAAAGTAAAAAAACTTCGAATTTCGAAGTATTTTTTGGGCTACTTCGACCATCGAATGGGCTACTTCGACCTTTGACTACGACTTCGAATCGAAGGATTCGAACTAAAAATCGTTCAACTATTCGACCATTCGATAGTCGAAGTACTGTCTCTTTAAAAAAAACTTCGACCCCATAGTTCGGCAGCTAAAAGCTACCGAAGTCAATGTTAGCCTATGGGGAAGGTCCCCATAGGCTGGGGAAGGTCCCCATAGGCTTTCCTAAGTTTTTTTGATCAAAGGATATTCCTTCGATCGTTGGATTAAAATCCTTCGTTTCGAAGGATTTAATCGTTCGATTGAAGGAATAATCCTTCGATCACAGAATTTGCGCTAAATCCTTTGTCTTCGATATTCGAAGAATTTCAATTCCTAGTCGAATATCGAGGGTTAATTAACCCTTGACATTCGACCCTTAATGAATCAGCCCCTTAGTGTATAACTTGCATTTATATTATTTTTGCCAAAGTGCATAACCTTGCATTTATCAACACTGAACCTCATTTTCCAGTTTGCTGCCCAGTTTTCCAACTTATACAAATCAGTCTGCAAAGTGGCAGAATCCTGCATGGAACCTATAGTTCTGCACAATTTAGTATCATCTGCAAAAATAGAAACAGTACTTTCAATGCCCACCTCCTCTCTCCATTCATTTCTATGAGATATTTAAAGGCGTAATTATCAAATGGTGTAAGTTCACCATTTGATAAATATGTCTTTCAAAATCCCATAGAAATAAATGGAGAGTGGCGGTATTTCACTCTAGTGGACTGTGGTGATTTCTGACACTCTTTGATAAATATACCACATAGATCTACACAGCATATCCCTACATAAAAAAACCCATAGGAATGGGATCCCTTATTTAGAATCCTGTTATTCTCTGAATTAGGGGAAGACTCCATTTAATCAAAGAATTCAAATTGTTTAATTTGTTTTCCTTTTTCTGTGAAATAAAGAAACAGTACCTTGTACTCAATTCCAACTCAGATATAATTCATTCTTAGAGGCGATAAAATCCTATTGGGGTGATTGACAGTTCAAATTAATTAGAGATGCACCGAATCCTGGATTTGGTTCGGGATTCGGCCAGGATTCAGCCTTTTTCAGCAGGACTCGGATTCGGCCGAATCATTCTGCCTGGCCGAACCGAATCCTAATTTGCATGTGTAAATTAGGGGTGGGGAGGGAAATCACGTGACAAGGAAGTAAAAAATGTTTTCCCTTCCCACCGGTTCAGGCCAAATCTTTCACAAAGGCTTCGGCCGAATCCAAAAAAGTGGATTCGGTGCATCCCTAAAATTAATTGTAAGTAGACTGAATTACAAAAAATAATTTTTCCCTAAAACCCGCAGATCCAGAGCATTCTGGATAATAGGATCCGTTATAAGGAAACCTGTTATCCAGAAAGCTCCAAGTTACGGAAAGGCCATTTCTAGGGATGGGCGAATTTTTTCACCTGGTTTCCCCCGCAGAAATGACGCCCATAGACTTGTATGGCGTCAAGCGTCAAAAATAAATTTGTTGTGTGTCATCATTTTTTTGATGCCCATAGACATTAATGGGCATCGGCAACAGAATGGGTCAAATTCACCCAAGCCTAGTCATTTCCCATAGACTTAAATAATTCAAATTGTTTTTTTTCCTTTTTCTCTGTAGTATTAAAACAGTACCTTGTAACTGTTCCCAAATAAAATCAATCTATTTTGTCGGCAAAGCAATAATATTTAATTAACGTTTACATGATTCGTTAGTAGATTTACGATATGGTGATCCAAATTAAGAAAATACACCTTATCTGGAAAACCCCAGGTCCCGGGCATTCTGAATAACTAGTCCCATGCCTGGCCTGTATAAGATAAGGGATTTAATGCAACTATAAATATATCAGAAGACACCTTGGAAAAATGTGATTTATATAAAAACATTTCATTGGAGATCTTCTATTAAACAATATGATCTGAGCTTTTTAAAAAAACGTGTTCCATTCAGTCTAAGTTTCAGTGCTATAAAATAAAAATATTACAGAGGATAACATGTAATTGTAGGATTTGTTAATCACTGCAATGTGTGGTCAAGGGTCTGAATACTTATAGGGTTATGTCACATTTGGCATATCTCCAGCCTGTGTCTGTTCAGCATTGACATGAATCACATCCACCTGTCGTTGTGTACACTGGATCTGGCCTGAAAACACAACACCGCATGTGACATAGTCCTTACAAGACACTGATATATATATATCGTTTCTGTAGACTGAAACATAACCTTAGGTAGATCATCATTAGAAATACTAGAGGCTAACTAATACCCACCTATGCTTACCATGAATGCAATCTTAGATAACTCTAATCCTTTGGTTTATTCATATGCTTTATTCGATAATCTATTTTTTTTAGACAAGTCAGTAATGTTACATTGCAGCCCTCCTATTAATCCTATTAACACTATAGAGGTATGGAATCTGGTATCCAGAATGCTTGGGACCAGGGGTTTTCATTATAAGGAGTCTCTCTGTAATTGAGATCTCTATAACTTAAGCCTGGTAAAAAATAATTTAAACATCAATTAAGTCAATAGGAAATGTTCTGTCTCCAATAAGGATGAATTATGTTTTAGTTGGGATCAAGTACAAGTACAAGTTACTGTTTTATTACTACAGAGAAAAAGGAAATAATTTTTAATTATTTTAAAGGGGTGGTTCACCTTTAAGTTAACTTTCAATATGTTATACAATGGCCAATTCTAAACAACTTTTCAATTGGTTTTCATTATTTATTTATTTTCTATAGTTTTTGAATCATTTTCCTTTTCCTTCTGACTCATTTCAGCTTTTAGATGGGGGTCATTGACCCCCCAAAAAACAAATGCTCTGTAAGGATAGAAATTTGCTGTTAGGGGCAGATTTATCAAGGGTTGGATTTCGAAGTAAAAAATACTTTGAAATTCAACCATCAAATTGAAATACTTCGAATTCGAATATCGAATTCAAACTTTTTTCATTGTATTCTGCGGTCGAAGTAAATCGTTCGATTGAATGATTAAATCCTTCTGATCTAACGATTTAATCGTACGATTTTACGTCTACTTCAAAAAACTTGAAGGCTAACATAGGACTTTGGCAGGTTTAATTTGGCGAAGTATTGAAGTCAAAGTTTTTTTAAAGACACAGTACTTTGATTATGGAATGGTCGAATATTCAAACTATTTTAATTATTATTTACAAATTCGAAGTCGTAGTATCCTATTCGATGGTCGAAGTATCCAAAAAATTACTTCGAACTTCGAATTTTTGTACTTCGAAAATTCCCTCTAATTCACTTCGACCCTTGATAAATCTGCCCCTTATTGTGTCTTATTACTACTGCTCTTTCTATTCAGACCCTCCACTTTTCATATTGCAGTCTCTTATTCAAATCAATGCATGGTCATTTGGACCCTAGCAACCAGATTGCTGAACACAAACTGGAGAGCTGCTGAATAAAATCACAAATAATAAAAAATGAAACCAATTGCAAATACTCTCTGAATATCACTCTCTGCATACTAAAAGTCAACTCAAAGGTGAACAATCCCTTTAATTATTTGTTTAAAATAGTCTATCTATCATTATTCTAATCGGCCATTGGACTATCTCTTGATGTTCATACTAATCATGACGACCTAGACACATTTGAGTTTAATTTGTGGGGTGTATGCTTCCATTATTCATGTTTATTACATAATATACATTGTTTAATTCAAACCAGTGGATTTGTTTTTTGTTTTTTTTTTTTCTTACAGAATTTATAGGAGTTTTATTTGCTGGTGGTTTTGCCGGAGTGGTGGCTTGGGGCATCGCTACCCCCATGGACGTCATTAAGTCTCGCCTGCAGGCTGATGGAGTTACACAGCAGAGATACAGAGGGGTGCTTCACTGTATCAGAGAAAGTGTGAGGCAGGAAGGGATCACTGTTCTGTTTAAAGGACTCTCACTGAATTGTCTGCGGGCTTTTCCTGTAAACATGGTGGTATTTCTTACTTATGAAGCCATATTGAGACAAATCAAACCATTTTCCGAATGAACTAAATTAGCTTTTGTTTGTTTGTTTTATATAGCATAAATTTATATTCTGGTATATATTTCAACTCTAATCAGTAGAATAGCATACATCCTATTGTGAGCATGTTATCATGCATAGTTTGCATTGATAAGAGGGCTCATAGAGGATTAAGGGACCAAGAAAGCAGAATTCTCTGTTACAGTAATTGCCAAACAGAACTGTGCATGGGCAGAGACAGTTGAGCTAGCACTTCTGTCTCACAGCACAAGGATCTTGAGTTTAATTCTGGCCAATACCCTAACTAAATATTATGGTTTCTATATTTTCTTTATTCCTCCCAGAACCCAAAAAATACTGGTATAAAAATAATCTTAGTTTGTATGTGGGGCCAGATATCTATATGTTAGGCTATTTGTCAATATTAGTTATTCATGATATATTGTAGGGTGAAGTGACTAGAGGAATACTCAAACGAATGCAACTCTGCCTGTCTCATACATGAGCCCATCTGATCCACAAACACCAACTGGCCAATGGTACATTGAAAGTGAGGAGCAAGACAGGTAGGGGGAGACTTAGGGGATTGAAGAGAGGGCAAGGTATATTAAAGGGATACTGTCATGGGAAAATTTTTTTTTTTTCAAAATGAATCAGTTAATAGTGCTGCTCCAGCAGAATTCTGCACTAAAATCCATTTCTCAAAAGAGCAAACAGATTTTTTTATATTCAATTTTGAAATCTGACATGGGGCTAGACATTTTGTCAATTTCCCAGCTGCCCCTGGTCATGTGACTTGTGCCTGCACTTTAGGAGAGAAATGCTTTCTGGCAGGCTGCTGTTTTTCCTTCTCAATGTAACTGAATGTGTCTCAGTGGGACATGGGTTTTTACTATTGAGTGTTGTTCTTAGATCTACCAGGCAGCTGTTATCTTGTGTTAGGGAGCTGCTATCTCGTTACCTTCCCATTGTTCTTTTGTTTGGCTGCTGGGGGGGAAAAGGGAGGGGGTGATATCACTCCAATTTGCAGTACAGCAGTAAAGAATGATGGAAGTTTATCAGAGCACAAGTCAAATGACTTGGGGCAGCTGGGAAATTGACAATATGTCTAGCCCCATGTCAGATTTCAAAATTGAATATAAAAATCTGTTTGCTCTTTTGAGAAATGGATTTCAGTGCAGAATTCTGCTGGAGCAGCACTATTAACTGATTCATTTTGAAATTTTTTTTCCCCCCCATGACAGTATCCCTTTAAGGAGCACAGGAGAGCAGAGGGACTGAAGTGACTGAGGGACAGAAAAAGAATTGGGAGAAAAGAAAGAGTATAGATGGCAAAAATGTTTGGATTGTAAAGTGGAGAGGGTCTGCACAGTGTAACGTGAAGGGTAAAGGTTAGTAAAAGAAGGAAAGATTACGGGTCATTGGAAATCATCAAGTGATTTTCAGTTTATTAATAGTCAAGTATTACCAGTTTTGAATTATCACCAATATATTAAGAACACAAGAATTAATATTTGCCAAGAGAAATTTCTCCAGATAGGCCATTATAACGATAGAGCAGCCACTTTAGCATTTCATTATCTATGTCACCTCCTCCATGCTAATCTCCCACATACATAATTTCTTCATGTGAAAATTCGGAAAATGTGAATTCTCCATAATAAAATTGTATGAGGAAAATAACTCCAGTTCATGCAGGTAGAACACGACTTGATAAGTTCCACCTTTATTCAGCACTTACAAGCGCCTCAATGAGTACAGCATAACTGTTGTGATTTAAAGGGGGACTACTGAGAACATGAAAATGTAATATACACTTCACCACACTGAAATAAAAATATTTGAAAATACAATCAATTAAAAATTCTGCATCCTTTCCAAAATAATAAAGTTTATCTTCATTATCCCTCTACATCTGTTTCTCTTCATGCAGAACTAGGGTATCAGATATTCATTGAGGGATAGATCCAATATATCTTATAGGAGCTCCCTTTCCTAGCAGATGAATTAGAGCTCACTCAAATAACTGATTCCAGTACAAAAAAAAATCGAACAAAATAACTCCCTTTTGCATAAGTCCCGCATGTAGAGAGACAGGATTTCTGGTGGGTTTTAATAAAGTGAGCTTTAATACATGTTCTAGGCAAAATGAGCCCCCCTGTAAGATATATTGGATCTAAAGGTGGCCATACACGGGCCGATAAAAGCTGCCAACAGACCGCGGGCAGCTTATTGGCCCGTGTGTGGGGCCCTCCGATGGGCTTCCCCGATCGACATCTGTCCGAAAGTCGGCCAGATGTCAATCGGACTGGACTAAAAATCCCGTTGGATCGCGGCCGCATCTGTTCGTTGATGTGGTCCCGCGATCCGCTCGCCTGTTACCCATCATTAGGATCCGACATCGCCAAACGAGCAGATCTCTCCGTGTATGGCCACCTTAACTGTCAATGATTATCTGACACCCAACTCCTGCATGAAGAGAGATTGAAGATAAACAGAAGCTGAGAAAGAAATAGTGAAGATGTACTTGATTATTTCAGAAACAATGCCGAATATTTAACGGATTGTATTTTTTTTTATTTCAGTATGATGAAGCTTATATCACATTTTTAGTTCCCATTTTAAAGAACTAAACATTGATTAACTCTTTTTGTAATAAGAAAGAATTGTAATTGTTCCCATGCTCATCAGTAACAGGCTTAGGAATTCAGTACATGAACAAACCTGGCAGAAAGCTGTGACTATTCTATAAATAACTCACACCCTGAACATCTTGTTCTTTGTCGGGACAGTTTATACAAAACACAAGCGTAGATGATAGTGCTGAAGAATGTTTTATCCTTGAAATCTATTTTTAAGGGGATGGAGTGAGTTGCTGGAAAGAATATTAGACGGTGACTAGTTGATACGATTTTGCAGAGTAGAAGTTTCTGTTGATCACATAACTGGTGGAACTGAATATCAAATCTTTATTAACAAGTGAAGTTAAGACATGAGGGGTTTCTGTCACATACAGCTTTACTGTGTAACGTTTATGGCAGTAAATGGTCTTATAGTGCCATGTTCTAAACATTGAAAAATACAGAACCGTGGACTTGATTCTGTTACATGTAGAAGAAGAGGACCAAAAGAAGAGGTTGTTTATTTTACTGCACCACAATGTGCAAAGTGCAATCGCAATGTTTTTTTTTACCCAAAATGTAGTGCTTTTTGCTATAATTCCCACAATCCTTCATACAACAGAATGTGGTAAATTTAGCATCCCTGCAAGATCACTAGTGGTTGCAAATTACATAGTTTGATTCTCCCGGTCATTGACATCCTTCCTCATTTTCTTAATGCATGGACTACTGGCAGCAGTGAGGGGAAGGGACAAGCTCATTATCTCTCTATAAATGTATTCTGATCATTCAGTGGCAGTTAAAAAAAGCACACATTTATCATTTTTAATAAAACACAAACTTTGCATTACTTTTAACCATAGGAACACACAAAAGACAATTACAGTACATGCCCTATTTATCTAGATATGATAGTTATACAGTAAAACCTCAATTTTACACCCCCTGATTTTAAGAATTCCATTTTATTTTTGTATTGCATATTGTTTTTTTTGGTCCCACCACTATAAACTGCATAATGCATTTCCCTGGTTTTTCTTTATTTTCTTGGCCCCTTGAAAATCCTAAAATGGGAAGTTCTACTGTATGTGCATGTTTAATCTTATAACACATGGGTTTATTCCCCACAATGCCCATCAGTTCTTAAGTTATAGCAAAACTGGGCATAGACTGGCAAAATATCCAGATGGGAGTTACTGGTATCACTACCTTATGTATTCAATAGAATCTTGTTGAGTTGTCCTTTCTTTTAAATTATTGAATTCTGTAACAAACATAACAGATTCCAAATCATCAAATCAAAGTAGGTATGTGTAAGTCTGTACTACTGGAAGAGCATATACTTGCTGCTAAAGAGGTTACATATATGTGCTCATTATGTTTCTTTATATTATTGTGCATTACTGTGGTAGGATCAGCTAGGGATGCACCGAATCCAGGATTCGGTTCGGGATTCGGCCAGGATTCGGCCTTTTTCAGCAGGATTCGGCCAAATCCTTCTGCCCGGCCGAACGGAATCCTAATTTGCATATGCAAATTAGGGATGGGGAGGCAAATTGCGTGACTTTTCGTCACAAAACAAGGAAGTTACATTATTTTTCACTTCCCACCCCTAATTTGCATATGCAAATTAGGGTTCGGATTCAGTTCGGTATTCGGCCGAATCTTTCACAAAGGATTCGGGGGTTCGGCCGAATCCAAAATAGTGGATTCGGTGCATCCCTAGGATCAGCCATAAGAAAGCTATACTTTTATGTAAACTAAAATATTCTGCATTTGCACAATATTATGTACTTAAAGAAACCAAAAAAAAAAAAACACAGGGAAGATTACAAAGGGTCAATCACAAAACTGGTAGGCGTGTACCACTCCAGAAAAAAGCCAAGATTGCAAATGCTAATTTTAAAATAAATATTGTACACCTATACTAACCACAAACATTCTTGGGAACACATTTTATATCCCGAAAAGAATATGTTTGCAAAGAATTGTTCTGGTTTCTGAAAACTTTATGCAAGCCCAGGCACACATATCTATCTACACATATATAACTATATATCTACACATATATCTACACATATATATCTATATATCTATATATATATATATATATATATCTATATCTATATATATCTATATCTATATATATCTATATCTATATATATCTATATATATATACACACACACACATACACTCACACACTTATATAGATAGGGCAAATATGTTATGCAATGTTGAACATAATTAAGGTGAGATTAGATCAGGCACAAAATGGAATGATTTTTGGGCAGTTTTGTGTAATTCTACATCACACATGAACTGAGGGTCAGTTAGCTGATATACTGGACTACCAGAATTGAAACATTTGCCAGACATTTACAGGACAATGGAATGGGGTGCAGGGATAGGGCAGACTATGGACAGATTAAAGCAGATAAGGAGGCTGCTATGGGAAATAGGATTTGGGCAGATTGTTGTGTTCATACCAGCCCTGACTAGTTCTTTACTGGCTAGGCAGGTGGATAACTGGCCAGGTGGCAACCCTACATATTACAGGTGTGTGGGCCTGATTTTATCAAGATGATGATATTATATACAGCAGTCTTTGCAGCCCATGGGCAGACAAGCATTGTTTCTAAGATTATATCTGTTCTGTACAGTCTCTATACTGGAAAGGACAGTTAGACAAAAAACAAGCTGAAACAAGAAAATAGGCTCCCCAACTCTGCGTGTGGGGCTCTAACTTTTATACTGCTGGGAGTACCCTGCCAGTGATATGTGAGTACTGCACCACTAGTGTAGTAAGTGACTTAATAATGGGTGTGCAGTGAAAAACTTAAAATTGGAACTTACCAAGATCTGCCAAGATGTTGTTTCAGTGGAAAAGACAATTGAATAACCCTCTAAGTATGTTAAAAATCCCATATAACAAACCTTTTGTACTAAATGCAGCCAGTGCGGAAGAGTGAGTGTGTCAGGGCCCAAAGGCGCAGTTTGGAGTGCGGACCAAGGAGGAAGCAACTAGGCAAACACAGTTCATGGTACAAAGGGTTTAGGCAGAAGAATCGTCAGTTCAGGCAAAGGTCGGTCCAGGCAGCAAGATAACGTGGTCGATATTCCAGGCAGAGGTCGGTTCAGGCAGCAAGATATCAAAGGTCTCAGGCAAAGGTCAAAGATCAAGGAATAAATAATAGTAAGCACCCAGGAACTCAGGATAGAAGAACCTATACTCGGGCACTGAGAGACCTTCTGGCGACTTTAAATAGGTGGCTTTTCGCGCAAAAACACGCTGGATGACATCACAGGACATGCGCCAGAATATGCGCCAGTGTCTGCACGTTTTTGGACGCCATCGTCTAAAGTATGCGCCAGCGTAAATATGTGGCGCAAAAACACCAGCGTCACTCTGGCGTCTGACGGCCGCATGGCTTCTTCTGGGCGCCGCCATCTTGGATGCGCCAACGACGCCTTACAGAGTGAAAGACTGGTGATTATTTTAATTAAAATATAGTTATGATTTCCACTTATGTACAACTGACTGATTAGTAGTTTGCTGTTAAAATGTACTTACACTACTGAATAAGAAAGTGCAATCATAATTATTTTATTATGTTAGTATGGGTTAGAATAGTTCAATAGCACAGATGCAAAATTATAAATATGAATTATGAAGAAGGTATTGATACCTTGGATAAGTTTCACTTTAAGTCCTCTGGGAGTGCGATACCAAGATCAACAAATCCACATAACTTGCCTTACAACATGTCAATTTGACACATATTCCAAAATAAGTGGGAGGTGCAAATGCGATCTTATTTGGTTGATAATTCATTGTAGAGTACATTGTTGAATTGCAGAATCTTTTCTTTTAAAACTTTCTAAAAATCAAATGCCAACTTTCTAGGCATCATAAACTGTTTGACTGCTTCTTCTGTAATGTGTTTCCTTCTCTCCTGGTGTGCTGCGATCAATGGCTGCAGGGTTTCTATAAGGATTTTCTTAAGCTCTCCTGTTAGAAGGGCACCACTTGAATAATCCTAGAAAACAAACACAATCTGTAGTAAGGGGATAAATACTTAGTAGTAGAGTTGGCTGTTTATCCATAATATTGGTATCATCTCTAATAAGGCACAAACTTCCATACATTTTGAACTTGGTCCCTTGGACCCAGCACTAGCAAAACATATGGTGCCAAGACCTAGTATAAGGGGTTGAGTTTAAATCCCAGCAGTGGGGCTATTAAAGTATATAAGCATCTAGAAAAGGGCTATACTTAAAGTAGTGCATGGATAAAACAGTAATATTTCCAACTCCAGCAACTGGCATGATTGGTTTTCACGGGTTATTGCCCAGGTAAAGGTTTGCCCAGTGTTTATAAAGGAAACCCACTTTGTTTGACTGTGTGTAGTTTCTTCAGTTTGCATCAAAGTTTTTCTTGTTAAATACATTTCTGTGTACTGTTAAATAGGAAATATAAAAGTGATGTTTCAGTTGGGTGAGGCCTGAGGTGAAAAATTGTCTTTCTCCAGTTTGTTCTGGACTAACATATATACCCAAGTATATTATTGGTTATATTAGCTAGGCAATGTTAGCCTTCAATAAACACTGGCCTTAAGATGAAAGTGATGATCTACTTTAGGTTTACAAATGTTAGGTCTCAGTACCATCAAAGGCAGCTGGATATGAATGCCAATTTTAAAATCACACATTAAGTGACACATCATTAACTTGTATCAAATGCATGCTTTAGTGGTTCTATGTTTTCTGCTCACTATACCACTATTATCTTTAGGGGGATGTACTGTAACAAGGGGATTTGTATTGCAACATTCAAGCAGGGAAATACCTTACCTGTTTTATTTGTTCAAGCCTCTCATCATCTTCAAGGAAGAACGTCAAGTACATATAAGAGACATCAACTTCCCAGTTGCCTCCAAATTGCCGGTGTTCTTCAATAGTGTCCTTTCCGCCAGAGAAAGCATACTTGTTGATCTAGTATTAAAAAAGAAGTATGATTTTGGTAAGAGACTACTATATGGATAGTCAATACAGGAATTGATATGAACTCACCTTTGCTAGGAATATGGACACACACATGCTACACTGTTAGAATTTTAAAATGTGCTACCTTATTTTTGATTTGCTTTGCTGTGTCTGTAAGGAATATAGAAGAGTTTGGATCACTGGCGCTCATCT
Source organism: Xenopus petersii (assembly GCA_038501925.1). Taxonomy (NCBI): domain Eukaryota; kingdom Metazoa; phylum Chordata; class Amphibia; order Anura; family Pipidae; genus Xenopus; species Xenopus petersii. The sequence continues at coordinate 50,751,487 of CM076686.1, read as the reverse complement.
TTGTCTGTGCTCCTTGAAGTGCTGGGAAAAATGTTGAGTGCATTAATGCAGGTTTAGGATAATTGATTCGAGGAGCAACATCTCTAGTCATGCGGAAATATGGATCCTATGACAGATAAAAGGTCAATGTTATTTAGAGATAAAATAAAGTGATTAAATTAAAAAAAAACAAAAAAACAACTAGACAACACACAGTAATAGGCTGCATCAACTCCCTCTCCCCTGATATTCACATAAAAGCACTCAGTAAGGAAACAAATGAGTGTGTATTTGCAATATATTGGTAAAACATATAGGTGGTACTTTCCTTAAAGATGCTCGACTGGTTCTAGTTAAGGTTTCACTATGTGGCAGACCAGAGAAAGTATAATTAAAGGAGAACTAAAGCTTAAGTAAAGAAGCAGCTATAAATGTTGTACATTGTGTTTTGTGCTTCTGTACCAGCCCAAGTCAACCACAGCCCTTAAACAGAAAAGATATGTGTCTCTAAACATGCCCCAGTATCTCACCATCTTCTATTCTGCTGATTCACTGCACATGCTCTGTGCTTTTCTCAGTTACTGAGCTTAGGGACTAACTCACAATATACTGTATTTACAGACTATAAATGTCACAATATAAGGCAGCTTAGTACTTAATGCAGATAATTGCTACATGGCAGCTCAGAAACCAGTGCAATTAGCATCAGAATTTAATAATCAGCCCTGTAGCATCAGCTTATATTACAGACAAACCTCATTTTCTGCTTGTAAATTTGCGACAACCCCTAATCTTAGCTTCTCAACAGCTGCTCAGGGCCCACTGAGCATGCGAGTGTCGCAGACACTTTCCAAGATGGTGACCCCTTGTGACAAGTTTCAAGTCCTGGATCATTGCTGCTATTGAGATGTTGAAATGTTAGAGTGGTACAATAAGTTCAGTATGTAAGATATGGCATTTTTAACCATATTCATTTTTATGGTTTAGTTTTCCTTAAAACCACTTGCCCACAATGGAATATGAAGTTCATATACTGGGCCTTTAAAGGAAGGTTATTCCTGTGGCTCTTCAAAATCTATGCTATGGGGCACCAGTGACCCTTTTTCCAAGAATATTCTTTTTAAATTAAACGTGATGATCCTCACTTTTCTGCCACCGAATAAAATGTTTTACATTTGCTATATGTATGCATATATCTCATATCTGTATACAAACATTCAGGAACTATTAAAAAGTTAAGACAGTGTACTTTTGTTTTTTTTTGTAGAGCAGCAGTTGAACAATGGATTTACATAAGTAGTTTTATACCTGGTCAATGGCACATGGGATGAGGCACTGAATGTCTTTTCTACCCTTGAATATTTCTGGGAAGGAACTGCTGAAAGATGGAGCAGCTTGTATGGCTGGAAAGCTTATCTTCCCTATAAGCAATATAGTTGGTTAAATAAACATATTACGTCATCATACTTTTGAACTCAAAAGACAATTGAACTTTACAGAAAAAAATTCTGACCCATATTTCATTAGTATCTCAAGGCTATTCTGCAAGAAATGAAAAACTTACTGTTGTGTTTATCCCATAATAATTATTTCTTTATATAGTTATATAGTTCCCATATATCTTAGCCATGTCTTTAATAATCCCCTTACTAAACAAACAAGAGAATGTATGATCTAACAACCAGGGTTGACTAATAAAGCAATACTGTGACATCAAGGGATCAAGGAGTCATTGCATAGAAGAATTTATAACTAAATTGTGCAATTAATCACATGCTGTTTATAATTATTGTAAGACTAACTGTAAAATGAATGAAAACATCTGCTACCCTTGCTGAATTTGTGTGCATGAGTAAGATCACTCAGTTACCAATAGAAAGCCTCAATTTGGGATACTGACTGACTAGTTCTATGGCTCTGACTGTATGCTTAAAGGGATACTGTCATGGGAACAATTTTTTCCCCCAAAATGAATCAGTTAATAGTGCTGCTCCAGCAGAATTCTGCACTGAAATTTATTTCTCAAAAGAGCAAACAGATTTTTTTATATTCAATTTTGAAATCTGACATGGGGCTAGACATTTTGTCAATTTCCCAGCTGCCCCTGGTCATGTGACTTGTGCCTGCACTTTAGGAGAGAAATGCTTTCTGGCAGGCTGCTGTTTTTCCTTCTCAATGTGACTGAATGTGTCTCAGTGAGACATGGGTTTTTACTATTGAGTGCTGTTCTCAGATCTACCAGGCAGCTGTTATCTTGTGTTAGGGAGCTGCTATCTGGTTACCTTACCATTGTTCTTTTGTTTGGCTGCTGGGGGGGGAAGGGAGGGGGTGATATCACTCCAACTTGCAGTACAGCAGTAAAGAGTGATTGAAGTTTATCAGAGCACAAGTCACATGACTTGGGGCAGCTGGGAAATTGACAAAATGTCTAGCCCCATGTCAGATTTCAAAATTGAATATAAAAAAAATCAGTTTGCTCTTTTGAGAAATGGATCTCAGTGGAGAATTCTGCTGGAGCAGCACTATCAACTGATTCATTTTGAAAAAAAAAAAATTCCCCATGACAGTATCCCTTTAACATTGCTGGTTATGGCTCTTTATGTAAAATGGATATTATAAACACTTACATTGCTTGCACAGATAGAGGTAATTGCCAAAGTAGTTCACACATACTGCCATATAAACATAGCAAGCAGTCTGGAGTTTACATAAGGTCAGTCTTTAAGTCTGAGAATCACAGTTTCTGCACCCAAGAATGAATTACAAAGCCATTGTGCCCCATACTATTCTAAAGGATTAAAATGTATTCTTACCAATGCAGTCACTGTCTGTAAAGCCAAATATTCCTTTCACTTGATTGAAGGTTACATGTTTTTGAACCTTTACAACATTTTGGTAGAATCCTGAACTCTTCCTAAAAAAAAAAATGTCATTAGTTGCAACTCTTAAAGTGGACCTGTCACCCAGACACAAAAAGCTGTATAATAAAAGTCATTTTCAAATTAAACATGAAATCCAATTTCTATTTTTTATTAAAGCATTCATAGCTGTTGTAAGCTCATTTAAAATCTCAGCTGTCAATCAAATAGTGTCTGCCCCTCCTCTATGCTTTAGGCATAGAGGTGGGACAGACAATTACGTTCACTTTCCATTCAGCACTTCCTAGATGTCACTGCTCTCCCCACATTCCCCTGTTCTCTTCACCATTTAATTGTGTAGCCAGGGCATGGGGATGGACATCTGGTCCCCTATTCTGGTGTACAAACAAGATTTTGAGATGATGGAAGGCTTGTCTTTATAACAGTGTCCACAAAATGGCTCCTGCCTGCTTGCTATAGTTATGAATTCCAAGACTGAAGGAAAAAAGATTCAAATCATTTATATGGTGTAAAAGTTAAAGTTAATTTTGTTTGACAATTGAGATAAAATAGGATTTTGAATAATTTTTTTGGGTGATGGGTCCCCTTTAATAGTAGCGGCAGGAGACTCTGTGCCACTGTAGTATTTTAGTAATTTTTTCTAGGTATTCCTCTAATCACAATTTCAAAAGCAGAATGTTGCATTTATTTTCCTTTTGCTTCTTTCCTCCAAAAAACTATAATGATAATACTGCTCACCTTGCAGTCACTGTCTCTCTCTGGCCAAATAAGGTGCAAGTCCAACAAAATTGAGCTATAGAACAGAAAACTCATACTCTCCTACTAAGTACAAATCAATCCATACCAGCAAGGAAATTGCCCCCAAAGAAAGAAAGAAAAGTTGGTCTAATGGCAATAGCCTCTAAAGGTTCATATGCTTGGCAAAGTACTTACCCCATGTATTCAAGATCAGAATAGATGAATGTTTTATTTACATCAAAGCCACATGCTATAATATCTTTGGCATTTTCTATTGAATACTGGTAAGCCTTTTCTAGTGTGAGATCCTTCCACAGATATTTCTCATCATCGGTTAATTGTACAACCAAGGGGACATTGAAAACTTCCTGCAGCCACCTAATAAGGGAAGATATAAGGGGGATTCAAAACAGCATGAAAGCAATAGCAGTAAAATGAATATCAGATGCAGTTACAGGATTATTAGTACCAAATGCAGTTTATTTACATTTTCAGAAAAATATTAAGATTGTCTGTTAATAAGTGAGACAAATACATCAATGGTAGCATTCTCAAATTTCACATCTGCACTTACTTTGTGAAGATAAATGGAATGAGGTGACCCACATGCAATGCTTCAGAAGAAGGGCCCCTTCCTGTGTACAGGTAAAATGGCTTCTTGTTCTCATAAGCATCAAGGACTTTGTGCATATCCCTAAGCACAATAAAGGACAAATATGTTACAGCTATATATATGTACTTAAAGAGATATGGACACCAGAAATTGAACATCTATCATAACAATGTCTGCATGCCATTTATAATTTTGCCATAAAAGTATTTGCGTAATGCTTTCACATTACTTATTACTTATTTTTCCAAGCAAAGATACATGTTGTTTTAAAGCACAAACACGTCAAACCTTTTTATTTTAAAATGAACTGATATATCACAACAAATGTGCATTTGGCATTTTAAAATTACCTGCAGAAACTATACTTTGTAGCAAAATGCATCAATGTTATTGTGCTGCATTTCGACTATGGAAACCAGAGCAATAAAGCAAATATTAATTTTCCTGTTTCAGAAAAATAAAAGAAATTAAATACCTGTGTGAAAAAAATATCCCTCTGCGTAAAAAGTGATGTGGCTTTTGTCCAGTGACTCGTTGTATTCGATCAACGAGTTCTTTATCAATCTTACTGCTCCCAAACCGTACTATAAATGTGAAATAAATAATACATTAATAAATGCAACACCTGCATGGAAAAATATGCAGAAGAAAGCTGGAAACTTCTCAATAACACTTTTCTCTTGTAATGAATCATTTATGATTGTGAAGATCCAGATCATTTCTCCAGGTCATGGTATATCTGTATTAATAGGCTGTAGTCCACTATGTCCTAATAAACTTTTTTGTACTTTTTTTTACTACCTTTGACTGATTTTTGGAGGCACTCAAAACTATTGTTGTTTTCATATGGATATGCACCTGTGAACTGTGGGTGAACTGTGTGTACACCCTCCCCTTTTACTAATGTTTTTTTCTACTATAATTCTATTTATTTAGGTAGTGCATACAAAAAACAGCGATGTGGCAATGGCGGAGCTCATCCCATGCACGCCAGCTCCTGCTAAGCCACAGCTCTCGTGATGTGTTGGCTCCTTCTGACCGGCTACTACATCAAACCACTGTTACCGCTGCGGAGCACTGATCAAAGCATTCTTGCAGTCTGGTAAGATTAATATCAATGTATCGGCTTTATTTGTGCGCTTTAAAAATTACAAAGGAGGGGATTTACATCTAACGGAGGGGATCTAACAGTGGCTTGATTTAGGTAGTGCATGTATTGGTTTTTGGCACCTGTCATTGTTTTTGTTATCTTTAGTAATGAGTCAAATCAACTGGACTTGCTGTGTTTTTCTTGAAGACTTTTCACCAGGCTGACTGGCTTTCTCTATTGAGAATAGATAATGTTGCACCTCCTACCGCCTCTATTCAAACTTGGGTTTTCTGTTTTTTCATACATCGCTTCTTTAACACATCTTTTGAACCAGTTTTTCTCCAGGTCTAGAATCTGGACTTGGCAGTCTTCAAACTGCTGATTGGAGGAACATTCCTGGGTATTTATTCAAGAAAGATCTTCTTACATCCTGAATTGAGAAAACCAGTGGAATGATTGGTGAAATGTCTTCAAGAAAAACAAAGCAAGTCCAGCTGATTTGACTTATTACTACAGACGAGCCATTTATGACTTCACTTAAAAATAGAATCCACAGTCAATTAAAAATTAAAGTAAACTGCTTTCTAAACAACTTTGCGGTAAACCTTCATTTTCAGATCGCGGGACCGCATCAACGAATAGATGCGGCCGCGATCCGACGGGATTTTCTGTCCCATCCGATCGAGATCTGGCCGACTTTCGGCCAGATCTCGATCGGTGAAGCCCGTCGGGGGGCCCCATACACGGGCCAATAAGCTGCCGACACGGTCTGTCGGCAGCTTTTATCTGCCCCTGTATGGCCACCTTAATTCTGACTTGGAGAGATGAAAAGCAGGAAGCGGTGCTCTGTTCTGTTAGACATCCAGTCACTCCAGCCTTTATAGATTACATTTCTGGCTAACTAACTATATTAGAAACAGCTTATTTACCCAGTTTTTATTTTTACACTGAACTGTTCCTTTAAAGTTAAAATCAATGTAACAAAAATGTATATCAAAGGCAGGACAAAATTTCAATCCAAATTTTAAAGGACAATGAAACATTTAAACACTGGGGTGCCAATTTGTTAAGCACACTCTACTGGGCATAAACTACAGGCTGGTGCAGTGCCTCTCTAAATATTCCAACCAGGGTTTAGGGATTGTGTGTGTGTGTGTGCATGGACAGCACCATGGCAGTGCCACATTCTACTTACCATAACCCAAACCTGTTCGTAATTTTGAAAAGTATTGTATTGGCTTGGAAAAAAAGCTTAATGTTTTTACACACTATGGGGTTCTGGTTTGTTAAGCACCTCCTAGTGAGAATAAATATTTTGATTAACAGTTTTTATTGTCCTTCAATCTGTGGGGTTATTAACAAGGTGACTATACACTGACAGAATATTTAGATAAGGTAGTAACTCTGTAACTCACCAATAAGCTTGTCATAATCTACACCTTTTGCGCTTCCTGTTTGCACGGACCATGGATCAACAAAATCATCACCATTATCTGTGGTAGATGGTCCATTGCTGTTAGTGGGCATGTCATCTGCTGGAGGAACGCCAGGTTTGTAATCCTGCCCAGTCACATTCTTATAATCCACTTTCAGAGCCAATAAGAGCTTCACAGCCACATCAATCTCTTCCTGAACCCAAAATAATAATTAACTTTTAGTATACCTTATTCTTCTGCCTCTTTTATTGTTATTGATAGTTTTTATCACTAATCTTTTCATTCAGACCAACTCCTATTTATCTTTCAACCACTATTCATTATTACATTAAAAGAGCATAAGTGGCTGCTGTGTAATGGATGGCCAACGCATTTTGGGAACATCCCTTAACCATAGGCCATGGTCAGTGTCTGACTGGGACACCAGGGGCCCACCAAAAGACCTTAGATCAGGGGCCCACTCTCAGTACTATTATAATTCCTCTCCTCATGCAACCTCTATTGTGCTAGTCTCTTTTCTTTACATGCTATAATCTATTATTCAATCTAAGCAGGAGGGCCCACTGACACCTGGGCCCACCGGGAGTTTTCCTGGTATCCCTGTGTTAGAAACTACAGTCTTATTAAATAATTTGTATAAGTTCTATGGTCAACAAAACACCACTCACCAAGGTGATATTTAAATATATTTAATGTGTAAAAATGTGTTACAGAAAATACATACAAATTAACAGATACCTAGCCAGTCAAATACTCTATTGACAGCCTACCAAAATAATATGTATGTCTCAATATGTTGTATAAAAGTTTTGTGTATGTCTGTATTGTGTGAGAGTCAGTGTATGTCTGTGTGTGTGTCCAGTGTGAGAGAGAGCAAACTTCTCTTTGTTCAGGGATATATTCAAAATCTGTGAGATACACCTCCCCCAGCCTACCCATAAGACATTCCATACGTTTCCTGTAACCTAATCCCTCTAGACTTAGGGAACAAATGGAGTATGGGAACCAATGTGTGAAGGATGTGTGAATGACAAGTCATGAGTGCACAAATGAAACATATTCAAACTTAATCAATACTGGAATATAACCATTTTTCCAATACCCAATATTTAACAAATCCCCCTTTGCACATTTGACTTGCTAAGAACATATTATCCCATAGTCCTTGAAACTACATCCCAAAAGACATCAAGAAATGTTTTCATATTTTCAAATATCTGATACAAATAACATAACGTAATTGATTTAATATCATGTAATGAGATGGTAAGTAGTGATAGTTCACCAGAAATAAAATATCCTAACTATATTCAAAAGTTGGTTCCATCCTCTAGTTATTCAGTCATGTCCTCCTGATGTGGATTTAAAATCTTTCATTACAGCCTTTACTTATATCACTGTGTTTAGTTGTAGTTGATATTGAATTCTTTATCACACCTTTCATGATCTTGCAATAAAATGTGTCCATAAACATCAAAAATGGAAAATTAAGAGCCAAGTACTCTGTTTTAGGAGTCACTTTCATGAAGTTACAGTCATTTCATTTCTTTTGTAACACAATATATGGCAAACACTTCTCCTGTGATTGATGACAGATGTGTGTCCTTTGCCTATGCATGGGCTTCCTACGACCCTTTTGTCCAGTTGGGCCTGGCAGATGTAAGCCTTGACTTCCATAGTTGATCAATCATGAATCATCTGTATAGAATCAGGGAATTGCACCAGTACATGTATTATTAATGCCATTTTTTAAGGCCCCTGGTCACTTTGCAGTTACCCTGATACAGAACAATCATATTTTAGTCCATATAGTGTGAAACGAAGGTGTGACTTGAATAAGCAATAAACACCACAATCTTTGGCAGGCTCTTGGAAAACTGCAGACTTTCAGTAATGGAACCAGACAAAGACAAATTTAAAAAGATTGAGACACTTTGTAAAAAGGTCTTATAGTTCAGAATGAAAATAATTTTCATGAAATTATTGATATCCTTCAGTTAAGTCATCCTGAATCACAGTCCGTATTACAAACCACTTTACTTCTGGAACCTGCACTTCTCCTTGAACGATGGTGCTCCTCTTCCATTGTCGATTGTCTCTTCCATAGTCTCACAGAATTTCGTCCATTTCGATCTATAGCTAGTGCAAAAGCTGCACTTATTTATTTAATCTAAACTATGAACACTGTCTTACCATGTCATTCTCATGAATATTATATTATACTGTATATTGAATACATTCAAATGTGAAATCACTTAAAACCTTTTGTGAATGCATAAAAACAAAATATTAACAAACATAAACTATGTATTGACATTCCCAATGGATAAAAAACAATCATATGAGTCCATATAAAAAGTAGTTGTCCATTTTAACCTTTCCTTAAAAATGTTGCAAACAATATCTATTTCCTGGTTTCGGTATAATTACATGTGAAGGGAAACTTTATTAATATGTGTATTTAATTAATTCCTAACTTTAATTTTACTTTGCACAGCAGAGATTTTAGACATGGAAACAAACAGTTCTCCTATTTTTGCAAATAGTTGTGAGAATATACATTGTCCTTAAATATCATGTTTGTAAGAAGCAAAGTTAATTGTTTTCTCTGATGAAAGAAAGCACTTTACTGTTATCTTGAGTTCTTCTTGTTTTCCTTAATGTTTATAAGAATGGAGTCAAAACTAATTCAGAACAAGTATCATAAAAAAAAAATATGTCCCACCATTCTCATGAGCTTTACTTACCAAAGGTCAACTATGTGACCTCATGTCATTTGATGCTAAAACCCATCTGTTCAAGACATTCTTAAAACCAAAGGTATCCAACCAATAAATCAGATATCGGTTATTAAAGCAAATAACTGTACATAGTCAAAATAAGTGTATTCCATTTTTGTAGACCAGTCACAGTTAAATGTACCCTCAAGAACACTTAAATGATACCCATGTATGATAATACCCAATATTTAACACCCTGTGGGCCAGTCCGACACTGGCCATGATAGAAGCCTCTGATTAAGGGGTGTTCCCGTAATGCATTAGGCGTCTTTTACACAACAGCCATTTGCACTCTTTTAATGTAACAATAAATAGTGGGTTTTACTTTATGAGGAAGTATGCCCTGCATTTTTCTTTTTTTCTTGTTCTAAAAGTATTTGGCAGCTCTGAGGTTGCCCTTTAGGGATACCATAAATGCTGTTACTTGGGGGCAAATTCATCAAGAGTCGAATTTCGAGGGGTTAAATCCCTCGAAATTCGACTGGGCAATAGAATTGAATAGGCAATTCGGGCGAATTTACGCGCTGGCGAATAGTCAAATTCGCTCAAAGGATTTTCATTCGATCGAATGCCTTTTTATTCAATTAAAAACTTGGAAAACAAGCCTATGGGACTTTCCCATAGGCTTTTAAAGCAATTCGGTAGGTTTTAGGTGGCGAAGTAGGCAGTCGAAGTATTTTTAAAAGAGACAGTAGTTCGACTATCGAATGGACGAATAGTCGCAGCGTTTTTGCGCTCGATCCAGTACTTCGACTATCAAATGGCGAATAGTCGCAGCGTTTTTGTGCTCGATCTATTCGAATCATTCTACTCAGGCAAATTTACGCCAATTTGATAGTCGAGGAGCACAAAAATGCGAAGTTTTTTTACTTCGAATCCTTCACTCGAAGTTAGTGATCAATGCTTCTATGTTGTAAGTTAAATGTTGCAAGTTAAATAAGCAAATGCATTGCAGTTCTATAATTAAATACCTTAGGAGCCTTTTCAGATTTGAGCACTCGAACTTTGTCTCCTTGAGCTGTTACTCTGTCATATAAGTCCATAGGTATGAGGGACCCAGATGCATCTGTTCCACTGTCAGACATAATGCTGAAGGCTGTGAAGATATGACAGTTAATGGAATACAGTAGATAAAAGTAAAAAAACATATTTATATATATATATATATATATATATATATATATATATATATATATATATATATATATATATATATATATATATATCATGTGTACAGGAAAAACAGGGCAACATAAGAATAGCCTTAAATGCCAAATAAAAATCCCAATATACCTGAACATTAAAAAGGCTGGCTCTTGAACATACAGAAAATCTAAAATTTTTGAGGTCAAGTGCCATTGAATTTCTAGCAAGCAGATTTTCTTTGGTTAAATGTTAATCTCTACCCCGTTTTTATTAATGCATAGTGTTCCCTCATTTACAATCTTTGTACCGTGTGACTGTGCCTATGCCTACAGCACTTCATCAGTCTTTATGCAATTAGCTATGTGATTGTTACTTCACTTTTGTATCCCTAAACTCCTTCATCCCTCTTGTAAACAGATCCTGTTTGGTGTACCTCCTGACACAACCTAAAGATGAGGCTGCATAATAAAATATCAGTATGAAATCATCAGTAGAATTGCTTTTTGTAGTGGTTTCAACAAATGCTTTATATAAATGTCTGATTCCATTCCAAGTACTATAAATGTCAATCCTACAAAACAGCTCAGAGATATTTTGCAGCATAATTAGTAAGACTGGCTCAGAAGACTAATCAATGCACATGGGCCTCGTCCAGCCGATTCATGTGTGATCCAAGGAGGGATTCTACAACAGAAATTGATGATTGTGCAGTTCAGTCACAAACTGAATTGTGTGTGTAACCCAGCTGCTCTGCAACTACTGCCATACTCAGCACTGAACACTATCTACTCTGAGAGCAAAAAAGAATGTATAGAAGGAGAGTAAATGCATTCCAAGTGTGTAAATATAGGAGGAAGTAGACCCTGCGACTGGTAGGGGGTTAGTGGTGCCACTGGAGAATAATTGATAAATATGATTTCAATAAATGGCACTCTCAGATTAAAGTTGGCCCAGTAATTTCTTTTTATATTGGGACAAAGTATATGGATTACATTTATATAATTATCTTCCCTTTTAAAATAAGCAGAATACTATAGAGGCATGGCATGGAGTTAAAGTGCAATATAGGCCTATGACTAAGTGTTACACGAAACGCGTAAGGCTGTCTTTCTGTATAAAATAAACTGCTTTCCAATTGTACAGTTTAGGCAGGGGGTTTGAGTGCCTGTTACTACATTACTGGTGTCAATTCTGCTCCACTAGCTGAAGGCACTGGACTACTGTTGCCATGTCGACGATTCATTTGCCCTCCCAATTGGTTTGCAGTTATGTACCTAGAGGTAACTGCTAATAAAGGCCATTTGGACATTGGCATATTTGCCAATTAGAGATAATAAAGCAGCTGAGTGTTAAAGTTCACCAAGCCGCACTATGCACGTGTCCATCTCTGGGCAGCAGCCTGGGACAGACATATGTCAGCATGTGAGCTCAGTATACGCAGCCCGCGACTTCCATTCCTCCTGCTCTGCCCTCACATTCCCTACTGTTACACTTATCCCCCCCACCACCCCCCGAACTTGGGCTCATCAACGAACAAGTCTGTCGCTTCTTCTCACCGTGTGTCCAGCAGTTGTCGGTTCTCTGTCTGCTGCAATCCCTATGTCACCACGCAGCCGGCCAGCATTGGGTGCAACACATAGTCGCACCGATCGGAAACAGTGACACACGTGATAAGATTCCGATACAGTATCAGCCCTTCCACTGCTGTATCCGGTAAAGCGCTAGTCTAATCAAGAAATGCCGCTATTTCCCTTTACACTACAGCCCAGCCCTCTCTAGCCTCTAAAGCTGCTCTCACTTCTCCATATAACACCTGGGAGGCCATAGAATGCAGTGACAGGATTTATTTGTAACTTGAGCAATAGCATGACAATTTAGGACGTGTTCTCCATTATTTCTGCTGGAACTTGCATCTCCGCCTCTTGTTTCCGCACGGAGCGGAAAGATGTCGGAGCTAGTGTGTTTGACAGCCAATGCTGGTAAGTACTGATGAAATACTACTGTAAATTGCTCAGTCCCCTTGATAAACGTACAGGCTGCAAGCATGAGACGTGGGGTTTGTTTGTGTAATACTATCCTATACGTTTTGCTTGCTGGAGAGACATCATACACGTTACCCCTATCTTTTCAGACCCCAAACCCCCAAAAAAGGAGTTCGCTATTAATGCATGTATGTATGGCTATGTGTAGCACGATAGGATTACGCTTGTATTAAAATGTGTTCTTCTAAAAACTCCAAAACTGGTTTTGTTTTGTTGCTTAATAAAAAAATGTTATTCTAATCAGATTTTCAATTTCAATGGTTTATCTGCTATTTGTAAATGCAATTGAAAACGCTGTTTGTTTTCTTTTCTCAGGTTCTGACTCAAATGTAACAGTACAGGTCTGGACTGAGAATCAAAATAGGCCCTGACATTTCAGGTACCCAGAGGCCCTAACAGGCCACACAGTGGCCCAAACAGCCCCCCACCAGCCCACTAAATAGTGAGTGTCTATGGTATCTTACAGCAGCCCCTCTGGCATTTGCCAGAACCCACTGATTGCCAGTCCGAGCATGGTGTGGCAGAATTCAGTTTTCCTCCAGGTCTGTTAATCAGAGCTTCTGCTACATTGTTTCAGGAGTTAGGGCCAGAGTAGCAGAAAGTATATGCGGCCAGAGAGATACTGCTCACAATCATCATTTCTGGTACACATAACTTGAAAATCATTTAAATCATGTATTGTATAATGGATGTGGGAAAGTTGTTTAGAACTACATTTTATTTCACGAAAAAACAGGTTTAAAGTGGGCCCCCCTTGAACTGAAGAAAATAACTTGTGCTCCTTGCATCTTGGGCTCTGGGTGCAACACAAGCTTGCCCTGACTGCCTGCCATACTAACAGCCAGCACCAGCCACATCATTCTTTGGTTTAAAACTCATTTCCCTCCCAAAATTGTTTTTGAAAACCAGCATGTGGGATCAAGTGTAAAACTAACATCATTTCAGTTTCCTTGCTCAGCACTGTTTAATGAACACATAATAAAAATGTATAGGTTTTTTATTAAAGGCAAAACGGGTTTTCAGTAAAAGCTCTTGATCGTTATGCTTATGCTTTTAACACAGGTGAAATCGTTCCCCGCAAAACTGCCCCGTGAACCTGTGTGCTGCAGACCCGCTGACACTACTAACCGATCTGGGCTGGGGCGGAGCAATCCTTCCATAGACTGAATTCCTGTTTTCATTTGTAATCAGCCTATGGAAGGATCGCACCGCCCCCAGCCCATCATCACTGAAACGGCTCAGAAGGACTTTTAGCAGTGTCGGAGGGTCAGGTGAACGCAGGTTTGCGGGGTCTGGGGGTGCTTTGCGGGGGACTTTCAGAGGAACGATTACGTGTGCAGCATTTTACTGACACGTTCCTATGATTATTATAGGAACGTGTCAGTATCGCATTAAATCAACGTGTTTGTGTTTGGCTAAATTTGCAATTGTCCCCAGAATGCATATTTGGGCAGATGCGGGCCTTACCTAGTCACCCATAGCAATCAATCAGAAGTTAACTTTTAAACAGGAGACAAATAAATGCGATCTGCTGATTGGTTGCTTTAGGTAATAAGAACTGTAGCAAACGTTGCAACTTTTATTATAGTACTCCTAATACCTTGTACTTAGGCCTGTTATCACCTTCTATGGCTTTTCAGTAATACGCAGGACTTAAAAATGCCTGTGTGACTAGCAATAAGGTCAGCATCTGTCCTGCAAAAGTAAGCAGGTATGAGTGGCTGCTTCTGTGTTGGACCATTTATTTAGGTAGATCCATACCAAACTTTTTAGTCTTATGTATTGTTTAAATTTGTCCTCCGCCTACCAGGACTTTGGATCGCTCCACACACACACACAATAACATCTGGAGATATTGTGGACAGAAGCTGTGTTGGCTACCAACACAAGTCTGTAATGTGGTACTGCAGGGACTAGAGAGGTGACTGAGGTCTGTGCAATGGCAGCAAAATAATTTTTTAAATGGATAGTGACACATTTGATAGTTCGATAATTCACTCATTGATGTAATGTGTGTCTCTGCCATCACACTACATTTTGTAGAGCACCATTGACTTTGGTTTAATGAAACAAAATTATTATGTCTCATAGGTACCCAATGACGAAGAACTGGAGACATCCTGAACCCATGCAGCTTTAATAAGATTCTGTTTTTATAATTGCCCACAATGAATTCACTGGTGTCTTATGATGATTCTGATTCAGATTCCGAAAGGACAGAGAATTTAAAAGTCCGTGGAAAAGAACAACCTGTTAAAAGCTGTACCAGCTTTGCTGTCTCTTTTCCATCAAGAGTTTATGAAGATGACAACTTTTCAAAGGAGAGGGCTTCCTACATTGGCAATGACCTTCCTAGTACCGGCAAAGATGTAAATAGAGCTTGCAGTAGTAATCACGCAAAAAAATATTTTCCAGACACAAGCTATGCTTCCTTAGTTCATTCTACAAGTTCTTCTGCCAATACCTTAAGGGACACTTCTTCATATGCACCTAAAAGACCACCAAGTGGTGCTGCAGACAGTAATATAGCTATTAAACCATATATACCAAAACGACAGAGACAGGAGCAGATGCCCAGTAATGACAGTGTGGGGGGAGCAGTTACAGAAAGTCGTACACACTTTTCCAACAGCAACATATTGGAAAATGTGTTCAGAGTATCTGACTACCTGAAACCCTTCTTGCTTTCAAAGTATACTTCCACTGAGATTCCCAGAAACCTGGTGTTTCAGATGAATGAGCATACAGGGCCAGTGAACAGAGTCCAGTGGTCTCCTGTACAGCAGTACAGCCACCTTCTCCTCTCTGCATCAATGGACACAACTATCAAGGTAATGTCTCCAGCTTATATATTGATGTCAATGTGTCTTTTCATATTTATATAGGTTTGCTTACCTGAGGTTGGATCAAGCATTGGGCTTGTAAATCATAAAATTCTTACTGCAGCCATCAGTTCTCCTTGTTCATTCACCTCGCAAAATATATATTCAGGACATGAGGCCATTTGATCTCTGTTCAAGAACAGCTATATATTCCAAAAGGCACATAATAAGTGTGCCTAGAGTGGTTTATATGTACAAATCATTTAAGAACATTATTATTTGAGTGCACATCCCATCTGCAAGGTGTGTTGGCAGCTACTGGCAAAATTAAAAAATAAAATGGCACATTTTTGTGATATTTAGGTTATTCTAAAAACGATACTATCCGACTTTACATTTTAGCTATAGAGGATCAGATTTTGTAGCATCCTGCAAATCTCATGCTGTTACATGGTGTTGAGTGGTGTTGCATGTTGTTGAGTGGTGTTGCATGGCACGATCAGATCAAAATCTGATCAATATTAGATCAGGTTGTTTAGCCGTAAACCTTTTTTGCCATTGATATCCCTATAGATTTCAGGTGAGATAGAAGCATAACTGATAATAATTCATATAGCACAAAAAGTGTAACATGCTAAACATGGAATTCATCTTCTAGGAACTATATGTTGTAATAGTTGCATTCATGCTGTGAAAGCCTCCATAACAGTTATGTCATCAGCAGTAGTGATGCGAGGGTTCAGATATTCTGAACCCGCACCCAACCTTAACCTGGTCCGATCTGGCCTGGCTCCTCAACTGAAAGACCCCCACCCGCCCTGCAGTGCTGTCACGAAAGGGGCAGAGCAGGTGCAAATCTATAGCCCAAACCCGCCTCGCTCGGCTGGCCCATTCATAACGAATCACCAGATCCACAAGGCAACTTTGGCCGACTTCGGAAAGCTGAAACAATTTGCTTGTTTTTTTGAGTAGGTTAATCTCAGGGTGACTAACCTCCTTGTGCGTTTGTTGATAAAAGCAGAGTTGTAGCCAGCTTCTTAAGTTAAGTTATGTTAAAATGTATGTTTAATGCTTATAGGCTTACCAATTATTATGCTGCCACTTAGTGACCAAAGCTATATGGCAGGCTCTGTATTTCCTTGTTTGTAAACCCTCCTCCTGTTCCTTCCTCCTGTGTTATATTCGTTTCTCCCATCATCCTCTTGCAGGGTTGCCAGCTTGGCTGTTTTCCAGCCAAATTGTGCTACTAATTTAAAGCCCAGGCGGGTTTTGAAAGTACAAACTTGCCAACTTACGGATTTGGGCTACTTTTTGGACCTTTGGCTGTTTTGTACTTTGGAAAGTTTTTTCATGCCCTAATGTGCCATGCCTGTGTCTCCAAATGCATGTTGGGTAATGTAGTTTTTAACAATTTTCCGACTGCCAAGTTTAATGTAAGACTACAATACCCAGGATGCAATGGGACTGACTTGTGTAGAAGTCGGGAGTTACCAGTATTTGGGCTCTTGTACCCCAGTCTCCTGTCACTCTTAAGCATTCTATTTTCTGTTTACCAATATTTATTGAAATTGTATATGTATTAGGGCCTTATGGGGCCACTCTGTGGTTACACCCCTGGTGACAAATGAATCTGTCCCATTTTGCTTCATGGAAAATTTAAAAAAAGGCATATTTTCATATAAAGTTTTTTGCTTCCCTGTGTTCCATCTGAACTGCATTTTTGTATCATTCTAACTCATGACCTCTAATATTTCCTGTTATAAATATTGACAACCGAGTAAACCATATTGAAAAAAAACTGCAGTAGGGCCTTGGGCAGTGCCCCACTCCAGCATTACCCTGCCCCTCTTTAATTCTGCTTAACCATTAAAGATTGGCCCGCTTTGTTGATGCTGGGCCCCATTTGAACTATAGGATGCAAATTTCCTCTACCTTTTTTTCTTTAATTTGCCTTTCTGCTTTGCAGAATGGGAGCCCTCTCAAAACAGGGGTAATCCGATATTATTAAACACAGAACAATGCATTACTCTGATTACCAGTGCTAAAGAGAATTTTTCATATTTAGAATCCATTTGCTTTGTTTTACTGGTTACTGGCCTTATGGAAGTAACAGGTATAGCAGCAGCACGTGTTTTAGCTTTAAGAATGTATGGTAGGTCTCATAATATTTTATTATTTATGTGTCAGACATGGCTTTTGTGCAGTTCAACTAAATTGAATGGTGGAACTATGGTTTTTATATTCACTGAACACTTGTCCTTCCTCCAAGGATCCTGTTCTATATTTATTTATTACAGAAACCAATCAATATAATAATTAATCGAGCATAACACCTGTGCTGTAGAGAACTTTCATATGTTTCAGAATCAATTACAAAATAGCTGTGACATCAGTGCTGTATAAAGCAGCATGTAATCAATAGCAGACAATGTCAGAAGCTCCAGCTACTGGAAAACTAAAACACGGAATTCCTTTAATCTCAGTCACCTTGTTTAAGATGGGGTTTATGGGATTTAAACATAGAATGTAGGACGCAAATTTTGTTTTTCTGTGCAGGTGGCATTTGCTTTCAAACCATTCTAAAAAAAAGCAGAACTATGGATGTGCAGAGCAGTATGTACTTTGTTGATCTCTAACATGTGTTCAAGTATTGTTTTCTGCACTCTGTACTGTTGGCATGACCATGTTTTTAATAAGAAGATAATTAGTAATTAAACATACAACTTGGAACAAAAGCTCCATAGGGTCTATAGATCACCAGCCCCCGTCCTAGTATGGTCTGTATTTGTAGGACCAGGTACATAGGTTCCCTTCTACAGCCCCCTCGTTTATTTATTAGGGGGTATCAATTATACATTTTCAGTCTCTTCACTTCTATTTCTTGACACTGGAGATACAGTCGTATGAAAAAGTTGGGAACCCCTCACAGCCTGCATAATAATTTACTCCACTTTCAACAGAAAAAGATAAGTGTTATGTCTTTCATTTCCCAGGAACATCTGAGTACTGGGGTGTTTTCTGAACAAAGATTTTTTTAGCAAAGCGGTATTCAGTTGTATGAAATTAAATCACATGTGAAAAACTGGCTGTGCAAAATGTGGGTCATTCTGCTAATTTGAATGCATGTAACTGCTCAATACTGATTACTGGCAACACCAAATTGCCTTGAACTTCATAGGCAGGTATGTCCAATCATGAGAAAAGGTAAAGTATTTCCAGTAAGGTGGCCAATTGCAAGTTGTGCTTCTGTTTGACTCTCCACTGAAGTGTTACATAATGGGATCCTCAAAGCAACAAAACAAAGCTTGTTCAGTATCATGGTTTAGGGGAAGGCTACAAAAAGCTTTCTCAGAGGTTTTAACTGTAAGGAATCTAATCAGGAAATGAAAGGCCACAGACACAGTTGCTGTAAAACCCAGGTCTGGCAGGCCTAGAAAAATACAGGAGCGGCATATGCGGAGCATTGTGAGTGGTAACTGACAACCCAAAGATCACCTCCAAAGATCTGCAAGAACATCTTGCTTCAGGTGGTGTATCTGTACATTGTTCTACAATTCATCACAATTTTCACAAAGAACATCTGTATGGCAGGGTAATGAGAAAGAAGCCCTTTCTGCACTCACTCCACAAACAGAGTCACTTGTTGTATGCAAAAGCTCATTTAGACAAGCCACAGTCATTTTGCAACAAAGTGCTTTGGTCTGATGAGACAAACATATAGTTATTTTGTCATAACAAAAAGCTCTTTGCATGGCAGAAGAACACCACATTCCAAGAAAAACACCTGCTACCTACTGTCAAATTTGGTGGAGGTTCCATCATGCTGTGGGACTGTGTGGCTAGTTCAGGGACTGGGAACCTTGTTAAAGTCGAAGGTTGGATGAATTCAACCCAATATCAATAGATTCTTCAGGATAATGTTCAAGCATCAGTCACAAAGTTGAAGTTACGCAGGCATTGGATATTCCAACAAGACAATGACCCTCAAAAGCATTTATGCAGAGGGAGAAGTACAATATTCTGGATTGGCCAATACATATCTTTGAAAATCTATGGGATTATTATTTTATTTATTATTAACATGTATTTATATAGCGCCAACATATTGCGTAGCACTGAAAAGGCTGCATACATTTTAATTAATTGATATTGCAAAATTGCTTGAAATTATATTTACTTTACAAAAATCTTAAAGGAAAACAATACCCCCCAAACAATGTAGGGCTCTATAAAAAGATATTGCATAAAACAGCTCATATGTAAAACCCTACTTCATGTAAATAAATCATTTTCATAATAATATACTTTTTTAATAGTATGTGCCATTGGGTAATCCTAAATAGAAAACTGCCATTTTAAAAAAATAAGGGCCGTCCCCTGGGTTCATATAATTCATTGTGCACACAAACATACCAAACAAACTAGACTTGTTAGGTCACACAAGCCAATTAACAGTTCTGTCTTTTTGCTATTTTTTTGAACTGTAATTATCCCTTCTCTAATCCTTTCATTAGGATTTGATCATATCACTAATTAGGTATCTATTAAGATGCTGAGTAACTCATTTGGTATCTATTGTCCAGATACCATTCCTAATTTTAGGGGCTTACCAGATATCCATCAAAAGTAGAATAGTTCACATAGACTGTTGGGATGGATGATTTGAAACAGGCTGTCCCAAGTATTGATGTAATATCTCTGTTTGGGTGCCCAAATTTATGCACCTGTATAATTTTGTTATGATGCATATTTTCTGTTAATCCAATAAACGTTATGTCACTGCTGAAATACTAATGTTTCCATAAGGCATGTTATATAAAAAGGAAGTTTCTACTTTGAAAACTCAGCCAAAAACAAAACTCCAAAGAATTAAGAGGGGTTCCCAAACTTTTTCATGTGACTGTAAAATAACGGGGCATGCTAGTGCCGTTGTTTCCTAACCGGATGCAACTGCCCTGAAATAAACCTACTGTAGCAATTCTATTATTAGGGGTGCTTAACATTTTGGCTCCCCTTAGTGAATAGGGCTTTCCTTTAGTTTTGCTTTAAGTTATTTATTTTTGTTGTGTTGACTCCATTGAAATACTTTCCCCCCTAGCTGGAGGGCAATCTTGGAACCTCCAAACAGCCAATCTTAACGCAACTTTGAGGATAATGCCAGCATCGTGGAGAAGAGATGTTAGGGAGTGTGGATTGTATTGATTTCCTTGAAAACAGATTTACAATTATACATCATTCTTATCAAGCCCTGCCCCAGTGGAGCTTACAG